>CM066569.1:11320000-11912500 GCA_033816785.1 Picus viridis | reverse complement strand
GATCTCCTTAGAAAGGCTCCCACCCTAATGACAGGAGTAGTTATTAGGAGATATGACCTCGTTTGGCTTGCTAGTGGCAAAAGGCCTATTTTCTGAACAGTCCTATCTTGCAAAACATACAAGGTCTTAGAAGCTTGAAAAGAGATTAGCTAAAGCAGAACCTTAAATCCTGAAGCCCTGGGAAAAAAAAAGGGGGGGGGGAGGGGGGAGGGGTGTGTTGCTCACTGAAGCATTTGGATCAGCGGTGGCTGGGGACCTCTCTTACCACATGGGCTAGAAAGGACAAAGAAGGTGAGAGCAGCCAGGATGGAAGAGTGCTGCAGCAGCAGCCAGGATGGAAGAGCAGCAAGCAGATATCCCTAATCTATAATACTAGTAGGAAAAAAGGTCAACAGGAAGGAGACTCATAAGAATGTCCCCACTCAGCATCTTCTAAGCTGAAAGTGAAGGGAACAGTTTTGAGCACTTCTGTTGTATTGCTGCCACTGGCTGCCTGGCCTCACAAAATTCAAACCCACAAATATCCTACTCTGTGCTGGGTTAGGAACTGGCTGGAGGCTGACCCCAGAGAGTGGTGGTGAATAGTGCCACATCCAGCTGGCAGCCAGGCACTAGTGGTGTGCCCCAAGGATCAGTGCTGGGCCCCATGCTCTTTAACATCTTTATTGATGATCTGGATGAGGACATTGAGTCCATCATCAGTAAATTTGCAGATGACACCAAGGTGGGGGCAGGAGTTGATCTCTTAGAAGGTAGGAGAGGTCTGCAGAGGGACCTTGCCAGGCTGGACAGATGGGCAGAGTCCAAGGGCATGAGATTGAACACATCCAAGTGCCAGGTTCTACACATTGGCCACAACAACCCCATGCAGTGGTACAGGGTGGGGTCAGAGTGGCTGGAGAGCAGCCAGGCAGAGAGGAACCTGGGGGTGCTGGTTGGCAGTAGGCTGAACATGATCCAGCAGTGTGCCCAGGAGGCCAAGAAGGCCAATGGCATCCTGGCCTGCATCAGGAATAGTGTGGCCAGCAGGAGCAGGGAGGTCATTCTGCCCCTGTACACTGCACTGGTTAGGCCACACCTTGAGTCCTGTGTCCAGTTCTGGGCTCCTCAGTTTGGGAAGGATGTTGAGTTGCTGGAAGGTGTCCAGAGAAGGGCAACAAAGCTGGGGAGGGGTTTGGAGCACAGCCCTGTGAGGAGAGGCTGAGAGAGCTGGGGTTGCTTAGCCTGGAGAAGAGGAGGCTCAGGGAAGACCTTATTGCTGTCTACAACTCCCTGAAGGGAGGTTGTAGCCAAGTGGGGTTTGGTCTCTTCTCCCAGGCAACCAGCACCAGAACAAGAGGACACAGTCTCAAGCTGTGCCAGGGGAGGTTTAGGCTGGATGTTAGGAGGAAGTTCTTCCCAGAAAGAGAAATTGGCCATTGGAATGTGCTGCCCAGGGAGGTGGAGGAGTCACCATCCCTGGAGGTGTTCAAGAGGGGATTGGATGTGGCACTTGGTGCCATGGTTTAGTCATGAAGTCTGTGGTGACAGGTTGGACTTGACGATCTTTGAGGTCTCTTCCAGCCTTGGTGATTCTGTGATTCTGTGAAATGGGTCTAAGGCTAACAACCTCCCTTCTGTCTTCCTTTTATGGCAAAAAGAAATAAAACCATATGAAATGGGACTGTATCTATTTTTAGGTAGATTAAAAAGTTATTCAGACTAGAGAGAAAGCACCTCAAATAAAACTTGAGTGATAGGAAACTGGAGCAACTGCTGAAGACCTGCAAGAACAAAAGGAGGCCAGGAGCCTAGGAAAGCAGTTTTGAAGTGCTGTGGACATTTCACTTTTGCTGCCCTGTCTGAGGTATATTTGCATTAAACCACACTTTGGTGTCAGCAAAAAGCCTGTTCCTGCACCCCAAATCCATGGAGTCCGGGTCATCTGCATATTTAGTCCCTAGCTAGGATTAAATTATAGTATTTACCTCATTGCCAATGACCCCTTCCCAGTACAGAAGAGGAATCAGGAAGAGAAGACCTACAGGTTGAAATGAAACCAGATTTAATGAAACAGCCAAATGAATACCAAAGTAAATGAGGATGTCCCTGGTGAGTGCAGGGAGGTCAGACTAGGTGACCTTTGGAATCACAGAATCAATAGGGTTGGAAAAGACCTCAGAGATCATCAAGTCCAACCTAATACCTGACACCTCATGACTAACTAAACCATGGCTCCAAGTGCCACATCCAATCCTTTTTTGAACACCTCCAGGGATGGTGACTCCACCACCTCCCTGGGCAGCACATTCCAATGGCAAATTACTCTTGCTGGGAAGAACTTTCTCCTCACCTTGAGCCTAAACTTCCCCTGGCACAGCTTGAGGCTGTGTCCTCTTGTTCTGGTGCTGGTTGCCTGGGAGAAGAGACCAACCCCCACCTGGCTACAACCTCCCTTCAGGGAGGTTCCCTTCAAGGAGGTCCCTTCCAGCCCGGGCCATTCTATGATAAATACAGGATACATGAAGTCACACTCTAGCAAAAGTGCAGCAGCCACATTACCCAGTATCACAGTCTCAAGCTGCACCAGGGAGAGTTTAGGCTCGAGGTGAGGAGAATGTTCTTCACTGAGAGAGTCATTCATCATTGGAATGTGCTGCCCGGGGAGGTGGTGGAGTCACCATCCCTGGAGGTGTTCAAGAGGGGACTGGATGTGGCACTTGGTGCCATGGTCTAGTCATGAGGTCTGTGGTGACAGGTTGGACTCGATGATCTTTGAGGTCTCTTCCAACCTTTGTGATACTGGGATACTGTAAAGGCAGTTCTCAAGAGCAGGAGAAGGTAAGGGGAAACAGGGGGGAAGATAAATAATCCAACAAGAGGCTGCTCCTTCCACAATGGATGCTCAGTGTGATGGTCATGGTCTGAGTTACTCATGTAGCCAACTCAAATCAACTGTCCTGGCTGGCTCAGAACTGCTGATGGCCTGCAGCCCATGGTTGGCCTTGGATTCCCTCCCAACAAAACCAGGACATCATTCCACAAGCTTGGGTGGGCATTTTACAGCCTAATCATGCAGCAAAAACCTGGCCAGCAATTGCCACCCACTTTAACACAAGTCTTGCCTCTCCCACTGAAAGCAATCACATTTACCCAAGTTTGTCACATCTCCTTCTAGAAATGACACCACCCCCCACACCCCAAAAGATGCCTCAGTAGGGAGTGAACTTCTGAGGCTGTCTTGCTTTACTTTGACCCCAAATCCTCAGAATTTGCCATTACTTGGAAGCAAACATTGAACCTCTGAAAATGCATGGCCAGAAACTAAGAGGAGGATTTGGAAATAGGACCGTCATGGAAACTGTTGCCTGCAGAGTTTCCATCAGTATGTCATGGGCTGTTCAGGCTGTAAGTGAAAGCTGGAGAGCAGGTGTGCTCCTCAGTCACCCAGGAGATGGGCATGATTGCTAAGTAATGCTCATCTTTTGCCCCAGGCATTGAAATACTCCAGCCATACAGTGGGGAGAGCTGGTTGGGAAGAGAGTTGCATGCACCAGAAAGGGACATCATCTCCTTCCCACTGGGAAAGGAGCAAGGCTGTCATGGAGCAACCTGCAAGGAGGAGGCCTGATGAGGCCATGTGCCTGATGAGGCCATGTGCCCGCACATCACTTTGGCAGCAGGGGGAGGATCATGGCCCCTGGCAAGCTCCTCTCTGCCAGCCCCTCAGCATGCCTTCTCCAGCAGATCCACGTCAGCCTGGGCGCTGGCATGCGGTCAGCTGGCTTGCCTCCATCTGCCTGTCGCTGCCAGTCACAGGGCAGTAGTGACACCTCGGTCAGAGGAGGGGAAGAGGTGAAAGAGTGTGCCACCAAACCATTCTCCCCCAGCAGTGTGGTGCAGGCGATGCAGCAAAGCAGCAGCAGGCACTGAGCTCCCCGGGGAAGGGGGAACCAGCCACCATTCCTAGAAAATGAAGAGGAAGGAATAGGTAGGACAACTTGCTGGGAAATGCAACAGGATTGTGTGAAAGCCCTGCACAGGCTCTGGAGGCAGGTCCCACTGGCTGGGAGGCCAAGCAGCAATGGTGGAATACATCCATCATCTGAGGAGAGCTCTGCCTCCTGACCCAAAACTTGCACCAGCCTGGGCATGTGCCTCCTGTCCTTCATCCCCCTCAGCTTGATAAGGTTTTGACCAGTCACTAGCAATGTCTGGGACTCAGTAACTGCTGTGGGCATGGGAGGTTGCAACATAGGCTGCCCTCTGCTTTGGGATCACACCTCCAAGTGCCAGCAATGCTCTTGGTAGCCCATAGGCAAAGAAGGTGCTTCAGAAAAGAGTTTGAATGTCAACCAGAAGCTTTGGCCAATGCCCTAGGAGAGAGGAGGAGGAGGAGGGAGTCCCACAAGGGCTCACCTCCTTTGCTGCTGAGGAAGGAGGACTTTTCCTCTGGCAGTGCAGAGGAGGCTCTGGAACTATTTAGCCTGAGATGTTATCCACAGCCTAATCACTGTGATGCCCAAGGGGTTACAAAGAGAGAAACCCTGGTTTAAAAATGCAGTAAATACCTTCTATTTTTGTGAAGCCCTAGTAGGACAGGCTGTGCCTTCGTTCTCTGTATCAGTGAAGCCTGTCTGTTTGCAATCCCTGCCTGTGTATTCCCATCTTCAACTCCCTCCCTCTTGCTCTCTCTCTCAGATGATGTAGAGTGCCAGCAAGTCCCTCAGCGGTGTCATATCTGTCCTTTTTATTCATTGCAGGGTTTATTTTTAGCCTGAAACAACTGCTTCCTAAAAATGGAGTTCCTAATGACACAGGAGCTGGACACAGCTATGTAAGGTATCCAGGGCTTGGCCTGACAGCTTCTCCTGTCTGTCTCTTTGTTGTGAGCCCAGGACAGCAAGTTTGCTGCTCCCCACCAGCCTTCCAGCGTTTGGGCTGATCATTAGGAAGGCAGCAGAAAGGGAACCCCGGTTTGAACTTCACCTGGAGTCTTTGTTCTCCCCCTTTTCCCAAATTAAGAAGGAGAGGGACATTTACCTGCCCTCTGCTGCACTCCAAGGGCTCCCCTATGAAGGTGATTTGCTGGATCCTGGCAGGTTTTTACCTGCTTTTCTGCTGCAAAGCAGAGGAGGGACTGAACTTCCCCACTTACGATGGGAAAGACCGAGTGATTGACCTGAATGAGAAGAATTACAAGCAGGCCCTGAAGAAGTATGACATGCTCTGCCTGCTCTTCCATGAGCCCGTGGGCTCTGACAAGATCTCCCAGAAGCAGTTCCAGATGACAGAGATGGTCCTGGAGGTAAGCGCTGCTTCGTGTCCCGGCCGGGGTCAGTACCGCAGGGATGCTTGGAGCTGCGGAGAGGAGATGTGGGAGAGGACACTCAGAGGGTCTTGTGCAGGGCAGTGTTGAGTGCCTAAAGGTTTAGTGGGGTTTTTTTACTTGGATTTAACTTAGCTGCTGAGCTCTGCAAAGCCTAAGAAAAGGACTCTTTTGTGCCCTTTGGGTAGTTTGCTGAGAAATTGTCTTTCTGGATTGCGTGTCAGAAGCCCAGGCAATGGCAAGCAACCTGGCAAACCTTTTCAACGTGCACTCAGCTGAGCCTTCCCAAATCTCAGCACTTGAAATGTTTAGAGCCTTTCTTATCCCATGCAAGCCAGTATCCCCCTTGTATTCTGGATTCAGTCCCATTTTTTTTAATCCCACTGGGAATAACCAGCCAAGAAGCCTTAGCAGACTGCGCTGCAAATGGGCGTCCTAGCTGCCCACCTCAAGAGCTCCCTGTTGGTGCAGCATTCAAGCCCTTTTTTGTTCTCCTGGCACTTGGTTGCCTGCTTGGAACCAGCCTGCAGCCTCTCGTTAAGGCAACCATTCACTTCTGTGCTGAAATGACAACACCACCACCACACACACACACACACACACAAAGTTGTTAATTATTTGGTGAAAGAATGATTAATTAAACTGCAGAGAAATAATTCACTGCAAAAATCATGGAGTAGATTCATAGCATTCTTCAGCGTCCCTGTAATCTAGGCAGTCACTCAGCTGGAAGCCTGGCTGGTTAGGTCCTTTCTTTTTCCTTCCAGGAGCTTAGAAAGACTCCCTACCACCTAAAAGACACATTTGGGAAGAAAGTGAGAATTGCAGAAGAGGCACATAAACTTTATTTATCAGACCCAGAGAGCAAATGCTTTACACCTCTAGGAGTATAGCAAATGTGAAGTAGAAGCTACAGTTGCTGAGAGTCTGAAAGAGTCTACTGTCAAGTTGAGAGTACACCTTGAGTACTGTGTCCAGTTCTGGGCTCCTCAATTCAAGAAGGACATTGAGACACTTGAACGTGTCTAGAGAAGGGCAGTGAGGCTGGGGAGAGCATGAGCTCTACTAGGAGGAGAGGCTGAGGGAGCTGGGGTTGTTTAGCCTGGAGAAGAGGAGGCTTAGGAGAGACCTTATTGCTCTCTACAACTACCTGAAGGGAGGTTGTAGCCAGGTGGGGGTTGGTCTCTTCTCCCAGGCAACCAGTGACAGAACAAGAGGGAACAGCTGTGCCAGGGCAAGTTTAGGCTGGAGGTGAGGAGAAAGTTCTTCCCAGAGAGAGTTGTTAGCCATTGGAATGTGCTGCCCAGGGAGGTGGTGGAGTCACCATCCCTGGAGGTGTTCAAGAGGGGATTGGCTGTGGCACTTGATGCCATGGTTTAGTAGTCCTGAGGTGTTGGGTGACAGGTTGGACTTGATGATCTCTGAGGTCTTTTCCAACCTTATTGATTCTGTGATTCTATGACCTCCTCAGTAGGCCTGGCAACAGGAAAGATTCAAAAACTAACCAGATTTTACTCACCTGTCAGGAAGCAGTTCCTAGATCCAGGTAAGCAATAAAATAACAATTGATAAAGGAAAAAAGAAAAGAAAGAATAAGACTGAAACTCCTGTTAGAATGTGTAGGTTTGGAAGCACTAAGTGCATTTCTACTTAATAGGAGAGTTATTTTATGCTGAATAGATGGCAAGTGATTGCTAAAGCTGTATATATAGAAATCTGCCAGAATCATGTATCTGTTGTGGACTATCAGTTTTAGTCCCCATGGCATCTATACCCACATTAACAACCAGCCATTATCAAGGCTGTGGTGGCTACAACACCATCTGGCTCAAAGCTTTTATTCTGCAGGGTTAGGACTCCACTGCTTTGGTTTCTAATTGCGTTTCTGCCATGGACTTCTTATGTGACCTTGGGCAAGAGGTTGAGGATTCAATCTGCAGCAGACTTTACACAGTGGTAGTGCTCCAGTCCTCCCATGCTCAGATACTGGCTAACTGTGCCATGCAACAGCTGGCACCTGTGGCTTTGACCTCAACACTTCCCAAGCACTTGCAATGCTGATTCAGTGCATGGTTCAACGTTTCACAGCCTTCCCCACCCCCAAACGGGGAACTGCAGGAGCAGCAATTCGACAGCTCAAGCACCAGAGTAATCTGCATGCTGAGCACTTCTTTGCCTCTGTCACCTGAGGTAAGCAGGCAGGGAGAGGGCCTCAGAAGGCAACAAAGAAGATAGGAGTTGTCTTTTCCTGCATAAGACACAGCCCAGAAAGGTGCTAGTGCTCCCCAAATTTGTACTAGCTCAAGCATGGGAGCACTAGTGAAAGGAGTGGAAAGCCAGGTTGTAATCTGCTTCCTCTTGTGACAGCCTTCATCATTCTTACCTCAAACCATAATGTGTTGTGTCCTGGGGATCACTCTTGATCTCCTCTGCCAGATGTCATCCAGTTGTGGGACTTTGTTGCATGTTCACCAGAACAGAGAGAGGGAAAGAAGCTTCTGCAGTGGCTCCACGACTGTGCTGTGGAGCCATTAACACCAGGAAGATGATCTGCCTGGGTCAGTCTCCCTGGAGGCAGTCAGCAGCTGAACCCAGCTCCCTCTTAATGTCAGCAAGTAGTTGGAGTACTAAGCTGCTAGGTAGGCATGGGAGCAGTGACAGGGCCACTCCTCCCACCCAAAGCTGGGAAACATTCAGTCAGGAAGGCTTGTGTATCTAATTTCACTAGAGGGTTCAGGGCTCTGAGTGCTAAAGGTTCTTTGTGCCTTAAATAAGGTACCCAAGAGAGAAACATTCCTTGCTCTTCTCTGCAGGCCAGCTGGGGATTTCCCAGCTAAGGTTGCTGCCTATGGTAAGATGCCTTTCTGGAACATCTCACATTTTTCCATCTTACTGCACTGAAAATTTACCTACTGACTTACAACATGAAATGTTGCTTCCGCAGCCTGGGAAACATCATAGAATCATAGAATCAACAAGGTTGGAAAAGACCTCAGAGATCATCAAGTCCAATCTGTCACCCAGCACCTCATGACTAACTAAACCATGGCCTCAGGTGACACATCCAACCCCCTCTTGAACACCTCCAGCATGTCCTTAGCCTCCCATCCATAAAATGGTACTGGTCTCCATCACTACTACTAATAGGGAACCTTCATCCAAAACACAGTCAGGTGTGAAACTAAGCAAAGATCTGAGCTGGGTGGTTAAGAGCTGTGTCCTGCTTCCTGGTGAGACTACGTGTATATATGGGTTTAATGCATGCTAAGCCCAGAAGAAAAACAAATTCTCTGCCTGTCCTGTTTCTCCCACATGTATCTCTCTAATTCTAAGGAGCAGCAGAAGTATCTTAGACACTAAAAAGAATAGAATAGAATAGAATAGAATAGAATAGAATAGAATAGAATAGAATAGAATAGAATAGAATAGAATAGAATAGAATTAGCAAGGTTGGAAGAGACCTTGAAGATCATCGAGTCCAACCTGTAACCATAACCTCACAACTAGACCATGGCACCAAGTGCCACATCCAGTCCTCCCGAACGCCTCCAGGGACGGAGAACAAGAGAGATACAGTGCCCAGCTTCCTGCAAATTTGCTAGGAGAAACTGCCAGATGTGCCCAGCTAGATGATCTGGCATGCTGCTGAAGCAAACAAATTCCAGCAGTGCCAACAAGTTCCTTGACTCCAGATAGAATCATAGAATCAATAAGGTTGGAAAAGACCTCAAAGATCATCAAGTCCAACCTGTCACCCAGCACCTCAGGACTACTAAATGATGGCTCCAAGTGCCACATCCAATGCCTTTTTGAACACCTCCAGGACAGTGACTCCACCACCAACCTGGGCAGCACATTCCAACAGCTAACAACTCTCTCTGTGAAGAACTTTCTCCTCACCTCCAGCCTAAACTTCCCCTGGTGCAGCTTGAGACTGTGTCCTCTTGTTCTGGTGCTGGCTGCCTGGGAGAAGAGACCAATCCCCACCTGGCTACAACCTCCCTTCAGGTAGTTGTAGACAGCAATAAGGTCTCAACCTGAGCCTCCTCTTCTCCAGGCTAAATAACCCCAGCTCCCTGAGATGAAGCCACCACTTTAGGCTTCATTGCAGGGAAAAGATGCATAGCTACAAAACATCTGAGAAGGGCAAGATGGGTATAGACAAACACTCCACAAACCAAGAAATACATCATCCCTACACCACAAGCATATGTAGCTCATGGTCAGTAATAAGCTCTGACTGGGGCTTCTCCCATGACTGAGGAGCTCATGAGGCTCTACCTACCTGAGTCATCTGGTGTCTAACAGGGGTTGAGCTCATGTTGGTGACATTTCCTTCCTTCATAGAATCAATAAGGTGGGAAAGGACCTTAAAGATCATCAAGTCCAACCTGTCACCCAACACCTCATGACTACTAAACCATGGCACCAAGTGCCACGGCCAATCCCCTCTTGAACACCTCCAGGGATGGTGACTCCACCATCTCCCTGGGCAGCACATTCCAATGGCTAACAGCTCTCTCTGTGAAGAACTTCAGAGTACTTCAATCTCTTCCCTTCTAAGTTTGTGAAAAATTTGGTTGAAAAAGGCCAATAACTAGAATAAAAAAGGCCAATAGCTTAGGTGAGGGCAGCTGCCAGGACCAAGAGGGGAGAGAACAGAATCACCTGCATCTCACATCCTTAGGAAACCAACCCAAAATCCTGACAGCACACCAGTAAAGGTAAGGACTTTAACAAACTATAACTATAAACAGCAAACTGAGAAGAAGCAAGTCTGGAGAAGAGAAGGCTCTGAGGTGACCTAATTGTGGCCTTCCAGTATCTGAAGGGGGCTACAGGAAGGCTGGAGAGGGACTTCTCAGGATCTCAGGTAGTGATAGGACTAGGGGGAATGGAATGAAGCTGGAGATAGGGAGATTCAGGTTGGATGTGAGGAAGAAGTTCTTCACCATGAGAGTGGTGAAGCCCTGGAATGGGTTATCCAGGGAGGTGGTTGAGGCCTCGTCCCTGGAGGTGTTTAAGCCCAGGCTGGATGAGGCTGTGGCCAGCCTGATGTAGTGTGGGGTGTCCCTGCCCATGGCAGGAGGGTTGGAACTAGCTGATCCTTGTGGTCCTTTCCAACCCTGACTGATTCTATGATTCTATGATTCTAAGAAAGTGATATAGAAAAATATTCCTTCCCATGACAAAAGCCCAGCATGCAGCACTGACTGACACTGTCAAAGCACACCAGCTATCAGTCACCAGAAAAGGGATGCCATCACTAAGCTGACATTATAATGCAACAGCATGTGGGGTCTTCAGCTCTCTGCACTCAGGTGTAGTGGGAGCTGTGACTAGATTCATAGAGTCCTAAAGCCATTTCCTTTGGAAAAGACCTTTAAGATTGTCAAGTCCAACCAGTATCTAACTCTGCCACGTCTGGCGCTAAACCTTGCTAAGATCTTATTGCCGTTGAAAACTACCTGAAGAGAGGCTGTAGCCAGGTGGGGGTTGGTCTCTTCTCCCAGGCAGCCAGCACCAGAACAAGAGGACACAGTCTCAAGCTGCACCAGGGGAGGTTTAGGCTGGATGTTAGGAAGAAATTCTTCCCAAAAAGAGAGATTGGCCATTGGGATGTGCTGCCCAGGGAGGTGGTGGAGTCACCATCGCTGGAGGTGTGTAGGAGGAGACTGGATGGGGTGCTTGGTGCCATGGTTGAGTTGATCAGATGGTGTTGGGTGATAAGTTGGACTCAATGATCTCAAAGGTCTTTTCCAACCTGGTTAATTCTGTATTCTATTCTGTAAACCATGTCCCTCAGCATTACATCTCTCGGTCTTTGAAACACTTCCCAGACCTTCTTCCCTCTCCCCCTCTTCTCTGAATCTCCTAAATATTGGGATAGTTTTGCTTTCCAGCAGGGCCAGCCCTTGTTTCTAGGAATCATGTAACAAGGATAATGAGAAGTGGGATTAAAGGCTTTCCTTCTGCACTTGAGAAGCTCTCTCCATCAGCTGAGGTTGTGTCGTTACTTCCCTGCTCAATGTCACTCAGTCCAGGCTCCTCTGTCATTCTTCCCTGGTTATCAATGTGCATGTGTAAACATTCTCTATCAAAAAAGAGGTTTGTTAAGGTCATGCCCTTCAGTGCAACAGTGCCCCTGGATAAAAATTCATGGACAACTACCCTTCTCTGATTAAAGGTAAGAGAAGAGTGACACAGCACTCTCCTTCCCAAATGAGGCCAAGGATGGCCCTGGCCTCTAGCAGAAAATTGCAGAACAAAGTGAAACTCCTTAATGCATTTGGCCAATTCTGTAACACAAGGGAAAATTCATCCCACAAACTTGGGAGTACAAAACTAAGAGATTACCTTGCATGGGATCCTCCCTGTGTGCAACCACAGCCAGTAGCTACCTGTAGTGTGAGAGGGACAGATAGAATGTGAATCCAGTAAAAGGCCAAGGTTAAACTGTAAGGTCTACCTCCCAGTTCACTTGAGAGCAAGGATTTATTTTCAAGTGTTGAAAATAGAATAGAATAGAATAGGGTAGAGTAGAATAGGGTAGAGTAGAGTAGGGTAGGGTAGAGTAGAGTAGAGTAGAGTAGAGTAGAGTAGAGTAGAATTAGAGTAGAGTAGAGTAGAGTAGAGTAGAGTAGAGTAGAGTAGAGTAGAGTAGATAGTAGAGTAGAGTAGAGTAGAGTAGCGTAGAATAGAATAGAATAGAATAGAATAGAATAGAATAGAATAGAATAGACCAGACCAGACCAGACCAGACCAGGTTGGAAGAGACTTTTGAGATCATTGAGTCCAACCTATCACCCAACACCATCTGATCAACTAAACCATGGCACCAAGCACCCCATCCAGTCTCTTCCTAAACACCTCCAGGGATGGTGACTCCATCACCTCCCTGAGCAGCACATTCCAATGGCAAATCTCTCTTTCCGTGAAGAACTTCCTACCATCCAGCCTAAACCTTCCCTGGCACAGCTTGAGACTGTGTCCTCTTGTTCTGGTACTGCAGCTTCCAGCTCAAGATGGAAAAAAGTAATGCAAAACCAGTTGGTTTGGGGATAGTTCCACCCAGATGGTCCCATGAGAGTTCATAGCCATGCAATACATAACAAAAAGTCCTTCAGTGCTTCTGTTGCAACACAGACAAGAGATTTATGAGTTTAGGTCTGTGTAGTTTATCCCAGAAAGCTGGCGGCCAGGCACTAGTGGTGTGCCCCAAGGATCAGTGCTGGGCCCCATGCTCTTCAACATCTTTATTGATGATCTGGATGAGGGCATTGAGTCCATCATCAGTAAATTTGCAGACAACACCAAGCTGGGGGC
Organism: Picus viridis; assembly: GCA_033816785.1. Lineage (NCBI taxonomy): Eukaryota > Metazoa > Chordata > Aves > Piciformes > Picidae > Picus > Picus viridis. The sequence continues at coordinate 11,899,866 of CM066569.1, read as the reverse complement.
AGGAGTTGATCTGCTGGAGGGCAGAGAGGCTTTGCAGAGGGACCTCGACAGGCTGGACAGATGGGCAGAGTCCAAGGGCAGGAGATTGAACACATCCAAGTGCCAGGTTCTGCACATTGGCCACAGCAACCCCAGGCAGTGCTACAGGCTGGGGTCAGAGTGGCTGGAGAGCAGCCAGGCAGAGAGGGACCTGGGGGTGCTGGTTGATGGGAGGCTGAATATGAGCCTGCAGTGTGCCCAGGTGGCCAAGAGGGCCAATGGCATCCTGGCCTGCGTCAGGAACAGTGTGGCCAGCAGGAGCAGGGAGGTCATTGTGCCCCTGTACACTGCACTGGTTAGGCCACCCCTTGAGTCCTGTGTCCAGTTCTGGGCTCCTCAGTTTAGGAAGGATGTTGACTTGCTGGAACTTGTCCAGAGAAGGGCAACAAAGCTGGTGAGGGGTTTGGAACACAAGCCCTATGAAGAGAGGCTGAGGGAGCTGGGGTTGCTTAGCCTGGAGAAGAGGAGACTCGGGGTGACCTTCTTGCTCTCTACAACCACCTGAAGGGAGGTTGGAGCCAGGCAGAGGTTGGTCTCTTCTCCCAGGCAACCAGTACCAGAACAAGAAGACACAGTCTCAGGCTGCGCCAGGGGAGGTTTAAGCTGGATGTTAGGAGGAAGTTCTATACAGAGAGAGTGATTGCCCATTGGAATGTGCTGCCCAGGGAGCTGGTGGAGTCACCATCATTGGAGGTGTTCAGGAGGAGACTTGATGGGGTGCTTGGTGCCATGGTCTAGTTGTTTAGGTGAGTTGGCTTGGTTGATAGGTTGGACTTGATGATCATGAAGGTCTCTTCCAACCTGGTCTATTCTACTCTACTCTACTCTACTCTACTCTACTCTACTCTACTCTACTCTACTCTACTCTACTCTACTCTACTCTATTCTATTCTATTCCATTCTATTCCCTTCTCTAGGCAGGGTGTAAATATAAACATAGTGAATATAAATATTGATATAAAAGTAAACCCAAGCTCATTCTTTAAGCACTCTTTCATTTGATCTGCAAACACAGATTTCAGTCTGGGCATGTTCATGAGACAGTCCCTCGAAACAGTTTCCTGGGGGAGGTAGACACATTGTACAAGACAAGTACAAGACAGTACTCAAGGTGTTAGGCAACACTTGGAGTCCTGTGTCCAGTTCTGGGCCCCTCAGTTTAAGAAGGCTATTGAGACTCTTGAACGTGTCCAGAGAAGGGCAACAAAGCTGGGGAGGGGTCTGGAGCACAGCCCTGTGAGGAGAGGCTGAGGGAGCTGGGGTTGCTTAGCCTGGAGAAGAGGAGGCTCAGGGGAGACCTTATTGCTGCCTACAACTACCTGAAGGCAGGTTGTAGCCAGGTGGGGGTTGGTTTCTTCTCCCAAGCAGGCAACCAGCCCCAGAACAAGAGGACACAGTCTCAGGCTGCACCAGGGGAGGTTTAGGCTGGAGGTGAGGAGAAAGTTCTTCCCAGAAAGAGAGATTGGCCATTGGAATGTGCTGCCCAGGGAGGTGGTGGAGTCACTGTGCCTGGAGGTGTTCGAGGGGGGATTGGCCGTGGCACTTGGTGCCATGGTTTAGTAGTCATGAGGTGTGTGGGTGACAGGTTGGACTTGATGATCTCTGAGGTCTTTTCCAACCTTATTGATTCTATGATTCTATGGGTCTAAGTTGACTGAGTGTCAAAGCAACTATTATTTCTCTGGGTCCCTATAGCACAAGTACTCAAGGTGAGAAATGAGGCTCACCTGGCTGGACAGCTGTGTGAAGAAGCCTATAGTGGAAGTGCCTTATTACATACCTGCAATCAACCACCTGCAAGTGGTTTTTGGTTTCCCAGGCTACCAAAGCAGTGCCTTCCACTACAGATCAGTTCATGCAAAAATAAGGAAGGGAGGGCATTGCAGAATCATAGATATTTTTGGTTTTGGATGGAAAAAAAAACCTTTCATATCATTGAGTCCAGCTGCCAACCCCACACCACCACAGCCATTACATCATGTCCTAAAGTGCCGTGTCTACAGGTTTTTTTTTAACACCTCCAGAGATGGTGACTTCACCACCTCCTCAGACAATCTATTCTAATGCTAGACCACACTGTGAGTAAAGAAAAATTTCCTCACATCCAATCTAAAGCTCACCTGGGGCAATTTGAGGCCATGTCTTATCATCCTATCACTTGATACTAGGGAGAAGAGACCAACACCCACCTCACTACAACCTGCTTTCAGGTAGTTGCAGAGATCAAGATGGTCTCCCCTCAGCCTCCTTTTCTCCAGACTAAACAACCCCAGTTCCCTCTTCTGCTCCTCATGAGACCTGTTTTCCAGTGCCTTCACCAGGTTGTTGCCCACAAAGCACAGAGTTTCTTTCCAGTTTAGAAAGGGAGTGAAGGTGAAGACCATCATGAAGCAGCCTTTACAGCTCCTACCATTTGCTGGGTGCTACCTGGCAAGAACAGGATCTGGGAACAACCAAGCCTCTTTGAGACCAGTTTGGGCTGGATGTTAGGAAGAAGTTCTTCACAGAAAGAGAGATTGGCCATTGGAATGTGCTGCCCAGGGAGGTGGTGGAGTCACCATCACTGGAGGTGCTTAGGAAGAGACTGGATGGGGTGCTTGGTGCCATGCTTTAGTTGATTAGATGGTGTTGGGTGATAGGTTGGACTCGATGATCTCAAAGGTCTTTTCCAACCTGGTTAATTCTATTCTATTCTATTCTATTCTATTCTATTCTATTCTATTCTATTCTATTCTATTCTATTCTATTCTATTCCATTCCATTCCATTCCATTCCATTCCATTCCATTCCATTCCATTCCATTCTACTTTGGACCATCTTCTGTGTATGGAAACAGTTCCAAGGATGGCAAGTGCCAGCTTGTCAGGTCAAGATGGGAAAGATTGGAAGTATTGGGTTAATCTGTCAGGAAAGCAGACAAAGCAATCGCTGGGCATGCATCTGCCAACTGCTTTCTAGCTGGGGTGGAAGAGTGTTGGTGAAGAACTGTTATAGAAAAATGCAAGGCAGAGAGAGCACAAGCACAGGTTGTTCCAGAGCTCATGTTGAAGGGCTCTTCTGCTCTGCATCCCTTTCATAGAACCATGGTATCATACAATCAGTAAGGTTGGAAAAGACCTCAGAGATCATCAAGTCCAACCTCTCACCACAGACCTCATGACTAAACCATGGCACCAAGTGCCACATCCAATCCCTTCTTGAACACCTCCAGGGAAGGTGACTCCACCACCTCCCTGGGCAGCACATTCCAATGGCTAACAACTCTCTCTGGGAAGAACTTTCTCCTCACCTCCAGCCTAAACCTCCCCCTATGCAGCTTGAGACTGTGTCCTCTTGTTCTGGCGCTGGTTGCCTGCTTGGGAGAAGAGACCAACCCCCACCTGGATACAACCTCCCTTCAGGGAGTTGTAGAGAGCAATGAGGTCTCCCCTGAGCCTCCTCTTCTCCAGGCTAAGCAACCCCAGCTCCCTCAGCCTCTCCTCACAGGGCTGTGCTCAAGGCCTCTCCCCAGCCTCATTGCCCTTCTCTGGACACGTTCAAGAGTCTCAATGTCCTTCTTAAATTGAGGGGCCCAGAACTGGACACAGGACTCCAAGTGTTGCCTAACACCTTGAGTACTGTCTTGTACTTGTCTTGTACAATGTGTCTACCTGCCCCAGAAACTGTTTCGAGGGACTGTCTCATGAACATGCCCAGACTGAAATCTGTGCTGAGTACAGGGCACAATGACTTCCCTGCTCCTGCTGGCCACACTGTTCCTGATGCAGGCCAGGATGCCATTGGCACTCTTGGTCACCTGGGCACACTGCTGGCTCATGTTCAGCTGGCTGTCAATCAGTACCCCTCCATCCATCTGTTGTAGACAACCTCTGTAGGTGCCATGCAAGAACGTAAGCCACACAGCCTCTTTCTGTGTCACTCCTGCCTTCAGAAATGCCATTGATGAAATGCTGCAAACACCATCCTCTTAAGTCTTGTTCCCCCTGCAACACCGGGAAGCCAACTGGCTTGGCAAAAAGAGTGCCAGCAAGGGCTGTCAGTGCCTTCCTGCTGGGATGGTTCCTGGGAGGCAGGCTTTCACTCTTGTCTAATGAAGTGCCCTTGCCTCATCCTGAGTGCGTGGCCTCATTCTCCGGACAAGTGTGGAGTTTATAGTTATCAGTCAACGTTCCCTGCCCCTAGCCTTGGCATTTCTCAGGAGCCTGCCCACAGGCTGGGGCAGCTGTCACTCTGCAAGGCAGACTGGGTGTGGGTGGGCCATGCCACGCTTAGCCCACCATGACCTTACTCCAGAGCTTGACCTTCCTGTGCCCTTCATCTAAAACCAAGCTAATCAAAGCCTGTGACTATCCTTCCTTCATGCTTGAACTTCATTTGTGGGGAGGATGGAAAGGGGATGTGATAATTCTCTTTAAACACCCAAGAGGCAGAAGAGCTATTTCAGCACAAAGCCTAGGGACAAATGGGCTATGAATAAACCAAGTCTGGAAACTAGGAAGTCCCTAATCACCAGAGGAGGAAGACCCAAGGGGGAAACAGCCAGATGAGTTTCAAATGGACAGCAATCAGGTTGTGACAAAGATTGAATGACACCGTCCTGGGTTTGATGACCGAAGATGGCATTTTGCAGCCTCTGTCCCTAAATATCAGGCACCCAGGTAAGAATTCCGTGGCCTAGGAAAGAAGTGACTTAACAAGGTCCGAGTTCTCCTGGTTTATTTTCCTTTGCACATCGGGATTTACCTACATACGTGAGACAAAACCTTGCCCAAGGAAATAGAACGAGCAGTGACGATGAAGAACTCAATTCCTGGGGAGGGGCGTGCAGAGCAAACATTCTCTCCTCCCCTCCCCAGCCCCCCGGGGAGGACCAACGTTCCCTCCTAAACAGTGCTGATGGTGCTCATTCCTGCATGCTCCCTGGCAGAGCTTAGTGAAGACCAGCTGCTGTACATGATACCTCCTTTTTCCAGGAACTCTGTCCGGCCCTAGCAGGAGGTGGACTGCTGTCAGCTAGCAGAACTCAGACACCTCCAACCCTCTGCGGAGGAGGTTGCATATTTATAAAGCTTTCCTCAGTTCTTATTTCTCTGTCCTTACTGCCCATGGCAGGGGGTTGGAACTAGATGATCCTTGTGGTCCCTTCCAACCCTGACTGATTCTATGATTCTATGATTCTACTCCTTGGGTAAAAGGCTTTTTCTTGTCTGAAGGACTCCTCCATTCCTGCAGGCCCCCCACTTGCTGATCCTTCCTTTGGAGCAGAGTGGGGGCTTCTGGCTCCCACCTGCAGCATCCTGGACTTTGCAAGGTTTCAGAGGTTCTGGCTCACACACACTTGCTCAGAAACTCAAGAAATCTGCCTTGTTACTGGGAGATGGAGGTGTAGGACTGTCATGGGCAAGTGAACAGAATAAATATCATGCATACTTCCCTTCTCCAGCAGCTAATCATAGAATCACAGAATCAATAAGGTTGGAAGAGACCTCAAAGATCATCAAGTCCAACCCAACACCTCATGACTAGTAAACCATGGCACCAAGTGCCACATCCAGTCCCCTCTTGAACACCTCCAGGGATGGTGACTCCACCACCTCCCTGGGCAGCACATTCCAACGGCCAATTACTCTTGCTGGGAAGAACTTTCTCCTCACTTCCAGCCTAAAACTCCCCTGGCACAGCTTGAGACTGTGTCCTCTTGTTCTGGTGCCGGTTGCCTGGGAGAAGAGACCAACCCCCTCCTGGCTACAACCTCCCTTCAGGTAGTTGTAGAGAGCAATGAGGTCTCCCCTGAGCCTCCTCTTCTCCAGGCAAAACAACCCCAGCTCCCTCAGCCTCTCCTCATAGGGCTTGTGCTGGAGGCCTCTCCCCAGCCTCGTTGCCCTTCTCTGGACATGTTCAAGAGAAAGAAAGAGGCCAGCTTGTGCCCTGCATGGGCTTCATGGCAGTGTCTGGCTTTTGCTTTCAAAGCAGCTTCTCTATGGCCAGGAATACATGAAGGCTGTGATGGCTTCACTTTTGTCAGGAACAGGCTGTAGATTGCACCTCTGGTCTCTGTATTGACAAAGGAGAGTTTAGCAGGGTGATCCCCAGATATCATCCCAGACTCCACAGCCTGGGTCAGCAAATGCACACACACACACACAGACCCTGGGCTGCCCTTGGTGTACAAGCTGCCCAGCTGAGTTGGCAAAACATCTGTGATGCAATGAAAGTGAGGACTGGCTGGGAGCAGCAGCAGGTGGTCCCTTCACCCGTGGGTGCTCGGTGGCATGGGCATCAGCCCCGGTCAGCTCACGGCTGGGGAGGCTGCACTTTGTTTTACAGCATGCTAAAATTAGGGATGCTCAGTGCAGATAAAAATACTACCCTAGCTATGTGAAACCTTTTAGGAGGCAGCCAAGGAGTACATCATATGCACTGCCAGGCTGAGTGGCAATTAAAGCCCCAGTGTGGCTTTCTTGGAGTGTTACCTGTGAAAGCTACCTCCGCAGGAGTGACCTTTGGGTTTTCCCTATTTGGGGACTTGCCTTTCAGACTAAGCAGCAGCAATTTCTGGGAGGACAGATTCAGCAATAAATAGCCTCTCCAGGCAGCTCAGGTGGTGGAAAAGGGCAGGAAGGTGAGACCAACGTGCTCTTTCTTGTTCTCTTCTGCCAGCAGGGTGACTTCTCTAGTGGCAGCTGCTCAGCAAGCTTCTGCCCCTTCACTTTGATAACCACTACCCTTCAGGACCAGCCTGAATTATGCCAGAACCTGAAATGCTAGTAGTGGGGCATGCAATGGAATGTTAGAAGTCATAGTATAGCATTAGGAAGGAGACATAACCTCCTCTGCTCTCCAGCAAACTGTCTACAAGCTTGAACAGCAGAGAAGCAAACAGTAGCATGAAGGCATGAGTCCTGCATAAAGATCAGAAGGGATTTTGGGGGGAAACACCCTAAATATTTGCCATCTTCTCCTGCTTTTTATGAAAACAAACCCCTAACATTTGGGGATATAAAATCATCATCATCATTATCATCAGCATCATCACATCAACCTGGTTCTGACAGCTTTAAAGGATTTAGGAGAGAAACAGTGGGGAAGACACTCCCCTGTCATGTTCTGTTGTTCTCCTCTCTGTGTTGCTTGAGTTTTGTTCTTCCACCTCTGCCAGCCAGCCACACAGAAAGCTCCCCATGCTGAGGAATTTACTCATGATAGCTCTCACAGAGGCCCAAATGTCCCCAGTGCTTTGCCTCCCAGCCTGAGCAGCTGTGGAAGAGAAGCAGATGCTAGGAAAGTGGAAAGAAAGTCCAGGCCAGAAAGCCATAATGCCACTCCACAGAGAAAACTGACCATGACACCCACCCCCTCCCACTCCCATTTGTAGCCTTCTCTGTTGGATTTGCTCTGCCATTTAGCAGCAAAGCTGCCACCAAGTGCCAGGTTTGCCACAGTGTTTTCCACAGCTGGAATAGGTGTGCAGGCGGGCAGCCTACTGTGGCACAGCTGCTCCATAACCTAGGAGTTCAGAATGACCCTGTGAAGCTTTCCAGCATCACACCTATGTTCAGGTAGGTGTGAAGCTGAGATGTCCTGGCAGGGAGTTGTTTCCCTCCATCCCCATTATTCAGATTGCCTGTAAGAATTGCATCCATCCCAGATGAGGTGGTGGTCGCTTACTTGGCAGTACCCCCAGCTTCGCTTTGGGCTGGCATCTCTCACACACCCCCGAGGGCCATGCACTCCCTCATGCTTATACAAATTCAAGTACAGCTATCACCTGAGGGAAGTGGGAGAAAAGAGGAGTGCTCCCAAGCTCACACCTCCTTCTCCCAGTGCTGCACAGGGCATGGCTTGTGATCCTGTGGCTAGAAAATGTGCATTGTAAAGGCTTTGGGCATGACAGGAAGGCTGCAAAATGTGCGTGGGAAATGAGCTTACAAGTCTTGGGGATTTTTGCCCACACTTTCAGCCAGCTCTGCTTGCCTAGAGCTCCTGCTGTACCTTAGGGACTGCATGACCAGTTAGGTCCAGTTCTTCCAGGGCAGTTTCTCCCTTCCACCTCCCCATGCAGCTGTTGGAGCTAAATTACTCGCTATAGAGGCTGACACAAAGGCAAAGGCTTTGGCTGGCCAAGACTTCAAGTGATGTGAATTTAAAGGGAGGAGGAGGAGGGGCTGTGTTCTTACATTACAACTGCTTCTGTCCCAAGGTCCTGAGCCAAGAGGATTGTCAAGATTAGAAACTCTATCTGCATTCAAATCCCACTAGCATTATGGAATCAGAAAATACTGTAAGGGGATATATAAATGCTTGATACTGTAATGAGCAGAGGGCAACTAGCCAAACTCCTGTGCCTCTGGCACACTCTGCATTTTACTACCTTACAGGCTTCAAATATAGGTGTGGGAATACATCCTCACCTAAGCACTGGTCAGACTCACCTGAGGCAGGGGAAAGCAGGGAAAGCAAGAGCAGGAGCAGTGTTCAGCCCCTGCACAACTTGCACTTGAAAAAGCCACCATGGGTTCTGAGACACTGCAAAGTTCTAGGCACTGCCAAGTGGAAAGAGCTCCCAGGAGCCTCATGTTGCATAACAATTTGCCCAGTGTGAGACCTCAGTGCTCTACAGATGGGTACAGGCTGTACCCCTCACCAGACTATCTCACCAGCATGACTGTCCCAGCAAAGGAGGTGGACTGCCCACTTGTCTGTCAGCTTCATCCCTGCAGGTGCACACACATGCTGTACTCATGCAGCCTCCCATAGACACACACTGTTCACACAGAATCAAGGGCTGGAGGGGACTCCAGCCCATGGCAGGGGGGTTGGAACTAGATGATCCTTGTGGTCCCTTCCAACCCTGACTGATACTATGATACTATGACTCCCCTAAGCCTAGTCTGACCCTTCTGCTAATGCAGGTTTGCCTAGATTCAGTTGCACAGGAACATGTCCAGGCAGGTTTGGAAAGTGTTCAGTGAAGGAGACTGCACAACCTCTCTGGGCAGCCTGGTCCAGTGCTCCACCACTGGAAAGTGTTCAGTGAAGGAGACTGCACAACCTCTCTGGGCAGCCTGGTCCAGTGCTTTACCACCCTCAAAGGGAAGAAGTTTCTCCTAAAGTTCAAGTGAAACCACCTGTGTTCTAGCCTGCACCTCCTGCCCTATCACTGGGCACCACTGACAAGAGCTCAGCCCCATCCTCTCAACCTTCACCCTTCAGGTATTTATGAGCATTGATAAGATCCCCCCACAAGTCTCTTTTCCAGGCTAAAGAGCTGCAGGTCTCTCAGCCTCTCCTGGTAGAGAGAGGATTTGACATCTTCTGTTACACATCTTCTCTTGGGATGCTCAGAGGAACACCTCCAAGCACTCTGTACCCACAGCATGAACACCTTCTGGAGACAGTCTGGCTAGAGACAGTGACATGAGCCCTGCCACGCCAACAGGCACACTTCCAGTGCTACTGTAACCTTTTATGCCTTGAGATCTAATGAAATCCACACTCCCACAGCATCACACACAGAGACTTTCATCCCATCACCCACTCTTTCTGGACACATTTACTCTTCCCCAGCACCCACTCCCCTCTGAAGAGAGACACCTTGCAAATGCTGCGTGCTGACATACATTACTCCTGATCAATGTCTGATCTATTGCAAACATCTTCACTCCCACCCAGCCACTTGTCTGTAGCAGATGTTGTGGCTTTTCTGCACATTTTTGAGCTTCTTCTAACACCCCCAAGACACTCAAACCCTCTCCTGGGTGAAGGACTCAAGAACTACTGATCTTAACCTGCCTTAACATGAGGATATGGCCAACATAGTTTTAGGTGATTAGCTAGTGGCTTGATGATCTTAGCTAGTGACTTGATGATCTTTGAGGTCTCTTCCAACCTTAGTGATTCTATGATTCTAGTTGGAGTATGGATTGGACATGACTGAACAGTCTTATTTCCTTGAGCTTTCTGTGTTTTACCTCTGGTTACAATGCAGCCAGAGCCTCAAATACTGTCCCTAAGGAACCTCTTGCTTGTCTACATAACTGCCAACAAGAGGGAACAGGCTGACAATGCCCTCAAAAGCTGATGACCCTACAGGCTCCACCCCTTTGTCTATTAAAGGCAGATCCCTACAATGGGGAACAGAGAACAGCTTCTCTCCTCACTGCCCACTTGCTGATGCCTAGGAAACTCACAGGAGGTATCCATCCCTCCTTGCATTATTGGGTACCAGCTGCTCTCATGTGGTCTAACATGGACACTTACAACCTGAACCAGGAGACAGGATGCCAGGTTGGTGGCAGACCAGTGCTCAATTGCCTTTTAAATTGATAGAATAGAGTAGAGTAGAGTAGAGTAGAGTAGAGTAGAGTAGAGTAGAGTAGAGTAGAGTAGAGCAGAGTAGAGTAGAGTAGAGTAGAGTAGAGTAGAGTAGAGTAGAGTAGAATAGACTAGAATAGAGTGGAATGGAATGGAATGGAATGGAACGGAACGGAACGGAACGGAACGGAACAGAACAGAACAGAACAGAACAGAATAGAATAGAATAGAATAGAATAGAATAGAATAGAATAGAATAGAATAGAAGAATAGAATAGAATAGAATAGAATAGAATGGAATAGAGTGGAATAGAGTGGAATAGAGTGGAATAGAGTGGAATAGAATAGAACAAACAAGGTTGGAAGAGACCTTCAAGATCATCAAGTCCAACCTATCACCCAACACCATCTTATCAACTAAACCTGTGCAAACACAGACCAGAGCTGTGCCCCATTCAGGTGGTATCCACTGTAAGCACATGCCCTGAACAAGCAGCCTCGCCTTTATTTCAAAGCACTGGCAGGGAGCAAGGAAAGAGCAGTGAGTCCCTCTTGCTTGAGTGACACAAGCACCTCTTTGGCCTCGCAAGCTGGCATCTCCCAATAAAGACAACAGACCAGGTAGTCAAGGGGGGATCAAGGTCACGGTGAGGGTGTGGAGGTTGATGGAGAATAAGGCCTTTTGGAGGGCTTTGGTACAGTTCTGGGATTCACCCACTCTGGGTGGAAGGGAGAAGACAGCCATGGTCTCCATCACTCCCCTTTGCCCAAGCCAGTTCTCTGAGCCTTTGTCACCAGGGTGACTGCCTGTCATAGAATCATAGAATCAATAAGGTTGGAAAAGACATCAAAGATCATCAAGTCCAACCTGTCACCCAACACCTCAGGACTACTAAACCATGGCACCAAGTGTCACATCCAATCCCCTCTTGAACACCTCCAGGGACGGTGACTCCACCACCTCCCTGGGCAGCACATTCCAATGGGTAACAACTCTCTCTGGGAAGCACTTTCTCCTCACCTCCAGCCTAAACTTCCCCTGGTGCATCATTCAGGATTTCAAGGAAGGCCTGGATGCTACAAGCATGAGGAGCTGGTCAGACCCATGACACCCTGGTGTGCAGGCAAGGGGGCTGCCCCACACTTTTGCTCCCCAGTGCCTTTAATTGCCACTCACTCTTGCAGCAGGCGGGCACAGGCAGAGGTTATTTATAGCAGGGGAGACAAGGGGCCACACGTCCGTGGGGGCAGCGTCACTGGGTGACATTTGAACTGGCTCTGAGGCTGGGGGAGGGTGCCCAAATGGGCCCTGAGGGAGGGTGTTCCTCATAAATCATCCCTCCTGTCTTTCTGCCACAGCTTTTCTTCTGTCCACCTCCAGCCTCCCATATCTGAGCACAGGCAGCTGCGCCCTAATAGGGACATTCCTGTCCGTGAGGCCCCCAGTTCCTTGTCCCCATTCTTCCTCTCCCTTCTAGCAGGGCTGAGAGGAGGGCCACAGCAACCCCATGCAGAGCTACAGGCTGGGGTCAGAGTGGCTGGAGAGCAGCCAGGCAGAGAGGGACCTGGGGGTGCTGTTTGACAGCTGCCTGAACATGAGCCAGCAGTGTGCCCAGGTGGCCAAGAAGGCCAACGGCATCCTGGCCTGGATTAGGAACAGAGTGGCCAGCAGGAGCAGGGAAGTCATTGTGCCCCTGTACTCAGCACTGGTTAGGCCACACCTTGAGTCCTGTGTCCAGTTCTGGGCCCCTCAGTTTAGGAACGACATTGAGACTCTTGAACGTATCCAGAGAAGGGCAACGAGGCTGGGGAGAAGCCTTGAGCACAGCCCTGTGAGGAGAGGCTGAGGGAGCTGGGGTTGCTTAGCCTGGAGAAGAGGAGGCTCAGAGGAGACCTCATTGCTCTCTACAACTACCTGAAAGGTGGTTGTAGCCAAGAGGGGGTTTGTCTCTTCTCTCTAGCAAACAGCACCAGAACAAGAGGACACGGTCTTAAGCTGCACCAGGGAAGTTTAGGCTGGAGGTGAAGAGAAAATTCTTCACTGAGAGAGTCATTCATCATTGGAATGTGCTGCCCGGGGATGTGGTGGAGTCACCATCCCTGGAGGTGTTCAAGAGGGGACTGGACGTGGCACATGGTGCCATGGTCTAGTCATGAGGTCCGTGGTGACAGGTTGGACTTGATGATCTTTGAGGTCTCTTCCAACCTTGGTGATTCTGTGATACTGTGAGGGACAGCTAGGAAACCATCAGCATCAGAGACATTTGTGGAGTACCGAAGGAGAGGGAGGAGGAGGGGCTCTTACAGCTGCTTGTTGACCTCAGAGCATCACTACCACCTTGTAGGGTCTCTGTCATGGTTGTGGTGGGGCTAAGTTATTCATCTGGTGGTAAAGGAGCTTATTTCCCAGGGTCACTGCATCTCTGTGGAGCCCATCTGGAATTCACAGGGTCTCACCCAGCGCCGCTCCCTCCACGGGGCACTTGCAGGGCATCTCTCCTTTCCTCACATATCTATTTTCACAAAACAGGCAGAAACTCGATATCTGCCAGAGTCCTCTTCAACAAGCATGGTGGGCCCGGGGGGCAGTGGTTCCCTGAAGCTCCAGGAGGCAACACGAGCAGGAGGCAAACACGAGCATAGCTGGGACCAGGCTCGTTCCTTAAGGAAAAAGATGCAACAGGAACAGGGGGGTGACTGAAGCCTGAACGTGAGACACGACTCAAAGCATTTTGTAGGAGAGGGGACTGCTCTTGCAGAGCCAGCAGCCTGCTTTATTCCTCCAGGTGCCTGCTCTGCCCATCCCAATACCTGCATGAAGGAAACGTGCTGCCGCGGTGTCCTGCGTCCCCTCCGGTTTCCAGCCACTGCTGCCTGGCACCAAGCACTTCCAGAGTTCAAATGTCCATGGTGCCCACACATCACACTCCCCTCCCACTCAGGAAGCCTGGTTTTGGGTTGTGCTGGTGGCACAGATCTTTCTCCCAGCTATGTCCCCTGTTTTGGTGTCCCCAGTTTGGTCAGGAGCCATCCCCCAGTGCCAAAGTGTCAAGCAGCAGTTAACAGCTTGTGGTATCGCCAGCGAACTCAGTGCTGGGACATAGTGGGAAGAAACTCAACCCTTGTGACCTCTGGGCAGTGTTATCTCAGTGGGAAGGTAGCATGTGATGCATCCCAGTCATTGGTGCTGTTTGAAAGCATAATATGGGTCACTTGTTTCTGTCATGCCATGCTAGCAGTGCACAATGCCCTTTAGATACCCTCTGGTGTAAATGCCGCTAATGCTGGGTTCTCTTCTTCCTTCCACAGCTGGCAGCTCAGGTCCTGGAGCCCAGGAGCATTGGTTTTGGGATGGTGGACTCCAAAAAGGATGCCAAACTTGCCAAAAAGTTAGGTGAGTGCCATGTGTGATATCTCTGGAACAGCTTGGAGAGAGCACAGAAGGATGCCCAATAGCCAACCCCATAGAGGACAGACAGATCCTTGTCATGAAGATGATAGTGGCAATTGCACACTGACCACTTACCCACCCAAACACAGGGGTAAGGATGAAAGGAATGAGCTGAGACCCTTTCACTGAAAAGCTTCCTGGCTGGGGGTGCCAAAAAAAACCTATACAGCTGAAAAGAAAGCCAATTCATGTCATAGTGATGACAGAGTGGAAGCTCACAGCTTGCTGAGCAGGTGCCATGGAGTAACTCCATGCTCTTCCCACACACACAGAGGTCTGACACAGCAGCACAGAACCAAAATCTACAGGCTGATCACATAGGACCCCAAATGTCACCAGCCCCATGGCAAAGTGACCCCTGGCCCTGAGTCCAGTTGTGGAGCCCCTATTACAGGAAGGATCTGGAGGTGCTGGAAGGTGTCCAGAGAAGGACCACAGGGATGATCAGAGGGCTGGAGCACCTCTCCTATGGGAACATACTGAGAGAATTTGGGCTGTTCAGTCTGGAGAAGAGAAGGCTCTGAGGAGACATTATTGTGGCCTTGCAGTATCTGAAGTGGGCTACAAGAAAGCTGGGGAGGGACTTTTTAGGGTGTCAGGGAGTGATAGGACTTGGGGGGGGGGTGAGAAAAAACAGAAATGGGTGGATTCAGATTGGATGTTAGGAAGAAGTTCTTCACCTCATCCCTGGGAGTTTTTAAGGCCAGGCTGGATGTGGCTCTGAGCAACCTGATCTAGTGGGGGGGTTGGAACTGGAGATCCTTGAGGTCCCCTCCAACCCCAACAATCCTATGATTCTATAGTGGGGAAGCTACAGCCTTGCAGTTGTTTGGTATCCAGGCACCAATCCTTCTGTCTTGCTCTCCAAAGCAGTAGGGGAAAGTAGCTATAAAGGTGAGAGGCTGCTTCCATTGGTCCCCTCTGGGAACAGCTGTCTTCCAGGGGCTAGAAACACCCTCACATTTTAGCCCAAAGAGCCATATGGAAATACTATATGGCACATAAACACGACACTTTGAAGCCTCCACTGAGATGCTGTGGCACCCAGCTCTCAATCCAGAGATCTGCCATTAAAATCTGCCACCTGTGGCATCTCTAACATAGGTTTCTAACCCTTTTGCCAAGACTAGTTGAACCTCTGAGACTTTGGAGCTCGCTTTGGCTTTCAGGTCATAGAGTCATAGCATCAGTCAGGGTTGGAAGGGACCACAAGGATCATAGTATCATAGTATCAGTCAGGGTTGGAAGGGACCACAAGGATCACAGCATCAGTCAGGGTTGGAAGGGACCACAAGGATCATAGCATCAGTCAGGGTTGGAAGGGACCACAAGGATCATAGCATCATAGTATCAGTCAGGGTTGGAAGGGACCACAAGGATCATAGCATCAGTCAGGGTTGGAAGGGACCACAAGGATCACAGCATCATAGTATCAGTCAGGGTTGGAAGGGACCACAAGGATCATAGCATCAGTCAGGGTTGGAAGGGACCACAAGGATCAGTCAGAAGGGACCACAAGGATCATAGCATCAGTCAAGGATCAGGGTTGGAAGGGACCACAAGGATCATAGTATCAGTCAGGGTTGGAAGGGACCACAAGGATCAGGGTTGGAAGGGACCACAAGGATCATAGCATCAGTCAGGGTTGGAAGGGACCACAAGGATCATAGTATCAGTCAGGGTTGGAAGGGACCACAAGGATCATAGCATCAGTCAGGGTTGGAAGGGACCACAAGGATCATAGTATCAGTCAGGGTTGGAAGGGACCACAAGGATCACCACAAGGATCATAGTATCAGTCAGGGTTGGAAGGGACCACAAGGATCATAGCATCAGTCAGGGTTGGAAGGGACCACAAGGATCATAGCATCAGTCAGGGTTGGAAGGGACCACAAGGATCATAGTATCAGTCAGGGTTGGAAGGGACCACAAGGATCATAGCATCAGTCAGGGTTGGAAGGGACCACAAGGATCATAGCATCAGTCAGGGTTGGAAGGGACCACAAGGATCATAGCATCAGTCAGGGTTGGAAGGGACCACAAGGATCATAGCATCAGTCAGGGTTGGAAGGGACCACAAGGATCATAGTATCAGTCAGGGTTGGAAGGGACCACAAGGATCATAGCATCATAGTATCAGTCAGGGTTGGAAGGGACCACAAGGATCATAGCATCAGTCAGGGTTGGAAGGGACCACAAAGATCATAGTATCAGTCAGGGTTGGAAGGGACCACAAGGATCATAGCATCAGTCAGGGTTGGAAGGGACCACAAGGATCATAGTATCAGTCAGGGTTGGAAGGGACCACAAGGATCATAGTATCAGTCAGGGTTGGAAGGGACCACAAGGATCATAGCATCATAGTATCAGTCAGGGTTGGAAGGGACCACAAGGATCATAGCATCAGTCAGGGTTGGAAGGGACCACAAGGATCATAGTATCAGTCAGGGTTGGAAGGGACCACAAGGATCATAGCATCAGTCAGGGTTGGAAGGGACCACAAGGATCATAGCATCAGTCAGGGTTGGAAGGGACCACAAGGATCATAGTATCAGTCAGGGTTGGAAGGGACCACAAGGATCATAGCATCAGTCGGGTTTGGAAGGGACCACAAGGATCATAGCATCAGTCAGGGTTGGAAGGGACCACAAGGATCATAGTATCATAGCATCAGTCAGGGTTGGAAGGGACCACAAGGATCATAGTATCAGTCAGGGTTGGAAGGGACCACAAGGATCATAGCATCAGTCAGGGTTGGAAGGGACCACAAGGATCATAGCATCAGTCAGGGTTGGAAGGGACCACAAGGATCATAGCATCAGTCAGGGTTGGAAGGGACCACAAGGATCATAGCATCATAGTATCAGTCAGGGTTGGAAGGGACCACAAGGATCATAGTATCAGTCAGGGTTGGAAGGGACCACAAAGATCATAGTATCAGTCAGGGTTGGAAGGGACCACAAGGATCATAGCATCAGTCAGGGTTGGAAGGGACCACAAGGATCATAGCATCAGTCAGGGTTGGAAGGGACCACAAGGATCATAGCATCATAGTATCTGTCAGGGTTGGAAGGGACCACAAGGATCACAGCATCAGTCAGAGTTGGAAGGGACCACAATGATCACAGTATCAGTCAGGGTTGGAAGGGACCACAAGGATCATAGCATCAGTCAGGGTTGGAAGGGACCACAAGGATCATAGTATCAGTCAGGGTTGGAAGGGACCACAAGGATCATAGCATCAGTCAGGGTTGGAAGGGACCACAAGGATCATAGTATCAGTCAGGGTTGGAAGGGACCACAAGGATCATAGCATCAGTCAGAGTTGGAAGGGACCACAAGGATCATAGCATCATAGTATCAGTCAGGGTTGGAAGGGACCACAAGGATCATAGCATCAGTCAGGGTTGGAAGGGACCACAAGGATCATAGTATCAGTCAGGGTTGGAAGGGACCACAAGGATCATAGCATCAGTCAGGGTTGGAAGGGACCACAAGGATCATAGCATCATAGTATCAGTCAGGGTTGGAAGGGACCACAAGGATCACAGTATCAGTCAGGGTTGGAAGGGACCACAAGGATCATAGCATCAGTCAGGGTTGGAAGGGACCACAAGGATCATAGCATCAGTCAGGGTTGGAAGGGACCACAAGGATCATAGCATCAGTCAGGGTTGGAAGGGATCAGCTAGTTCTAACCCCCTTGCCATGGGCAGGGACACCCCACACTAGATCAGGCTGTCCACAGCCTCATCCAGCCTGCTCTTAAACACCTCCAGGGATGGGGCCTCAACCACCTCCCTGGGCAACCCATTCCAGGGCTTCACCACTCTCACAGTGAGGAACTTCTTCCTCACTGTTTGTGTTCACATAGTCAAGCCTTCTTTGGGCAGAGGGCACAACCTGCACCAAAATCCATTTTCCCTCCAGTGACTGGTTGTTAAAATTTGGCATGTCAGTCAGAGCCCACTATTGTTTACTGCAAGGTAGACAGCCAAGCTAAACCAAGTTCCTGGTACAGAATTTTTCCAGCTGACGCCAAACTGTGACCTGAATAGAAAAGTTCAACAGTTGGGAAGAAAATAGCACAAGTTCTGGCTGAGCTCTGTCCCACATGCTTTGGTTCATACAATCCTAGAGTTGTTTCAGTTGGAAAAGATCTTAAAGATTGTTGAGTCCAACTGGTATCTGACTCTGCTAAGTCTGGTGTTAAATCACCTCCCTCAGCACCACATCTCTTAATCTCTGAAACACCTCCAGGAACAGGGTTTCAATCACCTCCCCTGGGGAGCCCATTCCAGGGTCTGAGAACCATTTCAGTGAAGAATTTTTATCTAATGTCCAACCTAAACCTCCCTTGGTGCAACTGAGAAGGTTTCCTCTCATCCCATTGCTTGCTAGTAGAGAGAAGAGGCTGACCCCACCTCACTCCAACTTCCTTTCAGGTAGCTGTAGAGAGCCAGAGGGTCTCTCCTCAACCTACTTCTCTCCAGACTAAATAAACCCAGTTCCCTCAGCCACTCCTCACAAGACCTGTTCTCCAGACCCATCACAGGATATGCTGATCCTCTCTGGATGTGCTCTGGCACCTTGATGTCTTTCGTGTAGTGAGGCTCCAAATCTGACCACAGTACTCAGGATGGAGCCTCACCAGTGTACAGGGCAACAACCACTTCCCTGCTCCTGCTGGCCACAATGTTCTTGATACAGGCCAGGGTGCTGTTGGCCTTCCTGGCCATCTGGGCACACACCGGCTTATGTGCAGCCTCCTGTTGATCAACACCCCCAGATCTCCTCTGCTGGGCAGCTTTCCAGCCACTCAGGCCCAAGCCTGGAGCAATCATGGGGTTGTTGTGACCCAAGTGCAAGTCCCAGCCTCGCTGAATTTCATACAGCTCACCTCAGTCCATCAATCCAGCCTGTCCAGTTCC
Organism: Picus viridis; assembly: GCA_033816785.1. Lineage (NCBI taxonomy): Eukaryota > Metazoa > Chordata > Aves > Piciformes > Picidae > Picus > Picus viridis. The sequence goes on along the minus strand of CM066569.1, from coordinate 11,881,131 downwards.
CTCTGTACAGCCTTCTGAGGCAGAGCAACACAACCCACCCAGGTTAGTGTCATCTGCAAACTTTCAGAGGGTGCACTCAATCCCCTTGTCCAGATCCCCTTGTCCATGGCACGGGGGTTGGAACTAGATGATCCTTGTGGTCCCTTCCAACCCTGACTGATTCTATGATTCTATGATCATTGATAAATATACTAAAGAGAACTGTTCCCAATACTGAGCCCTGGAGAACATCACTTGTGACTGGGCACCAGCTGGATTTGATCCTGGCCATCCAGACAGGATGCCAGTGTGGCATCATAGTATCACAGTATCACAGTATCAATTCAATCATCCACCCATCCAAGCCAGGAGCAGCCAGTTTCTCCAGAAGGATGCTGTGGGACATGGTGTCAAAGGCTTTACAAAATCCACAGCCTTTCCCTCACCCATTAAGTGGGTCACCTTGTTGTAGGAGGAGATCAGGTTCATGAAGGAGGATCTGCCCCTCACCTGCACAGGCTGTGTAATGGCACTCAAGATGATCTGCCCCATGACCTTCCCCAACACTGATCTCTGACTTACAGGCCTGCAGTTCCCCAGTTCCTCCTTCCAGCCCTTCTTGTAGAAGGGTGTCATCTCAAACAGGTGTCAGGAAACGGCTCAGGTTGTTTCCAACTAGACCAACACAGTGAACTGGAACCTGCTGGAGAGCAGCCCTGAGGAGAGAGACTTGAGGGTGCTGGTGGAGGAGAAGCTCAACAGGAGCTCTCAATGTGCACTTGCAGCCCGGAAAGCAAATCAGCTCCTGGGCTGCATCAGGAGAAGTGTGGCCAGCAGGTCAAGGGAGGGGATTCTCCCCCTCTACTCAGCTCTGCTGAGACCCCACCTGGAGTACTGCCTCCAGTTCTGGAGCCCCTATTACAGGAGGGATGTGGACGTGCTGCAGCGTGTCCAGAGAAGGGCCACGAGGATGATCAGAGGGCTGGAGCACCTCTCCTGTGAGGACAGACTGAAGGAGTTGGGGCTGTTCGGTCTGGAGAAGAGAAGGCTCCCAGGTGACCTCATTGTGGCCTTCCAGAATCTGAAGGGGGCTACAGGAAGGCTGGGGAGGGACTTCTCAGGATGTCGGGCAGGGATAGGACTAGGGGGAATGGAATGAAGCTGGAAATGGGGAGATTCAGGCTGGAGGTGAGGAGGAAGTTCTTCCCCATGAGAGTGGTGAAGCCCTGGAATGGGTTGTCCAGGGAGGTGGTTGAGGCCCCGTCCCTGGAGGTGTTTAAGCCCAGGCTGGATGAGGCTCTGGCCAGCCTGATCTAGTGTAGGGTGTCCCTGCCCGTGGCAGGGGTTGGAACTAGCTGATCCTTGTGGTCCCTTCCAACCCTGACTGATTCTATGATTCTATGATTCTATTTTCCCAGGAGGTGTTGCTGGAAGGACAAGCAAGACACCCTGTAGTAAAAATGCTCTAAGTGACGTGTAGACATCATGTTTCCTGTCTCCTTCTTTCAGGTTTGGTCGAAGAGGGGAGTCTCTACGTCTTTAAGGATGAGAGGTTGATTGAATTTGATGGGGAACTGGCCACAGATGTCTTGGTGGAATTCCTTCTGGATGTAAGCACAGATAAGCTCAAAGCTAGATAAAAGCCTCCCAGAAGAGGCAAATGCTCCCTCTGCTAAGAACCACAAGTTTATCTTTATTTGCAATTCCATCCCTGCTTGTTACACCCTGGTAAGGATGACATTTTCCAGCTTCCCAAATACTTCTCTGACCAGGAGGTCCTGGGAAAGCTGGTATATTTACATGCCACCAGCCACTTCCATCTTAAAACAGAAGCACAGAAACAAGCAGGTTAGAAAAGACCCTCGGGATCACCAAGTCCAACTGATAACCCTGCTCTACAAGGTTCACCCCTAAACCATATCCCCAAGCACTGCATCCAAATCACCTTTAAACACATCCAGGGTTGGTAACTCAACCACCTCCCTGGCCAGCACATTCCAGTGCCTGACCACTCCTGCTGGGAAAATTCTTTTCCTAGTGTCCAGTCTAAACCTACCCAGTCGCAGCGTGAAGCTTTCCCTCTTGTTCTATCACTTGCTACCTGTGAGAAGAGACCAGCACCAGCCCCTCCACAGCATCCTTTCAGGTAGTTGTAGAGAGCAATGAGGTCTCCCCTCACCCTCCTGTTTTCCAACCTACACAGCCCCAGCTCCTTCAGTCACTCTGCATAAGAGGTTCTGCTTGCTGTCCTGTTTACAGACTATTTGGTCGGAGGCAAGAGGCAGTCCCTCATAAGTGACTGCTACTTACCCACCTCAGTTAGCAAGCTGGTTGGTGTGCAAACACTTTGCCCTTTGCAAAACCACTCAGTCTTCTTTTCTAAAGAAGAGTTCTATAAAAATCATAGAATCAATAAGGTTGGGAAAGACCTCAGAGATCATCAAGTCCAACCTGTCACCCAGCACCTCATGACTAATTAAACCGTGGCCCCAAGTGCCAAGTCCAAGCCCTTTTCTGAACACCTCCAGGGGTGGTGACTCCACTACCTCCCTGGGCAGCACGTCCCAATGGCCAATTACTCTTGCTGGGAAGAACCTCCTCCTCACCTTGTGCCTAAACTTCCCCTGGCACAGCTTGAGACTCTGTCCTCTTGTTCTGGTGCTGGTTGCCTGCTTGGGAGAAGAGACCAACCCCCACCTGGCTACAACCTCCCTTCAGGGAGTTGTAGAGAGCAATGAGGTCTCCCCTGAGCCTCCTCTTCTGCAGGCTAAGCAACCCCAGCTCCCTCAGCCTCTCCTCACAGGGCTGTGCTCCAGACCTCTCCCCAGCCTCGTTGCCCTTCTGTGGACACATTCAAGTGCCTCAATGTCCTTCTTAAATTGAGGGTTATTAAATAAAAAAGAATCCAAGAAGTCTCATTCTCACAGAGCAACTAAAAGGAGCTCAGTTCATTGAAAAAGGCACCTGCTGCAAACTCTTTGCCCTTTTCTAGGCAAAACCACACAAACAGCAGAGTCTTCTACTACCTTTTTGATGAACCTACTGCACTGCACTGCTAGGAGTTAGAGAAGATCAAGGTACTAGCTAGGACCCAGTGCTCTTGTGTCACAGAATCTCAGAATGGTGGGGGCTGGAAGGGAACTCTGGAGATCATCTAGTCTAATTCCCCTGCCAGGGCAGGTTCACCTAGAGCAGGCTGCACAGGAGCCCAGGAAAATATCCAGACAAGGAGGGTCATTTTTTTTGCATGGGCACAGCTATGTACTCACCCTTCTGCTGGCTTGCAAAAGCTTCACCAGCACATTGCACTTCTCCATCTGCCCATTTTCATTCCTAGGAGAGGCAATACCCCAAAAACCATGGTCTTTGCTTTGCAGTGAAAACATTTTGCAGCAACTTGGCTTTCCTTAGAGATGAGTCTCCCTGAATGAGCAGCTGCATAATAATGCAGATCAGGGAGGGGGGTAAGGTGTGTGGTAGAGTTTCAAGGGTTTGTTTCCCAGGGTGGCAGGTTGCCTAAGTGGTCTCCTGCAGTGCAGGAGTGCTGGTGGGCAGAGGCATGGCTGAAGAAGAAAAGCAGCTCCCTAGGACCTTAGATCTACAGCAAAGTCTGTGTCTTAGTGCATCAGGTATTGTGGCCAAAACACATGCAAGTGGCTTCAGGAACAAAAAGAGGCATCTGCCCCACCTAGCAGTGCAACAGACAGGGCAGGGCTTTGCTGTGGCCCTGGCAGCAGTGGGATCCCCGGGTCCTAAGGCTCAGGCCAGCAGGGAGCTGCATGTGCTGCTGTGGACACACAGTAGAGATGGCCTCATGCCAGAGCACCAGTCACAAAGGATGCAGTGTAAGGTGCTTTGTGAGCTTTTGTTTGCTCTACTTTGTGGTGTGCCACTGAAAAATCATGTTCTATGAGCAAAGGAAGAGAAGAAGGATTCCTGCTTGGGTGTGTTCCACTCCAAAGAGAAAATACCCAGCAAAGAAGGGAAATAAAACCAAACACATCTGCGGTGCCTTGGCAGCCTGATCCCGAAGGAAAATGAACCCAGAGGTTCTCTGCTCCTCTGTAGGCTGTATAGTGGGCTGACTGCTTTTTGTCTGGGTTGTTTTCCAGTGAAACCACACCTGACCCACACCAGTATTGCAGGGCAAAACAATCAGACCCAATACCTTCACCAGCAGTGACTGGTTAAGAAAACAGAAGCAATGACAAACTGTGAAGAGGCAGATAGGTCTTCCAGCTTTCTCAACATCACCAGCATCCTGACAGGCAGGAAAATTCACATGACTTTCCACTGCTCCAAAACAGAGTTTGGCCACCCTCCAGTATCTTGGTATTAAGGCTTTCCAAACCCAAGCTCTCTGCAATGACCTCTTGCAGTGAATGACAAGTGAAAATGAAGATACCCATCATTCACAGAAGCTCATGGTCCCTTTCAGTCTGCTTTCGCCTCGGTCTTGCTAAGGCCAGCTGCAATTGCTACCCTTTATCTCTCATCACAGCAGGTCCCTCAGCACTCATTTGGGTTACCCAGACCCAAATGAATCTCCCAGCTTCCCTCTTGGTGCTTCAACCTCTTCTTCTCCCAGGCAACCAGCACCAGAACAAGAGGACACAATCTCAAGCTGAACCAGGGGAGGTGTAGGCTGGACGTTAGGATGAAATTCTTCATAGAGAGAGAGATTGCCCATTGGAATGGGATGCTTGGGGAGGTGGTGGAGTCACCATCACTGGAAGTGTTTAGGAGGAGACTGGATGGGGTGCTTGGTGCCATGGTTTAGTTGATTAGATGGTGTTGGGTGATGGGTTGGATTCAATTCAATTCAATTCAATTCAATTCTACACTATTCAATGCCACTCAATTCAATTCTATTCTACTCTACTTCTATTCTATTCTATTCTATTCTATTCTATTCTATTCTATTCTATTCTATTCTATTCTATTCTATTCTACTTCTATTCTATTCTATTCTATTCTACTCTACTTCTATTCTATTCTATTCTATTCTATTCTATTCTATTCTATTCTACTCTACTTCTATTCTATTCTATTCTATTCTATTCTATTCTATTCTATTCTATTCTATTCTACTCTATTCTATTCTACTCTACTTCTATTCTATTCTATTCTATTCTATTCTATTCTATTCTATTCTATTCTATTCTACTCTACTTCTATTCTATTCTATTCTATTCTATTCTATTCTATTCTATTCTATTCTATTCTATTCTATTCTATTCTATTCTACTCTATTCTATTCTACTCTACTTCTATTCTATTCTATTCTATTCTATTCTATTCTATTCTATTCTATTCTCTCTACTCTACTTCTATTCTATTCTATTCTATTCTATTCTACTTCTATTCTATTCTATTCTATTCTATTCTACTCTATTCTATTCTACTCTACTTCTATTCTATTCTATTCTATTCTATTCTATTCTATTCTATTCTATTCTATTCTATTCTATTCTATTCTATTCTATTCTACTCTACTCTACTCTATTCTATTCTATTCTATTCTATTCTATTCTATTCTATTCTATTCTAACCTAAGCAGTGAACTTAATAAGAGCTTCCTCTGAAGGTGACCTGCATATCTCAGTCCCTCACATTAAGGCAGAGAGCACTAAGCCCAGTTTCCGGCAGCAGAGAAATTGGGTGACCTCTTTCTCCCCGCTCAGGCTGATAGTGACACCCTCTGCCAGGCATAGGGTGGTGCTACCAATGGGTGTGTTACCAAATGCATTTGTCATGGCAGCTGCTAGAAGACCCTGTGGAGGTCATAAACAGCAAGCTGGAGCTACAGGCCTTTGACCAAATCGACGAGGAAATCAAACTCATCGGCTACTTCAAAGGAGAAGACTCTGAACGTAAGAGAAATATGTTCCTTGAGGGGCTTGGAGGCCAAGCTTGGGGCTCTGAGGACTGGGCATCAGTTCTTCTGCATTAAGTTGTTAGGGGTATGTGTTAGGGCTGTGACAGTGACAAAGTTGCTGGAGGATGAGGTGGGGGTGCAGGGAAATTTGTGGCAGTACTGTGCATGAGCCCGCTCCTACACCATCAGCAATGGCCCTTCTGCAAGGTGTCTGCTGTCAAGACAAGAAGGAGATAATCCAGGGGCTTAAAGTTAGTCTACCTCACCCCAAACCAGCTGAGGTTACAGTTACACTGCTTATGAGCCTAAAGGGTCAAAGAAAGAGGGAGGGAGGCAAAGCGAACAAGAGGGACACACATCAAGTACTAACCTGGCAGACACACAGCAGCATTAAGCAGGACGCTTCAGAGCAGCCCAACGTAGACACTGACCTGTTCCTTCTCACAGAACCCCAAGACTGAGAAGGGGCTGGTCCCATGCCCTGAGCAGTGGGCACCTTAGAGACCAGAGTCCAGGCAAAACATCACCTTGAGATGAGTCTTGAGAAACCCTCACCTGAGACTCTCTCCAGCAAGCTGCAGCAAGCTCCTCTTGCCAGCCCCAAGCAATCCCCCTGCTCTCTAGGTGGTGGTGGTAGCGTGCAACCCACATTAGAGAAACTTACCTGCAGCAAAAAAAAACCCAGTTGTTTCTACCTAACCAAGCAACATTTCACCAGCTCTGCTGCACCACCACAGCCTGTCTCACCTGCTCAGGTGGGCTGCCTGTGAAATCTTTGCCTCATTCCCCTTTTCTCCTTCCAGATTACAAAGCATTTGAAGAAGCTGCCGAACACTTCCAGCCATACATCAAGTTCTTTGCCACCTTTGACAAAGGGGTAAGCATCCATGGACCTTCATGGGAGCTCACAGGACACCTCAGGATGTTCCCAGATTTAGTGCCTGTCTCCTGTTTCTCCTTTGCATTCTATCTATACTCTGTGCTATTGGTGTCTGCATTTGGGGTTCTCCCTGTCACAAGACAAAAGGCCATTTCTGCAGCCTGGAGGCAGGTCTGAAAACTATCCTAATTAAGTTTATGGGGTGTTGATTCTGGCCTTGCTCTTCCCCAGCTCTTGAAAGCAGTGGTGTAGAGAGCATTAGCATCTGCATCTGGGTTGAGGCAATCCCAGGCACAAATCCACGCTAGGCAGGGACTGGCTGGAGAGCAGCCCTGAGGAGAGAGACTTGGGGGTGCTGGTGGATGAGAAGCTCAACAGGAGCTCTCAATGTGCACTTGCAGCCCGGAAAGCCAATCAGCTCCTGGGCTGCATCAGGAGAAGTGTGACCAGCAGGTCAAGGGAGGTGATTCTCCCCCTCTACTCAGCTCTGCTGAGACCCCACCTGGAGTACTGCCTCCAGTTCTGGAGCCCCTATTACAGGAGGGATGTGGACGTGCTGGAGCGTGTCCAGAGAAGGGCTATGAGGATGATCAGAGGGCTGGAGCACCTCTCCTGTGAGGACAGACTGAAGGAGTTGGGGCTGTTCAGTCTGGAGAAGAGAAGGCTCCGAGGTGACCTCATTGTGGCCTTCCAGAATCTGAAGGGGGCTACAAGAAGGCTGGGGAGGGACTTCTCAGGCTCTCAGGTAGTGATAGGACTAGGGGGAATGGACTGAAGCTGGAGGTGGGGAGATTCAGGCTGAAAGTGAGGAGGAAGTTCTTCCCCATGAGAGTGGTGAAGCCCTGGAATGGGTTATCCAGGGAGGTGGTTGAGGCCCCGTCCCTGGAGGTGTTTAAGCCCAGGCTGGCTGAGGCTGTGGCCAGCCTGATGTAGTGTGGGGTGTCCCTGCCCATGGCAGGGGGTTGGAACTAGCTGATCCTTGTGGTCCCTTCCAACCCTGACTGATACTACTATGATACTATTTCTTTTTAACCAAGGAAAGTTCCATTCATATTTTGTTGGCCACCCTGAAAAGTGTATAATGAGAGAGAGCAAGCACCTTGACCTCATCTCTGCCACTCTGAATGGCAGAGAGGCATGTCAACCTCACTCATCTCTGACCATCTGCACTGTAACAGGTTGCCAAGAAGCTAGGCCTGAAGATGAATGAGGTGGACTTCTATGAACCATTTATGGACGAGCCTGTTCACATCCCTGATAAGCCTTACTCAGAAGAGGAGCTGGTTGAGTTTGTGAAGGAGCACAGAAGGTATGTAGCATCCAGGCCGCTCCTGGCCATGGCAAGTGGATAAAGGTGTCTGTCACGGCAGGCTCCTTGCTCTAGGGCATCCCTCAGTGAAAAACACAACAGGATGATGACCACCTTTGGGTGATTTCCTGGCTCGAGATTGAGATTTCACAGTCCCAGAATGGTGGGGGGTAGAAGACACCTCTGGGGATCCTGTAGTCAATCCCCACTCCCACCCCACCACTAAAGCAGGTGGCCCAGGACCACATCCAGGTGGGTTTTGAAACTCTCCAGAGAAGGACACTTTGAAACCTCTCCCAGCAGCCCGCTCCAGTGCTCCATTCTCAAAGTGTGGTAGTGAGACAAGTTCAGTTCTGCCCCCCACACACAAACCACAGCTAGCTCAGGCAGAGAAGCAAAATGGAAAAGAGCTGTATTTTACAAGCAGTGAATATATACACAGCATACAGTATTTACAGTATGTACAAAACCATACAGGAAAGAACATAACACAGAAAACTGTACCCCCCTCGATAGAGGAGGGCCCCCCAAAACCCCCTTTCCCCCTTCCTCCCTTTTTTCCCCAAAGGGGTTAGAGAGAAAAGTCACACAAAGTAGAAAGGTTTCTCTTTAGGTTTAGGTAGAACTCTTGCCCCTTGTCACCTGGCCATGACTGACAAGAGGCCAGGTCCGTCCTCTTGACACCCAGCCTTTAGATATTCATAGACCTTGGTTTTGGCTGGTCTTTTCCTACTCTCAGATGTACAGGTATGTAAGCTGAAACCAGGCCCTGCCACCATGGGGCTGTGATACCACAGCATCCCTCCTTCTCTCTGGTTAGTTCTCTCTCAAAGAGTAGGGAGGCTTGCCAGCAGTGGGGAGTGGACTTCTTGCCCTACTTGCCCATGCTTTTAGTTTAGATCTATACAGAAGATGATCTGCTCCAAGGCCTCTCAAGCCAAATCCAAATTCCCTCTAGTCTTCTTCTTCCCCTAAACAGCTTCACTAATGAGCATACCTCTCTCCTGATGTCCGATATGCCTCTAGGCAGGGTCCAAACACAAACCAAGCTCCAAGGAACCACGATGTGCTAAGAGGCTCCTGCTGGTTGCAGGCACAGAGAGGAAGCCACTGTTGTTATGGCTGCTGTTGGGTCTCTCGTGTCCTGCTGAGCACCTACAGTGTTTGATGAATCCAGCAGGAGCTGTGGATGTTCCATGCTTTTTGCCATCAGATTTATTGCACAGCTGTTCAGGGATTCATCTACCAGGAGTCTGGAAGTGACTGGAAAGTCTGACTCCATATAAAATCACAGTGTCAGGTAGAAGTGACCAATTACCTGCTTGATTTTTACACCCTTAAAAGCACAGTGCAGGATAGTTAGAGAGGCTGTCTGCTGCTCCTGCAGCTCTGTTTCCCAGCAGACATTCAGGGGATCAGAAAAGAGTTCAAGAGAAGCCCCTTCTAAGCAGGTTCATCTAGAGCAGGTTGCACAGGAATGCATCCAGGTGGGTTTTAAAAGTCTCCAGAGGAGGAGACTCCACAACCTCTCTGGGCAGCTGGTCCTGTGCTCCAGCACCTTCACAGGCAAGAAGTTTCTCATTAAGTTCAAATGAATCCTCCTGTGTTCTGGTTTGTACCCGTTGCCCTTTGCTCTGTCACTGGGCACAACTGAAAAGGGCCTGGCCTCATCCTTACCTCCACCCTTTGGATATTGATAAGTGTTGATAAGATGCCCTCTCAGTCTTCTCTTATCCAGACTAAACAGCCCCAAGGTCTCTCAGCCTCTCTTCATAAGAGAGATGCTCCAGTCCCCCAATCATCTTTGTGCCCAGAGACAATTCTCTGCCTTTTCTAAGATATGAAGGAGTCCTCTGTCTCCCATGTACTAGCAGGTCACCTTGCAGACCTCCTGGATTTTCCTGACCTCTGTTCTTCTCATCTTTTTTCCCCAAGCTCTTTCTGTCAAGCAGCAGGAGGCTGATTAAAGAGAGTCAGCTAAATGCTGGCCTAAAAAGGCAAGCTCCCCACCAGCTCTGAATTGCAGTGGAACACACACACACCCACACACACCCAGGTCTTACATATTTCACAGTGGTACATGGTGCTTGGTAGGAACAAGGGGTGGACCATGTCTTTTGCAAGTTTCAAGGCTCAGAAAGGAATCAGAAGGAGTCTCATGAAATCAGATGCCTGAAATCCAAACCTGCCAAGGTGCTGCCATGGCAGGGGAAAAACTCTGGTATCCGACACTGATGCATTCCCAGCAACTAAAGCTTAGTCTCTCAGGGCAGAAGTGCTTCCTCCTGCTGTATCACCAGTAAAAGACCTAAGCCAAAAGGCTGGAAGTGGAATTAGTCAGGCACAAAGATGATCAGGCCTGTAGAGAAAACTGAAGAAACCTCATCAGCTGCCAGGTGCTGGATCCTTGCAGACAGCATCTAGTCCTCTTCGGGCAGATGTAGAAAACCACTTGGGTTCTCCTCCTCACACAGCAGGTTTGCTCATTTCATCCCAGCTGGCAAGTGTCAGCTATTCCTCCACCGAGGTGCAAAGCCCTGCTGCCGCCTCTCTGTCCCCAAGAAGGAGCCTTGTCACATCACTAGAGAAATCTCCCAGTGCTCAGCAGTGCCCAGGCTTTTGGGCATGCTTTAAACAGCTCTTCCGGAAAGGGCTCCCTGCAGTTGTGCACAGATTGCCTTCACCACCTCTTCCTCCAGCCCTGCACAGAACTTGGGATCTCACAGAATGTTAGGGGTTGGAAGGAACCTCTGAAGACCATCCCTAGTCATTTGTTGAACTCTCATGGTAGCTTCAACATGGGAGCTGAAGCAGGTGCCCAGAGAAAGCCCAGGTACACAGCCTCCTGTCTGATGCTTCTCTGGGCAGCTGTGGGTGGTGGTGAAGTTCATTTTCTGCTGAGCAGGTCAGGAAGCCACCGTTCAGCATGGTGGGGTGACCTGGCCAAGGCAGCACTACAGATGGGTGTCCATCTGGGGATTGTGGCCAGGTGCCCTGACTTCAAGGGCTCAGCTCAGATTTTGCTCTCAGTTGCACTAATACAAATTACTCGGTAGTTCCTCTGCCTGCAGCAAAAGACCTCTAGGTCCATGACTGTTTCGAGTGCAAAACACTGGAGTTGGACACCAATTCCCCACCCCTCACCCCCTTGCTGTGTAATTGTGGTGTAACAATGTGGGGGCTGAATTCTGCTCGCTCTTACTCACCTAAACCCCACTCACCTTGCTCCCTACAGCGCAGGGAAGCAATCAGAGTAAATCCTGAGTCACTCCACAGCAATCAGTATGTGTGAGTGTGATCAAATCCTTCCCACTGAGTTTTCTTTCTCCAAGAGCTGCCCCTAGAGAATGGCTCAGGAAAGCATCCTGGAAACCAGGTACAAGCATGCATGACGACATAGCACACATTTACCTGATACCACCTCCAGTTCCTGACAATCAGCAATGAGGAGACTCGCTGGCTCAAAACTCCTATCCTTGATCTTGTGCTCAGTGGTTATTTCTTCCATGCCTGTAGTAGCTTATTAAATCTCATTTCTATTTTAATGCTGAAAGTGTCTGACAGGAATTAATTTGGCAGCTGATTTATTCATGGCATCATTGAATGCATCCAGAGAAGGGCAAAAGGCTGGGGAGAGGTCTCGAGCACAAGCCCTGTGAGGAGAGGCTGAGGGAGTTGGGGTTGCTTAGCCTGCAGAAGAGGAGGCTCAGGGAGACCTTCTTGCTGTCTACAACTCCCTGAAGGGAGGTTGTAGCCAGGTGGGGGTTGGTCTCTTCTCCCAAGCAGGCAACTAGCACCAGAACAAGAGGACACAGTCTCAAGCTGCACCAGGGGAAGTTTAGGCTGGAGGTGAGGAGAAAGTTCTTCCCAGCAAGAGTAATTTGCCATTGGAATGTGCTGCCCAGGGAGGTGGTGGAGTCACCATCCCTGGAGGTGTTCAAGAAGGGACTGGATGAGGCACTTGAAGCCATGGTTTAGTTAGTCATGAGGTGTTGGGTGATAGGTTGGACTTGATGATCTTTGAGGTCTTTTCCAACCTTGTTGATTCTATCATTCTATGGCATCAAAAGAGCATTCCTCTTTGTTCATTCTGTACCTGCAACCTAATAATTTTGCTGTGAGCCTACTAGCTCTGCTGTTGAGAAGAATAATCATAGAATCATAGATTGTTTTGATTAGAAACAACCTCTAAGATCATAGAATCTAGCTGTCAACCTCAGACCACCATGGCCATTAAACTGAGGGGCCCAGAACTGGACACAGGACTCAAGGGGTGGCCTAAACAGTGCTGAGTACAGGAGCACAATGACTTCCCTGCTCCTGCTGGCCACACTGTTCCCGATACAGGCCAGGATGCCATTGGTCTTCTTGGCCACCTGGGCACACTGCTGGCTCATGTTCAGCCTACTATCAACCAGTACCCCCAGGTCCCTTTTTGCCTGGCTGCTCTCCAGCCACTCTGACCCCAGCCTGAGCTGTCCAGTGTCATAATGGAATAATGTGGTTTACTCCTAATTAATTCCCCATTATTTGTGACCTTCTCTTTGCATTTTGCCTCTGGAGCTGATGCTTTCTAAATCTGTGATACCTGGGCCCCTTTTCTGTGAGACAATAATTAGCTATAATTTCTTTAAACCTGTTGTTGCACCTGGAAAACCAGAGTTGGTTTAGAATAGAACGGAATAAACCAGGTTGGAAGAGACCTTCGAGATCATCACGTCCAACCTATCATCCAACACCATCTAATCAACTAAACCATGACACCAAGCATCCTATCAAGTCTCCTCCTAAACACCTCCAGTGATGGTGACTCCATCAGCTCTCCAGGCAGCCCATCCCAATGGGCAATCACTCTCTCTGTTTCCTTCAAGTGTTTTCCTTCCTATGTCTATCTATCATAGAATCATAGAATCATTTTCATTGGCAAGACCTCTAAGATCATCGAGCCCAACCATTATCTAACTCTACCAAGTCTAATACTAAACCATGTCCCTCAGCACCATATCTCTGTGTCTTTGAAACACCTCCAGGGATGGGGATTCAACCACCTCCATGGGGAACCAGTTCCAGTGCTTGAGAACCCTTTCAGTGAAGAAGTTTCTTCTAATACTCAATATCAACCTCCCCTGGTGCAACGTGAGGCCATGTCTTTTCATTCTATCACTTGTTAGCAGACACTCAAGTCTCAGGAGGTCCCTCTCTATCTCCTCATAGTCAGGCCTTTGTTGGATGCCAAAGAATTGGATATGATAAGCAAACACTGCTGCATTCCCATTTCTTTTAGATCATGTGAGAATGTATTAGGCACATGCTGATGCCAAAGCATATGCTATGCATTTCAATTGGCTAGTCCCCTCTGCCGTGCAAAGTGATTGTTCATCTTCCAATGTCATTACTCCACGGGAGGACCCCTCCTCTGATCTAACTGCAGCTCCTGTTTTCTCTAGGGGGCTTTAGTAAGGGCCCTTGTCCAATGGCCCTCCAAAGGTAGCCCATTGCACTGACCAGCATTCCTCCACACACTCTTTGACTTGTTCTGGGAACTGCAGCAGATCCAAGGTCAGGACTTTCCTCCTGAATGCCACGTGTCTCTTGTGCTGCTGTGTAATATTCCTTCAGATGCCTGCTAACTCTGCTTCTCACAGAATCATGGAATGGTAGGGGTTGGAAGTGACCTCTGAAGACCTTCTAGTCCAACCCTCCTGCTACAGCAGGATCAGCTGCAGTAAATCACACAGGAATGTGTCCAGGTGGTTTTGGGATGCCTCCACAGGCAGTGACTCCACAACCTTTCTGGGTAGCCTGGCCCAGTGCTCTGCCACCTTCCAAGTGAAGAATATTTTCCTTCCTTTTACATGGAACCTCCTCTGTTCCAGTTTGTGTCCATTGCCCCTTGTCCTGTCACTGGACAGCAATGAGAAGGGTCTGGCTCCATCCTCCTGACACTCAATCTTTAGATATTGATAAGCATTGATGGGGTCCCCCCTCAGTCTCCTCTTGTCCAGGCTAACCAGATCCAACTTTCTCTGGTATCATCATACCCAAAAAGAAGTCACCCTTCAGGATCTGTGGCTCCTCAGGTCCTGTAGGGACCTCTGGAAAATTCCCTTTGTTTCCACTCTTCTTCGAATAGAATTAAGGAAAAGACCTTCAAGATCATCAAGTCCAACCTGTCACCCAACACCATCTAATCAACTAAACCATGGCACCAAGTGCCACGTCCAATCCCCTCTTGAACACCTCCAGGGACGGCGACTCCACCACATCCCTGGGCAGCACATTCCAATGGTTAACAACTCTCTCTGTGAAGAACTTTCTCCTCACCTCCAGCCTAAACTTCCCCTGGCACAGCTTGAGACTGTGTCCTCTTGTTCTGGTGCTGGTTGCCTGGGAGAAGAGACCAACCCCTTCCTGGCTACAACCTCCTTTCAGGTAGTTGTAGACAGCAATAAGACCTCCCCTGAGCCTCCTATTCTCCAGGCTAAGCAACCCCAGCTCCCTCAGCCTCTCCTCACAGGGCTGTGCTCCAAACCCCTATGAGCTTTGTTGCCTTTCTCTGGACACTTGTAGTGAAACAAACTGAAGCGACAGGTTACACATCACATTGAGGCCACCTGGTTCTTCCAACATGCTATCCCTTTGCCAGTCTGTTCTAGGACCTCATCAAGGGATTCTTCTCTTTGCCACAGCTTCAGGGGATGGTCAGCCAAGGAGATCTGCTCTGCTAGAGGAGCTTCCCTAAACACCTGATGCCACAGCAAGCAGCAGAGCAAAGGATTCCTTGTGCTTGTCTGCTATTAGCCCTGTGCTCCTTGGGTGCCCCTTCAACATCCCAATCACCTCTCAGCCTGCCAGGACCTCTGACAGGGTTTCTGCTATGAATGTGTCTGAAAATATTTACTTTTTCTTTCCCCTTTTAACTACTTCTCAAAAAATTTGGCTTTGCTCAGTGTAGTGCCTTGAGCCTTAACTGGAGTTTAATAGCTCAGATGGTAGCAAGAAACCAAGAAATCCTCCCCCTGTCCCCAAAGAGACTGGAGGTAAAACTACCAAAAAATAATCTGGAGTCAGTTTGGAAGTAGGAGAGGTAAATTTCTTAGTGACAAAATATATATAGCAGTACCAGGGAGGGTTTACAAGGGTAAGAAATAAGGATGATTAGGGAAATACACAAAACCAAATGTGGATGGCCTTGCATCTCCCTTGTTATGTGTGGATTTCAGTCCTTTAGAGAAGCCTGGATGCAGCAGGGAGAAGATCAGACCTGACTACATGGCAGAACCAGGAGGCCAGCAGCAGCTGTTGGTCCTTTCAAATAGATGAAGCAGGAGCAAAGAGAAAGATGGCTGCCATGCCCTCCCCTTTATAGTCTTGCTGGACAGGAAGGGGGAGTGGAACAGAACAACTTAGACCTGGGGAACCCCTCCTCCTGGGAGGGAGAAGCCAAGTCCACCTGGATCAGGTTTCTTTTGTCTTCTGGGGGAAGCAATCCTCCCCTGCCCCAGGGTGGGTGTAACCCAGAACAGTCAGTCTTAAGGTTTACATTTTCTTGCCAGTGGTTACTAGGCTCTAATTTTCTTCCCAAAGTTTATCCTGTCTTCTTTGCTTCAGCAGAGTTTGGAAGGACTTTTATGGAGAAATTATGCTGGGGTAAAACCAGGAGAAAAGGGTTACAAAGTCCATTAGGAATGCCCCAGGGGTTGCAAGGCAGAAGTGAATGGGTCAGTGTTCTGGGCACAGGCGGAACAACCTGCCATGTGTGGGACTAATTCACCAGCATGTCCTAGCACAGAGAGGCAACTCATCTTCCCAAGCATGAATCATGGCTGCAGTGACTCCACTGTAGGCAAGGTGTGGTGGTTTGAGCCTTAACTGGGATTTAAGAGCTCAGATGGAGGGGTGCAAGACTGAGAATTCCTCCCCTGCTTTCCCCCCTCTCCTCTAAGGGAAGAATGAAAAAAGGAAAGAAAGGGGGATAAGGAAAAAAGGGAGGAGGTAAATCTACCAAGAAATGATTTGGAGTCGGTTGGGAAGTAGAGATGCAAAATGTACTTTAAACAAGATATAGACATAGATATAGATAAAGATATAGATATATCCATAACAGGAAGGGCTCACAAGGGTAAGGAACAAGGATGGATAGGGAGAAGACAGAATCATAGAATCAATAAGGTTGGAAAAGACCTCAATGATCATCCGGTCCAACCTGTCACCACAGACCTCAGGACTACTAAACCATGGCACCAAGTGCCACGTCCAATCCCCTCTTGAACACCTCCAGGGACGGTGACTCCACCACCTCCCTGGGCAGCCCATTCCAATGGCTAACAACTCTCTCTGTGATACAAAACCAACAGTCCATTGAAGATGCAGCAGGGAGAAAGACCAGGCCCAACCACATGGCAGAGAACCAGGAAGCCAGCAGTGACTCTCTTGATCCTTTCGTCCCGGCGAGGCAGAAGTAAAGGAGAGCCAATGTCTGCGGTGTCTTCCTTTATATAGGCTTGCTGGACAGGGAGGGGAGTGGAACAGACTAACTTGGTTCCCTAGGGCGCAAACGCCCTCCAGGGAGAGCAAGGCTCTCACAATCCCTTCCCACCCCCTCTATCCCCCCTTCTTTCAGGATGGGCATAACCCATCACACACAGGCAGAGCTTTACCACCATAAAAACATTCGTTGACCTACTGTGCTTGCATTCAAAATGCGCCTGGCTGTGCCGACTGCAGCCACCAACTACATGTGCCACAGTGCCCTTTTCCATGATGCTGGCAGTGTTGTGTGTGAAGGTGCTGGACATGTCCCTAAAGAGTGTTTCTGTCTTCCTTCCAGAGCCACCTTGCGGAAGCTGCGCCCAGAAGACATGTTTGAGACATGGGTAAGCACGTGTGGGTGGGAAACACTGAGTCCCCTACTAGCTTCCACCAAGAAACTGCTGCTCAGGAGCTAAAGCCTCTGGCTAAGCAAAACATTATCTTTCCTTCCTTACCAAGCCACTTGCCCTTCTCTGGGAAGGGAAAGCCTTGCTGTGATGCCTAGTATCTGGGTTAGAAGAGAGTGGAGTGGAGTGGAGGGTGGAGTGGAGTGGAGTGGAGTGGAGGGAGGAGTGGAGTGGAATGGAATGGAATGGAATGGAATGGAATGGAATGGAATGGAATGGAATGGAATGGAATGGAATGGAATGGAATAGAATAGAATAGAATAGAATAGAATAGAGAATAGAATAGAATAGAATAGAATAGAATAGAATAGAACAGGACCAGACCAGGTGGGAAAAGATTATTGAGTCCAACCTATCACCCAACACCATCTGATCAACTGAACCATGGCACTAAGTGCCTCACCCAGTTTCTTCTTAAACACTTCCAGTGATGGTGACTCCACCAGCTCCCTGGGCAGTACATTCCAAAGGCCAATCACTCTTCGATCAACAGCAATGGACAGCTGAGCTGGGCCCTGTTTACTCCAGAGAGAGAATGGGGAAAGCTGACCAAGTGTGCCAGGTGGATGTTGGGCATGTGCAGCAACCATGACATAGCTATTAAGAACATCCTTCCCAAGGCTGCTCTGTCTCATCTCATGGGTGTCCGTGCTGGTGGGGGGGTGATTTCAATGGCCTGCTCACTAGGTGAGATTGTAGCCAACAGATGCCTCATGGAAAGTGTACCAGAGCACTTGTACAGCTCCAAACACAAGCAAGCAGTTCAGCTAATGCTGCAGATTACAGAGCAAATCTTGCATTGATTGTGCTCCTCACAGTGCGAGCAAGCCGCAGGTCGGCAGTTGCGAGGAACCGGCCAGAGGTTTGGCACTGATCACACACTGAGAACTCTCCTGGTCTGCAAGTGGGGGGAGGGAAGAGGGAGAGGGTGAAAAATGGAAGGAACATTGTGTATACCCAATTATCCCTTCGCTGTGAGCAAGCACGATGGTAATAGCGCACCAGGGAACTTTGAGTGCCAGCTGAATGCTGCAAAGCAAAGCTGAACAGGTGCTTTACAGCCCCAGAGGATGATGCAGTCATCCCTCCAGAAAGGCTCAGTACATTTATAACAGCACTGAGTTGCCTCCTTGCGTGGCTGCGTAACGTGAGACACCGCGGGACTCCAAAGCCTCAACAAAACTTGTGAGTCTTTCATACAAAAAGGCAAGAGGTAACAAAACTGAGCCAGGAGTTGTGAGTCACTTAGGCATGAGAGCTTCTCATTCTGTTTTGAAATACAGATCGTGTAGAGAAGAGATCCACTGAAGCCACAGAATGATTAAGATTGGAAAAGACCTCCAAGATCATGAAGTCCAACTGTCAACCTAACATCATTGCTCTCTACAGCTACCTGAAGGGAGGTTGTAGCCAGGAAGGAGTTGGCCTCTTCTCTCTAGCAACCAGCACCAGAACAAGGGGACACAGTCTCAAGCTGTGCCAGGGGAAATTTAGGCTCAAAGTGAGGAGAAAGTTCTTCACTGAGAGAGTTGTTGGCCATGGGAATGTGCTGCCCAGGGAGGTGGTGGAGTCACCATCCCTGGAGGTGTTCAAGAGGGGATTGGACATGGCACTTGGTGCCATGGTCTAGTCATGGGGTCTGTGGTGACAGGTTGGACTTGATGATCTTCGAGGTCTCTTCCAACCTTAGTGATACTGTGAGACTGTGATACCACCATGGCCCCAGAGTGCCATTTCTAGAGGTTTTTTGAACACCTCCAGGGATGGTGACTCCACTGCCTCCCTGGGCAGCACATTCTGATGTTTCACCACTCTTTCAGTAACGAAATTTTCCCTAGTATCTAAACCTTCCCTGGTACAACTTGAGGACATTTCCTCTTATCTTATTGCTAATTACTTGGGAGAAAAGACTGACCCCCCACACACACACCTCATTACAACCTCCTTTCAGTGAGTTGCAGAGAGCAAGAAGATGTTATATTGCTGGAATGTGTCCAGAGAAGGGCAACAAGGCTGGGGAGGGGTTTGGAGCACAGCCCTGTGAGGAGAGGCTGAGGGAGCTGGGGTTGTTTAGCCTGGAGAAGAGGAGGCTCAGGGAGACCTTATTGCTGTCTACAACTACCTGAAGGGAGGTTGTAGCCAGGTGGGGGTTGGCCTCTTCTCCCAGGCAACTAGCACCAGAACAAGAGGACACAGTCTCAGGCTGTGCCAGGGGAAGTTTAGGCTGGATGTCAGGAAGTTCTTCCCAGAAAGAGAGATTGGCCATTGGAATGTGCTGCCCAGGGAGGTGGTGGAGTCACCATCACTGGAAGTATTTAAGAAGAGACTGGATGAGGCACTTGGTGTCATGGTTTAGTTGATTAGATAGTGTTGGGTCATAGGTTGGACTTGATCTCTAAGGTCTTTTCCAACCTGGTTAATTCTATTTTATTATTTAACAGTGTCTCCCCTCAGCCCCCTCTTCTCCAGATTAAACAATCCCAGTTCCCTCAGCTGCTCCTACGACTTTTTCTCTAGACCCTTCACCAGCCTCAGGTCCCTTGAAGATTTTTCCTAGGGCTTACAGCACCTAATTTTCACATGTGGTGATTTAGCTTCCATACTGCACATATCCTGAAATAACCTTAGGAAAAGTGTGAATTGTCAGTGGTGGGATGGTAATTTTACCAGCAGCCTGGGAACACACAGCTTGCCTCCTACTACGAGTAGGTGAGTTGCACCTACGGGAGACAAAGGGCTGGATTCTGATCTTGCTGCAAGTTCAGAACGCCCTCAATGCCTTCGCCCACTGGAGTTACTCCAGTTTTGTTTGTTTCTTTGGAGGTCAGAATAGAGCTATATTATATAACTTTGGCTGGATGGTAGAATAGAATAGAATAGAATAGAATAGAATAGAATAGAATAGAATAGAATAGAATAGAATAGAATAGAATAGAATAGAATAGAATAGACCAGGTTGGAAAAAACCTTCAAGATCATCGCGTCCAACCCATCAACCAATCCAATCCACCTAAACAACTAAATCATGGCACCAAGCACCCCATCAAGTCTCCTCCTGAACACCTCCAATGATGGTGACTCCACCACCTCCCTGGGCAGCCCATTCCAATGGTCAGTCACTCTCTCTGTATAGAACTTCTTCCTAACCTCCAGCCTAAACCTCCCCTGGTGCAGCCTGAGACTGTGCCTTCTTGTTCTGGTGCTGGCTGCCCGGGAGAAGAGACCAACATTAGGAAGAAGTTCTTCCCAGAAAGAGTGATTGGCCATTGGAATGTGCTGCCCAGGGAGGTGGTGGAGTCACCATCCCTGGAGGTGTTTAGGAAGAGACTGGATGGGGTGCTTGGTGCCATGGTTTAGTTGATTAGATGGTGTTGGGTGATAGGTTGGACTGGATGATCTCAAAGGTCTTTTCCAACCTGGTTAATTCTATTCTATATATAATTATACAACACACATCTATTCTTGTTTATGTATTTATTGTGCTGTCTGACAATGCTGCTGGCAGGCATGGAGGAAAAGCCACAGTCCAGATTTTGCCAGCTGTAAGTGGTGTGTCTAGATGCTCCGGTGGAAAGGCATTCCCTGAAGACCCCAGCAAAGATCCAGCATCCTCTATTGTTTTTAAAGATAATGTTTTCCACTTAATCTTTCAGTCCTTTCCCCCCCCCCTTTCTCAGTTTCTGATGGTGGCTTTGTCACCTCTGGGCTCAGAAGGGAAAAGAAATTAGCATTTAGATGGGATTTTTTTTCCCCCTCCACATTAAAACCAATTGAAATGGAAAGCAGGGACTGGTAGTGAGCAAGGAAGGCGAAGCTGGTCTGTGGGATAATTCAGAGATGACATTCATAGCAGGAGGATGATGAACTGGCCAGCAGATCCATTGGCCTTTGCCAATATCATTACCCATTACTCGTGGAGAGCAGCAGTCCGCCGGGTCGCCGTTTCTGTCCTCCACTCTTTGGAGCCCCGAAATGAGCCTCCCACACAGCTCTCCTCACTGCTCACAAAGACCCTTACCTAAGGGTCTACTTCCATAGACCCTTCACCTCCCAAAAGGGGCCCAAGTGAACCACCTTGCCTCCCATGTCGTGAGGAAACCTCCTCTGTTGACCCCAAAAGAGCATGTCTGGGGGTGTAGTGGTTTAGAAGTTTCCCACTGCATTAACAAGCAGCACAGCTCACTCAGTCTGGAGCAAATAGGAGCTGTATTTACAAGCAATAACGACACTCTACAATAGAATGCAGTGAATCAAGCCTGGGGCAGGAGTTGATCTGCTGGAGGGTAGAGAGGCTTTGCAGAGGGACCTCGACAGGCTGGGCAGATGGGCAGAGTCCAAGTGCCAGGTTCTGCACACTGGCCACAGCAACCCCATGCAGTGTTATACAATACAATACAATACACCAGGTTGGAAGAGACCTTCAAGATCATCGCGTCCAACCCATCAAACAATCCAACCCACCCAACAACTAGACCATACAGCCAAGCACCCCATCAAGTCTTCTCCTGAACACCTCCTGTGAAGGTGACTCCACCACCTCCACGGGTAGCCGATTCCAATGGGCAATCACTCTCTCCGTGTAGAACTTCTTCCTAACATCCAGCCTAAACCTGCCCTGGCGCAGCCTGAGACTGTGTCCTCTTGTTCTGGTGCTGGCTGCCTGGGAGAAGAGGCCAACCTCTGCCTGGCTACAACCTCCCTTCAGGTAGTTGTAGAGAGCAAGAAGGTCACCCCTCAGTCTCCTCTTCTCCAGGCTAAGCAACCCCAGCTCCCTCAGCCTTTCCTCATAGGGCTTGTGTTCCAAACCCCTCACCAGCTTTGTTGCCCTTCTCTGGACACGTTCCAGCAAGTCAACATCCTTCCTAAACTGAGGGGCCCAGAACTGGACACAGTACTCAAGGTGCGGCCTAACCAGTGCAGTGTACAGGGGCACAATGACCTCCCTGCTCCTGCTGGCCACACTGTTCCTGATGCAAGCCAGGATGCCATTAGCCTTCTTGGCTGCCTGGGCACACTGCAGGCTCATGTTCACAATATTATACAGGTATTCACAATCAGAAAACAGCATGGAAACCCCCTGAACCCCTCCTGGCATCCCAGGAGGAGTGGGGAAACTGCTCTGCTCCCCTCCCCCTCCTCCTTTCCTCTATAGTTAGGAGAGAAGAACAAAGACTCCAGGAGTCCTGTTAGCTCAAAGCATCGTTAGTGTGCTTATCTGCAAGGTCAGTAGATAAGATTCTCTCCTCAGCCAGGCAGATTGTGAGATTGCTAGGGGGACATCTCACACATCTGGCCAATGAAATTCACTTAGAATAACCTTGTTTTCCTTTTTACACCCAGCTGTGAATTGTTTATACTTCTCCACTTTCTCTGCTCAAAATCTGCAGCTAACTTTCAAAGGCATAGCCTGAAACTGCCACAGGGGGCTGTTCAGGGTGGTAGATATGAGGGTAGGTGACCTTGTTTATGGAAGGTGAGCCCATGCCATGGAGCTCTTGACCTTCTCCACAGGCAAGGTTTTTCTCTGCACCATCGGAAGCTCCCTCAATTTTGTCAACATGATGTCTACCTCATTTTCAGATGAAGGGTTTCTGGATGAGGGCATTGAGTCCATCATCAGTAAATTTGCAGATGACACCAAGCTGGGGGCAGCAGTTGATTTGCTGGAGGGCAGAGAGGCTTTGCAGAGGGACCTCGACAGGCTGGACAGATGGGCAGAGTCCAAGGGCAGGAGATTTAACACATCCAAGTGCCGGGTTCTGCACATTGGCCACAACAACCCCAGGCAGTGCTACAGGCTGGGGTCAGAGTGGCTGGAGAGTGGCCAGGCAGAGAGGGACCTGGGGGTGCTGGTTGATTGTAGGCTGAACATAAGCCTGCAGTGTGCCCAGGCAGCCAAGAAGGCCAATGGCATCCTGGCCTGCATCAGGAAGAGTGTGGCCAGCAGGAGCAGGGAGGTCATTCTGCCCCTGTACACTGCACTGGTTAGGCCACACCTTGAGTCCTGTGGCTAGTTCTGGACCCCTCAGTTTAGGAAGGATGTTGACTTGCTGGAAGGTGTCCAGAGAAGGGCAACAAAGCTGGGGAGGGGTTTGGAACACAAGCCCTATGAGGAGAGGCTGAGGGAGCTGGGGTTGCTTAGCCTGGAGAAGAGGAGACTCAGGGATGACCTTCTTGCTCTCTACAACTACCTGAAGGGAGGTTGTAGCCAGGCAGAGGTTGGCCTCTTCTCCCAGGCAGCCAGTACCAGAACAAGAGGACACAGTCTCAGGCTGCACCAGGGCAGGTTTAGGCTGGATGTTAGGAAGAAGTTCTACATGGAGAGAGTGATTGCCCATTGGAATCGGCTACCCGTGGAGGTGGTGGAGTCACCTTCACTGGAGGTGTTCAGGAGGAGACTTGATGGGGTGCTTGGCTGTATGGTCTAGTTGTTTAGGTGGGTTGGATTGGTTGATGGGTTGGACACGATGAATCTTGAAGGTCTCTTCCAACCTGGTGTATTGTATTGTACTGGAGCACCTGGCATCTTGGAGCATTTGAGGAACATCTTCTTCCAGTGCTACCCAAACTACTTGCTTCAGCACCTAATGCCTCCATGACTTGGCCTCATGCCAGCTTCCATGTCTGGTGTATCAGCCAGGCTCCAGTCAAGCCTCCCTTTGCAATCCTCTGGCCCATCAGTAATGGTTTTGTTGTTTCCAGGAGGATGACATGGAGGGAATCCACATCGTGGCCTTTGCTGAAGAAGATGACCCAGGTAGGAGGCTGCTTTCCTCCTTGTGTGACTCTCTGTCACTCAAAGGGTACTTTCTCGTGCTTTGATTGCATGGTGAAGCTCCAGCTTACCAGGATGCAGAGCTGGGATGTTTCTGGGTGTTCATGCTAGCAGATATGCTAACTGGAATTCATATTCTGGAGCTGATGGAGAAGGTCCAGAGGAGAGCCACAGAAATGATCAGAGGGATGGATTACCTCTCCTGTGAAGACAGGCTGAAAGAGTTAATGTTGGTCATCCTGGAGAAGAAAAGGCTCTGGGGAGACCTTAAAGTGGCCTTCCAGTACAAGAAACATGGGTAGGGACTATTTAAAAGGGCATGTAGCACTAAGGGGAAATGGTTTTAAACTAGACCAGGGTGGAATTTGATTGCACATTAGGAAGAAATTCTGTACTATGAGGTGGTGGAACACTAGAACAGGTTGTCCAGGGAGGGGGTGGAGGCCCCATCCCTGGAGACATTCAAGGTCAAGCTTGATAGCTCTCTGAGCAACCTGATCTAGCTGGGTATGTCTCTGATTACTGCAGAGGGAGATTGGACTAGATGACCTTTAAAGGTCCCTTCCAACCTGAGGTATTCTATGAATCTGTACAAAAAGATGGGCAACTGAGGGGGAAAATGTCATCCCCTCCATCCCAGCACCAGGATTCCATCTAATCACAGAATCAGTAAGGTTGGAAAAGACCTCAGAGGTCATCAAGTCCAACCTGTCACCCAGCACCTCAGGAATAACTAAACCATGGCTTTGAGTGCCACATCCAGTCCCTTTCTGAACACCTCCAGGGATAGTGACTCCACCTCCTCCCTGGGCAGCACATTCCAATGGCCAATTACTCTTTCTGGGAAGAACTTTCTCCTCACCTCGAGCCTAAACCTCCCTTGGCACAGCTTGAGACTGTGTCCCCTTGTTCTGGTGCTGGTTGCTAGAGAGAAGAGGCCAACCCCTTCCTGGCTACAACCTCCCTTCAGGTAGCTGTAGAGAGCAAGAAGGTCTCCCCTGAGCCTCCTCTTCTCCAGGCTAAACAACCCCAGCTCCCTCAGCCTCTTCTCATAGAGCTGGTGTTCCAGACCACCCCCCATCCTCACTGCCCTTCTCTGGGCACGCGATTTGCTCCCTAGTGCTGCATCCATCTTGCTCTGTGGCTCTGAGGCAGTGCAGAGCGTTGGGTGTGAGAGGGGCTTGTGGGAAACACCAGGGCATCAGCTCCTGAAAAGCTGCAGCACGGATTCTTCTCAGTACCATCAGCGTGCCCAAAAGCTTTGGCCTCTTGGGGGCTCAGTTCCTCCCGCGCCAGAAGAAAACAGTGACATTGTTCCAGTGCGGGGGAAGGATTACCAGACTTAATTCATGTGTAACTAATTTCAGGGCCCAGGAAGGATGCTGGAAATTAAAAGCCTTGTTATCAGAAGAACGAGCTGGGAGACAGCATTTTAATGAGAACTCTAAACAACTCGTGGGCGCATGGGGGAGAGGGGGCAGCTGAACAATCCCACCCAGCGCCTGCAGGAGAGGGCTGCAGCAGTTCATGTATCGTTTCAGATGGCTTTGAGTTCCTGGAAATTCTGAAGCAGGTTGCCAGGGACAACACGGATAATCCTGACCTGAGCATTGTCTGGATTGACCCTGATGACTTTCCTCTGGTGAGTGGCAGGGGCTCCTCGCTCTCCTGGTTTGCTTCACGGCCCGGGGCTGTGCGTGCGTGCGCAAATTGCCCCAGGGAATGTGGGACAGGGAAGGATGGGAAATTGAACCCTGAGTGATCCCTAGGGGCTGCTGCTTTGGGTCTGCCCCCACGAAGGCGGTGTCTTGGGAACCTCCCCAGAGCGGGCCCTTCCCTTTGCCACGTGTGGCAGCCCAAGCTTGCCTTCTGCATTTCTTCTCTCCAGTGCATTTATCGATGCAGGGTGCCCACCGTGCAGCCCAGCGGGCTGAATTAATGCAATGGGATACTGCAGACACCCTTCTCTGAGCTTTGTTTCTCACTCCTCCAGCTGATCACTTACTGGGAGAAGACCTTCAAGATAGACCTGTTCAGACCACAGATCGGGGTGGTGAACGTCACAGATGTGAGTAGTGCCTGCCCAGAAAATCCAGCCATCCCAGGACGAGGGGGCTGGAAGGGATGGGATATGCTGGGACCAGTGAGATTTCTGCTGCTAGGTGAGAGCAGACCAGATTTTTTGTTCCCCTCAGGAAACAAAGTGTAAAGACTTCAGCATTCCTATGTGCAGCAGGGAACCTCTGACACCAGGTTTCAGGGCTTCGGTCTGAGCATCCTTCTGCTGCCGAGTCACACACAAACCACATCTGCTGAGGGCAGGGCCAAGCCCTGTAGCCTGAGGTTCAGGGCTTTGCCCTGTTTTGGTTTCAAGGTCCTGCATTTCCACCTTGACCCACAGAATGCACCTATGCTCATGCCCTTCTCTGACTCAACCTGGGTGGGTTTGTGAAGGAAAAATGTGTAGTGGGGAAAAAAAAGGAGTTTAAAGGGGAAGACTAGAAAGAGGAGGATGTTTTCACAGCACAAGCAGAGAGGCACAGCTTGAGTGTAGGAGGGGAAGATGGTCTCCAGCAGATGACTGGGGGAAAAAAACTGCACAGCTTGGAAAAAAAAAACCCAAATAAATATATAGCCTTAATGAGAGTATGACATATACTGGCAACAGAGGGGTGCTGATGGGGCAAAGAAGGTGTACTGAGGCTCATCCAGATAATCTGTCACCTCATTTCCATGAGCAAAATGAGCAGACAAACCAGAAACAGAGCCCAAGTCTTCAAGTCTTTCACCCTTATTATTAGCCTTCAGTGCCTCTCTTCATTGCATTGACTACTGTCGACCATGTTTAAGTCATGTCAAAAGAACATTAATTGGCTGTCAATGGAAACTCATGGAAGCAGGCTTGTCAGTGGCAAGAGAATCACACAGAAAGCAGAATAAGGTAGGAACACGTGCCTAGGCAGGCTCAGTGCTGGGCTCCATCCTGTTTAATATCTTCATTGATGATCTGGACAAGGGGATTGAGTCCATCATCAGTAAATATGCAGACAACACCAAGCTGGGGGCAGAAGTTGATCTGCTAGAAGGTAGGAGAGCTCTGCAGAGGGACCTTGCCAGGCTGGACAGAGTCCAAGGGCATGAGATTGAACAAACCCAAGTGCCAGGTTCTGCACATTGGCCACAGCAACCCCATGCAGTGCTACAGGCTGGGGTCAGAGTGGCTGGAGAGCGGCCAGGCAGAGAGGGACCTGGGGGTACTGGTTGATAGTAGGCTGAATATGAGCCAGCAATGTGCCCAGGTGGCCAAGAAGGCCAATGGCATCCTGGCCTGCATCAGGAACAGTGTGGCCAGCAGGAGCAGGGAGGTCATTGTGCCCTGTACTCAGCACTGGTTAGGCCACCCCTTGAGTCCTGTGTCCAGTTCTGGGCCCCTCACTTTAGGAAAGATGTTGAGTTGCTGGAAGGTGTCCAGAGAAGGGCAACAAAGCTGGGGAGGGGTCTGGAGCACAGCCCTGTGAGGAGAAGCTGAGGGAGCTGGGGTTGCTTAGTCTGGAGAAGAGGAGGCTCAGGGGAGACCTTCTTGCTGTCTACAACTCCCTGAAGGGAGGTTGCAGCCAGGTGGGGGTTGGTCTCTTATCCCAGGCAACCAGCCCCAGAACAAGAGGACACAATCTCAAGCTGTGCCAGGGAGGGTTAGGCTGATTGTTAGTAAGAAATTCTTCCCAGAAGGAGTAATTGACCATTGGAATGTGCTGCCCAGGGAGGTGGTGGAGTCAGCATCACTGGAGGTGCCCAGGAGGAGACTTGATGGGTTGGACAAGATGATCTCTAAGGTCTCTTCCAACCTGGTTGATGCTATTCTATCCACATCCACCTGTTGCAACTCATGCATCATCTAGCTTCGATAAAGCAAATGTTTCATGTTATTGATGATAGCACTTGCAGCTTTTGTTTCACCCCTCTGAAGTCTGATTTCTGTTCCTCAAGAGAGAGATTAAAGAAAGCTCTAGGTTGGCAGGTGATGCCTAAAAGAAACGCTGAGCTCTTGTCATTATTTCAGTGTTGCACCACTGCAGTCAACCAGGTTACACAGGCACAAAGTGAGGCTTCCACAGCAGAGTGAAAATAAACACTGCTGTTGGCTTGGGTGGACATGACCCCTGTGACCCCATCACCTCTCTAAAAACCTGCCAACACCAACACCAGAGCTCCCAGCAGCCCCCAGCCTAGCACAGTGTAGTGGCTCGGGAGTAGGGCCAGGACACTCTGCAAAATATTGCTGCTGCAACTGCACAGCATCTTCTCCAGGTGCAATGGGCCAGCTCCTCCTCTTCCCAGTACTCTAAGGTGTCTTTTGCTGCTGCACAAACAGTCCTGAGACAGAGGACAGGCACCTCTCCTAGGAAGTAAGGCTGAGAGAGTTCAGGTTGTTCAGCCTAGAGAAGAGAAGGCTCTTGGGGAGACCTTATAGCAGCCTTCCAGCACCTGAAGGGGGCCTACAAGAAAGCTGAGGAGGGACTATTTACCCGGGCTTGTAGCACTAGGACAAGGGGCAATGGTTTTAAACTAGAGAAGGGTAGACTCAGATTGGATATTAGGAAGAAGTTCTTCTCTGGAGGGTGGTGAGACACTGAAACAGGTTGCCCAAGTTGCCATCTGGATGCGTTCCTGTGCAACCTGTGCTAGATTCTGCGGTCCTGCTCTGGCAGGGGGTGGACTGGGTGATCTTCAGAGGTCCCTTCCAACCCATAACGTCCTATGACCCTATGAACTCAGAGAATTGGGCCCTAGGAATATTTTGGTTTAATGTCACCATAATACAACCTGCTCCACCACCACCATTCCTGCACCCAGCCCAGAGCCAGGAGCAAGACCCTCACCAGCCAAGACACCACACAGAGGAGCTCAGCCCCAGCAAGGAGGCCAAGCCAGCACCCATAGATGATATTGCAGCAGTCATCAATCATTGCCCTAACAACCGGGGGGCCACCAGGCCCCCCGGCCTTTGTTGTCACCACCACCATCACCCAGTGTGCACCAGGGGCACTCACCTGAGATCAGAGGAGGATCCTCCAGCCCCGAGGGGCTCAGCTTGGGGCTGCTGCCTTTCCTGGCGGGGATTAAATAGGGGAGTGGGTGGGGAGGGCCATGTGGCCACACCTGGGGTGGGAGGAGACTCCAACAGAGCCCAGGTGCTCTGGGATTTGAGGGGAAAAAGTGGGGAAATGGGGCAGGTGAGGGACTTCTAGGGTCTCAGGTAATGATAGGACTGGGGAGAATGGGGAAAAAATAGAAATGGGTAGATTCAGATTGGATGTTAGGATGAAATTCTTCCCCATGAGGGTGGTGAGACACTGGCACAGGTTGCCCAGGGAGGTGGTAGAAGCCTCATCCCTGGGAGTTTTTAAGGCCAGGCTGGATGTGGCCCTGAGCAACCTGATCTAGTGTGGGGGGTTGGAACTGGATGATCCTTGAGGTCCCCTCCAACCCTAACAACTCTAGGATTCTAAAGCAATTTTGCAGTTTAGGCTGGATGTTAGGAAGAAATTCTTCACAGGGAGAGAGATTGGCCATTGGAATGTGCTGCCCAGGGAGCTGTTGGAGTCCCCATCCCTGGAGGTGTTTAAGAGGAGACTGGATGAGGCACTTGGTGCCAGGGTTTAGTTGATTAGATGGTGTTGGATGATAGGTTGAACTTGATGATCTCAAAAGTCTTTTCCAACCTGGTTTAATTCTGTGATTCTGTGTTGGAGGCCCCATCCCTGGAGACATTCAAGGTCAGGCTTGATGACGCTCTGAGCAACCTGATCTAGCTGGGTATGTCTCTGCTTACTGCAGGGGGATATTGGACTAGATGACCTTTAAAGGTCCCTTCCAACCCTATGATTCTATGATAAGATCATTTGCATGAAGCAAGAGCTGCCAGCCTCTCCGTGGCTCTGTTTCCTTACAGTTCTGGTGGTTTGGGAGGAAAATAGGTTAAGGGAAAAGCAGCCTTCCTGGAGCAAAGTTGGTCTGGCTTTTCAGCAAGCCACAAACCAGAGAGAAATATGTACCACAAAGAGAAAAAGAAGTTGGATGCATTTGCAAAAGCTGGTAGTTGCCTTCTGATACATGAAAAGCACTTTCTTCTGCAGCATCCAATGTCAAGCAAGATAACCTCACAGCCCCTCTGCAAAAGAGGAGCCTGATCCTGTTTCATGGAGGGGAGATAGTCAAGGCAAAGGGCCTTACCCAGGCATTTACCCAAGGAACCTATAACAAAGCAGAGAGAGAAGCTTTCATTTCCAGGCCTCAGACCCAGTCCAAGCTATGCTTCTTGTCCCTGGGTAACAGCTGCAATCCAGACAGCACCTTGTCACTGAGTGCCTCCATCCCCTCCAGATTATGGAAGTAACACAGAGGGCTGGATGGAAGGTGCAGGGGACACCTGTAGTCCAGAGCATCAGTAGTTTTCATCATTCTTCAGTGGGAGCACAGTTGAGATGATCTGAGGAAAAGCTCCTCCAAGAGGTGGAATGAGTAGTGTATGTGGAGAGTCCAGAGCAACATCCTGTGGCAAAGGTGATGGGAAAAGGGGCTGGGGAGAAGGGGTGCTGGCAGCAGCGTGTAAAGGCTCAAAGGAGGAGGTTCTGGAGGGGCTCTGAAAGGAGAGAGGGAAACACTGTGATGTCCTGTAAGCTGAGGTGATGCAGGAGGATCTGGCATGACTCTTTATGTAGACTTGGAGCCTAGAGAACTGGCCAGAGAGGGTAAGGATGATGCATCAGAGGGACAGAGCACTTGCTCACAGTTGGAGGCAGTGCAAGACTGGAACAGGGAGAGGGCACATATCTAACCCGTGACAAGCAGTCCCACACTCTCACCTGAACCCACTGAGCAGTCCCATGGCCCCTAATCTGATGCAACAGCACTTCAGGGCAAAGTGGTAATCCCAACATGTGGGCAGAGAGACACGGTGGCCAAGCCTGCCCACAAGCTGTGGCAGAGAGGGAGCTAATCATGGAATCAGTAAGGTTGGAAAAGACCTCAAACATCATCAAGTCCAACCTGTCACCCAACACCTCATGACTAACTAAACCATGGCACCAAGTGCCACGTCCAATCCCTCTTGAACACCTCCAGGGATGGTGACTCCACCACCTCCCTGGGCAGCACATTCCAATGGGCAATCACTCTCTCTGTGAAGAATTTCTTCCTAACATCCAGTCTGAACCTCCCCTGGTGCAGCTTGAGACTGTGTCCTCTTGTTCTGTCACTGGTTGCCTGGGAGAAGAGACCAACCCCCACCTGGCTACAACCTCCCTTCAGGTAATTGTAGACAGCAATAAGATCTCCCCTGAGCCTCCTCTTCTCCAGGCTAAACAACCCCAGCACCATCCCTGCATCCCACCTGTGGTCCAACCTTCACCCCCAGCACAGCAGAGAACCCACTCCCTGTGTCTCTGAGGGCGGCTAATCCCCCACCCTCTGTCCTCACAGGCTGACAGTGTCTGGATGGAGATCACAGATGATGATGACCTGCCCACAGCTGAGGAGCTGGAGGACTGGATAGAGGATGTGCTTTCTGGGAAGATAAATACTGAAGATGACGATGACGACGACGACGACGACGATGACGACGACGACGATGACGACGACGATGATGATGATGACGACGACGACGATGATGATGATGACGACGATGACTAATTGTGACTCTGTGCATTTTGACTTGTGGGGGCCAAGAGGCTTCCCCTCCATTGGAAGACCTGTGTTTGAGCGTCAGCAAGCACCACTGCTCCTCCTCCCCTGCCCCTGCCCCTGCCCTGCGCCCCCTGCCCCTGCTGGGACCCCTCTCCCTGGCCTGACTCCCAGTGCTGAGCCACCGGCACTGCCCCTGCGGTGG
The DNA here is from genome assembly GCA_033816785.1 of Picus viridis. Taxonomy (NCBI): domain Eukaryota; kingdom Metazoa; phylum Chordata; class Aves; order Piciformes; family Picidae; genus Picus; species Picus viridis. The sequence continues at coordinate 11,849,483 of CM066569.1, read as the reverse complement.
GCAGCAGCTGGAGGCACCCAGCACTGCTGCAAAAAATGCCTCCTTAGTAAGGACAACAGGAAACTGCAGGGAATTTGCCCCCAGTGTCCCAGGGCAGGAGAAAAGTGCCTGCCTGCTTGCTGCCAGAGGGACACAGAGAGCCAATTTGTGTTTTCCATGCTCATCAGCCCAGCACTTAACATCCAAAGACCAAATCTCCCTTCAAGACACAGGAAAGGCCACTATGAAGTTTTAGTCCTTTTATTAAACACCCTTTGCAGCTACTCAACCCTGCAAGTTGTGCTGCAGGAGTCTGTAGATACTCATTAACATGCTAGTAACAGCAAAAAGCTTGGGGTGGGAAGGAAGGTTTTAGGGATGCTTCTTGAAGGTTTTAGAGGTTCCATATGACAACAGGCTGGCAGTGCAATGCAAAACCAAACCCCATGCTCCCTGTCTGAACCACTTTCTTCTTGAAAGCTCAGGCCAAAGATGGGTAAAGCACACTCTGATATGAGATGTCAAGACTTGTGTGTCCCTGAACTGCTGGAAAGGCTGATCCAGGTCTTCAGCCCAGGCTCTTGAGGCTGAAGATCATGGCATTGAGCCAGACCACTGACTTTTAATCCCAGAGAAACACCAGAGCAGACTCCAGGCCACTTCCAAAGATCAGCAGCCATATCTGGGCTGGGCCTACCTTCTTGTTCAGATGTGGAAACATTCATAGGGGCCCTCCCTGAAGCCTTCCTATTCCCCACAATCTCCCAGCTTTAGCTGCCTTTTAACCCCAAGCCTCCACAGCCAAGCCGTCGGGAGGGAACGCGTCCTTTCAGCCCCATTAGCTGCTGGATAACACATGTTGGGCAATGAGCTGGGAGGGGACTCAAGCTGCTTGGCCTTTAAGCATTTGGTTGGAGAGTTCCCCCTGCTTAGAGACTCAGCTGTCCCTTGGTGGCCCACGAGAAGCCTCTTTCGACTGCGGGCTGAGCAGAAGCTCGGGGTGCCAGCCGGCAGTCGAGGCGGTCGGTCACTCGCGGCAGGTCAGCAGCTGGGTCCTGCGAGGCGCAGCCCCCTCCCCGTGCAGGTCGCTGTGCCGGCGTCGGGCGTCCCTGCTTTCCCCTGCCGGCAGACTGCAGTTGTCTCAGCTGATTAGGTTTGACGATAGCGCAACCAACAGAGAGTTTGGAGGCGGTTTTATCTTCAGAAACACATTTACAAATACAGGTTCTCCAGTCGCCCAGAGGTAGGGTACCCAGGTCCGCTCTCGCTACAGGCCAGCCCCATTGCTCTGGCCTGCCTTACCCTGGCTTGTGTCAGCGGCGAGCGGTGTTAGGGGAAATAAAAGCGTGAGGGACGGGAGAACCAGAGCTCCTCCTGCTTTCTCCTCAGCCTGATGAGAAACAAGGTTTACACACTATATGGATTCCCTTTATCAGATGAACAGCAAAGCAAGGTTTTATAGATTTTCTTCTTTTTCCTGCCTGTTGATCAGTTTCTTTGACTCTCTCTCTCCACATTAGCTGAAATAGAAACTTGAAACTACTGATCTAAACCAGATGAAATACTGAGATATTTGTACATGTGGCATCCCCCTTGGTGGACAGGGGCAGCGTGAAGGATGTGCAGCTGGATGTCTATGTATGTCTGTGTACATGAATGAATGCTGTGCTTACATGCTATGTGACCATAAGCCACGGTAGCTCTCATTGAATGTCAACATCCAACCTGTGGTGTTAAGGTACAGCCTATCAGAAGAATACACAGGACAGCAAAGTCCCCAGGTCAACCATTTGCCCTTTCTTTCTTCTTTAACAATGCATAAGCACTGCCTGGAAGACTACAGCCAAGTGTGTCTGGGGAGATGATCCACCTGCTCACACTGGGGTTGTGAACAACTCAGCCCTGTCTTTAAGGACCTGGTGAAGACTTTCAAAAGCCTTGAAATGCAGAGTGCTATGAGTCTAGAGGTTCCCTCCTCTCTTTCAGATACCCACTTGTCTCTCCTGGCTGGAGGGGTGCCCAAACACCTTCCTTCTGCTCTTTCCTTTCAGCTGTCTCCTTGAGAAGTTAGTGGAGTCACCATCCCTGGAGGTGTTCAAAAAGGGATTGGATGTGGCACTTGAAGCCATGGTTTAGTTAGTCATGAGGTGTTGGGGTGACAGGTTGGACTTGATCTCTGAGGTCTTTTCCAACCTTATTGATTCTGTGAGTTCTGTGAGTGGCAGACTTCAGCTCAGAGAGGGAGGGACAAAGCAGGACTCAAGGTCTCACTGATGCACATTGGCGCAGGCTGCTCCTTGAGTACTGCGCTCAGTTTCGGGTTCCTCACTACAGGAAGGACACTGAGGTGCCAGAGTAGGTACAGAGAATAGCTATGAGGCTGGTGAGGGTCTTGAACACAAGTCCTGTGATGACTGGTTGAGGAACATGGGGTTGTTCAGCCTGCAGAAGAGTAGGCTCAGGGGAAACCTCATTGCTCTCTACAACTACCTGAAAGGAGGTTGAATCGAGGTGGGGCCAGCCTCTTCTCCCTAGCAACAAGTGATGAGAGGAAATGGCCTCAAGTGGCACCAGGGGAGGTTTAGTTTGGATACTCCATCCCTGGAGGTGTTCAAGAGGGGATTGGACGTGGCAGTTGGTGCCATGGTTTAGTCATGAGGTCTGTGGTGACAGGCTGGACTAGGTGATCTTTGAGGTCTCTTCCAACGTGACACTGTGATACTGTGATATTAGGGAAAATTTCCTCACTGAAAGGAACACAGGAAGACTGCCCAGGGAAGTAGTGGAGGCACCATCCCTGGAGGCATTTAGAAAACATTTGGACAGGGAGCTCAGGGGTATGGTCTAACAGTTGTTTACAGGAAGATGTTGGGTTATGCTTGGACTCAATGATCTTGAGGTCTTTTCCAACCAGGTGATTCTATGATGGGTAAGGAGCAAGAACAGGCAATATTAGCCATAGTAGTTTCCTACTCTGTGATGAAGGGACAAATGCTCACCTGAGAAAAGCACTTGTTTATCTTTACTTTGGGGCTACTCCAAAACATCAGGCTGGATGAGGCTCTGGCCAGCCTGATCTAGTGTGAGGTGTCCCTGCCCGGAGTCAGAGAGGAGGGGTTTGTTTGGTGTGCTGGACCACAGGCAACCCTGTGCTGCTCATGGCCAACGATTAAGGGAGAGGGAAATGCATCAGGGGACACATACTGCAGCTAACCTACAGAAAGCTGAAGGAGAAAGCTTCTGCCTTTGTAGGGGCCTCAAGGACACCGAGCGGAGAGGGAATCCAAAACTGCTTCAACCTTATGCCAACTGTTTGGGAAACAGCTTCAGGAAGGGACGAGGCAGGCACTCTGGAAATCACAGATCACTCCGTATTTCCAGGGTCAGCAGCTTTTGTGATGTTTCTGAGGAGTGGTGGGAGTCTCTTGTGCTGCCCTTGGGAGAGGAATGGCCTTGTAGTGAAACCAGAGATCTCCTTTGCTTCCCATTGCAGAATGAAGCCTCTCAGCCAGACGCCGACATGCTCACACGGCCGAGGGACACCGGCTGCTCCTCTGTGTCTGTCTGCACATCATACCTCAGGAATGATTGATTCCTTACTGAGACCAAACAAAAAACATTGCCTTTTATTCCCAGGGAAATAATGAATTAGACAGGAACCTATCACTTCCCAGCTGCCCACTGAGTTGGAGTCCTGTGAAAACAGGCCAGGACCGCATCTGGATTCCTCTAAAAGCCAAGCTTTGGTTTTAGGGAAGCCCCACATGCAGCCAGCTGCACACCAATGCCAGGACTTGGTAGGGTGAGGAGTGGGAATGAGGAACGAGCACCAAGACCTCAAGCTGCCTCTAGGCTGCTTTTTTACACTCCCGGTACCTCTCCATCAAGCAGTGCAACACCATCTGCTAGCAGCTAGAAGCAGCAGAGCACAGCAGGCAGGATCATCAACCTTGGTGTTGATGCTGTGCCAACAGATCCACGTCCTGTGATCCAAGACTGTGTCAACCAACAGCACTGCAGCATTCCTTGCCTTATTCCAGCTCCTTTGTACCACCACCACTGGGGCAAAGTGGCCCTTCACTGGTCAGTACCCCTCAGGATCAGTTGTGGGATGGCTTTCACACCTGTTTTGAAGAAGATGTCCAATAACTATGTGGATTATGGGGCAGGGTCCAGGGTAGAGAGAGCCCTCTTGGCCTGGTTCCCAGAAGACTCCCTGACAGGTTTCAAGGGTGCTAAACTATTTAAAGGGGAGGGGGAAAGGCAGCTACATAACTTCCTTGCAGCTTGAAGCTCCATTTCTGGAGTCAGATTACAAGCAGCTTTTAGGATGGAAGCAAAGATCCTTCCGGTGTCTCGCTCCCCCTTTCCATTCCCACCTTGTGTCTTCTCCTGCAGAGCTCCTGTGATGAAGCAGGTCGGCAAAGCAAGCAAAAGGCTTCTGGCATTGTCCCTAATGCCAGGGAAAACAAAGGGGAAACTGCCTTTTCACCTTCTTTTCATCCCTCTTGATTGACTGCTCTTCTGTTTACACTGGCTCCCACCACTGTTTTTATCCATTTCCACCTAGCTTGATTTCCTCCTCTCCTTAACCTATTGCCCCCTCAGGATCTGGCATTAAGAGTCACTTAAGGACAAGGACCTTCCCTGCCCCAGCTGCTCGAGCTCATCCCCAGCCCAGGGAAAGAGCAGCCTCCCTCAGGCCACTGCCAGGAACTGGACATGGTGGACCACCATGCAGTGAACCATGGCTGTAAACAAGAGTGACAACAGAATCATAGAATCAATAAGGTTGAAAAAAACCTCAGAGATCATCAAGTCCAACCTGTCACCCAACACCTCAGGACTACTAAACCATGGCACCAAGTGCCACATCCAATCCCCTCTTGAACACCTCCAGGGATGGTGACTCCATCACCTCCCTGGGCAGCACATTCCAATGGCAAATGACTCTCTCAGTGAAGAACTTTCTCCTCACCTCCAGCCTAAACCTCCCCTATGCAGCTTGAGACTGTGTCCTCTTGTTCTGGCGCTGGTTGCCTGCTTGGGAGAAGAGACCAACCCCCACCTGGATACAACCTCCCTTCAGGGAGTTGTAGAGAGCAATGAGGTCTCCCCTGAGCCTCCTCTTCTCCAGGCTAAGCAACCCCAGCTCCCTCAGCCTCTCCTCACAGGGCTGTGCTCAAGGCCTCTCACCAGCCTCGTTGCCCTTCTCTGGACACATTCAAGTGTCTCAATGTCCTTCTTAAACTGAGGGGCCCAGAACTGGACACAGGACTCAAGGTGTGGCCTAACCAGAGCTGAGTACAGAAGCACTATGACTTCCCTGCTCCTGCTGGCCACTCTATTCCTGATGCAGGCCAGGATGCCATTGGCCTTCTTGGCTGCCTGGGCACATTGCTGGCTCATGTTCAGCCTACTATCAACCAGTACCCCAATGTCCCTTTCTGTCTGGCTGCTCTCCAGCCACTCTGACCCCAGCCTGTAGCACTGCATGGGGTTGCTGTGGCCAATGTGTAGAACCCAGCACTTAGATGTGTTAAATTTCATGCCCTTGGACTCTGCCCATCTGTCCAGCCTGGCAAGGTCCCTCTGCAGAGCTCTCCTAGCTTCTAACAGATCAACTCCTGCCCCCAGCTTGGTGTCATCTGCAAACTTACTGATGATGGACTCAATCCCCTCATCCAGATCATCAATAAAGACATTGAACAGGGCAACCTCAACCTCCACTTCCATGTTTGCAAGAGGCACAGCTGGACTAAGGTCCCTCCCTCAGTAATGCAGGTAAAGATAAAAGGATATTTGAGCAGAGAGCAGCCCTGAAGCTTGCCTGATGTTAGATTCATGCCTTAAAATTCAATCCAACGTGTCAAAGCCCTGCTCCTGCTGGTGACAAAGAAGGAGGCTATTGAGGGACAAAAAGAACTCAGTGTTTAAAGAGCATTTTAGTCCCTGCAAAATGAACTCACTGAAGGAATTTGCACAGCCTCCCACAGGCTAGTTACTGAATTACTGAACCAGCTTCTCCCAACCACTTGCAAAGCAAAATTACAATCAACTGTAGGATCTAGTATTAGAAGCACTCAGTGAGTGAGGTGTGACAAAACAGAAGCTCAAAGGTTTGCAGATCTGTTTCACATCTGTGGCCCAGGCATAATCAGCTCCCAGGCATAATCAGCTCCTTCTTGTTCTCTCTTTTCAAGTGTGCCCACAGGATCTGATTTTAACTAAGGAGAGGTCCAAAATGCTAAAAAGTTCTAAATGTCTCTTAAAACTTCCAGGGAGGCTGAATTAGATCTGTGTTATCAAGAAGGCCCTTCTCTTCAGGCATCCACTTTTCATTTATGCTACCTTTTCAAGGAGTAAGTGGGGGAAAAAAAGACACAAAAATAAAAGAAAACAAGAGAAAAAGGCAGCCAAGACTGTAGATGTCTAAGCATTTGTGAGCCCCATTTTTGCCTTTGGATGAGACTTGAAATCATAGAATCAATAAGGTTGGGAAAGACCTCAGAGATCATTAAGTCCAACCTGTCACCCAACACCTCATGACTACTAAACCATGGCACCAAGTGCTACGTCCAATCCCCTCTTGAACACCTCCAGGCATGGTGACTCCACCACCTCCCTGGGCAGCACATTCCAATGGCCAATCTCTCTTTCTGGGAAGAACTTTCTCCTTACCTCCAGCCTAAACCTCCCCTGGTGCAGCCAGAGACTGTGTTCTCTTGTTCTGGTGCTGGTTGCCTGGGAGAAGAGACCAACCCCCTCCTGGCTACAACCTCCCTTCAGGGAGTTGTAGACAGCAAGAAGGTCTCCCCTGAGCCTCCTCTTCTCCAGGCTAAGCAACCCCAGCTCCCTCAGCCTCTCCTCACAGGGCTGTGCTCCAAACCCCTCCCCAGCCTCGTTGCCCTTCTCTGGACACGTTCAAGAGTCTCAATGTCATTCTTAAACTGAGGGGCCCAGAACTTGACACAGGACTCAAGGTGTGGCCTAACCAGTGCTGAGCACAGGGGCAGAATGACCTCCCTGCTCCTGCTGGCCACACTATTGCTGATGCAGGCCAGAAATGTTTCAGTTCACAGAGTAGCTTCTTACCTAAACCAATTTGTGGTGTCTCTGTTGCTGAAATCTCTGCACCTTCATGTTTGTCAGGATGCTGGAGGGCAAAAGACACCCTGTGCTCCAAGGTCTCTTCCACTGACTTCACACTGCCTCCTCCTTGTCTCACTCTCCCTCTTGAGGTTTTCCCTTCTTCCTCCATATTGTGATACATAAAGCAAGGTGGATGCACTGAGCTGTCCCAAAAAGCACATTCACAAGGTGCAAGTTGCCTTCCTTCTTCCTCTTTGAAACAGTGTTTAGTGCTGACCACACAGAGCCCAAAGATTGCATGCTCCTTTGATCTTGGCCATGGCCCCATCGGCAACCAACCATTTTCCCCCTCCCACAGGCAGGACCTGTGGGCTTTGGGAGGCTGACAAGCAGCAACACTACTACATAAGGGGCTCTTGGCATCTCCAGGTTATTTGCCTCAGCTGAGCAGGAACCAGAACAATCCTCAAGCCATGTACAGAAGTGGCCATCTTCACTCTATTCAGTTCCCCAGATTCTGGAGAAAGGGAAGACCAGCTCAGGGCTTTGGAGCAAGCTGGCAGTCTTTAGGTGGGAACCACTCTGATCACAGGCTGCTGTATAAGCTGTAGCTAGAGAAGAAAAAAAACCCAAACTACTAACTCACAACCTTTTTATAAGTCCATTATGGACTGGGGCACAGAGATCACAGAATGGTTTAAGTTGGAAGAGACCTTGAAAATCATCTAGTTCCCCCCTGCCATAGGGAGGGACACCTGCCACTGGACCAGGTTGCTCAAAGTCCTGTCCAACCTTTCCCCAGTTTTCATCCCTTCTGGAAGCAGCAGAACATCCTCCAGCTGTAAGAGCCTTTGTTGGGTACCATTTCTGCTCCTGCAGGTGAGCTCCAGCCTGAATATGCAAAGCAGGGGATAAAAGATGGTGACAGACACACGGACAAAGCCACCACACTGGCTCTGGCTAGACCCTGCTGGGACAATACAGAATCACAGAACGGTTTGAGTTGGAATGGACTTTCAAAGGTCACCCAGTCCAATCCTGCTGCAGAAAGGGGGTTCTAGATGGGGAGAAAGAGGAAAACTGCTGTCTTCCCACTCGAAGTGCTCTCCATTCTACTAGCACCACGGTGGCAGGAACCAGCAGCCACGCTCACAGCAGGCCTGTAGAACTCGTTACAGCATCTGAAAGCAGCTTGGGTGACCTTGTCCATGGAGAGTGATTTATGGATGTGCTATCACCCCACTGCACTGTCCCTAGCCACAGCTGCAGACACGTTCTGCTCAGTGCTTCCTCCCCTCAGCACCTCCTGACCCAGCAGTGCATGGGTGCCCACGTGGAAAGGGGACAGACACCTCTGCCCCAGTGGATTATCTGTCAGAACCGGAAAGGACTGTAACCCAACCCCAGCATCTTCCCAGGCCAGCACCAGCTCAGGGGGGTGCTGAAAGACAAATCAAAGCACTTGGCCAACTCCCGATGCCCTTTCCCTTCCTGCATGCTGCTGTGAGACACCACATCCTGCCGAGGGATCCCCTTCCCCTCGCACCCACCCCACCAGCTCCGAGCTACAGAGGCCCCTGGAAGACCTCAAGTCAGTCTCTCCCCATGCCTTCCACAAGTTCAGATCTGGGGCTGAGGCAACAAAGCCAGTATATAGCAGCAGGAGAAGCTCTTTGGGGGTTTGGAGCATGCCCTCCTTTACAGCCAGCTGTTTCATTAAATTTAGCTAACAATACTGCACAGGGCTTCACACGAGGCTCTGGAGACGCTGGCCTAAAATGATGAATCCTTCTCTTAACCCTGACTGCCTGTGGCCCCTTTGTCTCACACCTCCCCACTCAGTTCCCCAGAGTTGATGGTGTTTTCTGACAATCTGTAATGGTGAATGCCTGCTCCTATCACCTGCTGTGGTCAGTTGATGTTCTCACACATTAAGTCACACTTCAGCCACCAGACAGTGGTTGCTGCTGTGCTGCCTCAGAGTAGCTACAGCATTAAGGCTTTATGGTCAGGAAAGGCACTGTGAGGGAGGCATCTCCTTCTCAAGGGACCCTGGAGCACAAGCCCTATGAGGAGAGGCTGAGGGAGCTGGGGTTGTGTAGCCTGGAGGAGGCTCAGGGGAGACCTTCTTGCTCTCTACAACTACCTGAAGGGAGGTTGTAGCCAGGTGGGGGTTGGTCACTTCTCCCAGGCAACCAGCACCAGAACAAGAGGACACAGTCTCAAGCTGCATAGGGGGATGTTTAGGCTGGAGGTAAGGAGAAAGTTCTTCCCAGACAGAGTTGTTAGCCATTGGAATGTGCTGCCCAGGGAGGTGGTGGAGTCACCGTCCCTGGAGGTGTTCAAGAGGGGATTGGATGTGGCACTTGGTGCCATGGTTTAGTAGTCATGAGGTGTTGGGTGACAGGTTGGACTTGATGATCTTTGAGGTCTTTTCCAACCTTGTTGATTCTAAGATAGTCTGGGATGTCCCTCAGGCAGAAGGCACTTACCTCTTATTCATCACACCTGTACCCTCTGAGCATTACTGGCCAGTGAAAGCCTCCATTCCCCTTCTGGAAGAGGTTTGGGTTGGTAATACTTCAGTCAACACTGCACCTGAGGCTCCACCACATCTCAAAGACCCTTGGCAACTTCAGTGGAAAACTTGGCCAAACCAGAACAGCACCCTCAGCTCTAATTTCTGCTGAGCCATGCACCACAGCTCCTTATGATTCAAACAGCTGAACTCTGGGAGAAGGCCAAGAAAACTAGTCCTGCTAGCAAAGCCTGTTCCTTCCACCAGATTCCACAACCCATGGCAGGAGAGAAGAAAGTGCCACCAATGGCAGCAAGCAGGTACTGATGAGGTATTAGCACTGAGCCACAAATGAAACGGAGCACGTTGAACCTGTACGCAGACACAACTCTCCAGGCTAAGAGCCTGTGACGAGGCCAACAAACCTGTCCTCTTGTTTGTGCCAAGTTCCTGCTGCTTACACCTTCCTGTGAGACACCTGCAGCCAGCTCTCACAGAGCCTGTACCTACACAGCTCCAGTCCAGTAAGTCAGGTTTCCTTCCCAGGGGCAGGAGGATGCCAGCAATGGTTGCATGCCCATTGAAGGCTCCGCAAAGCCCTAGAGGTGTTTTGCCCTTTCCCTGCCCACCTCCAGGAGCTGCGCTGGCAACAGCCCAGGACTGGGCACTGCCAAAGGACTACTGGCACAGATCAAAGGCAGAGATCAAGGGAGGGCGGGAGGCAGGACCAAGCACACCCCTATCCCACCCTTCCTGCTTCCTCCCAGACCTTAGTTCAGTGCTCTGTAGCCTAAATCCATCCATTCCCTCCCCCTCCCCAGGGCAGAGAATTACCTATTTGGCTGTTTCACAGCGTGTCTGTGTGTGCTGCTTATCTCCACAACTGTCACACTCTTGTTTTTCACCACATGGCAGCATCCTGTGGATTTTTCCAGCAGCTGAAGCCACTGAGATCTGCTGTGCAGGACACAGCAGTGAGGCCAGGTACTCTCCCTTGAAAGGGGACTTTCCTGAAGAGCAGCTTCCAAAAACTGTCCAGGTAAGAAGGCTGCTCCCAGGTTCCCCCGAGCAGTAAGAAGGCTGCTCCCAGGTTCCCCCGAGCAGTAAGAAGGCTGCTCCCAGGTTCCCCCGAGCAGTAAGAAGGCTGCTCCCGGGTTCCCCCGAGCAGTAAGAAGGCTGCTCCCGGTTCCCCGAGCAGTAAGAAGGCTGCTCCCGGGTTCCCCCGAGCAGTAAGAAGGCTGCTCCCGGGTTCCCCGAGCAGTAAGAAGGCTGCTCCCGGGTTCCCCCGAGCAGTAAGGCTGCTCCCGGGTTCCCCTGAGCAGTAAAAAGGGTGCTCCCGGGTTCCCCGAGCAGTAAGAAGGCTACTCCCGGGTTGCCCCGAGCAGTAAGAAGGCTGCTCCCGGGTTCCCCCGAGCAGTAAGAAGGCTGCTCCCGGGTTCCCCTGAGGCTGCTCCGGGTTCCCCCGAGCAGTAAAAAGTAAGGCTGCTCCCGGGTTCCCCTGAGCAGTAAAAAGGGTGCTCCTGGGTTCCCCCGAGCAGTAAGAAGGCTACTCCCGGGTTGCCCCGAGCAGTAAGAAGGCTGCTCCCGGGTTCCCCCGAGCAGTAAGAAGGCTGCTCCTGGGTTCCCCTGAGCAGTAAAAAGGGTGCTCCCGGGTTCCCCCAAGCAGTAAGAAGGCTGCTCCCAGGTTCCCTTGAGCACAGCCACTTGGTCTTTCCAAGCTCTGGGTGTGCTGGTGATGGGAACTGGAGGTGGGGAAAGCTGCACCCACAGGTGCTGTTGAGGCTCGATCCACACATGCTGCTCTAGAAGAGCACAGGCTCTCCCACACACAAACAGGGAGCACTGGCTTTTCTGCCTGTTGCCACTCCTCCTCCCCACCAGGCCCAAATAAGGAACTCAGCAATGAAATCCCTGCAGTTCATAATTTGTGTGCAAACCATGAGAAGACAGGAGGTAGAAAAACCTGTTTGCACTCCAGTCGTGTCGTCCATGTGTCGTTCCCCCCCCCCCCCCCCTTCTCCCCAGCTGCATTTGCTTCCTATCATTTGAGGTTTCAGGTGTTCAAAGCAATCATCTACCAGTCTCTCTTCAGAAGTGATGAATGAGTTTGCATTTCACTGTGGCAGGGCAGATCAGGAAGGTCTGGAGCGAGGGTGACAAAAAGACAGCCCCACAAAGGTTAAACCACATGTTTGCAGGGCCCCTCCCAGCCAGAGCTAAGGAATGCTTGAAGGCCAGAAAAGCTTTTGGGGTTTTTCTTTTCTGTCTGAAAGGATAAGAGGAAAGAGTGGGACCATCAAATCTGGTTTCTGTTTATTTCCAGAATTTTACTGTACAAAATATGCAAAGTGTAAAACTGGTTTATGTTTCAGTTTAAAAACAACACAACCCCCATCCAGCTATAACTTAAGGAGAACCCAGCTTGGAACAGAACAATTGACTAGGCTAGACCCACAGTGCATTAATGTCACAGACACCAGGAATTTGCTTACTTAAGTTCACAATGAGAAAAGGACAGAAAGACAAGGTACCATTGCAGTTAAAGTCTCATGTGCAAAGAAGGGGGAGGGGGAAAAGGGAAGGGGGGAAGAAGACAGAATGCTGGTTAACATCTATCAATTAGAAAACCTTGGCAAACCCCATTTTACTATACAGTTTGTGTAGAAAAAGAGTATTACACAGTGATCAAGAGAGGGTGAGGGAAGGGCCTTGGCTCCCACCCTCTTCCCCAAGACACGATAATGCTGAATCAAAGAAACAGGCACAGAAAAGTGTAAGGTTCCTTCACAGTTCCACCTGTGCAGGCAGTGAGACACAGCATCCCCCAACCTGTGCACACAGGAGATGCCCCCAGGCGCCATTAGCAGCGCTGAGAGGTGCCTGGGAAGCAGCCAGAGGGAAGGGTTCCCTATCTGAGAAGAGCACACACGCAGGGCAGGGCCGGCCGCCTGCTGCCCACAAGGCTTCAGTATGTCGTGGGGATAAAAAACGAACACGTTCTCTTGGAGGGATGCAGAGGGGTGGGTGACTCCAGTTTGTCCTGCTGGTGCTGCAGGGGCCTGACTTGGGAACATCCCAAAATGATCCACACCAGTCACAGAGCAGCTGTCAGGAACGGCAACATTTTGTCATCACCTGTTGGAGGCAGCAGGCTGAACGCAGGAGGATGCATAAGCCTGTGGGAGGCTCCATGGCCCAAAGCCCATCTCTTCTAGGAGAACAGAAATGGGGGCATTTTTGGGGGGTGTTTGACCCAAGAGCACTTCCTTCTCAATGCAGGTCAAACACTGAACCACCAAGCCCTGCTTGAGGCTTCAGGCAGGTCTAAGGTACACACCCACAAGGGCAACAGCAGGCAGACACACACGAGCTGCATGAGAACAGACAGCTGCACACACACCTCCTGAGCAGCTCTCACGAGGCAGGGCACAACTGAGCACGGCTGAAGAGCAGAGTCTGGGACCAGACTAGAGCACTTCTGCAGAAGAAGACTGCAAGGCTTTTGTTTTACCTTTGAAAAGGCAGATTTTTTGACTTTTGGTAAGCAAGACTGAATTGGCTGGAAGAGGTTTCCACATTTAGCAGAACAGGTTTACAAGGGCAGGTAGGAGAGTGATAGGATGAGAGGCAATGCTTTTCAACTGGAGCAGGGGAGATTTAGGTTGGACATTAGGAAGAGGCTGTTTAGTATGAGGGTGGTGAAATACTGGAACAGGTTGCCCAGTTAGGTGGTGGAGGCCCCATCCCTGAAGACATTCAAGCTCAAACTTGATGGGGCCCTGAGCAACCTGATCTAGTTAAAGATGTCTCTGCTCACTGCAGGGGTGTTGGACAAGATGACCTTCAAGAGGCCCTTCCCAGGTCAATGCATTCTATGACTCTATGGATTTTCAGTTTCTTCAGCAGCAAGCACTGGAAACCAGGACCCTCAAAGAAGACTTTTAAAAGCTACTTACACAGGGCCAGCTTCAGAAATTGATGCCACACAGCTTCTGGCATACTTGACAACAGTGGATTCCCAAGGCTGTGTGTGGAGATCCCCATCCCAAGACAAAAGGTTACACTGCTCTGTGAGGGTTGGGATTTGTTCAGGTCTCTCCCACACTTGTCCTTTACTAGAAGCTGCCTGTGGGCTCCAAACTGCAGCCCTAGCATCTCCCAGCCCAGCAGATATTTGTTCTGCTTCACTAGGGAACTTCAGGGGGAAAAACAGAGAGGGGAGGATGGGAGCTGGAGTGACTGAAGTTGCTCTCAGGAAACTCTTCAGAGGCGATAGTCAGGAATAGTTGGCAGGGGCTGAAATCAGATCTGCCCCCCTCTCCAATATGGCCCCTTAAGGGGGGCTGCTCTTGGATACACCCAGCACAACTTCCTAAGCAGAAGCTGATCTTGCTCTGTGAGCAAGCTGCCTCACATCACCTTTTCATGCATCCCCTCCCAGCCACTCTGCTGCCCACAAGGGGTGTGTGAATGACTGTATCTCCCCTCCACACGGTAAAATCTGGCAGTTGCCAGCAGCTCCTCTAGTTCCCCAAGCTGACCACAAGGGCTCTGTCAGGGTCTGATATGCTGCAGAGGGAAGTGCTGGAATGCTGGTAGCTCTGAGAGTACTGCCTGCTTTGCTCCTGTGAGCAGGAAGGAAGTTTGAGACCTAGGACAGCCCCAGAGAGTCTACACATCAATGACTATGGCCCCATGACAATGACAGGCTAATAGATCTGCTAACAACCTTTGCCAGGCCTAGTCATAGGATTGGCAAGGTATTAATGGTCTAAAACCTGCCCCTACATTCCTAGAAGCTGCAAGAAATCTGCATCTTTCACTCCTTAGCCATCAAAGAGACAGCCAGCCTTCGTGAAGACCCACAGACACTTCCACCCATTCCAGAAACACTGAAAATCTTAACCTCATCTGGTTTTGGAGGGTCTCAGCAGAGCTTTGGATTTAGACTGCAACAAATCTTGAGAGTAAAACAACAAAGCCTTTAAAATATCCGAGCAGCAGACTTGAGAGTCACAGGAAAAATGCCAACATGAGAGAGAGGAGTGAGGCAACCTCACTCCTGGCTAGGCAACACAGCACCCTATCAAGTGGTTCAGCCTTAGTGAAGGATGGCCAGCACAAGGATCTCCTCTGAGGGCAACACTGGCCACATCACCACCAATAGGGCTGTCAGACAAACCACTTGAATTCTGAAAAAAACCTGAAACAATCAAGTAATTCCCAGCCAGGGACAAGCATCCAGGCTGGGAAAGAGGAGGGAGGTGCAAGGAGGAAGTACAGGATAGGAGAGGCATCTGGAGGCAAACAGCCTGCACTTGGCTGGCAAACCCTGCAAGCCTTATTTATGCTCAGCTCTTGGCAAGCTCTGCAGAAGTCAGGACTGCAGGATTTGGATCAGAGCTTTGTTCCCTGTGACTCGATTCTTACTCATTAGCTGGCTGTAAATGGAGTTAAACAAACCAGTCTGCTCCCACCACTCAGGGTCTTGATAAATGGCCTGAATTCCTGCAGATTCCTACACATCTCAAAGCACTTGACAACAAGGTTGAGTTTAGCCTCACACAGCACCCCAGTGAGGTAGGTATGACAGTGGTCCCCTGGTTTTGCAGAGAGATGGGAAACAAGAGAGACCCTGAAGATGTCACTAAAAAATCCACCCCCCATCCCCCCACCCCCAAAACCCCAGGGAATACTCAGGAGTCCCAATCCCCCGGTCAGTCTGTCCTCCCCCTAAGCAGGTTGCATTTCTAAAGAGACTGTTTGAGAGGCCAAGTCTTCCTCAAGATTTCATCAGGAAAAGCATTCACACTGCTGACACAGGGAAAAGCGTTCACCATTACGAGTTGGCCCTCGCTGACAGTGTCCTTTCCAGCAGCAGGCAGAAAGGGCAGCGCTGAACCCCACGCACCGCTTCCCTACGGTTCGCCATGTGTTCAAGGATTTAATGCAATTAAGACATGGGTTTCCTGAGCAGATAGTGTCAGATAACCCCTCCCCCTTGTTTGTGGGGGAGGGAAAAGGAAAGGGTAAGGAAATCCTGGGAAAGTAAGACAGTTTTGCAGAGGTGCCTGTGACAAGGAGCTCTCACACGCATGGCACACCCAAGCCCCTGGCAAGGTGGTTCTTGTTCTGGCTTCACAGGGATGAGCCAATTCAGCCACAGGCAGCTGCCTCCACACAGGCATAAGTGCTCCACAGTCTCCCAAGCTACTCCCAGTCTCTCCCACCTTGCTGGTTATGCACATCATAAAAGACAGACATCCACATCTTCAGGAGGGCCGAGTGTGGTGTGAGGCATGACATACTCCCCTTATTTTCTACCTTTTTTTCTTTTCTTTTTTTAAAGGACTGAACCAGACTATTTTTTTTCCCACCATAAAAACACTGTGAAGGCCACAGCTGATAAAGAAGTCCATGCACAGACTACTAGAAAGTCCAATGTAGGAAAAAACCCCAAACATGAAGTTTAGAGAAGGGGATAAAAAACATCTACCTACTTCCCATCCTTTAGAGGACACGAGCCTGATCCCATCACATACTGCACCACCTAGTTTCTTCACAACCACATCTTGCTTGTTACAAGGAGAAGACAGGATCCAGATGACTACCCCATGCTTGCAAGGAAGGTGCTGCTGATATCATCGCAACAAGGAAACACCATTTCAGACCCTCCCTCCTCAGACTGCTTCCTTGATCCCAAGAGGACTAGCTGCAGGTGACGTTGGATATGCAGCTCCAGTGCTGCTGAAGCTGGAAGAGTCATCACCCCTCCTTCAGGTGGCTCTGGCCAGCCTGCACCAGCCACGCCATGCAGGACTAGCAGTGCCTCGCTCTTAGCTGGGTGGCTTTGTGCTGGTGGGGGCAGGGAGGCAGTCCCACAAGCTGCTGGAGGAGCCCAGGGAAGTCCTGGGGAAGACCAAAGTAGGGAGGAAGGGCAGTCACAGCCTCCCTCAGAAGATGATGCACCCTGGCAATGAAAGGCACTGGCTTATGTACCTCACTGAACTGGGGCCCCCTGCATTAAGACATCCCTATGGAGGGCAGGTCAGATACTGCCGGATAGAGATGTTGGCATGGCAAGAGACTGGGCAGAATGAACCCACTGCTTCACACACAAATCCACTGCCATAGAGCTGGGGGGGGGTTCCAGGGGGATCTGACTGAAGGCAGATGACTGCCAACCTCAGAGCTGGCTCCAGGGTCATCAGATTTCAGATGCCGCTTCAGGCTCAGGGAACATTCCAAACCCAAACACCTAAGTTGCACACAGAAGCTGCATCTCTCAGGAGCAGATCCCAGTATGGAGCAGAGACTCCCACAGCACAGAAAGGCCAAGAAAGGCAGGCAGGTTCCCAACATTCAGACATAGTTTGGTATTTCTTAGATGTAGCTGAAGGCTTACGGTGGGGAAGGACACACTGCAGTGTTTCCAGAGCACAGGAGTTCTCCACAGCACGTGTGTGTGGCAGGGGTCAGCCCTTCCCTGGCTCCTCTCCTGAAGGAGGGAAGTGCTGGAGTCTTTCCTCCAGATGCACTTGAAGCTGGCTGGAGAGGGAGGGGCACATTCCTGCCTGCACCCCCTTCCCCTCAAAGAGGCTGTCAGACACAGGGAGGGTCTGTGATTTATCTGAGGGGCAGCCAGCTACTTACCTACCCTGTCCCAGTGCAAATACGCAGCCCTTGCAGGTGCAAAAGGAAGTGGCAGTAAGGTAGACCCCGAGGGGACTGTGGCTGGAGAAACACGTTTGCAAAGCCAAAGAGAAAAAGGACAGAAACAGGGTGCCTTGGGAGTGCCTGACAAAGGTGCAGGCAAGCAGCAGAGAGGGAAGCAGGTGAGAGAAAACAGAGAGCTATGTCACACAGAAGCTTCACTAACAAGCACTGGTGAAAGAAAAACAACAATAAACCAACCAACACACAAAAAAAAAAAAAGTACATTTGAGGAGCTGCAAGACCCAGTTCAAGTCAAGCAACTCAAGAGACACAAAGAGCAAACCTAGCCCACTATGCTCACACAGGTCCAGCACTGACAGAACAGAGCACATGGAGAGAAGGAAAAGAATAAGTCTTCAGTTGGCAGAAGAGATGGATCACAGAGGCAGCCCTCTCACATCTGCCTTGGATACCTTTCTCCTCCTGGACCAAACAGGGACTGCCACACCCTCGTGCAAGCAGGATTCTGTAGCATGAGGCAAGCAAAGAGCTCTGGAGGAACAGCTGCAGGTAGCCAAAGCAGAGAGGCAAAAGCCCAGAAGCACACCGCGTAAAGGCAGCGCTCCAACCAAAACACCGACGCCGCGCTCGGGCGGAGGGAGACAGGCCGTGAGATTTACAGGATGCCTGCAGAGGGGGAGGGAAAGGGGGGGAAAAAACCAAATCTGTTCTGTCTCCAAGGCTGAGCAGACCGAGCCAAGTCACCCTGCTGTGTCTTAAGATACTTCTTCCTAGATAAGCTATCCCAGCTCCCCCCCTCCCCGTTCCAAAATAAAGTGCAGATGGTCAAATATTACTGGTCCATCATCTGCCAGTTTCAGTCAGCATTGGGGGAAAATTCAACCCGAAAGCACAATATTGAAGGGAAGAAAAACAAAACAACAAAAAAACCAACCAAAAACAAAAGAAGAAAAAGAAAAAAACCAAAACAAACCACCAACAACACATTAAAAATAATAATATATAAAACAACCCCACCCCCCCACCCCCCAAAAAAAAAATCCCCCAACGACAACCCACCCTCAAAAATCCCTCAGACCGAAGTCTCAGACTGTAAGCGGAGGACAAACTTGTGAGACTTGGGGTCTATGAACTCTTCTGAGAGCTTGATGAAGGGGATTTTCTTCACATTAACAACAAGGCTGAAGTCCAAGCACTTGAGGACAAACACAAGGCCGTCCTGCAACCCGCTCGTGACCGCTTCCTCGCTGATCAGCGTCCACTGCTTGGAGAACCAGCGATCCCTGTCGTACTGGAGGGTTGGGCCCGGGCTGAGGTAACGCTCCAGGAATGCCTGCCAAGAGAGGGACACGCGTTAGCGCCCGGCCCCACCGCTCCCTCTGCATCGATCTTCTCTTCCCGCCCCCAGGCAGCCCTGTGAGCACAGGCTGCACATTGCTTCACCTTCTGCACTTCGGGAGAATTCCTCCCCCAGTCCTTCCCAGCCTGGTTGCAGACACAGGGAGGGAGCTGGGGTTGCTTAGCCTGGAGAAGAGGAGGCTCAGGGGAGACCTTATTGCTCTCTACAACTACTTGAAGGGAGGTTGTAGCCAGGTGGGGGTTGGCTTCTTCTCCCAGGCAACCAGCACCAGAACAAGAGGACACGGTCTCAAGCTGCACCAGGGGAGGTTTAGGCTGGATGTTAGGAGGATGTTCTTCATAGAAAGAGTGATTGGCCATTGGAATGGGCTGCCCAGGGAGGTGGTGGAGTCACCATCACTGGAGGTGTTTAGCAAGAGACTGGATGGGGTGCTTGGTGCCATGGTTTAGTTGATTAGATGGTTGATAGGTTGGACACGATGATCTTGAAGCTCTTTTCCAACCTGGTCTATTCTACTCTATTCTATTCCACTCTATCCTATTCTACTCCTAGTCTATCCTATTCTACTCCTAGTCTAGTCTATCCTATTCTACTCCTAGTCTAGTCTATCCTATTCTACTCCTAGTCTAGTCTATCCTATTCTACTCCTAGTCTAGCCTATCCTATTCTACTTCTAGTCTAGTCTATCCTACTCTACTCCTAGTCTAGTCTATCCTACTCTACTCCTATTCTAGTCTAACTATCAGGGGATCCTCTTTTGGTCCACCCCACCAAACTTGCAAAGTTATAGCCCTGACTACTACTGTCAGCACTGCCATCCAGCAGCTGTTCAGTAGAGCAGTGGTCATTTCTCCCCTACCAACCCCATATGCCCTCACAAAACCACAGTCCCAGACAGGCAGATGGAACAGCTTGACCTGAAGGAGGGAGTGCCAGCTAAGGTAGAAAGCAGAGGCTTCCATGTCTGCAGTCCAACTGAGGCTGCAAAACTGAAAGCAGAATGGGGAACACCACTTGACACTGCTTGTGTTTTACAGAACCACAGAATGGTAGGGGTTGGAAGGGACCTCTGAAGATTACCTTGTCCAAACCCCTCCTAGAGCAGGATCACCGACAGTAAATCACACAGGAACATGTCCCTGCAGGTTTGTAATGCCTTCAGAGATTAAGACTCCACAATCACTCTGGGCAGCCTGTTCCAGTGCTCTGCCACCCTCCAAGTGAAGAATGTCTTCCTTTTGTTTATATGGAACCTCCTGAAAAGAGCCTGGCTCCACCTCCTGATACTTGCCTTTTAGATGTTGATAAGCATTAATGAGTGCAACCTATAGTACACACTGATCACATCACAGACAGCAGCTATGAAAACCTTCACTCATCTCCCTTGACAATTTTCTGCACTGAGTGCACACACAGATGTGCCATCCCTTCCTCCCTCCTTCCTGCCCCTCTGTTAGAGAAAGCATTACCTTTGGTGTCATGTTATTGGTGATGCAGAAGGACAAGTGTTGCAAGATGCTCTCCATGCTGTGGTACTGCTGCTGGCGTGTGGTGCGAAGGTACTTCTGCAGAGCTCTTGCCATGGAGGGAAAGATTGCCTGGGCTGCTTCCCGGGGTCCATCATTTCTCCTGGAGCTTTCTGTTGTTCCTCTGCCTGGAGGCGTTTGATGTGAGTGAAAGCCTCCTCTACTGCAACCACAAGCCTACAGAAGGAAAACCAGGACACCAAGAGTCATAACAAGAGAGGCAGGATGGGTCTTTGGATACGGCAGTGCCTGGCAGTCAGGATTTACAAGCCCCTATTCCCATCCCTGCCATAAAGTCACTGCCTGCCATCAGACAAATAAAATCTCTACTGCAAGTCTGAGGGGTAGACTTCAGCTTTTCTTTCCTTGCCCAAGCCAGCCAGCAAGCAACTAGGGGTCATAAACCAGGATTAAGACTTTAAAAGCCTAAGTGTCATGCTTGGTTCTGCCAACACAGCATAAACATCAGCTACACAACTCAAACAGGACACAGCTGCCCTTGTGCTGAAAGCCTGTCTTTGAATACAGGGGCTCCAGCAGGCAGTGCAGTGTGAAGCATAAGGACAGGCAAGCAGTCAGGAAGAGGCTGTCTATAAATCAGCAAGACCCAGGACACAGACTGCTCTGAGACTATCAGTGCTCACAAGCTGCAGTCTGCTTCGATTTACACCAACTAGGTGCAGAATTTGTGCTCCCATATGATTCCCCTGCACCCCTTCACTGAAGAGCAACCCTGTCCCCTTCTTTACTTCTACTGGAGACATCCTCTGCAAACCACTCCTGTGTTGGCACAGGTGAGCAAACAGCAAGACCACACTATAAAAAGGCAAACAGATGCCATGTGACACTTGCAAGTTAGCCCAGCACTAAGTAACAAGCGAGGGGCTAGACTGCAGCTGGCAAGGAAAAAGCCATGACAATGGAGGATTTACCCAACAAAACTTTTCTGCCCCTCCAGACAGGATTTGTTTCACACTGGGTTTACACTCAGGTCACCAACTACTGTCCATCCAGACGGCTCTCAATACCCAGAGGAAGCTGCCTCAAGCAGAGGTAAGCACGCTGCATTCACACTACACACGAGGCACGAGATGAGAAGCCTGACTCCTGTCCATTTTGTTTAATTTGACTTGGGGAGGTGTGGGGTGGAAGTCTGTTTCTTATCTCCTCACATCTTTTTTGTTGCAGCTCTGACCCCTCCTCCCTTGAAACACGTAGCCTGATCTTCTAGTGGCTGATGGTTTTCCTCTGACTAAGCAGCTGCTCTAACCAAACTCTGCAAGGAACGGAGAAGTGCCTGAGTTAGGAAAGGGAAGCTCAAGTTCCTATTGCTCCAAGGCTGGAAGAGAGCTCAAAAGACAGCAGCTACAGAGCAGATGTAAGACCAAAGCAGGCTTGGGGATACACACACACTGTGCCAGGACTTTCTCAATGAAATATAGACTGCCAGAAGACAACACAAAAGCCAGCTCCTTCCAGTCATGGCACATTCCTTTCAAACACAGGTCAGCTCAGAGGTGCCCATCTGTAAGCAGCTCACCTCAAACTGTCAGGTATGTTAACTACTATTTAGGGTCTGGAGCAAACAGAGGCACTACCTAGGGTCACCTCAACAAAGCATCAACTCTGCAGCCTAAGACTGTCAGGCAGAAAATGCACTTAAGAGAATCACAGAATCGTTTTGGCTGGGAAAGACCTCTCAGGCCGAGTCCAAGCATTGGACTCAATATCCAATGGCCATTAAACCATATCCCAAAAGGCCACGTCTACACGTTTTGTGAACGCTTCCAGTGACAGTGACTCCACCACCTCCCTGGGGAACCTGTTCCAATGCCTCATCACTCTGTCAGTAGAAAAACTTTTCCTGGTATGCCCCTAGAACAACTTCATGGCATTCCCTCTAGTTCTATCACTTCATACTAGAGCAAAGAGACTGCCCCTCACTACAACCTCCTTTTGGGTCTCCCTTCAGACTCCTTTTCTCCAGGCTAAACAACCCCACTTCCTTCAGATGTTCCTCACAGGCCCTGTTCTTCAGACCCCTCACCAGCTTCACTGCCCCTCTCTGGACCTACAACTCCATGCCTTTCTTGTAACAAGAGGCCCAAATCTGAGCACAGGATTTGAGGCGTGGCCTCAAATACATTCTGCAACCACAACCGCTTCTGGCCCTGCCTCTCTTCCCCCAGCGCCAGCACGGCCAGGGCCGTCCTGTAACCGGGGCTCCAGAACTGGACACAGTACTCCAGGTGGGGTCACATCAGAGCAGAGTAGAGGGGGAGGATCACCTCTCTCGACCTGCTGGCTATGCTTATCAGCCTTGTCAGGCTCGGAGAGCCCCGGGCAACTGAGCCTCAGGGTACCTGGGGCGGGGCAGCTGTACCTGGGGCGGGGCAGCTGTACCTGGAGGGGGGAGCAGCTTTCCCTTGGGGGGAGCAGCTATACCTGGGGCAGGACAGCTATACCTTGGGCGGGACAGCTTTCCCTGGGGGGGGACAGCTACACCTGGGGGGGACAGCTACACCTGGGGGGGACAGCTACACCTGGGGGGGGACAGCTACACCTGGGGGGGGGCAGCTTTCCCTGGGGCAGGACAGCTATACCTGGGGCAGGACAGCTATACCTGGGGGGAGGGCAGCTTTCCCTGGGGCAGGACAGCTATACCTGGGGGGGAGGGCAGCTTTCCCTGGGGTGGGACAGCTATACCTCGGGTGAGACAGCTATACCTGGGGGGGGACAGCTACACCTGGAGAGGGGGCAGCTTTCCCTGGGGCAGGACAGCTATACCTGGGGCAGGACAGCTATACCTGGGGGGAGGGCAGCTTTCCCTGGGGCGGGACAGCTATACCTGGGGTGGGATGGCTTTATCTGGGGGGGCCCAGATATACCTGCTATACCTATTGGGGGGGGGGCAGCTATACCTGGGGGAGGGGGCAGCTATACCTGGCACGGCGTTTCTTCACCCGGCGCTCGTGGTCAGCCTCTTCGTAGTAGAGCTCGTTGTGGCTGGAGTCCCTGCGCCGCGCCGCCGCCGCTATCATGGCACGGGACTGTCCCGACGCGTTGTTCCCTGGGCCTTCGGGAGGTGAGGACGAGCAAAAAGGGCTGTTACTGTCACAGGGCGGGGGCTGGGACAGGCCAGCACCCCACAGCACGGCACAAGCGCTCTGCGGCTCCAGCCTTCCCAGGCAACGCCTGAAACCCTTCCCCAGTCCTCAGGAGCTCTAGGTAGAAAGACTGCTAGACGGCAGGGGCTTAGAGAGGGAGCTTTGGCACATGGACCAGGGAAGTTAGTTGGGATGAAGGATCTCACGCAGCATACACAGAGGCAGAGGTGAGGTGCACATGCCAAGGATGCAACTTACCACCCATTATATATGTTTTCAGTTTGAAGGCAAGGGCGGCTGGAACACACCGTATTTCAGCGACAAGACAGAGTGAGAGCACAAGAAGTGAGGAGTTGGAAAAAGACAAACACAAGAACATCATGAGACGTGGAGATGAATGAACAAAAGCCAAACTCCAGACAGTTATATGCAGGGAGAAAAAACAGGAGGCAGAGGCAGCAGGGTCACCTTTAGAGAAAGCACAGGCTTTTCCAGAAGGGCAGATACTGTCCTGGGCTCTAAATGTGTAGGAAATTCTCATGGCACTCTGAGCAGCACCTGCCATTGCAGCTTCTGTTGCTGATCCTACTCACTGCAGGACCAGGGGAACTGCAATCTGCTTCACAGTATCACAGTATCACCAAGGTTGGAAGAGACCTCAAAAATCATCAAGTCCAACCTGTCACCACAGACCTCATGACTAGACCATGGCACCAAGTGCCACGTCCAGTCCCCTCTTGAACACCTCCAGGGATGGTGACTCCACCACCTCCCTGGGCAGCACATTCCAATAGCCAATCTCTCTTTCTGGGAAGAACTTTCTCCTCACCTCGAGCCTAAACTTCCCCTGGTGCAGCTTGAGACTGTGTCCTCTTGTTCTGGTGCTTGTTGCTACAGAGAAGAGACCAACCCTTTCCTGGCTACAACCACCTTTCAGGTAGCTGTAGAGAGCAATGAGGTCTCCCCTGAGCCTCCTCTTCTCCAGGCTAAACAATCCCAGCTCCCTCAGCCTCTCCTCACAGGGCTGTGCTCAAGGCCTCTCCCCAGCCTTGTTGCCCTTCTCTGGACATGTTCAAGTGTCTCAGTGGCCTTCCTAAACTGAGGGGCCCAGAACTGGACACAGGACTCAAGGTGTGGCCTAACCAATGGGCAGAATGACTTCCCTGCTCCTGCTGGCCACACTGTTCCTGATGCAGGCCAGGATGCCATTGGCCTTCTTGGCCACCTGGGCACACTGCTGGCTCATGTTTAGGCGGCTGTCAATCAGCACCCCCAGGTCCCTCTCTGTCTGGGAGCTCTCCAGCCACTCTGACTCCAGCCTGTAGCTCTGCATGGGGTTGTTGAGGCCATGACACCCAGTCAAGTGATCAAGCTATCTGTCATAACACCATAACTAGTGACCTTAAAATACAGCTGTAGGCTCTGCAGCTCCCTCCTGAAGCTCACAGCTCTGGCTGTTTGGGCAGAGAGGGAAAAAAACACCTGTTGCCCCAGAAAGTCTATAAACCCTTCTGTCTAGGTAGTGGATAGAGGTGGGTCTACCTAGAGGGAAGAAGTCGTCTAGGACTGCCTCCAAACCACCAAGAGCTGCTTTGGTGACTAACTGCTCCGAAAGCCCACAGTCTCAACCAGCAGTGGTTAGGGCAAACCAATTGCACAGGCATGCTTCAAATTGTTCTGCTCATGCAAAGGCAACTCCTAATTTTTTTTTTTCCTAAAAAGCACAAACCAGATTCCAAGCAGCTCAGCAGTGGGAAGGCCAAGCAATTCACACAGACAGCTTCTTAAGAGTATAAACACTTCAGCCTTTGTTTGACAGCGCTGAAATGGAGGATATGACTCAAGGGAGACAAAAGCTCCCAAGTTTGGCTCAGAACTGCACTTTGCCCCATTGACTATGCCTGGTGATGGAAATCCTGGGTTTGAAGGTGAGCCTCCCCACTCTGTGTAAGAGAGATTGCAACAACCTGGTTTTCCTTCCTGGCTGCGCCTGTACCAAATACAAAAGCTGCCAACAAATTAGGCTGCCTTATAGCATTATTGTCTTTTCTCTTGGAGGCTGTAAGAGACTGTCAGGATGCCAAGGTAAGCAGCAGCCAGAACTATGCTCTGCTTTGCAAAATGGATGCAAATCTTCTTAAGGACATGCCTAGAAGCTTGAGATTGCCATGTCCACAAATGCAGTGGCACGGCACTAGGAATAGCCCAGGCAACTTGGTACTGCCCCAAAAGGGAAGGCCTGAGTTTTCAGGCTGTGGCATGCTCATGAGCTTGACACTTGGAAAGCCCTCCTACCCACAGCTGTATCTTGCTTCTGGTTCCCTCTCATCTGACAAAGTTTTGTGAGCTAGCAGCTCCTAACATACTAATGCTACCAGGTTTTCCTCCAACCTTGGGAGACTCAATGTCGCAGCAGACGCTGCAAGAACAGAGGCTCTGCCATCTCCTGAAGGGATGCTGCAGTGCAGGAGAAGCCATGCCAGCCAGTAATCAGAATGGCACGTGCTGCAGCCACTCTGGCAGACCCTTGGGTTTGAATGGTGTGCAGACACCTATGGGATCAGAAAGCCCTCACTTTCCACACACCAGCCCTCATTTGACAGCAAGAAGCTGTCAAATGAGATTGATTGTCAAATGAAAGATTTCAGCTCTAGAGAAGTGCAAAGCAAGTCTCTCTGTTTCCCCTTTCCAACTCAACTGATTCTCTCCCACCCAAGAGCTTCCTCACTCCAGGCAGCAAGGAAGACACAAGAGGCAAGCCACTCTCCCTTCCACCTGCTTCCCCCTGTCAGGATGGGCACATCTCACTGTAAGGATCAAAGCCTCCAATCAATTTTACAGACTAAGCAGCGCTGCATCTGTCTCAGGGAAACATTTAGAGTGAGATCTTTGAAGCTTCTGAAGTCACCAAAAATGAAAAAAGATAAAATAACCCCCCACCCCCTCAGGCACTAGAACTCTGAAGGCAAAGCAATCATATCATGCTTTCCTGTGTGACAGATGTTCTTCATATTTTGGCCTCCACACCCTGCATGTACCACCACCTTGCCCAGCTACATCCCTTCAGTCTCTTTTCCCTTCCAGCTCTCAAAGCCTTTCAAGACCACCAAATTCACAGGCAGGATGTGCCTCACCTCATCTTGCCATGGGACTTTAGCCATCCTTCACCACTAAAGCTTCCCTACACAACTTCAGCCCTTCTACCAAAGGAATGCATGCTTTTATAAAGGCTAATGGCCAGGCACACCCTGCTTATCAAGCCTAGCTTTCACTGATAGGGTTTGAGAGTGTCAAAGATTAAGTCCAGTTTTCACTGCTTTGAGTGTCCACAGGGATCCACCCACAGGCATCTTTTTAAAGCCCAAAAGTTTGAAATAGGTTTGTAGGATGGCAAAGTTCAAGCAGCACTGTTATCTGTCTCTGAATTTCCATGAGCTGCTTAGCATCAGGATGACCTGGGAGCAGGGCTGCACATAAGCCAGGCACACCTAATTTAGTGCTCTAAAGGCTGCAGGCTGATGAAAACTGCTTTCACACTGATACCAACCTCCTTCACTCTGCTACAGGCTGCCTGTGGAAACAGCACAATAAGCAAACAGGGAGCTCATTTAGGCTAAAAGTTGTGTTCATTGTACTATCATAACCAAGGAGACGACCCAAGGGTGGCAAAACGCAGAGGCTGCCTAAAACAGTCAGTGGTGTCAAAAAGTACTTGTCCAGCCTTAGGATAGGATAGGATAGGATAGGATAGGATAGGATAGGATAGGATAGGATAGGATAGGATAGGATAGGATAGGATAGGATAGGATAGGATAGGATAGGATAGGATAGGATAGGATAGGATAGGATGGGATGGGATGGGATGGGATGGGATGGGATGGGATGGGATGGGATGGGATGGGATGGGATGGGAATAGAATAGAATAGAATAGAATAGAATAGAATTAGCCAGGTTGGAAAAGACCTTTGAGATCATCGAGTCAAACACTATCTAATCAACTAAACCATGGCACTCCATCCAGTCTCTTCCTAAACACCTCCAGTGATGGTGACTCCACCACCTCCCTGGGCAGCACATTCCAATGGCCAGTCTCTCTTTCTATGAAGAACTTCCTCCTAACATCCAGCCTAAACCTCCCCTGGTGCCGCTTGAGACTTTGTCCTTAAGCCTGACACAAAACTTGGCTATTTCACCTGGCAGAGACAAAAGTCTTATTGTGGGCTAAACATTATCTGCAGAGTCATGTGGAACTGCAAACTCAGCACTGTCAGGATGATTTCCAGCAAGAAACAAGGATTTGGCAAAGCAAGAAGGAGAGAACACGTGCCTAACAAAGCATAAAGGCGACGCGGCCCTTGACTTGGCCCTTCCCCATCCCACCCAGTCTCAGAGATGACATTTCCCCTCACCTACCATCAACATTGTAGACTTTCAGGCCAGCCATGTGCTTGGCTGCACGGGATTTGGAGGCTGTTAACAAAGCTGGATTGTAGACTGTGAAATCTCTGTAGTAATTTTCCAGAACCACCAGTGCAGCTCGCTGGATGCTAAGGGAGGGGAAAAAAAAAAGAAGAAAAACAAAAACATTCAAGCCAAACCTCTTCAAAATGCAACAAATTCTTTTGTTTCCTGAAAAGAAGACAGAGGGGGAGGGGGGAAAAAAAAAGCCACATTATTTGGAATGGGGTTGTCACACCCACAGAATTGTGCAACAGACAGACTATTAAATCACTCTCTCTAGGAGCTGAGATTTCATTTGCGGTGCAAGACAAATGTCCCTGCCCTCACCTCGACAGGAGGATGGCAGGAAATCCCCTGCCAAGGGCAGCACACAAACTGAAGCACTTGGCTGCCTGCAGTATGGGAAAGTACAGGACAAGAGGTCAGCCTGCATCAGCAGTACAATAGCTGGGACACAGAGACCTTGCTGAGGCTGAAGACAGAGTAGAGCACCACGCCAGTTGTGCTGTAGCTGGCTGGCCTAGATGGAAGGACCAGCTCAGGACAGATGTTTTTCCTTTTGAGTCATTCCCAGCCACACCTCACAGCTCCTCAGATCTCCATCTGATCACTGAGAAAAGCCCAATCTCCTTCAGCTTTCACAGGGAGATAAGATCTCTGCCTGAGGAGTATGGCTGCTGGAGAAGGGATTACCTCAATATTGCTTGTTAAATCCCAGGCCAGGGACAGAACAAGCAGCAGTCACACTCCCTCCATCCTTTTGAAGGGATGCCTCTGCATGATATGATGACACACAGGAGCACAGCCAGCAGCAGGAAGAGCTCAACCCACAGGTATCTTCCTTTGCAATCACTTTGACAACAGAGAGGCATGTCTACAGGCACTGCTACCAACACACAGGACAGCACTTCACAACAAGCCAGAGCTATGCTGTTGAAAAATCACAGAATGGCTTAGGTTGCAAAGGCAACCTGAGCAAAGAGAAACCTAATGAGGTTCAACAGGGGTAAGTGCAGAGTCCTTTATCTGGGAAGGAATAAATTGCACCAGCACAGGTTAGGAGGTGATCTGCTGGAGAGCAGCCCTGCGGCGAAGGACCTGGGAGTCCTGGTGGACAAGAAGTTATCCATGGGTCAGCAATGTGCCCTTTGGGGCCAATGGGATCCTGGGGTGCATTAAGAGGAGTGTGTCCAGCAGATCAACCAGCAGTTCTCCTCCTCTACTCTGCCCTGGTGAGGCTCCACCTGGAAAACTGTGTCCAGTTTTGAGCTCCCCAGTTCAAGAGGGACAAGGATCTGCTGGAGAGAGTGCAGTGGAGGACTGATTGAGGGACTGAAGCACATGCCCTACAGAGCCCTGGGGCTTTTTAGTCTGAAGAGGAGGCTGAGAGGGGATTTAAAAAATGCTGATAAATATCTGAGGGTTGGGTGTCAAGAGGAATGGGACAGGCTCTCCTCTGCTGCACCCTGTGATAGGACAAGGGGTAGTGGATATAAACTGCAGCACAGGAGGTTCCACCTCAGTGTGTGGAGGAACTTCTTCCCTGTGAGAGTCACAAAGCAATGGAACAGGCTCACCGGAGGGGTTGTGGAGTCTCCTTCTCTGGAGACCTTCAAGACTCATCTGGATGCATTCCTGTGTGACCTGTGATAGCTTCTATAGTCCTGCTCTGGCAGAGGGCTTGGACTCGATGTTTGGAGGTCCCTTCCAACCCCTAACATCCTGTGATCCTGTGTCCTCAAGAGACCATCTACATCAATCTTGCTGCCACGGGCAGGGGCACAAACACACATGCTGGACACAGCTCTCTCGGGGTTGCTCTGCCTCCGTGCCCCGGTCTGGCGTCCGGCTGGCAGCAGCATCCTCAACGATGAGGATCAGATGACTGATTCAGCCAGCTGGAGCTTGCCAAGAGCCCACACTTCATTTCATTTTGTACCCACAAAAATCATGGGAGAACTGCCAACACATTTGTTGACAGTTAATTGCAAAGCTCACTCTTAACCAACAGAGCCTAAGGAAAGTAACCAAGCATTCTCACACCTTACATCACAGGAAGGCAATGTTCCATGGATAGTAACGTGGGAAAGTAGGACATCAACAAATTAAGACCCAAAATTCAATTCTCAGCACCACCATTGATTCAATGCAAGCTGATGGGAGGAATAACTTACATTTTCCTGTAATCTGTGCTAATATGAAGCTTCTACATTGCACCCCAGCAATTGAAACACCACACACACACACATTCCCATCCTCATTCTCTACTGCTCACTGGTCCCCTCCCACTGATCAGAGAGTGCAGACACCAGCCCATTCACAAGATTCTGAGAGAGAACCATAGAATGTTAGGGGTTGGAAGGGGCCTCCAGAGGGGTTGCTTTGCCTGGAGAAGAGGAGGCTCAGGGGAGACCTTATTGCTGTCTACAACTACCTGAAGGGAGGTCGTAGCCAGGAGGGGGTTGGTCTCTTCTCCCAGGCAACCAGCACCAGAATAAGAGGACACAGTCTCAAGCTGCACCAGGGGAGGTTCAGACTGGATGTTAGGAAGAAATTCTACACAGAGAGAGTGACTGCCCATTGGAATGTGCTGCCCAGGGAGGTGGTGGAGTCACCATCATTGGAGATGTTTAGGAGGAGACTTGATAGGGTGCTTGGTTGCATGGTTTAGTTGATTAGGTGGTGTTGGATGATGGGTTGGACTCGATGATCTTGAAGGTCTCTTCCAACCTGGTCTATTCTATGCTAGTCTAGTCTAGTCTAGTCTACTCTACTCTACTCTGTCTAGTCCAACCTCTCTGCCAAAGCAGGATAACCTAGTGCAAGCCACACAGGAACACATCCAGGTGGGCTTTGAGTCTCCAGAGAAAGAGGCTCCACTAAGCTCTCTGGGCAGCCTGCTCCAGAGCTCCATCACCCTCACAGTAAAGAAATTTCTCCTCCTGTTGAAGTGGAACTTCTTATGTTCCAGCTTACACTCATGATTCCTTTTCCTATAACTGGGCACCACTGGAAACAGACTGTTACCTTCACCTTGACACCCACCCATCAGATGCTTATAGACATCAGCAAGATCCCCTCTCAGCCTTCTCCTCTCAAGACTATACAGCCCCAATTCTCTCAGTCTTTCTTCACAGGTGAGATGTGTAATCATTCTTGAAGCTCTCCATTGGACTCTTTTCAGTAGATCTCTGTCTCTTCAATTGGGAAGCCAAAAATGGGAGACAGCATTCCAGGTATGGTCTCACCAGGGCAGAATAGCAGGGGAGGAGGACCCCTCTACTCCTGCTGGACACACTGTTCTTGATGCATGCCATGATGCCACTAGCCCTCTTGGCCACAAGGGTACATTGCTGTCCCATGGATAACTTACTAAGAAACCCAGATGAACCCAGTTTTGTTCACCATGTACCTGCAACTCCCTGAAGGGAGGTTGTAGCCAGGTGGAGGTTGGTCACTTCTCCCAGGCAACCAGCACCAGAAAAAGAGGACACAGTCTCCAGCTGTGCCAGGGGAAGTTTAGGCTGGAGGTGAGGAGAAAGTTCTTCCCAGAGAGAGTTGTTAGTCATTGGAATGTGCTGCCCAGGGAGGTGGTGGAGTCACCATCCCTGGAGGTGTTCAAGAGGGGATTGGACGTGGCACTTGGTGCCATGGTTTAGTTAGTCATGAGGTGTTGGGTGACAGGTTGGACTTGATGATCTGTGAGGTCTTTTCCAACCTTATTGATTCTATGATTCATCAGTCACTATTACGGTGCAGCACCTCATGTTTCATGAGCTGCATGTCTTTAAGATGAAGAAAGTTGCTTTTGAAGCAAAGTCCATCTCTGTGGCTGTGTGGTGGGGACTTCTGTATCCAGCTAGAACATCTTAAAGAAGATTTACCTTTCAGGGGCTGGACCTTCATATTTCCTCACATCAAGTTTGGTAAAAGCAACTCAACTTAAGTACTTGGCTACTGTGTCCAGAGAAGGGCCACGAGGATGATCAGAGGGCTGGAGCACCTCTCCTGTGAGGACAGACTGAAGGAGTTGGGGCTGCTCAGTCTGGAGAAGAGAAGGCTCCCAGGTGACCCCATTGTGGTCTTCCAGTATCTGAAGGGGGCTACAAGAAGGCTGGGGAGGGACTTCTCAGGATCTCAGGTAGTGATAGGACTAGGGGGAATGGAATGAAGCTGGAGGTGGGGAGATTCAGGCTGGAGGTGAGGAAGAAGTTCTTCCCCATGAGAGTGGTGAAGCCCTGGAATGGGTTGTCCAGGGAGGTGGTTGAGGCCCTGTCCCTGGAGGTGTTTAGGTCCAGGCTGAATGAGGCTGTGGCCAGCCTGATCTAGTGTGGGGTGTCCCTGCCCATGGCAGGGGTTGGAACTAGCTGATCCTTGTGGTCCCTCCCAACCCTGACTGATACTATGACACTATGATATGTAATAAAATGCCACTGTTCAAGCCAGGAGGTAATTTACCTCTAAGCAAGTAGTACAGACTGACCCCCTGCACAGTCATGAAGGCACTGACATAGGAGAGGTAAAACCCAGTTTATTTATCCCTGTGAAACTTCTGCTTTCTGCTGTGAATTTGATGTAGCTTAAAACCCAAATGCCATAAAAGAAGTCACGTGGCAGCAGTACAGAGTCACCCTTCTGCCTGCATTCAAACATGACTCAGTTTTTCCATGTGTGCTTCCCAGGAAGGCAACTCCATCGAGTTTCATCTCAAAAATGCAGTGTTTGGAAAACTAGGAGCAACTCAAACCAAGAAGATAAAAATGAACAGATACACTCTGCTAATACACTGCACTCATCCCAGCAGCTGGAAATGTTTGGGAGGTGCTCCACTGACCAACTATCTCTACCAGGACAAAATGCATGCACATTTCCCCCAGACCCTACAGAGAATGTTATGATCAGGATGCCAGCTTTCCCCACCCACTGCCCCTTCCATCCCCTCACTAAATAACCTACCCCACCAATTCACTGTCACGTGCACCCAAAGTGCAAACACAATAAAGCTTTTACGTCGCAATAAGCAACCATCATTGCCCTGAAAATTAAAGGCCAGCTATCTATTGGTGATGCAGGTATGGTATGGAATGGAATGGAATGGAATGGAAGTAGAAGAATAGAATTAACCAGGTTGGAAGAGGCCTTCAAGATCATCAAGTCCCACCTATCACCCAACGCCATCCAATCAACTAAACCATGGCACCAAGTAGCCCATCCAGTCTCTTGCTAAACACCTCCAGTGATGGTGACTCCACCACCTCCCTGGGTAGCACATTTCAATGGCCAATCTCTCTTTCTGGAAAGAACTTCTTCCTAACATCCAGCCTAAACTTCCCCTGGCACAGCTTGAGACTGTGTCCTCTTGTTCTGGTGCTGCTGGCCTGGGAGAAGAGACCAACCCCCACCTGGCTACAACCTCCCTGCAGGGAGTTGAAGACAGCAAGAAGGTCTCCCCTGAGCCTCCTCTTCTCCAGGCTAAGCAACCCCAGCTCCCTCAGCCTCTCCTCACAGGGCTGTGCTCCAGACCCCTCCCCAGCTTTGTTGCCCTTCTCTGGACACCTTCCAGCAACTCAACATCTTTCCTAAACTGAGGGGCCCAGAACTGGACACAGGACTCAAGGTGTGGCCTAAGCAATGCTGAGTACAGGGCACAATGACCTCCCTGCTCCTGCTGGCCACACTCTTCCTGATGCAGGCCAGGATGCCATTGGCCCTCTTGGCCCCCTGGGCACACTGCTGGCTCGTGTTCAGCCTACTATCAACCAGTACCCCCAGATCCCTTTCTGCCTGGCAGCTCTCCAGCCACTCTGACCCCAGCCTGTAGCACTGCATGGGGCTGCTGTGGCCAATGTGTAGAACCCAGCACTTAGATATGTTAAATGTCATGCCCTTGGACTCTGCCCACAAGGTCCCTCTGCAGAGCTCAGTCCCACGTAAGAGGTACCCTCATTGGACACTGGGTCTGCTCTCTAGGGGGAGAATTGTAATTAAATATTACTTTCATAAATTCTGCCAGCCCATCTCCGTCTCCTCTGTAATCATAGAATCATTAAGGTTGTAAAAGAACTCTAAGACCAAGTCTGACCATAAACCCAACACCATCATGCCTACCAAACCACCTCCCACAGCACCATATCTATACATTTTCTGAACATCTTCAGGAAAGGTGACTCCACCACCTCCCTGGGCAGCCTGTTCCAATGCCTGATCACTCTGTCAGTGAAGATTTCTTCCTAATATCCAGTCTAAACCTCCCCTGGCACAACCTGAGTCCACTTCCTCTCATCCTGTCACTTGTTCTCTGGGAGAAGAGACTGATCCCTACCTCCTTTCAGGTAGTTGTAGACAGCAATAAGGTCTCCCCTGAGCCTCCTTTTCTCCAGGCTAAACAACCCCAGCTCCCTCAGCTGCTCCCCACAAGACCTGTTCTCCAGACCCTTCACCAGCCTCATTGCCCTTTGCTGGACATGCTCCAGCACCTCAATGTCTTTCTTGCAGTGAGGTGCATTCAAAGTGCAGCCTCACCAGTCCTGAGTACAGGAGAACCATCACTTCCCTGCTCCTGCTGGTCACACTGTTCTCAATACAGGCCAGGACACTGCTGGCCTTCTGGGCCACCTGGGCACATGCTGGCTCCTGTTCAGCCATCTGCCAACCAGCACAGCTTTCCAGCCACTCTTCCCCAAGCCTGCAGCATTGCAAGGGGTTGTTGTGACCCAAGTGCAGGAGCTGGCACTTGGCCTTGTTAAATCTCACACACTTGGCTTTGACCCTTCAATCTATAGCCTGTCCAGGTCCCTTTGCAGAGGCTTCCTTTCAGTAGATACATGCTACCACCATCCTGAGAGGGAGAGGGAAAAGGGAAGAGGGAGAGAGAAGTGGGAGAGGGGAGAGGGGAGAGGAGAGGGAGAGGGGAGAGGGGAGGGAGAGGGGAGAGGGGGAGAGAGGGAGAGGGGGAGAAGGGGAGAGGGGAGAGAAGGGAGAGGGGAGAGAGGGAGAGGGGAGAGAGAAGAGGGAGAGAGAAGAGGGAGAGGGAGAGAGAAGAGGGAGAGGGAGAGAGAAGAGGGAGAGAGAGAGAAGAGAAGAGAGGAGAGGGAGAGAGAGAGAAGAGGGAGAGGGAGAGAGAAGAGGGAGAGGGAGAGAGAAGAGGGAGAGGGAGAGAGAAGAGGGAGAGGGAGAGAGAAGAGGGAGAGGGAGAGAGAAGAGGGAGAGGGAGAGAGAAGAGAGGGAGAGAGGAGAGAGAAGAGGGAGAAGAGGGAGAGAGAGAAGAGGGAGAGGGAGAGAGAAGAGGGAGAGGGAGAGAGAAGAGGGAGAGGGAGAGAGAAGAGGGAGAGGGAGAGAGAAGAGGGAGAGGGGGAGGAGAGGGAGAGAGAGAGAAGAGGGAGAGGGGGAGAGAAGAGGCTACAGACAAGAAAATTAGAAGGTCACAGTAATTAGCAACAGCAAAGAGAAGGCTGAATCAGAGCCTTCTGGGCCGTGTTGCTCAACTTCACCCACATCAAGGGGAAGCCTCACCCTGCACAGCACAGGACAGCCAGCCCTGCCCCATGTAGGAGCTGCAAAGCAACAAGAACCCCCCTTCAAAAACGCACAGCCTTCCAAACACAGCAGGACGGGACCCAGCACACTTGTGCAAGAGAATGTGCAAGGAGAAGGGTAACCACAAGCAAACGAGCATCCAGAGCAGCCCCGAGGAGCCAGGAGGAGCAAAGGAAAATGCTAAGGAAGCATTCCGACGGAAATTCAGGTTTTTTGGGACTTTCCACTGCGGGGCAGACCCCTCTGCTGCCTTGGGAGCAAGGTGAAGTGGCTGCAGCAAGCCTCCTCTCCACCCACACGCCAGGAATGGAAACTGGCAGTCTTCCCAGAGCCCATGTTCAGAGGCTCCTTCCTTGCAGCAGTGTCTCGGGAGGAGTTCAGCACCATGTCGGTCACTGCTTTCATTCACCCCACACTTCAGCAAACTCAGGCTTTCCCTGCTTCCACCACTGAAAAGAATAGGGAGGGGCAGGAAGAAAATGAACAGCAAGTTTCAGCACTTAAATGCCTGTTTGGAGAAGGTCAGAGTAGGAATCCTTCTCACGTCAGAGCGTCTAACCGTGAGGATCTGGCAGCCCAGGGCACTTCAGCCACTGCAACCGACTACCAGAACAGAGAAAGGAGTGTCAGGGTACAAAATACAACACTTACAGAATCACAGAATGGTAGGGGTTGGAAAGGACCTCTGGAAATCATCTAGTCCAGCCCCCTGCTAATGCAGGTTCACCTAGAGCAGGCTGCAGAGAAACATGTCCAGGCAGGTCTTGAAAGTCTCCAGAGAAAGAGACTCCACAATCTCTCTGGGCAGCCTGCTCCAGGGCTCTGGCACCCTCAAAGAAAAGATCCTTTTCCTCATGTTCAAGGGAAACCTCCTGTGCTCTAGTTTGTGCCAACTGCCCCTTGGCCTACAACTGGACACCACTGAAAAGAACCCAGCCCCATCCTCATGATCTCCACCCTTTAGGTACTGATAAGCATTGATAAGATCCCCTCTCAGTTTTCTCTTCTTCAGGCGAAAGAGCCCCACATCTCTTAGACTCTCATCATCTTCAGGGCCCTCTGTTCAGATTCAAAACCCAAGACATGACAGAAGATAAATGGCCTGGCACAGGCTAGTGCCCTACTGGAAACCATAGTTTTCCTTTTAGAATACAGAATTAACCAGGCTGGAAAAGACCTTTGAGATCATTGAGTCCAACCTATCACCCAACAACATCTCATCAACTAAACCATGGCACCAAGTGCCTCATCCAGTCTCTTCCTAAACACCTCCAGTGCTGGTGACTCCACCACCTCCCTGGCACATTCCAATGGCAAATTACTCTTTCTGGGAAGAATTTCTTACTAACATCCAGCCTAAACCTCCCCTGGCACAGCTTGAGACTTTGTCCTCTTGTTCTGTCACAGGTTGTCTGGGAGAAGAGACCAACCCCCACCTGGCTACAACCTCCCTGCAGGGAGTTGTAGACAAGAAGAAGGTCTCCCCTGAGCCTCCTCTTCTCCAGGCTAAGCAACCCCAGCTCCCTCAGCCTCTCCTCCCAGGGCTGTGCTCCAAACCCCTCCCCAGCTTTGTTGCCGTTCTCTGGACACCTTCCAGCAACTCAACATCTTTCCTAAACTGGGGGGAGATGTGGCACTTCAGGGTATGGTCCAGTGGTCATGGAGGTGTTGGGCAGAAGGTGGTACTGGATCTTGGAGGTCTTTCCCAGCCTTAGTGATCCTATGATTCTCTTCCATGATTTCATATTTGTTAAGGACCTCCCCAGCTTCCACTGACTGGTGAAGGTGCAACACATCCTTGTCAAAACCAAGTGCTCTTGGTAAGATAAAACCTGGGGTTTGTTGGGTACACTGTTAACAAGACTCAGCTTTTTGCTGCTTTGCATTTTGTGCAGTTGGAGATTTTTTTGTCTCTCTTTCAGTAGTAGCAGTAGTGCTCTGAAAAAGGCCATGTCACAGCATGCTGCCAAGAGAGAAAGCAAACAAGCAGCCCCAACAGAAGCACAGGGTACAGTGGTATTTGGCAGCAGCAGAGTGCAGAGTCTTTTACAAACAGTAATGAATTAACTTTTACAGAGCATCCAAGGCAATGGAGGAAGGGATTATGTGACACAAAGGCAGCAACTATGGTAATTTTTTTTTCCTCTCAAAAGGTAAGGCAGCAGCAGTTTTGCCTGACTACTTGCTGCCACACAGGATTTTGATGTTTGAGGTCTTGCCATGCTATGTATCTTCAGAGGCCATTTTGGCTTTGTATTTGCCAGACAGAAAGGACCCTGAGGATACTGGTTGACAGTGGGCTGAACATGAGGCAGCAGTATGCCCAGGTGGCCAAGAAGGCCAATGGCATCCTGGCCTGCATCAGAAATGGTGTGGCCAGCAGGAGCAGGGAAGTCATTCTGCCCCTGTACTCAGCACTGGTTAGGCCACACCTTGAGTCCTGTGTCCAGTTCTGGGCCCCTCAGTTTAAGAAGGACATTGAGACTCTTGAACATGTCCAGAGAAGGGCAATGAGGCTGGGGAGAGGTCTGGAGCACAGCCCTGTGAGGAGAGGCTGAGGGAGCTGGGGTTGTTTAGCCTGGAGAAGAGGAGGCTCAGGGGAGACCTTATTGCTCTCTACAACTACCCGAAAGGAGGTTGTAACCAGGTGATGTTGGTCTCTTCTCCCAGGCAGCCAGCACCAGAACAAGAGGACACAGTCTCAAGCAGCACCAGGGGAGGTTTAGGCTGGAGGTGAGGAGAAAGTTCTTCCCAGAGAGAGTTGTTAGCTGTTGGAATGTGCTGCCCAGGGAGGTGTTGGGTCACCACCCCTGGAGGTGTTCAAGAGGGGATTGGATGTGGCACTTGGTGCCATGGTTTTGTGGTCATGAGGTGTTGGGTGACAGGTTGGACTTGATGATCTGTGAGGTCTTTTCCAACCTTATTGATTCTGTGATTCTGTGACATAACTACACCAATACTGCCACTGGCTTTTTTTAAAGGATTTCCCCTCTACTCAGTTATTCTGAGACCCCACCTGGAATACTGCCCCCAGCATAAGAAGGACATCAAACTGTTGGAGAGGGTCCAGAGAAGTGACACGAAGATGATCAAAGTGCTGGAGCACCTCCCCTACGGAGACAGGCTGCAAGAGTTGGGGCTGTTCAGCCTGGAGAAGAGAAGGCTCCAGGGAGACCTTACAGCAGCCTTCAGTTCCTGAATGGGGCAGGAAAGCTGGGGAGGGACTTTTTACAAGGGCTTGTTGTGATAGGATGAGAGAGAATGGATTGAAGCTTGAAAGAACTTCTTTACAGTAATGGTGGTGAGATACAGGAACAGGTTGGCCAGGCAGGTGGTGGATACCCCCTCACTGGAGGTGTCCAAGGCAGGTTGTCCAGGGCTTTGAGCACCTGGTCTAGCAGAAGGTGTCCATGCCAGAGGGGTAGATGATCTTTAAAGTCCCTTCCAACCAAAAACGTTCTATGATTTCCAGCAAAACAAGCCAGTGCTACACTGAAGCAATACACAAGGAAAGAAGCCTCTTTATATAGCCAAAATATTTGCCTTGGATTGCCAGAACCCCAAAGTTATGGTTTCTACAAACCTGGTTCTACAAGTTGGTTCTTTTTTCTAGAAACCTTGTTCTTCTGGTTTCTAGAAAGGGGTTTGAGTCTTCTGAAGTGGTGGGAAAGGGTTAGTGAAAAAGAAAATAATCACAGAATCATCAAGGCTGGAAGAGACCTCAAAGATGATCAAGTCCAACCTGTCACCACAGACCTCATGACTAAACCATGGCACCAAGTGCCACGTCCAATCCCCTCTTGAACACCTCCAGGGATGGTGACTCCACCACCTCCCTGGGCAGCACATTCCAATGGCCAACAACTCTCTCAGTGAAGAACTTTCTCCTCACCTCCAGCCTGAACTTCCCCTGGTGCAGCTTGAGACTGTGTCCTCTTGTTCTGTCACAGGTTGTCTGGGAGAAGAGACCAACCCCCTCCTGGCTACAACCTGCCTTCAGGTAGTTGTAGAGAGCAATAAGGTCTCCCCTGAGCCTCCTCTTCTCCAGGCTAAACAATCCCATCTCCCTCAGCCTCTCCTCGTAGGGCTTGTGCTCAATGCCTATCACCCATCAACCAAAAAACAGAGATTGAAGGCCACACCTCTATGCCTAAAGTTGTCACTGGACCCACTAGAGCCGAACCCAGCTGACTGCAGCAGCCATCATTCACATGGCTTTAGCAGTTTTGTGCTTTCCTGCTAAGCTAGAAATGCAGCCTGCCACGGTACTCTCAGCAACCATCAGCTAGACAACGCTATCATCGAAAGCAGAGGCGTGCCTCAGGCTTTTGCAACAAATCTAGACACAAGTGCACATCCAGGAAGAGCTGAGCTGTTTGCTACCCAAGCACCCACCTCCTTACCTTGCTGCAGATGCAAACCCTGCAGCATCAGAGCTTTGGGTGAGCTCCACACCTAAAATCCACTGGGATCCTCAAGAGCAGCCTGACTGCTGTTGTGCTAATTGAGGGCAGAGAGGAAAGGAAGCCTGGAGCTATTTAATCAAATAGTTCCCCATGAAGACTCCTCTCCCCCAAACAGCTTTTAAAAAAGTGATCTCCAGAACAGACACAGCATGAGAACAAGCCAAAGCCTCTTGTGCCAGACCCAGCTGGGAAGCTCTGGCATCTCAAAGAGAAGCTGAGTACAGATTGCACAAAGCAACCTTCTACACAGAGATGGCTGTCTCCAGCCTACAACTGCATCAAGCACAAGAGGACACAGTCTCAAGCTGTGCCAGGGGAGGTTTAGGCTGGATGTTAGGAAGAAGTAAGAGTTATTGGCCATTGGAATGTGCTGCCCAGGGAGGTGGTGGAGTCACCATCACTGGAGGTGTTTAGGAGGAGACTGGATGGGGTGCTTGGTGCCATAGTTTAGTTGATTAGATGGTGTTGGGTGATAGGTTGGACTCAATGATCTCAAAGGTCTCTTCCAACCTGGTTAATTCAATTCAATTCAATTCAATTCAATTCAATTCAATTCAATTCAATTCAATTCTATTCTATTCTATTCCTATTTCTATTCCATTCCTATTCTATTCTATTCCTATTCTATTCTATTCTATTCTATTCTATTCTATTCTATTCTATTCTATTTCTATTCTATTCCTATTTCTATTCTATTCCTATTCTATTCCTATTTCTATTCTATTCCTATTTCTATTCTATTCCTATTTCTATTCTATTCCTATTTCTATTCTATTCCTATTTCTATTCTATTCCTATTTCTATAGGCAAGAGGTGCTGATGTCTCCAAGATGTTCATCCATAGCACTTCTTATGACCTAGCAGTGCTGTCTGCTCACACCCAACAGGCTCAGGAAACTGCACCTTCCCAGAAGCACTCTCCAACTTCATCTCCCTCCCAGAAAACCCCTTTCCCCCACAAACTCTTTTGCTAGGCACAGAGCTGGGGTTTAGAGTTCCTGGTCCTTCACCACACTTGACTTCTCTTCCAAAGCAAAATTACCAGGACTGAAGCTTTGGAAATAAAACTGGAAACAGACAATTAACATGTTTCCCACTGTAACATGCCTGCTGAAAAGGTAAAAGAAGGCATTTCCACCACCCTCCACACAGACTTGCTACCCTGCCCTGCATACCTACAGGTTGTGGTGAGGCTAGCACACACTGCACAGATGCTCCTCAGGCAGAGCTGCCATGCCAGGGCCATTTCCTATGGGACAGGAGAGGACCGGATAGGACAGGATTAACCAGGTTGGAAAAGACCTTTGAGATCATTGAGTCCAACCTATCACCCAACACCATCTAATCAACTAAACCATGGCACCAAGCACCCCGAGCTGTTGCTGTTCTTTCCAAGCAGCACCTTGAAGCAAGGCTCCCAAGAGGACCAAGGCCATGCAGAAGTGCCTCACCATGCAGGCAGAAGCACCAATGTCTTCGTTTCAGTTTTGTTCTCGCCACTAACAGAGCTGAAGTCACATCTCAGCAGAGATGTCAAGTCAAGGAAGTCCTTCAGCAGCTGTGCCCAAACAGGCAGAACAGAAAAAAGCCTTTTGATCATGGCAACTACAAGAACATTTCCATTTGGTTGAGTCCAGAGAACAAGACCACAGCCCCTACAAGGAGGAAAACCACATTTTCTTGTCAGGCAACCACAACTGAAATCTTGCTTGGCTAAGGCAGGCAAGCACAGTCCTCATCCTCCCTGGGCAACCAGGACACAGTGAGTTTGTTTTAGATACCTGATTTCTGGCATTTGGTCAGGCAGAGAAGAGAATTTGCAAGGTCCAGCCTTTATTGGGGAGGGGAAGGAAACCTTACCATAGTAACGGATTGTCACTGTGATGGCAGCATGGCTGCTGCCCCAAGGAAGCAAGGCTGTGGATGTAGTCTGCCTGGACCTCAGCAAGGCCTTTGACACTGTCCCCCACAGCAAACTCCTGGCCAAGCTGTCAGCCCCTGGCTTGGACAGCAGCACACTGCGTTGGGTTAGGAACTGGCTGGAGGGCTGGGGCCAGAGAGTGGTGGCGAATGGTGCCACATCCACCTGGAAGCCAGATCAGTGCTGGGCCCCATCCTGTTCAATATCTTCATTGATGATCTGGATGAGGGCATTGAGTCCATCATCAGTCAATTTGCAGATGCCACCAAGATGGGGGCAGGAGTTGATCTGTTAGAGGGTAGGAGAGCTCTGCAGAGGGACCTCAACAGGCTGGACAGATTGGCAGAGTCCAAGGGCAGGAGATTGAACACATCCAAGTGCCGGGTTCTGCACATTGGCCACAGCAACCCCATGCAGTGCTACAGGCTGGGGTCAGAGTGGCTGGAGAGCAGCCAGGCAGAAAGGGACCTGGGGGCGCTGGTTGACAGCAGCTGAACATGAGCCAGCAGTGTGCCCAGGTGGCCAAGAGGGCCAATGGCATCCTGGCCTGTATCAGGAACAGTGTGACCAGCAGGAGCAGGGAAGTCATTCCGCCCTCGTACACAGCACTGGTTAGGCCACACCTTGAGTCCTGTGTCCAGTTCTGGGCCCTTCAGTTCAGGAAGGATGTTGAGTTGCTGGAAGGTGTCCAGAGAAGGCAACAAAGCTGGGGAGGGGTTTGGAGCACAGCCCTGTGAGGAGAGGCTGAGGGAGCTGGAGAAGAGGAGGCTCAGGGGAGACCTTCTTCTGTCTTCAACTACCTGAAGGGAGGTTGTAGCCAGGTGGGGGTTGGTCTCTTCTCCCAGGCCAGTAGCACCAGAACAAGAGGACACAGTCTCAAGCTGCACCAGGAGAAGGTTTAGGCTGGATGTTAGGAAGAAATTCTACACGGAGAGAGTGATTGCCCATTGGAATGTGCTGCCCAGGGAGGTGGTGGAGTCACCATCATTGGAGGTGTTCAGAAGGAGACTGGATGGGGTGCTTGGTGCCATGGTTTAGTTGATTAGATGGTGTTGGATGACAGGTTGGATGCGATGATCTTGAAGGTGTCTTCCAATCTGGTCTATTCTATTCTATTCTATTCTATTCTATTCTATTCTATTCTATTCTATTCTATTCTATTCTATTCTATCCATCCATTCATCAATGGTACAATGTCCATGAAGCCCAAGCAAACACACACACAAAGATTTGTCCCACAATTTTGGCAGCAACCAGTCCTCAACTGTCTTCTGCCTCCCCAACGTTTTGGGTTGTTTTAAATAACAATAGAAGACAGAAATTTAAGTGTTTCCCCATCCTTTCCCCACAGCACACATCTGAACAAGTGTTCCATGAATGTTGTTGAGTTTAAGGACAGCATCAGTCCAGTTTCTAGCTGATCTCCCCTTTTCTGCCCTGCATGGTCTGAGACAGGGTGGTCTCCAACATGCACACTCTACACCAAGCCTCATACAATACAATACAATACACCAGGTTGGAAGAGACCTTCAAGATCATCACGTCCAACCCATCAACCAATCCAACCCACCTAAACAACTAACCCATGGCACCAAGCACCCCATCAAGTCTCCTCCTGAACACCTCCAATGAAGGTGACTCCACCACCTCCCTGGGCAGCACATTCCAATGGGCAATCACTCTCTCTGTATAGAACTTCTTCCTAATCTCCAGCCTAAACCTCCCCTGGTGCAGCCTGATACTGTGTCCTCTTGTTCTGGTACTGGCTGCCTGGGAGAAGAGACCAACTTCTGCCTGGCTTCAACCTACCTTAAGGTAGTTGTAGACAGCAATAAGGTCACCCCTGAGTCTCCTCTTCTCCTGGCTAAGCAACCCCAGCTCCCTCAGCCTCTCCTCATAGGGCTTGTGTTCCAAACCCCTCACCAACTTCGTTGCCCTTCTCTGGACACCTTCCAGCAACTCAACATCTTTCCTAAACTGAAGGGCCCAGAACTGGACACAGGACTCAAGGTGTGGCCTAACCAGTGCCGAGTA
Source organism: Picus viridis (assembly GCA_033816785.1). Classification (NCBI taxonomy): domain Eukaryota; kingdom Metazoa; phylum Chordata; class Aves; order Piciformes; family Picidae; genus Picus; species Picus viridis. Next base: position 11,805,805 of record CM066569.1, on the reverse strand, counting down.
CAGGGGCAGAATGACCTCCCTGCTCCTGCTGGCCACACTGTTCCTGATGCAGGCCAGGATGCCATTGGCCCTCTTGGCTCCCTGGGCACACTGCAGGCTTATGTTTTGTGAGACAAAAACCCCAAACCACCACAACAGCTGAGCAATACTATAGCTCACTACTGATGCAGAAGGCATTTCAATGTCCACATTTTCTGACTGAGAGGAAGAGCTGACCAAAAACCCTCTGGTATGGATGAAAAGGATAAGGAGCCCTGCAAGTCTACTAACAACTTTGCTGCTACATTCAAGTATGTTTATGTGGAAGAGAAGCTATGAGTAGGGAAATGGAAGCTTTCAAAACAGAGGATTTCACAGGAGGGTATGACCAAGCTTGGGGGATGGGGGAAATCCACTCCTTTATGTCATACTACCCAAACAAGCTACTTATTTAAGTGTCCCTGAAGAACCCCATAAAAGTATTCCCAGGCTAGTACTAAGCAGATGCTGCTACAGAAGTACAGAGTGCTAAGTTTTAGCAAGCAGCTATAAAACCCCCAGTAAACCCACAGGCATGCTACCATTGCAATTCTCCTTCTGAGAAGCATTCCAGCCTGGTACTTCAGGAAGTTAACTGGTCTTTGGGGTACCAGCACATGGGCTGAAATGTTTTTCCCAGTCACCTTTATTGGTAGAACTTCAAATTTCAATGAATGCTTTCCCAACTGTCACACAGCTCTTGCTTCCACTTCCAGCAGCTGAAGGTGGCTGCTAGTGTAATTACCTAGGACAATAACCCAAGACACTAATGGCAATATATAGAGAGGAGAAAGGAGAGGAGTGCAATGCTCTCAACTCAAAGAGTGGTCCTAAAGGTCTAATAATATGATTTGCCAGGGAAAGATAGCCACTGTGTTGAGGTCAGATACTGTGACAGCACCACCCTCCTCTTCCTCAGTATTACCAAGGTTGGAAGAGACCTCAAAGATCATCAAGTCCAACCTGTAACCACAAACCTCACAACTAGACCATGGCACCAAGTGCCACATCCAGTCCCCTCTTGAACACCTCCAGAGATGGTGACTCCACCACCTCCCCGGGCAGCACATTCCAATGGCGAATCACTCTTTCAGTGAAGAATTTTCTCCTCACCTTGAGCCTAAACTTCCCCTGGTGCAGCTTGAGACTGTGTCCCCTTGTTCTGGTGCTGGCTGCCAGGGAGAAGAGGCCAACCCCTTCCTGGCTACAACCACCTTTCAGGTAGTTGTAGAGGGCAATGAGGTCGCCCCTGAGCCTCCTCTTCTCCAGGCTAAACAACCCCAGCTCCCTCAGCCTCTCCTCATAGGGCTGTGCTCAAGGCCTCTCACCAGCCTCGTTGCCCTTCTCTGGACACGTTCAAGTGTCTCGATGTCCTTCCTAAACTAAGGGGCCTAGAACTGGACACAGTACTCAAGGTGTGGCCGAACCAAAGCAGAGTACAGGGGCACAATGACCTCCCTGCTCCTGCTGGCCACACTATTCCTAATGCAGGCCAGGATGCGGTTGGCCCTCTTGGCTGTCTGGGCACACACCGAACATCTCATTTCATGGTATACAGTGCTAAGGGAAGCAAAGCTCATAGGGACATTTGTCACCCCTGACATCACATTCAACAGAGGGAAAACAAAATAAGAAATACCCTGCTAAGGCCTAACCTGAGTTTTGGAAACAACAGAGATCCTGGAGCACCAGAAAAGTGTCCTAAGGGTGGCAGGGGACTCTTCACAAGAAAGGAAAGACTTGAGCCCTCGCTGAGCCTAAGCTTCTTTCTAGCTTCACTGTATGCAATTCCAGGATGCAGTGGGTCAGCCTAGGTAACTAGAAAGGCTTTCTTCCAACTCCCTCACAGTACAGGAGAAAGGAGCACAAGGGAGTTTGTTAGCATCAGCAAAGGTAGGTTGCACTGATCACTTCAGCTCATCCCCTGGGGAGCCGTCAAGAAGAGCAGCTTCAGGGGCTGCATCTGAAAGGGCAGCTTGTGAAAGCATGAGCAAGCAGCTCAACAAACTTCCTCAGAAGGCTGAAGAAGCCAGCAGCCAGGAGGGCAGGCTCCAAAGCAAACCACTTGCATCCTCCTACGCCAAGACCACCTCTCCAAGAGGAACAGCGTGTATGTGTGTGGGCGTTCTCAAGCACTTACAAACCCTTGTGGGTACCTAGCAGAACCGCTGAATCCAAACGGTACGGCTCACAGATTAGCTAGCGGACAACAGCAGCTTTCTCAGGCATGAACAGCTTGGGCTGGATTTCACCCAGTTCCTTTGACCCCAATAACCACACACAGATGTCCCAAATAAAGACATTCATTTCCCTTTGATCGTCTACAGCACACTCAAGCAGACAGCAAGCCCTTGCTACCAGCACCTCATTGCCCCAGGGTCTGCTGCAACGAAGAAAGATGAATAGAATAGAATAGAATAGAATAGAATAGAATAGAATAGACCAGACCAGGTTGGAAGAGACCTTTGAGATCATCAAGTCCAACCTATCAACCAACCCAACACCACCTAATCAACTAAACCATGGCACCAAGCACCCCATCCAGTCTCTTCCTAAACACCTCCAATGATGGTGACTCCACCACCTGCCCGGGCAGCCCATTCCAATGGGCAATCACTCTCTCTGTGTAGAACTTCTTCCTAACATCCAGGCCAACCCTCCCCTGGCGCAGCCTGAGACTGCGTCCTTTTGTTCTGGTGCTGGCTGCCTGGGAGAAGACACCAGCCCCCACTGGGCTACAACCTCCCTTCAGGTAGTTATAGACAGCAATCAGGTCGCCCCTGAGCCTCCTCTTCTCCAGGCTAAGCAACCCCAGCTCCCTCAGCCTCTCCTCACAGGGCTTGTGTTCCAAACCCCCGAGACCAAAGGAGTGGCTCATGTCCAGCCACACTATCAGCCATGTCTCAGACACCCACAGCACCCAACACCTGGCCAGACAGCCACACCAGCCCAACCCAAGTCCCTCAGGAGTCAGTGGGTGTTGATGGGGATCCGGTGAGCAGAAGCTACTGGATCCTTGTGCCAGAGCTCACGGTGGGATTTCCAAGCTTGCTGCCAGCACACCAAGCAGTCTTGCCTCCATGCCACAGTTTTGCAAAGTGGTGAGGTACCCTCAGTGCAACTTGTGAGAATATTAATTTGCTTATTCATCAGAGGGGGAAAAAAAAAACCAACAACATAACCCAAACCAACCCAAACAATTCAACCACCATCTGCTCGCAGTGAAGCAAAACCAAAGCTGGGAAAGGCTTCCTTTATTTATTCACTGAGCAAATTAGCAGGTGAAGGAGGACAGTGAGAGAAGAGCACAAAGGGGAACAACTTAAGTGAAAATATGATGGAAGGAAGCTGTCTCCACACACTTGCACAGCACGGCAGATAGAGACACAGCAGACAGGTGGAGGCACCAAGAGAGCAGGGGCAAGCTGGCTTTCCCAGGCGCCTGTAGGTGTTGTACCCAGCTGCCAGGAGCCCCAGCAGGCTCCACTTGTCTGTATCCAACTAGATACAGACTCAAGACCAATTGGAGAAAGTCAGGGACACTGCTAAAGTCTGTCTTACAGTTAACATCTCCACAGCTAAGTAGAATATTGAGGCAAACAATCCCTGTGGCAGGAGACCTATATTAGAATAGAACAGAACAGATCAGAATAGAATAGAATAGCATAGCATAGCATAGCATAGAATAACATAGCATAGCATAGCATAGCATAGCATAGCATAGCATAGCATAGCATAGCATAGAATAGAATAGAATAGAATAGAATAAGTTGGAAGAGACCCTTGAGATCATCATGTCCAACCCATCACCCAACACCATCTAATCAACTAGACCATGGCACAAGCACCCCATCCAGTCTCCTCCTAAACACCTCCAGTGATGGTGACTCCACCACCTCCCTGGGCAGCACATTCCAATGGCCAATCACTCTGTGAAGAGCTTCTTCCTGACATCCAGCCTAAACCTCCCCAGGCACAGCTTGAGACTGTGTCCTCTTGTTCTGGTATGACTCAAGATAATAGAGTCCAGTGTCCTAGATGGAGATGGGACTTTACACAAACCCCATACCAGTAAGATGCCATCCATAGGGTACAGAATATGTAGCTGTGCACCTTAAGGGACATGACCTGGTATATGAAACCTGTCCCCTATGACTAGGCCACTACTGTTCACCTGTAGGACTGCTTGGGGAAGAGAAGCAAGGACTTGAGGCTCTCTTTTCCCTAAGCTCAGTAGAGGAGCACATTTTGCAGACCAAGCTGCACACCACCAGGACTGCTCCTGCTCTGCAGCCAACACGAGCATGTTACCTATCTCCTCAAGCAGGCAGCAGCAGGACCTGTTTCCATGAAATCATCACCAACCTAAGAAAACGCTGTCCTGCCTCTTTCTCTCTGCCCCATTAAACCTCCTGCTACCACGAGACTTTGCAACCCTTAAGCACCAGAAGGACAGATAAAAAGACTGCAGGAAAGGAGCTGGGATGAATAAACCAAGAAGAAACACACACACAGGCAAACTGCAAAGCCATATAGATAATACAGAGAAACAAATTACCAGTTGCACCACTCAGAACTCTGTGCAACCAGGCAGCATTTCTTTGGGAGGGGTGAGGAAGGATGAGGCAGCTGAGAAGGTATTATTTTGCAGCAACAATAGTTTAAGAAGTGATGTGAAACTAGGATCACTTAGGTAATTGAGGTGTGTTACTGAGAACTTTATGAAGAAGGCTTAATCTCTTTCCAAAGTTTCTACACACTTGAGGTTACATTAGGATTTTAAGGAGGTTCAAACAAGTTGGGGAGAAGGACACAGAGGGAACACCAAGGTGTGCATCATCTTCTGAATGCAGGAGCTAGAAGCAAGAACAAGAGCATACCCCACGTGTAGGATTGAAACAGGGGGCTTAGTGTAGACAGGTAGGAGATGAAATACCAGAGCTCCCTGAGCTACAGGGCACCCATTAGCCTCCAGCTCAAGGCTGTGGCCTGCTCATGCACCTAGGAACCCTGCAACAGCTGGGAATACAGCAATATGCTGGACTACCATTTCCAGCCCCTGGAGTAGCACCATCTGTGACAGCAATGGATGTGCTTTCCCCAGAAATACATGCCTGCTATGCTGCTGATTAGTCAGAGCCCCAGAAGAGGAAAACAAGAGATACAGGAACTGGCAGGTATGACAAGAACTATACAAGAGTTTCACCTTTCTAAAAGAGAGTTTAAAGGCTGAGCATGCATCAAATAAGGTCACTCTTTAAAGAGAATAGAATTAGCCAGGTTGGAAGAGACCTTTGAGATCATCGAGTCCAACACTAACATCTAACACTATCTAACCAACTAAACCATGGCAATAAGTGCCCCAGCCAGTCTCTTCCTAAACACCTCCAGTGACGGTGACTCCACCACCTCCCTGGGCAGCACATTCCAATGGCCAATCTCTCTCTGTCCAGAACTGGACACAGGACTCAAGGGGTGGCCTAACCAGTGCTGAGCACAGGAGCACAATGACTTCCCTGCTCCTGCTGGCCACACTGTTCCTGATCCAGGCCAGGATGCCACCTGGGCACATTGCTGGCTCATGTTCAGCCTACTATCAACCAGTACCCCCAGGTCCCTTTCTGCCTGGCTGCTCTCCAGCCACTCTGACCCCAGCCTGTAGCACTGCATGGGGTTGCTGTGGCCAATGTGTACAACCCGGCACTTGGATGTGTTCAATCTCCTGCCCTTGGACTCTGCCCATCTGTCCAGCCTGGCAAGGTCCCTCTGCAGAGCTCTCCTACCCTCTAACAGATCAACTCCTGCCCCCAGCTTGGTGACATCTGCAAATTCACTGATGGTGGACTCAATGCCCTCATCCAGATCAGCAATAAAGATATTGAACAGGATGGGACCCAGCACTGATCCCTGAGGGACATCATTAGTGCCTGGCTGCCAGGTGGATGTGGCACCATTCACCACCACTCTCTGGCCCCAGCCCTCCAGCCAGTTCCCAGCCCAGCACAGAGTGCTGCTGTCCAAGCCAGGGGCTGACAGCTTGGCCAGGAGTTTGCTGTGGGGGATGGTGTCAAAGGCCTTGCTGAAGTCCAGGCAGACTACATCCACAACCTGCCCCACATCCACCAGGCCGTCACTTGATCATAGAAGATCATGTTGGTCAGGCAGGACCTGCCCTTGCTAAATCCAAGGAATTCTTAAGTTACATCAATAGTTCTGAAGTAACTTAAGGGTGGGGTGGGGCTTTTTTTCCTTGTTGTTTGGGTTTTGGTGTTTTTGGGGGAGGTGGAGTCTGTGATGTGGTTGTGGTTGGTTCTGGGGTTTTTTTGTGAGTGAAAGGCACTTTAATTCCAAGGAAACATCAGAAATGGTTCAAAGCTTCAGCTGGCAGCACAACTTCAGTCCTGAGATAGGACTTAAGCTCTTTAATGTGAGAGAGGTGAGATACTGGAATAGGTTGCCTGGAGAAGAGGATGCCTCGTCCCTGGAAGTGTTCAAGGCCAGACTGGATGAGGCTTTGAGCAACTCGGTCTAGTGGTAGGTAGGAGTTGGAATTATACAATCTTTAAGGGCCTTTCCAGCTCAAGCCACTCTATGACTTTACATTTGGATGCTGGTGCCATGGAACATCAGCATTCAGCTCTCAACACCACCCTGCTAGAGTGCTCTCTCAGGAAAGACCACCTCTTAATCAATCACCACCAGGCAACAAGGATTAATGTGACCAGATTTTGAAGGAACCTTGCTAATTGAGTCAATACAGCAGCTTCAGCTGTGTCCAGTTCTGGGTGCCTCAATTTAAGAAGGACATTGAGACTCTTGAATGTGTCCAGAGAAGGGCAATGAGGCTGGCCTCAAGCACAGCCCTGTGAGGAGAGGCTGAGGGAGCTGGGGTTGCTTAGCCTGGAGAAGAGGAGGCTCAGGGGAGACCTTATTGCTCTCTACAATACCTGAAGGGTGGGTAGCCAGGTGGGGTTGGTCTCTTCTCCCAGGCAACCAGCACCAGAACAAGAGGACACAGTCTCAAGCTGCACCAGGGGAAGTTTAGGCTGGAGGTGAGGAGAAAGTTCTTCCCAGAGAGAGTTGTTAGCCATCGGAATGTGCTGCCCAGGGAGGTGGTGGAGTCACCATCCCTGGAGGTGTTCAAGAGGGGATTGGCCGTGGCACTTGGTGCCACGGTTTAGTAATCATGAGGTCTTGGGTGACAGGTTGGACTTGATCCTTGAGGTCTTTTCCAGCCTTACTGATTCTATGATTTCCCCCCAACACCTCAGTGTGTCATTTGTCTTCAAGCATACGTAGTCAGGCCTGAAGAGGCAGCATCACTGCTACCTGCTAGTAGACTCTTGCACACAGAGGAGTATCAGCTCTCAAACTCTGAGCCTTGCACAAGCAAGGACCACATCATTTTGTAGTCAGCACCCAGCAACCCTACAAAGAATGCAGGGGGCACAGGGACACAGTTCACAGTTCTGAGCTCAGCATCAAAACTCCAGCCCAAAGAAGGATGCAGATGACCCTGCACAAAGACTTTTGGGAACGCAAGATGGAGTTGGCAGCCCTCAAACTGCAGCTAAGATCCTTCCTGCTGTGTCAGGAGCCTGCTTTGCCATAAGCCAGGGAACAGCCCTTCCCAAACTGTCAGCTGAGGTCCCCAGATGACCTAAACTGCATAAGGGGAATTTAAGCACAGAGGTTCATTTAAGGAGAGTGAGTGCTGGAGAGGGAATCCAAGCTAGAAGAGAACTTTGTGTGTGTGTGAATCTTTTACTACCACCCAGTTCCCTGTGTTAACTCTTCCTTATTCCTCCACAGCAGTGTCAGGAATTAGCTTGCTGTTTGCTTGGACACTGCTTGGTTGTGCTGCATGAGAGCTGTAAATCCACAGTTTCTGCCCCTTTTAACAAAAGGGAGCCTCCTCCTTTTCCCCAAAGGGTACACAGCTCACTCCTTTGCAGAACATTTGTATTTCATCATTCACCACAAGAAATGAATGTCAGAGGTTGAGGAGGTGGATGCTTTATTTTTGCAGCATTTGAAGATAAAAGTATCCTCACGGCCACAAAATTTGTTCAGCAGCTCGGGGAGATCGTTTGTCTCTGTGGGTGGTACACTCCAGCTCTTTGGAGGGCACAGACAGCAAGGGAAAAGAAATTAGATGTCAAGCCTCATAACTAGGGAGTTGGCTGAAGCACATGCTGTTCTTTTACTCCTGGGCAGTGCAGATTTTGAAAGACAAACCAAGAAGAAGGGAAATCTCTGAAGATGAAACCTACACACCATTTCCTACACACCACCTCGTTCAGAAGGACAAGACCCAGCACTTCCCAGTCTGAGAACACGTAGAATCACAGAATCAATAAGGTCGGAAAAGACCTCAGAGATCTTCAAATACAACCTGTCACCCAACACCTCAGGACTAACTAAACCATGGCACCAAGTGCCACGTCCAATCCCCTCTTGAACACCTCCAGGGACAGTGACTCCACCACCTCCCTGGGCAGCACATTCCAACAGCTAACAACTCTCTCTGTGAAGAACTTTCTCCTCACCTCCAGCCTAAACCTCCCCTGGTGCAGCTTGAGACTGTGTCCTCTTGTTCTGGTGCTGGTTGCCTGGGAGAAGAGACTAACCCCCACCTGGCTACAGCCTCCCTTCAGGTAGTTGTAAAGAGCAATAAGGTCTCCCCTGAGCCTCCTCTTCTCCAGGCTAAACAACCCCAGCTCCCTCAGCCTCTCCTCACAGGACTCATATTGTAGTAGCCAGAGGGATTAATAATTGACAGCATGCCCTTCACTTACAAGTAGGTTTGTAAACTTTTGAAGTATTAACTATCCCAAAAATGTGAGACTGCTCCAGGGTATAACAATTACTCTGCACCACTTGCCACTGCTGCCTGCTGCATCTGCAGGAGCCCAGTAAGACTGGTACATAGGCTGTGGTTCAGCATGCTCAATTCCATGCTTCTCCCAGTGGAAAAAAAGAGAGGAGAGCTGGTGTGTGCATCTGGGGATGATTGAAATTCAGTGATGTCCTGTGATAGGACAAGGGGCAATGGACACAACCTGGAACACAGGCAGTTCCACCTCAACATGAGGAAAAACTTCTGTACTGTTAGGGTGACAGAGCACTGGAACAGGCTGCCCAGAGAGATCATGGAGTCTCCTTTCCTGGAGACTTTCAAGACCTGTCTGGATGTGTCCCTAGTGACCTGCCCTAGGCTATCCAACAACTTCATCTCTGGAGGCCCCTTCCAACCCCTACTGTTCTATGATTCTAAGATCAACCAAGGGAGGGGAGAGGCAGAAAGATGATTGTGGGCACTTCAGTTCCCTTTACTACAATGAAGAGCAGCTCTATGTGCAAAGCCATATAGAAAGTCTTCTGAAAAGTGTATACAGAAAGGCAAAAGACTAAGGAAAACAGAGTCCTTTCAGAAAAGCAGAGCCCTCCCAGGCTTCAGAGACAGACTTTGCCACATCAGAACCTCCCAGATAAACTGAGCATGCGTCAGACACTGGCAGTCCATCCTAGGCCTTCCCTTCCCCTGTAATGAGCAGCACAAAGCACCCCTGCTGCTGATTGCTGTCACAAATATTTCCTTTAACGAGGCGTTCTTCTGACCCAGGGAAGAAGTCCTAGTTGAACACTGCTGTCAGCACACCCCATGTACCACCAGACCCTTGTGAAACAGAACAAGGCATCATTCCCATAACTCATCTGCAGCATCAAAGGAGGCTGCTCCCTACCGGCAATACAATACAATACAATACAATACAATACAATACAATACACCAGGCTGAAAGAGACCTTCAAGATCATCACGTCCAGCCCATCAACCAATCCAACCCACCCAAACAACTAAACCATGGCACCAAGCACCCCATCAAGCCTCCTCCTAAACACCTCCAATGAAGGTGACTCCACCACCTCCACGGGCAGCACATTCCAATGGGCAATCACTCTCTCTGTATAGAACTTCTTCCTAACATCCAGCCTAATGGGAAACGGCAGGGAACAGCACACTTTTTTTCCCAGAGGCTGCTGGAAAACTCCCTTCTGCAATTCCACAGGTGCCCTCACTGCAAGAACAACCAGGGAAACTGCTCTCTGCAGCATCACCCTCCTGGAAGTAAGGCAGCAGACACAGGCAAGAGGGGAAAAGGTATGGCCTGTGACTAGGAATGACTAAGAATGTGGTTGGAAGTCTTTTCCCATTAAGTCACTGCTAGTTCAGCCTCAAGTCAGACCTTCCTTCCTTGCTCCGTGCCATGTGGCGTTTGAAGTTGCTAATGTTTAACTGCTCCTGCCACACAGCTATGGACAGAGTTGTGCACGCCGAGGAATGGGAGCACAGAGAAGCAGTCCAGCTGCAGGGATGATGAGTTGCAAAAAGGTGGTTCCTGCAAACACCCAGTTGTGTGAAGTGCTGATGGAAAGACGTCGGCTTGGAGGTTTTAAGTCTGACACCTCTCAGGGCGTAAAAGAAGCTGCTCTGGAGCAGACGACTCAGCTGCTTCAAGGAGCTTCACACTTGGACATGCAATTAACAGCCACTTAGCTGGCTATCCCAGAACTTCTAGTGAGGACAGGCTACTCAAAGTTGGCGCTCGTTAGTCATGCTGATGGGCGGGGAGGGACGCACACAGGCTCCTCAGATTGCCTTGTAAAGATTTCAGGACAGAGCAAATGCATTCAGGGAGGAGGCTAAATACACACAGGCTCCGGCGACAGCGCTCCTCTGGGGAACATGCTGCTCTAGGAAGCTCCTGTGATCAAGGCAAGGGGACACTTAAGCAAGATGTTTTGCTACAGAACAAGGTAAAAACTCATCAGCTAAATCTCCTTCATCACACTGTTCACCACGATGGAAGACAGCCAGGGGTGAAGAAACCCCAAGGAGAAAGGAGGGGTCAGTGTCATTCCTTTAGTCTCTGGGAATGCAAACCAAGCACGAAAAGCACACAAGCCCAGGGCGACTCCAGCCTGGGCTGGAGCCCACAACAGTATTACGGGCTAGCTACACGTTATGAAGTTCCTTAAACATAAAACCAGCAAGATTTCAACAGCTCTTTGCCTCAGGCAAGAGATCCACCTCCCTAACCCGTGGTTAAACCGATGCATTTCACCATGCTGGAAACAGAAACAAAGGTGTCTGTATGCCATGGGAGCTTTCCTTTTGAGGGGCAAGAGAGCATAACCTAGAGAGAAGTGTTGGCACAACCACGGGCAAGAGTGCCCTGTCCCATTCAAACGTGGGCCAGGTGTTCCTTTGAAAATGTTCACCCAGGTAAGGGGAGGCATATTTGAGCAACATCTCCTTGTTGCGAGATCAGATGTGCCAGGTGTACAAATGCAGGCTGGGGGATGAAGAAGCTTATTCCTGCTCCCTCTGTGCACTCCATCACTAGGGAACAAGGCCCCAGTTGGCACCGAGGGACACAGACAGAACACTCAGATTAGATCGCTAAATGCTGACAGCCTAGAGATCACTTTTATGAGCAACAGGTTCAATAGACACAAGCACAAGCCCTACGAGGAGAGGCTGAGGGAGCTGAGGTTGCTTAGCCTGGAGAAGAGGAGGCTCAGGGGAGACCTCATTGCTCCCTACAACTACCTGAAGGGAGGTTGTGGCCAGGAGAGGGTTGGTCTCTTCTCCCAGGCAACCAGCATCAGAGCAAGAGGTCACAGTCTCACACTGCACCAGGGGAAGTTTAGATTGGAGATGAGGAGAAAGTTCTTCACAGAAAGAGAGATTGGCCATTGGAATGTGCTGTGGAGGTGGTGCAGTCACCATCCCTGGAGGTGTTCAAGAGGGGATTTGACGTGGCACTTGGTGCCATGGTTTAGTTAGTCATGAGGTGTTGGGTGACAGGTTGGACTTGATGATACTTGAGGTCTTTTCCAACCTTACTGATTCTACGACTGCTAACTCAAAGCAAAGGTGGCATCAGCTTCCACCACACAATTCCATTGTTGCTGTGGTTTGTATGGAAGGGAAGGGCTCATGTACCACCAAAGGAACAGCCACTCTGCTGCCTCCAGTTTAGCTGGGAGATGGACAGGATGTCTTCCCCTTCCACAAAACATGTTTGAATCTACTTTATGTGAGCATGTGCAAGCCACAAGATTCTAATATACTCATATTTCACCCAGGAAAGGGACAGATGCCTGTTTTGGGGAAGCAGCTGCTCCCTTCTGGGGTTTTGAAACTACACTTCAGCAAACACCTATCCAACTGCAGGTGGGTAATGCAGGTACAGACAATGCTCTAACAGACTTTTTCCATACAGAGTGTCTATTTCTGGGTACTAAGCTTCTCTTGATTTGATGGATAGAAAACATGAGCCAGCTCATAACCATCTGCAAAAGCTTCTGACTCCAGAAGAGGACACAGTCTCAAGCTGCACCAGGGGCTCGAGGTGAGGAGAAAGTTCTTCCCAGAGAGAGTTGTTAGCCATTGGAATGTGCTACCCAGGGAGGTGGTGGAGTCACCATCCCTGGAGGTGTTCAGGAAGAGATTGGATGTGGCACTTGAAGCCATGGTTTAGTTAGTCATGAGGTGTTGGGTGACAGGTTGGACTTGATGCTTGAGGTCTTTTCCAACCTTATTGATTCTATGATTCAAAGGCATATGGAGGCCTCCCCACTAGCATCCCAGCCAGGTGATTCATGGTTCATGCCAGGAAGGACAAAAGGCAGACTGAAGCTCTCTCAGCACTTCATACAACTCAACACAAGGTGAAGTATCACAGCCCCGCTCCTCATAGCCCTGTGGATAAGCAAAAGGCAGGAGAAAGACCCCACTCAGACATTTCTAACCTCAGGAAACCAAGCCCACACTGGAGCAAACATTCAGTCAACGTAGGATCAGTAACTACCATGTGTTTCAAGCCATACATTTTCTTGTTCTGTCTGTCTAGACTAGCAAAGCTCTAGGCTGGGGAAAGAGTATTTACTGGAGAAGAAAAAAAAAAAATACTACAATATTTAGCACCCTCAAAGGAGGCTTTTCTCTGGCAAGAACCTGTCTATGTAGTTTGAGCCATCCAGAAGTTACTGGAGTGTGGATGACAGGTGCCATCAGTGCCCTCATCTGTAGGCACAACCCAAAGCCTCAGCTAAACAACTATTAGCCTTTCAACTGAAAAGGTATCCGCTGTAACTCTCCCCCCACCTCTGTTTCCCTTTGTTGTTGCTTTCAAAAGTCTCGCCAGCATCCCCACCCAACCTCTCACATTTTCTCAGGCTTGACCTCTCTTGCATCATTCCCTGCTCTTTACCCATACATACCACCACGGAGCATTCCTGCTGCATGGCAACCTTTCCCACCACAAGCAGTGGAGCAGGCAGTGAGCTGAGACTTGGCACCACATTCACTGGGGCTCCAACTTAATTTTTACCTCCCCTTCAAGCTCCTGAATCGATGCCAACGGGAACGCTCGCTTCGGCGGTCAGGTCTCCCAGAAGAAAAGTTGCAGCCAAAGTGCTGGGGGTGGGACCAAGCCAGCCCTATTAATAGGTTGATTATGATATGAGTTTGGGGAACTACTCCCAAATATGCTTACCCTCCTGGACCTCGGGCCCTCAGGGGTGGAGTGGAATACCTAATTCAGCACTTTCAGCTTCTCTGCTGCCTTTGGAGCCAGGGAGGGTGGAAAATCCTGTCTGCACCCTGCCTGGCAAAAACGTGGCTTGCCAGAGGGTGGCTGAGCTATTGTTTTCTTCCCTTCTCCCCCAGAAAGCCTGTTTGCCTCACACTTACACAGCAGCTCACTCTGCCTTGTTAGAAAAGACCTGCAATTTGAAAGCTTCCACCTTGGATTAAAAAGGCTGATGTTGACCATTTTCCTGTGGAAGACTGAGAGCCACTCCAACGAAGCAACACTGAACAAGGTTCAGTGGGGTCAGAGTGGCTGGAGAGCTGCCAAACAGAGAGGGACCTGGGGGTGCTGATCGACACCCGCCTAAACATGAGCCAGCAGTGTGCCCAGGTGGCCAAGAGGGCCAATGGCATCCTGGCCTGTATTAAGAATAGTGTGGCCAGCAGGAGCAGGGAGGTCATTGTGCCCCTGTACTCTGCATTGGTTAGGCCACACCTTGAGTACTGTGTCCAGTTCTGGGCCCCTCAGTTTAAGAAGGACATCGAGACACTTGAACGTGTCCAGAGGAGGGCAACAAGGCTGGTGAGAGGCCTTGAGCACAAGCCCTATGAGGAGAGGCTGAGGGAGCTGGGGTTGTTTAGCCTAGAGAAGAGAAGGACCAGGGGTGACCTCATTGCCCTCTACAACTACCTGAAGGGTGGTTGTGGACAGGCGGGGGTTGGTCTCTTCTCCCAGGCAACCAGCACCAGAACAAGGGGACACAGTCTCAAGCTGTGCCAGGGGAGGTTTAGACTCGAGGTGAGGAGGAAGTTCTTCACTGAGCGAGTCATTCGTCATTGGAATGGGCTGCCCGGGGAGGTGGTGGAGTCGCCGTCCCTGGAGGTGTTCAAGAGGAGACTGGACGTGGCACTTGGTGCCATGGTCTAGTTGTGAGGTCTGTTGGGACGGGTTGGACTTGATGATCCTTGGGGTCTCTTCCAACCTTGGTTATACTGTGATACTGTGAAGGTACGACATCTCAAGAGCCTTCTCACCACCAGCTCTTTCAGAACACAGGGGGCTGTTGAGGAAGACAGACTCAAAGGACAGCAAGGAAACAAAGCTTCTAAGATATTTGAGAGCATGAGAAGGACAAAACTGAGGTAGCAAGCTTTTGATTTCAGAAGGCAGTCAGATTGCTATACCTGTTAAAGCATGACTGCTGTATCTGTTACAGCTCACACCTTGTGACCCTTGAAAAAGTGCTGGGGTGAGGCAGGTGTCCATGGTGACAGACAGCCCAGGGGCAGCAATAAGCTGTATATACATACTCTATCATAACTACAACCAGCACACCCACAATGCTGCATCTCTAGACTTTCAGAATAATCCAAACCATGTCTCCACACTACTATCAACAGACCCCATTCCAGCCCTATGCTTCAGCCAGACAGTCAGCCAGAGGCAGAAGCCAGCCCCGTGGGACCTTAACTGACATTGCCCCAACAAGCATGTCAAGACCTCCATGGAAACATAGCAAAATTAAGCTGCAAAGATGTTAAAAAGTTCCCAAAATTCTCAGGTTTTACATAAACACCTCACAATCCTAAGCCTTTAAAAGCTGAAGAAGGTTATCACCCACATTCACTTCTTACAGTGTTGGTCACACAGGGGCCACGGTCTGTATCAAGACCAGCAGCTCTTGCCATTTGCAGGCAAGTAACTCTCCCTGTTGCTCCTAGCAAAGAGAGAATGAACTCAGCCTGGAGACACTGGGCCACTGATCAAGCCTACACAGTTTTGTCTTTACTTTAGTAAAGGCAGAAAGGCACACAAGCTTACAAATGTGTCCAGAAAAGGGCAATGAGGCTGGGGAGAGGCCTGGAGCACAAGCCCTGTGGGAGAGGCTGAGGGAGCTGTGGTGGTTTAGCCTGGAGAAGAGAAGGCTCAGGGGAGACCTTATTGCTGCCTACAACTACCTGAAGGGAGGTTGTAGCCAGGTGGGGGTTGGTCTCTTCTCCCAAGCAACCAGCACCAGAACAAGAGGACACAGTCTCAAGCTGCACCAGGGGAGGTTTAGGCTGGAGGTGAGGAAGAATTTCTTCATAGAAAAAGTGAGTGGCCATTGGAATGTGCTGCCCAGGGAGGTGGTGGAGTCACTGTGCCTGGAGGTGTTCGAGGGGGATTGGCTGTGGCACTTGGTGCCATGGTTTAGTAGTCATGAGGTGTTGGGTGACAGGTTGGACTTGATGATCTCTGAGGTCTTTTCCAACCTTATTGATTCTATGATGACATGAATATACATTCTATTCATCTGTCAGAAAATAAGGCAAAAGCCACACTCTCTTACCATATTGAGTCCATGATTCTATGATTACTACACATGCTTGATGCGACTCACATGTTGTAACACAAGACACTAAGGCATCTACATGGTGCTTGGTTTGGACTCAATATGCTACAACAAAATTGCAATCAGCTTGCCAACAAACGAGAAGTTGTTAGTTTTTCATACATCTCAGATTTCAGCCTAGGTTTTACAACTCTTTACTGCCCTTGCATCACCCAAGGCATTTCAAAGCCATGCTGCAAAGGCAGAGCTGGAGAGAACACTGTTTATAACACATGTGCCATTAAATATTTCATTCTTGAGCAAATTCTGTGCCTCCAACGGTAAGATTATTTACACAGTTAAAACCAGGCACGCAGACTTGGGCAGGCATAGGATCTTAGTTCTTCTGAACACAAACCCACCATCTGCCACCAGGCAAACAGAAAACTCTTTCAAACCAAGCATGCACATGTGTGCACACATAGGTACACACATACATGCACTGAACTTCCTGTGCAGAATTCATGGACGAGAGCACTGTCCCAGCACACCTCAAGGCACTTACAGCACTTACAGGATGGCCAGGAGCTCAGGCCTAGCCAGCATGGATTTAGGAAGGGCAGGTCCTGCCTCACCAACCTGATCTCCTTCTATGATCAGGTGACTGCCTGGTGGATGTGGGGAGGCCTGTGGATGTGGTCTACTTGGACCTCAGCAAGGCCTTTGACACAGTCCCCCACAGCAAAGTCCTGGCCAAGCTGGCAGCCCATGGCTTGGACAGGAGCACACTGCGTTGGGTTAGGAACTGTCTGGAAGGCCGAGCCCAGAGAGTGGTGGTGAATGGTGCCACATCCAGCTGGCAGCCAGGCATTAGTGGTGTGCCCCAGGGATCAGTACTGGGCCCCATGCTCTTCAACATCTTTATTGATGATCTGGATGAGGGCATTGAGTCCATCATCAGTAAATTTGCGGACGACACCAAGCTGGGGGCAGGAGTTGATCTGCTGGAGGGCAGAGAGGCTTTGCAGAGGGACCTTGACAGGCTGGACAGATGGGCAGAGTCCAAGGGCAGGAGATTGAACACATCCAAGTGCTGGGTTCTGCACACTGGCCACAGCAACCCCATGCAGTGCTACAGGCTGGGGTCAGAGTGGCTGGAGAGCAGCCAGGCAGAGAGGGACCTGGGGGTGCTGGTTGATGGGAGGCTCAACATGAGCCTGCAGTGTGCCCAGGCAGCCAAGAGGGCCAATGGCATCCTGGCCTGCATCAGGAACAGTGCGGCCAGCAGGAGCAGGGAGGTCATTCTGCCCTCGTACACAGCACTGGTTAGGCCACACCTTGAGTCCTGTGTCCAGTTCTGGGCCCCTCAGTTTAGGAAGGAGGTTGACTTGCTGGAACGTGTCCAGAGAAGGGCAACAAGGTTGGTGAGGGGTTTGGAACACAAGCCCTATGAAGAGAGGCTGAGGGAGCTGGGGTTGATTAGCCTGGAGAAGAGGAGACTCAGGGGTGACCTTCTTGCTCTCTACAACTACCTGAAGGGAGGTTGTAGCCAGGTGTGGGTTGGTCTCTTCTCCCAGGCAGCCAGTACGAGAACAAGAGGACAGTCTCAGGCTGCGCCAAGGCAGGTTTAGACTGGACGTTAGGAGGAAGTTCTATACAGAGAGAGTGATCCCCCATTGGAATGGGCTGCCTGGGGAGGTGATGGAGTCACCTTCATTGGAGGTGTTCAGGAGGAGACTTGATGGGGTGCTTGGTGACATGATCTAGTTGTTTGATGGGTTGCACTCGATGATCTTGAAGGTCTCTTCCAACCTGGTTTATTGTATTGTATTGTAAGGCACAAAGCTGTGGCATGGGGGAACTCCTCGGTGGCCATCTCTCCATCTCCCTAGTCTTAAGGATATGCTGGGGTGTCACCATAAAGCAATTTGAAAGTTTCATAAGAAAATCAACAGAGATTAGCTCTTTTTTCTTTTCACCCCTGAAGATGAAGTCAATAGAAGCACATCCAGGACAGAAGAGGGGCTCTCCTCCAGATTTTACAGAGGAGAAAAATAAAGGAGAGTCCAGAATTAGCTCACTCAAAAGGGCCATGGAATGGAATGGAATGGAATAAGACCAGACCAGGTTGGAAGAGACCTTCAAGATCATCATGTCCAACCCATCATCCAACACCACCTAATCAACTAACCATGGCACCAAGCACCCCACCCAGTCTCCTCCTAAACATCTCCAATGATGGCGACTCCACCACCTCCCCAGGCAGCACATTCCAATGGGCACTCTCTCTGTAAAGAATTTCTTCCTGACATCCAGTCTGAACCTCCCCTGGTGCAGCTTGAGACTGTGTCTTCTTGTTTTGGTGCTGGTTGCCTGGGAGAAGAGACCAGCCCCCACCTGGCTACAACCTCCCTTCAGGTAGTTGTAGAGGGCAATAAGGTCTCCCCTGAGCCTCCTCTTCTCCAGGCTAATCAACCTCAGCTCCCTCAGCCTCTCTTCACAGGGCTTGTGTTCCAAACCCCTACCAAATGTGTTGCCCTTCTCTGGACTTCTTCCATCAAGCCCAAAACAACACCCAGGAGTCAGCTCCCAGACCTGAGCTACAACCACTATATCTGCTTCAAAGCAATTCCATTGCTAAGCCAATAGCTACAGGAGACAGTTCCTAGGGCCACTTACACCCTCAAATGCTAATCTCCTCCATCTGCAATAGATACACATGCCAGAGGAGTCTGGACAGGATAAGCAGAACAGATGTTTAAGTGCATGTACAGTCTGGGGAATCATCTCCAGAGCTCAGCTGCTCACTTCACAGAGCACAGGAACCAAGAGATTTCTAGAGAGCGTCACAGGACACAGGAACTAAGGAGATTGAGACATCTGTCATTTCTTATACCTTTACTGAGATGGGCATTAACCACAGCAGGAAGGTGGAATCAGGCATCCACGTGTCCTACCCACAGATACTGCACAGTTCCCAAACAATTCCAGACAGCTGACCCAGAAAACTTATCCATATCCACGACAAAAAGAGCATCGTGCTACAAAATAAAACCAGGAGCAGCCCAGCACAGTCAAAAAACCCCCCAACAAAACAACAAACAAAGAAACCCCCAAAACAAACCAACCACACCACAAAAGCACCCTTAAATTCCTGGACTGCTGGATTTCACTGAATTAAGGCAACTACTCCAGCAAGATCAAACACATTGTATTCCTCTCAAGCTAATACAGAACGTTTGAAAACTGTTGATCTTGGAAACAAGGAGAGAGCTTCTAGTCCCTGGAAGCAGTCATCAGATGCCATGGTGTAGCTCTTTGGTTAAGCCTTCTGCAGTGGCCCCAGCCTGTCACAGTTAAGAGGCTTCAGAGCATGAACACCTGAACACAAGCTGGTCACAAAAAGGCACACACAGGATCGCAGTGACAGCACTCAGCCTAACCTGAAGGATGCTTATTCCAGTCCCTTCCACAACCCTTGGCTGCACGTGACAACAAGGACAAATGGACATTTTCAACAGCATGTTTAGACTGCTGAATGCTTTCTCACACAGAGCCACTTACCTCTTCCTTCAGGCCCTGCCACATGGACTGGCCTGCTGTCAGGAAGCTCTGAGGAGTGCTGCTTTGCATGGCTTAAAAGGGCTGCTCTCAAAATGACACCTGGTCTGCGCAGCCAGAGAGCAGAAGCTGGCCATGGCTACCTAAGGAGGCCTCTATCCCTTTCTATCCTAAGGAGACAGGGCAAGAAACCCAGAGGAGGATCTTAAAGAGCTTACCAGGCTTAGTCCAATGACTAGCCTAAAGTTGTGCTGTCAGCTCTTTTCATGCCCTGAAACGCACAGGATTCCTCTGAAACAGAGACGATCTCTCCCACACTCGCAGAGGGGTGGAGAGAGGTTCAGTCTGGTAACTTCAGGCTCTTCTGGAGGCAGATTCATGAAGCAGCAAAACCACATGTACAAAAGCAGCTGATGCTTTGAGGTGCATCACAGCCACGCTTACCTACACCTCTGGACCTTAAGGGCTTGTACCTACCTCAAGTGTCCCAAGCTGTAGTATCGGGACTCTCCGTCTGTTGACCGAACCACTTTGACGGTGAACATGGGCTGCAGCTGCCGCAGCTCCAGCAGCACGATGGCCAGGTAGTGAATGAAGAGCAGAGCATCCACCAGAGACACTGCATACTGCACTATGCCTTGGTAGTTGGTGTCCTTCGAGTCCAAGATGCGCACGCCGTAGAAGAGCCAGTAGGAAAACACAAAGAGGAAGATGAGGACCAGCAGAAGGGCCCGAAACACAAACACCCTCGGAATATCTGCCTTGGGCTGGCGGAAGAACAGAGCCCAAGTCCCAATCAGAAGAATGAGGAGTTTAAATGCCACAGAGATGAACAGTCCCTCACAGACAGTGCCACACGGCTCCAGATCATCCCGCCACAGGATCTGGGGTAACAGAATGAAGGCAATAGGGGTAAGGAAGACAAGGAGTCCGAGAACAGCTGCCACTGTTAAGCTCAGGTAGCGTTTGCAGTCCAACCCAACGCTGTCTTCCAGATCCTTACTGATCCGAGCAATGTCCTCCTGGGAAATGCTGTGCTCAGAGGTGCCTGTGATTGCTGTTGTGGTCTCACCCCAGTTGTCATCCTGACGGAGGAAGACATAAACAAGATTAAAACAATGAAGTTATTCAGTCCAGGTCTTCTATTTGTAGTGTTGGATGATAGATTGGACTAGATGATCTCAAGGGTCTCTTCCAACCTGGTTAATTCCATTCTTCCCCTTGCCTCCTTCCCTTTCCGTTCTTCCCCTTGCCTCCTTCCCTTTCCGTTCTTCCCCTTGCCTCCTTCCCTTTCCGTTCTTCCCCTTGCCTCCTTCCCTTTCCGTTCTTCCCCTTGCCTCCTTCCCTTTCCGTTCTTCCCCTTGCCTCCTTCCCTTTCCGTTCTTCCCCTTGCCTCCTTCCCTTTCCATTCTTCCCTTCCCTCCTTCCCTTTCCATTCTTCCCCTTCCCTCCTTCCCTTTCCATTCTTCCCCTTCCCTCCTTCCCTTTCCGTTCTTCCCCTTGCCTCCTTCCCTTTCCGTTCTTCCCCTTGCCTCCTTCCCTGGAAAAAGCAACAGACTCAAGCTCCAGAAAAAAACCCAACCAATAATACAGCAAAAGCAACACCTTCAATATTTTGAATAGTCAATCCTGAAAACTAGCAAAGGTTTGGAAACAACAGCAACTTGTCCAAACCAGCGACTATAAATATTAGGTGTTCAAAACCTGTAACTCTAGAGCAGGTAGCTCAGCTTGCTGTGCCACCCACTGTACCCCAGAGGTACCTCCTTCAGCACACTTAACGAGTAATAGCACATTAACTCTTGGAAACTGCAGTAAGCATCAGTTCCCATGTGCAGGGCAAGGACTAACACTTGTCCAGCCCAGAAATTCTGTGGTGGAAGTGCACCACAGAAGCACCTGGAAGGGAAATGTTCATTTCAGTGTTTCTTGCCAGCTGTTGCTGCTGTTACACAATCACAAACACGTTCATACGTTATTTTACCCTCTGTAACACTGCACTTCCAGCAAGCCGCTTCAGTTCGTTTTCATGGATTCATAGAATGGTTCAGATTGGAAGGGACCTTGAAGATCATCTAGTTCCAACCACTCTGCCATGGACAGGGACACCTTCCACTGGACCAGGCTGCTCAAAGCCCTATCCAGCCTAGCCTTGAATGCCTCCAGGGAGGGGGCATCCACAACCTCTCTAAGCAACCTGTTCCAGGGTCTCACCACCACCACTGTAAAGAATTACTTCCTGATATCCAGTCTACACCTACCCTCTTCCAGCTTAAAGCTGTTCTCCCTTGTCCAATCACTACAAGCTGTTGTAAAAAGTTTCTACAATACTCTACAACAGCAGTGCCCTCAGTAGCTGACATGCCAATAAAAGTTCAGTGAGAACAACACATGATCTGAAAACACCCTCTGTGACCAGCTTTAAGTTTACAGAACTGGAGAGTACAAAGCAGCTCTGGTATTAAGAATCCAAGACATGATCAGGAGCCACTCAGCCACTAAAAAAACCTTACCTGAAACAGTCACCATACAGGCCAACTTCAGATTGCATTATGTTTTCTGAAAGTCTCATTACTTCCCAAGCTAATATCAAAGAACTTCTGCAAGCTAGTTCTCCCATCCCATAATGCCTCTCTCCTCATTGCTGGCACAGCCAAAGAGTTACACTGACACATATGGATGTGACTCACAGCTGCTGCTGGAGCGACTCATGCCCATGAAGAGCCCTGATGCTTCTCACCAATACAGAATACAGAATTAACCAGGTTGGAAAAGACCTTTGAGATCATCTACTCCAACCTATCATCCAACACCATCTAAGCAACTAAACCATGGCACCAAGCACCCCATCTGGTCTCTTGCTAAACACATCCAGTGATGGTGACTCCACCACCTCCCTGGGCAGCACATTCCAATGGCCAATTACTCTTTCTGGGAAGAACTTTCTCCTCACCTCCAGCCTAAACTTCCCCTGGCACACCTTGAAACTGTGTCCTCTGCTGGTTGCCTTGGGGAAGAGACCAACCCCCATCTTCCTACAACCTCCCTTCAGATAGTTGTAGAGGGCAATAAGGTCTCCCCTGAGCCTCCTCTTCTCCAGGCTAAGCAACTCCACCTCCCTCACAGGGCTGTGCTTGAGGCTTCTCCCCAGCCTCGTTGCCCTTCTCTGGACACACTCAAGAGTCTCAATGTCCTTCTTAAATTGAGAGGCCCAGAACTGGACACAGGACTCAAGGTGTGGCCTAACCAATGCAGAGTACAGGGGCACAATGACTTCCCTGCTCCTGCTGGCCACACTATTCCTGATGCAGGCCAGGATGCCATTGGCCTTCTTGGCCCCCTGGGCACACTGCTGACTCATGTTCAGCCTATTATCAAGCAGTACCCCCAGGTCCCTTTCTGCCTGGCTGCTCTCCAGCCACTCTGACCCCAGCCTGTAGCACTGCATGGGGTTGCTGTGGCCAATGTGTAGAACCTGGCACTTAGAGGTGTTAAATCTTCTGCCCTTGGACTCTGCCCATCTGTCCAGCCTGGCAAGGTCCCTCTGCAGAGCTCTCCTAGCCTCTAACAGATCAACTCCTGCCCCCAGCTTGGTGTCATCTGCAAATTTACTGATGACGGACTCAATCCCCTCATCCAGATCAGCAATAAAGGTATTGAACAGGATGGGGCCCAGCACTGATCCCTGGGGGACATCACTAGTGCCTGGCTGCCAGGTGGATGTGGCACCATTCACCACCACTCTCTGGGCTCAGCCCTCCAGCCAGTTCCTAACCCAGCTCAGAGTGCTGCTGTCCAAGCCAGGGGCTGACAGCTTGGCCAGGAGTTTGCTGAGGGGGACAGTGTCAAAGGCCTTACACCAGGCAGAGGCAATGCTTGTGCTTTGCTACTTCCCAGTACCTAACACTTCAGTAGCTGCAACATGCATCGGGAAGCACACTCTCTTCTACCCTCCTCGGTGTATCTTCCTGCAGCCTGTGCCATTAATAGGATTTACACTTTCTGCCCAGTTTCTGCAACCACACATACTGATCAAAGCATTTTGTTTTAAAGAAGCAAGTGTAATTTTAGACCTTCATTCACTTCTGTAAGAGTTAAAGACTCTTCAGGAATCTCTGGGAAAGGAGTAGACAGAGGCAGCACAATTACTTTGAACAACTCCAAGGATCTAACTTCTAATGCACTGCATGATATTAATACCTCCCATGCCTAGAGCAGTGGGGTTTTGAGACAGGCCAACCACAAACAGTCAGCATCTTGAATTAATAGGAAGGTTCTTCTGAGTCAGTTCTCACCAAAACAGAGGCCCCTGAAGAGAGATATGCATTGCAGTGTCCCCTGAACAGCAGCATAATCCTATCACATTTCCCTCCCTGCCAGCATCTCCAGTTAAAGAAATCTGAGCATTTCAATTATTTTATGTTTATGCATGACATAGCTCTGCATAGTTTCCTCCATCTGATGAACTGAGAAACTCTGCAGAAGACAGAAAGGACAGCAACACCACATCAGCTTAAGGGTATAGCCCAGAAGACAAAAGGCAGCTCTGGTCTCAGGCTACCTCTCACGGTATCTCTTCCCACTTTTAAGAGGCACAAGCAAAAAATGTGCAATGATACAGACATATGAGTCTAAATCTCCAGTGGTACAAAGTTGCTGGACTCAACCAAAGGCTCCCTAGGAGAAAAGCCTTGCTTATGCATCCATGTATATTGCTTGGGCTTTAATTCATATTGAGGAGGTCTGCACCAAAACAAGGGCTTAATAATTCACCAATGCCTTCAGATCTATTTGAAGTAATAGCTGAGACTCATAACAAGCAGCAGCTGATCACAAAACACCAACCTGCAGTGTAAGAACTGAGCCCACCTGTAGCTACATGAATAATGTTACAAGTGCTACCATACAGAGTTTGGGTGGAAACTGGGCATCAGTTGTTTTTTTTGAGGTGCAGAGGTGGGTGGAACCCCACAGCTAGGGATTAACACACCCCAAATCCAGCCTAGGAGGCACTGGAACACCCTACATTCTATGTCTTACAGCATTAGCCATTCTTTGAAAACGAATATGCACCTTCACATCAACTGCTAGAGCAGAGCTCACTGGATCCAGCCTAGGTGCAATCTAAATACACCATTATTCCATTCTTTATTTAACCCAGTGTTAATGTACCATCTTTCACTGAGGTCATCCTCCTTCCCAGCTGTTTCCCATTAGTTTTACCTTTCTTGCCTCCTTTCCCTACTGGAATCCTGGTTCTAATGTGCTTTACATGATTACCTAGAGTAAATCCTGCTTAAAAACTGAAGGGCACATACAGGTGAAAGGATTGACTTGAACAGTGCACAGCGATATGATGGAAACAGATCAGAGAATCAATAAGGTTGGAAAAGACCTCAAAGATCATCTACTCCAACCTGTCACCCAACACCTCATGACTAACTAAACCATGGCTTCAAGTGCCACATCTAATCACCCCCTCGAACACCTACAGGGATGGTGACTCCACCATCTCCCTGGGCAGCACATTCCAATGGCCAATGTCTCTTTCTGGGAAGAACTTTCTCCTCACCTCCAGCCTAAACCTCCCCTGGTGCAGCTTGAGACTGTGGCCTCTTGTTCTGGTGGTGGTTGCCTGGGAGAAGAGACCAACCTCCTCCTGGATACAACCTCCCTTCAGATAGTTGTAGAGAGCAATAAGGTCCCCCCGAGCCTCCTTTTCTCCAGGCTAAACAACCCCAGCTCCCTCAGCCTCTCCTCATGGAGCTGTGCTCCAAACCTCTCCCCAGCCTCATTGCCCTTCTCTGGGCATGTTCAAGTGTCTCAATGTCCTTCTTAAATTGAGGTGCCCAGAACTGGACACAGGACTCAAGGTGTGGCCAAACCAGTGCTCAGTACGGGGCACAATGACTTCCCTGCTCCTGCTGGCCACACTGTTCCTGATGCAGGCCAGGATGCCATTGGCCTTCTGGGCCACCTGGGCACATTGCTGGCTCATGCTCAGCTGCTGTCAATCAGCACCCCCAGGTCCCTTTCTGCCTGGCTGCTCTCCAGCCACTCTGACCCCAGCCTGTAGCTCTGCATGGGGTTGTTGAGGCCAAAGTGCAGCACCCGGCACTTGGACTTGTTGAATGTCATCCTGTTGGACTCTGCCCATCTGTCCAGCCGGTCAAGGTCCCTCTGGAGAGCCCTTCTACCCTCTAACAGATCAACACCTGCTCTCAACTTGGTGTAGTCTGCAAACTTACTAATGGCGGACTCTATCCCCTCCTCAAGATCATCAATGAAGATATTGAACAGGATGGGGCTCAGCACTGATCCCTGGGGTGCACCTCTAGTGCCTGGCTGCCAGCTGGATGTGGCACCATTCACCACCACTCTCTGGGCTCAGCCCTCCAGCCAGTTCCTAACCCAGCACAGACGTTTCTATAGAGCTTGGGAGATGACACACTGAAAACAAGAGGCAAATTAGTGCCCTTGGTTGTAGTGACACCAGCACCCGTGCTGTCAAAAAAAATGCCCTCACAAGAGAAAAAATGACAAAACTGATTGAGACCTTGGCTTGATGCATGAAAAAAGGGGATTCACAAATCATGGCTCCTTCCCAACAGCACGTGAGCGACATTTTTCCCTACTGCTCATGCACGGGTAAGCCAGCACTCCGCATTTGCTTTCGTCTCTTCCTTACCTGGCCCTCCTCTGCCCGAGAGGCATCGTTGCCAAGCAGTGGCTCTGCAGGAGGTGTCTGGATAGTGACAGACTTCTCAGACCGGCTGCCGTCTTTGCTTCGTGGTGATTTGTGCCTGTCCCGACTCCTTTTCCAAACACAGCAAGGGGAGAACAGAGTTACCGGATAGCAAATCCCATCACCTGCTCCAGAACTGCACCTCTACCTGCAACAGGTGCCCTAAGCTCTAGGTCACTGTCGTGCATGCCCATCTCTTATCTGTAACAAAACAAGATTTGGGAGAGGTACAACGGGGCCTGGCCCACAGCAGCTCCCAGCCTCATGGCTGGGACAGTCTACCCTCTCAGTGGTTGGAGAGGGGAGCAAGTGGGACAGGGGTACATGCCCACCACCTCATTTTCTCTAAAACAGCTTCTGCCAGTGCTGTGCAAGAAAGGGAAGGTTACAGTCTCCAAACAACGAGCAGCTTCATCTGGGATGAACTGGGCTACACAGCTCTCCACCTGCAGTAAAAGTATCTCACAGGGACATGTACAATTAACACTAAGAACTAACCACTTAGTTCCTGCAACATTTAGTCCTGTCAGTCAGAACCTTAACACTGTCGGATCACTGGTGAAGTGTATTTCTGTTGGTTAATAATCCCCAGTTAACCTCCTACAAAGACAGTGAGAACACTCAGAGTACCAGGCTAGCACTTACTTCCAGAGTAACCATGCAGATCTGATCCTTCTTGTCTGAGAATGTCTCAGGATGACTTAAACCCCACCAATGTGCTCACAGTATTTTCCTCCCCCTTCCTACCTGGACAGGAAAGTAGCCTTTGCATCAGAGACCCTCCCTGTGCTTGGGAACTGGCTTAAAGATCAGGAGCATCCAGAGTCCCAGCTTTGCTCACTCCATTGACTATCTCTTGAAATTACCAAAGCTCAAATGTTTCATGGGATGAAACTTTCACCTGTTCACAGAGACTCCAGCAGTTCTATGTTTGTTTTGGGAACTAAGAAGGCATCTTTCTGCATGGCATTCAAAGCTTCAAAGAGCAATCCATGTTGAAGGTTGAAGGGTGTTAAAGAAGGTAGAAAAGGCAAACAAGAGATGTTTTACTCAGGAACTAGGCTGTAAGCAAAATTACTTCATTTCATGGAAGAGACCAAGGCTGGAAAAGGCCTTAGAGATTGTCAAGTCCAACCCATCACCATCTAATCAACTAAACCATGGCACCAAGTGCCTCATCCAATCTCTTTCTAAAAACTTCCAGGGATGGTGACTCCACCACCTCCCTGGGCAGCGCTTTCCAATGGCCAGTCTCTCTTTCTGGGAAGAATTTCTTCCTAACATCCAGCCTAAACCTCCGCTGGCACAGCTTGAGACTGTGTCCTCTTGTTCTGGTGCTGGTTGCCTGGGAGAAGAGACTAATCCCCACCTGGCTACAACCTCCCTTCAGGAGGTTGTAGACAGCAATAAGGTCTCCCCTGAGCCTCCTCTTCTCCAGGCTAAGCAACCCCAGCTCCCTCAGCCTCTCCTCATAGGGCTTTATCAGTTTAGGAAGTCTGACACATCATCTCCTCAAGACTCTAGTGATCCCTCATATTTTAAGAAGAGTTCAGTGACCTTTTCCTTCTGCTGATGCTATCCCAATCTTTCTGGCTGTACACGACCTCAGCATGCATCCAATACTGCTTCCAGTCTCCTCACTGGGTTCCTCGTGCAGACTCTCCACACACATCTTCTCCAGAGCTATGTCCCCAAACAGATTTCCTTCTGGCTTAGAATTTTTTTTCCATGGGACATGTCCTAGCTTAGAACAATAAGTAATTAAAAATAAACATTTCCTTACCCTTGTCTGTGGGCTTTTTTGGAGTGACCTGAGTAGTGGGAGTATCCCGAGTATGTTGATTCTGTATCCATTGCAGCAGACATCAGATCTCCACAGAGCGTCACAGATTTCACTTAGAAAACAAGTCCCTGGTGCTCCTGAGGTGGAGTCCGTGATAAAAGTGCTTTCCTGGGTACTTTTTGCTCCCCAGTCATCAGTGAAGTCAGGTCCTCAGAGAGCAGGGGAGCTTCACTTACAAGGAATCTCATCAAAGGGGAAGGGAGGGAGGGTGATTGGCTTCTCACGATCGACCTAAGGGAAGAGAAAGAGGCATGGAAGTGCATTCTAAGCAAAGCAAGATATCATTCCTACTGCAGCAATTCCCTCACCCTGGCTACATGTCACCACTCATCAGGGTGCTCAGCTCACAAACTTGTCCTGACCAAATCTCCCTTTTCTGGTCCAAAGAAATACATGCATTTTTAGAGCTTTAAATAAGCTAACAGCTAATCTCCATTTGACACACTCCACCCCATTCCCCTAAAAATCTGGGAGATGTAGTGCAAGTCACCTGGAACAGACTTGCAGATGGCTCAGATACTGAAACTTGCCCCCAGAAAAAGTACCAGGCTTGACTTCCACCCCCCCATTTCTTCACCAGTGTAATGCACAGCCCAAATATCCCCAGATGCAGAAAGGCAGCACTATATACAGGGGGAAGGGGTGGTGGGTCAAGGGTGACTTTCCCAGGAGAAACACAGGAGAGGATCAGACCACCATGCCTGAACCTGCTTTGTTTTCACAACTGCAAGGTGTGCCCCTTTTACAAGCATTAGCTGCTAAACAATCGATGGCACTCTGAGCTCCTCCCTCGCTCTGTAACCTTTGCTACCAGAAGCTATTTTTGGCCTTGAAGAATTGAATGTTATTAAAAATTGTCTCTATATATACACATGCTAAGAACACAGGGGAGAGTTGATTAGAGAACACCTCCAGCTTATATGGGCCAACACTTCCGACACCGTGCTTCCATTTGGAACAGAAGCTTAAATCCCTTCTGTAAAGGGCAGAAGAGGGTCACGGTTTTTGGAACAGGAGCAAGGCAATGTCAGAACAATTCCCAGCAGTGACATGTGGAAAACCCCAAAGCCTGTGGTGAAGAGTAGACACCATCCTGCTTTCCAAACCAACATCCTGCGTTAGGTGAGAAGAGAAACGGAAAGGAGGCGTCAGCTTGGTGAAGGTGGCCAAGAAGGCCAATGGCATCCTGGCCTGCATCAAGAACAGTGTGGCCAGCAGAAGCAGGGAATTCATTGTGCCCCTGTACTCAGCACTGGTTGGGCCACACCTTGAGTCCTGTGTCCAGGTCTGGGCCCCTCAAATTAAGGAGGACATTGAGACACTTGACTGTGTCCAGAGAAGGGCAATGAGGCTGGGGAGGGGTTTGGAGCACAGCCCCATGAGGAGAGGCTGAGGGAGCTGGGGTTGCTTAGCCTGGAGAAGAGGAGGCTCAGGGGAGACCTTATTGCTCTCTACAACTACCTGAAGGGAGGTTGTAGACAGGAGGGGCTTGGTCTCTTCTCCCAGGCAACCAGCACCAGAACAAGAGAACACAGTCTCAAGCTGTGCCAGGGGAAGTTTAGGCTGGAGGTGAGGAGAAAGTTCTTCCCAGAAAGAGTTGTTTGCCATTGGAAAGCGCTGCCCAGGGAGGTGGTGGAGTCACCATCCCTGGAGGTGTTCAAAAAAGGACTGGATGTGGTACTTGGAGCCATGGTTTAGTTGTAAGAAGGTGTTAGGTATTAGGTAATAGGTTGGACTTGATGAGCTCTGAGGTCTTTTCCAACCTTGTTGATTCTATGAAAGGCAGGCAAACAGTGAAGAGGTGTGGAGGGGCTGCAGCTTCAGTCAGAGGTACTTCGGCACAGCCCCATGTTTGGCACGCAGGGGCACTCTCACATGCCTCCTGCCCAGGTGACCAGTGTCCCCAGCCACACAGGACTACAGC
This sequence comes from Picus viridis, assembly GCA_033816785.1. NCBI lineage: Eukaryota > Metazoa > Chordata > Aves > Piciformes > Picidae > Picus > Picus viridis. Next base: position 11,775,802 of record CM066569.1, on the reverse strand, counting down.
CATGCCATATTTTCAGAGTGGGCAAAAAGACCACTTCAAAATTAAATTGGATCCCTCTATTATTTTCTGCTCACAGCAGTTTGCTAAGGTGTTAGCCATAAAACAGTCAACCACTGCTTTCAGCCCTCTCCCTCCCCAAACACTGAGGGACAACAACAGAAGCTGGGCTGTACACTTGGCCAGCTTTTCTTTCCAGACATTAGATTCCCCTACTAACACCTCCAGAAAAGCTTGTAATCAAGCAGAGAGCTCTACAACACTGTGCCAAAGAACAAAGCCTATTCCCCACTGTGTTCCTTGGCTGGTGGTGCAAATTGCAAGGAAGTGATCCTGCTGCACCAGGAGCTGCAGGTATTTGCACAACTCTTGGGCTTGCTAGGGATCTCGGAAAGGAGCAGATGGGGGGAACCTTCTATGTACAGGAATTCCCATCCTCCAAGCGCATATCCTGCCTCAAGAAGGCTTGCTAAAGACAGCATAGAATCTAGGAAGGACCAGTAAGACTGGGAATATAAGGCCTAGTTTTGGGAGGGGAAGAATGAGCATGGGTTTAAACACAGTGGAACAAAGCCAAGGCACAGCACAGTTTGGAAAATGGCATCACTGCTGTAACAGGAATAAAAATCCCCCAGCCTGGGACACGATGCTAACGCTCGTCAGCTCCCGAGGCTTGCACACAGCCTGCAGCTTATGCCTCCAGCAATTGGCTGGGGTTCATTAAAGCTGATTTTTACTTCTGTCCTGCTAGGCAACCATGGAAAAATCCTTCCTCTGTGTCTGTCCTCTGATAAATGGGAGTGAGGCCATCGGCCCCTACCTTCAGAAATCACTATGATAGCAACTGAGAAGACAGCTACACAGCACCTTGCAATCATTAGGCACTACAGACCAGAAGGTGAGGCCACTGTCCCTCACCTTCAAAAAGCACTATGATACCAGTGAAGGCGATGGCCACACAGGATCTTGCAATCACGAGGCGTTACAAACCAGATACACCCTACACAAAAGGTGATAATAGGTATATTAGGTGATACAGGTATTACAGGCTTAAACCACCGACTGAGATGTTACTGGAGCCCCTTTGAGAACAAACGCTGACTACTAACTACACAAATGCATACCACCACAATGCAGGAATAGGAAAGGCAAGGGGAGCTGCCAACATACATAAGTAAGGGCTTATGCATTTTTTTTTTCCTAGGCTTCTAGGAAAGTGTCAACTCCCAGCCGTTTCCTCTAACCACATGAAAGGCTTTTCCCCCAGCTCCCACACAGAAGAATCAGAGCTGAGACAGGGACTGGCAACAGAGCTTCTCTTCTGACAAATCTCACTTCCAGCAGCACAGGGTCACACTTCTCTGGAGACATCGGAGAACAGAGACCATTTCAGCAGGTAGGGGCTGCTGTGGAAATGCCCAGGCTGCCAAGACAGGAACCGTTGAAAGAGCAGCGTTCCCTTGACAATGGGTGAAGCAAGGCAGTGCTGGAAAGCAGGCTCATGGGAAGACCAACACAGGAAGACCAGGGCAGGCTGGATCACGCCAACTTTCATTTTCTGTGTAAACAAGAGCAACGGTTTTGACACTGCTCTGTGAAAAGTCAGCAAGGCAGCCCCCAAAATAAACGCTGCAAGTCTCCTGGATTGTTGTCGGTAACAGCATGCTGAATCCGGGGACTCTACACCATCCCCTTGCCCCCAAGCTGCAGGGCACACCAGGGGCTAAATATATCTTCCTGTCAAGGCATTTACACATTTTCCAATAATAAAATATATCTGTCCAACTCGAGCCAGAAAAAGCTGGGAAAAGGCTCTGTCTGGTGCCCATCCAAGGCTGACTGTTAAGAAGGCTTCCTAGATTTGGCCAACAAAGGATAGCCTGGGCTGCTAGCTAGACACCACTCCTAGCCTGAGCAGAATGAAATGAAGAATTCAAGGAGGGAGGAGCATAGTCCAAACACACATACCCCATAGCCAAGTCAAGCAGATTACCTACCTCCAAGTCTATTTTACAGCCTTACTCCAGAAAAAGCTTCTGGAACTACTGGGGGAGACACAGAGAAGGGACTAAAAGACAACTAATATGCTAAACTACATCTCCAGGTTGGAACTCATTCAATGGCACATAGAATCAATAAGGTTGGAAAAGACCTAAAAGATCATCAAGTCCAACCTGTCACCCAACACCTTATGACTAACTAAACCATGGTACCAAGTGCCACATCCAATCCCCTCTTGAACACCTCCAGGGATGGTGACTCCACCACCTCCCTGGGTAGCACATTCCAATAGCCAACAACTCTCTCTGGGAAGAACTTTCTCCTCACCTCCAGCCTAAACTTCCCCTGGCACAGCTTGAGACTGTGTCCTCTTGTTCTGGTGCTGGGTGCCTGGGAGAAGAGACCAAACCCCACCTGTCTACAACCTCCCTTCAGGGAGTTGTAGAGAGCAATAAGGTCTCCCCTGAGCCTCCTCTTCTCCAGGCTAAGCAACCCCAGCTCCCTCAGCCTCTCCTCACAGGGCTGTGCTTGAGGCCTCTCCCCAGCCTCGTTGCCCTTCTCTGGACACATTCAAGAGTCTCAATGTCGTTCCTAAACTGAGGGGCCCAGAACTGGACACAGGACTCAAGGTGTGGCCTAACCAGTGCTGAGTACAGGGGCACAATGACTTCCCTGCTCCTGCTGGCCACACTATTTGTGATCCAGGCCAGGATGCCATTGGCCTTCTTGGCCACCTCAGCACACTGATGGCTCACATTCAGCCAGCTGTCAACCAGTACCCCCAGGTCCCTTTCTGTTTGGTTGCTCTCCAGCCACTCTGACCCCAGCCTGTAGCACTGCATGGGGTTGTTTTGGCCAAAGTGCAGTACCCATGCAGAAGTCAACCCTGGATTAGCCACCACCCCAGCAGCATCCACTACTACAGCCTGGGAAAAGCTAGAGAAGGCAAGCTATCCATAAATCCTTCAACTGTATCCAAAGCAAGCAGTCTTTAAACAGTTCCACAACTAAATCACTATTAAAGATGATTCTTACCCTACTGCTCGGGGTGAGGATGACCATGCTGCACAAAGAAGCAGCCCCATCATTTGGGGCCTCATCCCTCCACAAACAAGTGTGAACTGAGAGGCCAATTTAGCCAATTGAAATGGCTTCACAAAAGATCATTACATCTCCTAGGACTCCACTGAAGGCACAGTCTGTTTGCAGAGCATCTGACCCTGCCTGAAAGAAAGCTCCTTTGGCCCGAGGGTAAAGTTGCACTGTATTTCAGCACTGACAAGAGACATGGTGTAAGGAGCTTCCACCTCCACACCACGGTTCACCACTCTTGGTTGTGTCAACACAATTCTCAGCAAGCAAACAGCACCGCTGGAAAACAAAACAACACGAAAATCCCTCCTCTCCCCCTCGCCGGGCTTTTGTCTTGCATCCTTTCAGTGACCTAGTTCACAGCACAGCCCCAAACAGCAAAACCAAGAGCAGGGTGAACAGCAGTGCAAGCCGACAGCTAGAGGGGAGGCGGGCATGCCTCCCGGTTCCAGCCACAACAAGGGTGTAACTGCACACCCAGCACTTTGCTCCCTGTGGGGCCAACACTCTCACTCAGCCTTTCCCTTACTCACCCATGACTGAAAGATGCCAAATACTAGATGAAGAAACAACGCTCGGGCCGCACCAAAGAGCGTTTTAGGAGCCACTTCTGGTGAGGGTGGATGCATCCTACACGGTAACTACATCCATGTAGCTGCCCCTGACTGCTGCAGAGATCACGGTAATTACAGTTTCGAGGCAGCTCCACCACTCACTGTGACTCCCTCTTTTCATACGCTCATAAATCTTCAAAAGACTTCTTTTGAATTGCTGTTTTCCATGCTGGGAGCCCAGTCCCGTTTCCAGTGAAGTTCTCTTTGTGATTGTCTTGAAGGGAGCACAGTCCTGGCTCCCAGCCCAACGGAAATTTAAAAGAGCAAGTTACATCTTTAAATCAAAGAGGGCAAACGCAAACAAGAGCACTCTTTTACATCCCCATGCCTCCCCGATGGAGTTTCCCCTGTGAAGTTGAGGCAAATCACTCCAGAGCAGCCCGGCTTTGAAATCCTTGTCTGTGCGGCTTCAGTCTTACTCTCGTTTAAAACTTGCCGTCAATTAGAGCTGATTTGCCAGTCGGTTCACGAAGTTGCACAGACTTGGAAGCGCCATCTGGAGCACAAGCAGCCACAAGTGTCCGCGAGGACGGGCGCACGTTCGGCTCCCTGCGCCGGCGGCCTCGCTTATTAAACAGCACCAGCTGTCTGCAGGGTAAGGGATGCCCACGAGCTAGCGTGCTGAGAAATATTTTTCCTCAGTTAGTGAAAAGAAGAGCTTTGCAAGTTGAGCATGCAGGACTCCAAAAGCTAAGCCAGGGGATAGCATTAGGGCTCAAGAGTACAAATAATTAAAAGAGGGCTAAGCAGGGAGGATGTCTTCCAGCTCTGGCAGGAACTCGGCTGCACAGTGCGGGTGCAGAGTCTTCCTACCACTCGCTCCAGAAAAATGACAAGTTATGTAACTTGCTCTGTTCAACTGCATCTATAGCAACACCTATGAGCAATGCCACAGGAACCTTTTGCTTTAGAATTTCCTGCTAGCAGCCCCCAGTCCGGCAATTTGATCTGTAAGCACAAGAAGCTCACCCATGCTGATCTATTTGCAGAGTCAAGGCTTCCCGTTGTAATGGCCAATGAGCTCTGAGGAAAAAAAGGTTGTTTCCTTTATTTTTATTTATTTATATTTATGGGGGTTTCGAATAGAATAGAATAGAATAGAATAGAATAGAATAGAATAGAATAGCAGGTTGGAAGAGACCTTCGAGATCATCATGTCCAACCTATGATCCAACACCACCTAATCAACTAAACCATGCAACCAAGCACCCTATCAAGTCTCCTCCTAAACACCTCCAATGATGGTGACTCCACCACCTCCCTGGGCAGCACATTCCAATAGGCAATCACACTCTCTGTGTGGAATTGCTTCCTAATATCCAGTCTAAACCTCCCCTGTCACAGCTTGAGACTGCGTCCTCTTGTTCTGGTGCTGGTTGCCTGGGAGAAGAGACCAACCCCCATCTGGCTACAACCTCCCTTCAGGTATTGTAGACAGCAATAAGGTCTCCCCTGAGCCTCCTCTTCTCCAGGCTAAGCAACCCCAGCTCCTAAGCCTCTCTTCATAGGCCTTGTGTTCCAAACCCCTCACCAGCTTAGCTTTCATATTGTGACATTAAATAAGGTTAATTTTGGCCTTCATCACACAAATAAACCAGGACTTCTACTCTACGGCAGCTAGTCTTGATTTGCAAGCCCCTTCACCCTAAAAATGTTTAGTAGTCAGCAAATTCAAGCCCTCCAGCAATAACTTCTCTTTTATTTTTGTTTTCAGATGCTTCTTAGAAAGATTTCCTAGACCCCCAGGAATTTCCAGCCCCTAGGCTTGAAAACCATTAGTCCACGACATGGATATCTCAAAATGAAAAGTCACTTGGTTTATTGAAGAAATCCACCTGCACGTTTAAGCAGAACATGCAGTGACACAGGCCTGGAAACACAGCAAGGCTGTTTCAACCGACAGTAACAATGCCTAGCCTAAACCAGACAAACAAGCCCTGTTACCAAGCATTAAGCCCTAGCCTCTTGCCTCCTCGTTTCACAGCTGGAAGCTGGGAAGATCTCTGCATGAGACCCACCAGCGAAACACCTCCCTGGCAGATGTCCTTTGCCCACTCCAAGAACCACAGCTGTGCTGTCCGAGTTTCTAAAGTGAAACTGAAATTCCTGATTTATCATGCAAATTACACCTCTAGCTTCCATCCTGGTGAAAACTTGTGTTTCCTTGCTCATACATCTCTTCTGAGCTGTTAGATCTTCAAGCGCACCACTTAATCCCAGAGCCACGTGACGTGGTAGAAGGTGCTGCGGCACTGCTCTCATGATACTAGAGGGCCCAAGTCTGAGCAGTCACCGTCCCTGGAGGTGTTCAAGAAACATGTGGACATGGCACTTTGGACAGGGTTTAATGGCCATGGTGGTTTTAGGTTGACAGATGGACTTGATGATCTTAGAGGTCTTCTCCAAGGGAAATAATTCTATGATTCTGATTCCAAGCTGACATGAAAAGCCCTATAGCCTCACTGAAACAACGAGGGGAAAGAGTCTTGTGAGACTCTTCAGGCTCTGCCTATCCAAGCAGGCACTGTCTTTCCAAAGTTTACTTTAACCACTGCTCTTGGGTACTGAGAGTGCATTAAAAGCTATAAACAGCAAAATGTTTCCCTACTGAAAGTGCACTCCTTCCTTCAGAATACTGTATGTCTTCCTGCATTTTCTGGTTGGATTCAAAATAAAAACCCCAGTCGACAGACCCTGACCAAATCGCCAGCACACAGCACAGTGGAGCTCCACAGTATGGAGTCTCTATCTCCCTCCTCCTGTACAAAGCCAATGCCATTTTGATCTTGCAAAGAGAAAGAGCAAGGGCACTGACCCCTGAGGAAATAGCCATTGTTTTTTAATTTGACTCAAGAGAGGTAATTCTAAAGGGAAGGCTAAAGAGAAACTGAAAGAAAGTTTTCACAAGGGTTCATTTTCTCCTTCTGCCAAATTCCTCAGTACCTGATACAGATGATACTGCTTTCCACCAGCAAGTGGACATCACAGTTGTCCTCTCGGGTCCCTACAGAGCACAACTCACCCTACAGCAGCAAAGCCACATTTCTGATGCCATTCTTCACTTGGCTTGTCAGAGGTGGAAGGCAGGCAGGCTACCATAACAATATGATATCAGGATATCAGGTAGTGATAGGCCTAGGGGGAATGGAATGAAGCTGGAGGTGGGGAGATTCAGGCTGGATGTGAGGAGGAAGTTCTTCACCATGGAATGGGTTGTCCAGGGGGTGGTTGAGGCCCCGTCCCTGGAGGTGTTTAAGCCCAGGCTGGATGAGGCTCTGGCCAGCCTGATCTAGCGTGAGGTGCCCCTGCCCATGGCAGGGGGTTGGAACTAGATGATCCTTGTGGTCCCTTCCAACCCTGACTGATACTATGACACATGCTTTTGCTAGGACAACTGCACTCATCTTGGTGGCATTTTCACCCTGGTAAGTACGCAAGCCATTCCTAGTTGCACGTGTCCACAAGATAAGGGCCAGCAAGAACACTGCCGCTAACCAAAACCAAAAGGTAGCAGCAGCCACAAGGAGCTGCTGGTCAATGAGCATGGGCCAGGGTGGTTCCAACAGAGGCTTGGATCCTTTCAAAATCTCATCTCAGGATGAGATTTTACGGAGCATGCTTAAGGGAGAGTTTATTTTTCAAAATTAACAAGCAAAATGATCAGAGAGCCAACATGTTTCGGGACCACTGCCAAATCTCAGAGGAGGAAAAGAGCCAAGCATGGTCAAAAATGAAGCTCTTCAAAGGCGGCAAAACATTGCTGAAGCTCTCTTCACAGCTCTTCTCAAAGTCAGGGAGCCCCAGTGACGGGCTCACAGGTAACAACATTACAGAATATACTCCACCATATGCTAATTTGCTCTTTCAGCCACTATGATTTAATTTCTTAACTCTTGCAGGCAAGTCACGATCGACAAACCCAGGGCCAAAACACCCCACTGCTTCAAACGGCCATGGACTTGCTAAGTCTTCCTCTTCAGAACAAAAACCCTGCTCTCATCATTTATGCTTCCACAGACCCCTGCAAGCCGAAGAGCTCAGCCTTCAGCAGAAGGGAGTTAGTTTACAGCCCTGACAGTCTTCTAAAGCAAGCAAGCATGCGATTACTGAGACCAAATCGTGAATGCCACAGCTTTGCCCTCAGCTGAGGGCGCTTGAAAGCCTTCAGGTGCTGTACCCCAAGGCCAGCGCTGCCAAGGTACAGAAGGAGACTCTCCTCCCGGTCACTGGAGCAGATTTATCTCCGGCCATACAAGCCTGGAGCTTCCCCAGGATATAACTTGCTGAAAGAAAAACAACCCTTCAGCCCCGCGAGTCTGTGACTGGGCATCACTTCAAGTGACCAAACCAGCTTCTAAGCAAAGAAGCGGCAATTGTAGCTTCCCTTGTCCGTGCCTTGCTGCGCAGCGCAGTGAGCCCAGCCACAGAAGCAGCTTTTTATAGAGCCCGGGTACAGGAGGTATCGGCGGCACCTTCACACCAGCGGGAATTGGCAGCCCGCAGGCTCTTTCAAAGGCGAAGCTGGGCAGAGAAAGTGCTGCTTACCGTCAAGGGCTACGCCTACGGCCCCCGTCGGCTTTTAAAGGCTTTACGCCGGGAAGTTGAACTCCCTCTCACCTGCGGCAGCAGAGCCGAGACCCGCCGCCCCCGGCAGCCTCCCCGCGGGCTGCAGTCGGAGTCCCGGCCGGCCGGAGGGAGGCCCGCCAGCCTTCCCCGCCGCCAAGCCCCGGCAACCGGCGCCTGGCCGACCTGGAAAGCGCCGGGCAGGGGGAGCGGGGACGCGGCGGGCTCCCCCGCAGCCCGGCTGGGCTCTCAGCCCCAACCCTGGCCGGGGCCGAACCCTTGCCACAGGGGGCAGGAGCAGAAGAAGCCGCCCCATCGCTGCTACCGGGCACCCCGGGGCAGAGCGGTGGCAAGGGTCCTGGGGGCGGGAGGGTGTGGTGGAGGACAGCAGCGCTGCCGCCCTCGCACTGCAACCCGACCCGACCCCGCACACACAAGACAGACGAGCATGCAGGCGAGAAAACAGACCCACAGACGGGGCAGACTCACCTCCGTCCCGTAGCCGCCCCATGCCGTTCCCGGCACCAACCCGCCGCCTTCCCCCCGGCGGCGGCCGCCGTCGCTCCAGCCGCTGCCGCCGCTTTCCGCTTCCTGTGCCCGGCACCGCCCCGCCGTCCCTCCGCCGCCGAGAGCCGCACCGCCCCCGCACCGCCGGAGCCACCGCCCCCGGCCCGAGCTTCCCTCCGCGGGTAGCGACCGCTCTCATGAGGAGCCAGGCCGCCGGCTCCCCACGCTGCCGCCGCCGGCCCGCTAGACCCGGGCACCAGCAACTCCCAGCCGGACCTTACTGCGGCCATGCCCAGCGGGGATCTGCGGCCCGACCTACCCATCGCTTCTCTCCCTGGTCCCGGGTGCACCCCTCCGACCCCCGCAGCCTCTCCAAGGCTGAGCCCTTTCGGCTTTAAGGGGCGAGACTGAGTGGAGGAGAGCCTTACCTGTCCTTAACGCAAAAATACCAATTCCTTTGAGCTTTCCCATCCAGGACAACCATGTTGTTGGGGTTTCTCCAAGGCTAAATGCATTGCTAGGCACTGTAATTGCCTTGCCTTTGGGACTGCTTGCTCTGTTCCTCCACCCATAGCCTGCAGCTACAGTGCGCTTTACCCCTGGTCAGAAGTCTGCGGTGAGGAAGACCTCCTGCCCCCCAGGGAGAAGGGCTTGGTTTGCTTGAAGCCTCTAAGAGGCTGCTTGAAGCTTGCCTTGGGCACTAAATTCCTTACACTGATTGGTCATAAAATCATTAAACTTGGCAAAGACCTCTGAGATTATCAAGACCAACCATCTCCCCACACCACTGTGCCCCAAAGTGCAATAGAATCAGAACAGTTTGGGTTGAAGGGATGCTAAAGATGTTTCCAACCCCTTGCCATGGACAGGGAGATTTTTCTACTAGACCAAGTTGTTTATGGCCCCATCCAACCCAGATATGAATGCTTCCAGGATTGGGACCTCCTATTCAACATCACAGAATAATTTTGTTTGGAAAGGACCTCTAATCAAGTCCAACCATTCCCTAACTCTGCCAAGCCTGGTGCTAAACCATCCCCCCTCAGTACCAGATCTCTGTGTTTTTTAAACACCTCCAGCCACCTCCCTGGGGAGCCTGTTCCAGTGTTTCAGAACCTTTTCAGTGAAGCTTTTTCTAATATCTAACCTAAACCTTCCCTGATGCAACTTGAGACCATCTCCTCTCATCCTGTCACTTGTCCCTAGGGAGAACACCACCCACATTGCTGCAACCTCCTTTCAGGGAGTTGTAGAGAGCAATAAAGTCTCCCCTGAACCTCCTTTTCTCCAGACTAAACAATCAGAGCCGCTCCTCACAAGACCTGTTCTCCAGATCCTTCACCAGCTTCACTGCCCTCCTCTGGATTCGCTCCAGCACCTCAATGCTGTGCTGAGGGCTCCAAAGCTGAACTGTACAACATGGAGTGATTTTACACTGAACAGTCAAACGGGAAGTAGAACATTTCCCTATCTCCAACTTGGTAGCTGCATCATGTCCTGTTTTGCATAGCATACATGCTTACCCAGCCCCAGGAAGAGGCCAATATCAAGTGATAGGTTCCATCTTGTATTATGCATCAACATGTGTCTAAACTTGCCCAAGTACTCTGCTGCATTCCAGGCGACGGCCCTACCCTGGAAAGCAGAAAGCCTCACTGACTGCTAACGGACTGTCCCAATGAGGCTTCCTTTGTCCTTGCTCAGAGGTGGTGGAAATGTGGCAAAAGGCAACAGGCTATAGCTTATGCCAGACTTGTGTCTGGGGAGAGACTTGGTGCAAAGAATAAGTTTTTGCCTGTGCTACACGGGGAAGAGGACAGGGGGAGATGCTGGCTTGCCAGAAAAGCTACAGGAGCTTGGGAAGCTTCAACAGGAGGCCTTTCTCAAAGGTCTTTAACTGTACTTTGAAAGCAACCAAGGAACTCTAACTCTGTGTATCTTCTCCTACTAGGCTACTTCAGCAGCTGCTCAAGATTTGAAGCATTTCCAAATACTATTGCCATGGTCTAGAGCAGCAGGACTTGTTGCAGTACACCACAAAAGGAGACTGATAAGGAATCCAAGCTGGGGTTGTATGCGGACCTGTGCCCTGCCCAGACCCAACCTGCACAGATACCTGTTAGACCCAGCAATGAGGCCCACCTGCACCCAACTAGGTCAGGCTAGTTCCATATTGGCAAAGGAAGAATGCACTGAAGATGAGCACAGGGGCAGATGCTGAGATGCTGTTTCATGCTTCTCTCTTATCATCTGTTTGAGCCACTGAGACATGAGGAAATGTTTCCCACGAGTCAAGGAACTTGTGTGGCAGGGTCACAGTTCACAGATCTGTGATGTGCAATGCTGCTGTACAATGCTGAATAGGTAATATTAGAGCTTTTCTTAGATTACCCAGAACAGATCTCATAAATTCACAGACTGGTTTAAACTGGAGTGGACATCTGGGGACCATCTAGTCCAGTCTCCCCACTCACAACAGGGTCAGCTAGAGCAGGTTCCTCAGGGCTGTGCCAAGCTGAGTTTTGCGCCTTTCCAAAGACCGAGTCTACAACCCTCCTGAGCAACATGTTCCAGTGTTTGACAGCTGCATAGTAAGGATGTGTTTTTCCTCACATTTAAATGAAATTCCATGTATTTCACTTTGTGTCTGTTCCTTCTTTTCCCTTCACTGGATACCACTGAGAAGAGTCTGCCTCCGTTTTTTTTTCTGTCCCTTCCATCAGGTATTTTATACCCAGGGATTTACACATGTTGACTCCCCTCTCAAACTTACCTTTCCAAGGCTAAAACATCCCACCTCTCCTGGTATGCCAAATGCTCCAGACCCTGAATTGTTTTAATGGACCTATGCTGGACTTAATCCAGTGTGTCCATGTCAAACAAAGATGATCTCTGGTCCAGAGTGTATTGTGTATGCATGTCATCCAAGATACCTTCAATGCTTGGTTCCCTTCTCTTTGCCTGCTCCTGCTGCAGTGGGCAGAAAATGCTTTAGGAAGGCACTGTAAGTGGTTAAGGACATGGTCACAGCTGTGTGGAACACAAGTTATCTTGGACCTATTAGAAGAGTCCTTCTTATGACAAATCTCTTGGGGTTTTGAACCACTCTGTCTTACATTTTGATTTGCTGATTCTGGTGCATGATCAAACTGCTATTCAGCCAAATTAGGTAGATAAAGGTCTCTCTCTTCCCGTCTAGGATCATCTGTTGTCAAGTGGTGGGAGTTTGCACCCAACTTGACATGTCAGTTACACTTCTAAGTCCTCTCTTTGCTTAAAATTTTGCTTTCATTTTTCCTCCAGAAGCATTAGGGTCCCTTGATTTTTAAATACATCTACTTATCCTTCTGTTTTCCTACTGACCATTTTTGGGGGCTAGAATAGAATAGAATAGAATAGAACAGAATAGAATAGAATAGACCAAGTCCCACCTTGTATGGAGACACACAGTTTTGTTAAAATACCAAGACTGAATTTGCTGTAGATATTCTCCATCACCTTGGAAACAAGTCTTTCTCTCTCTTTCCCCCAAAATCCACCTTCCCCAGCACCCAGTGATACACCCAGATCATTTTTGGCTGTGACAAAAATCATATAACCTTATTTTTTTTCCAGCTGCTTCCTGAGTCGAACAAAACACCATTAAGTTACAAGCCCCACACATTCCTTTGCCAAAGACAGGTTTTGTCTGCACAATGCTTTGAGAGGCAGAGGCAGTGCCTTGTCAGGTAAGGAAAGTAACCATAATCTGAGCAAGCACAAAAGTCATTCTGAATCACTGCCCACTCTCATATGGCATCAGCTGGAGCCTACAGCATGGGGTGGGATTTTTTTACACTGAGCCTGGATGCCACTTGATAGGTCCTGAAAACTGTGTATGATTGTGCTCTGTGCCACCAAACCTCAATCCAGCAGCATACACCTAAAGTGCAATGACAGACATGCAGAAGGAGCCATGTTTCAAGCTCTTCACGCTCTTGTTTAGAGGAAGAGAGAGGCCACAGGGATGTGAGTACAAAAGAACACCTTCCTTCCCTTTTGGGGTGGTTGCTATTTACAAAGGGAAAATGCATAGTGCTGCACAGCTGAAGAAACAGCATGACACATTTTATTTTGCATAGCAACTTGCAGGAAAGCTATTGAGCCCTTTATGGAATTAATTATCAAAAATAGAGGATCTCTGCCCAGATAAAGAAAAACACTGGTGGGTGGCAAGCACTAGAAAAACTTCCCTTGGCTGAGATGCTGCAAAACCCAGTTCAGAATTCAACTGAAATCAAACTTCCATATCAAAGCACAGAGAGGTAGGACTTTTCATTGGGTTCACCAGATTTAAAGAGTATTGTTTAAAACAGGCAAAAGGGGCAGAAAAAGGCAAAACAAAACCCAAACCCTCAAGAAGCTTTTCCTAAGTAAATTTACAAGGCGGGGGGGAGGGGAAAGAAAGGTAGATTTCAACTTGTACAGGCCAAGAGGACTATAGAGGGAAAAAGAGAACATCTTTTTTGTCTGACTTGGCCCCAAGTTGCATCAAGAGAAGTGTGGCCAGCAGGTCAAGGGAGGGGATTCTCCCCTTCTACTCAGCTCTGGTGAGACCCCCACCTGGAGTACTGCATCTGGAGCCCCTATTACAAGAGGGATCTGGAGGTGCTGGAAGGTGTCCAGAGAAGGGCCACGAGGATGAGCAGAGGGCTGGAGCACCTCTCCTATGAGGACAGACTGAAGGAGTTGGGGCTGCTCAGTCTGGAGAAGAGAAGGCTCCGAGGTGACCTCATTGTGGCCTTCCAGTATCTGAAGGGGGCCTACAGGAAGGCTGGGGGGGACTTCTCAGGATCTCAGGTTGTGGTAGGACTAGGGGGAATGGAATGAAGCTGGAGGTGGGGAGATTCAGGCTGGACATGAGGAGGAAGTTCTTCCCCATGAGAGTGGTTCAGCCCTGGAATGGGTTGTCCAGGGGGTGGTTGGGGCCCCGTCCCTGGAGGTGTTTAAGACCAGGCTGGATGAGGCTCTGGCCAGCCTGATCTAGTGTGGGGTGTCCCTGCCCATGGCAGGGGGGTTGGAACTAGATGATCCTTGTGGTGCCTTCCAACCCTGACTGATACTATGATACTAAGTTAGAGGGCTAGAATCTACTGCATACCTTTCTTCTGTGTGCCAAGCGCCTTGTGGCCCCCTTATCTTAGAGGGGAATGGACATTAACAGATTGTCATGCCCCCTTCTCCTCTGTAACTCCAGTCAGCGTTACAGCAGGGCTGGGGACACAGGACAGAGGTTGAGCTCCACCTTCCTGTAGAAACAAAGGAAAGCATGAGGCCTTAAAGAGGAATACCATAGTAGTGGTAGATGTAGTACTGCAACCAATTCTGAGGGCAAATCCTGTCCATGTATAAGTGCTTGGTGGCCAGAGAGCCTGTAAGTGGGGTGGGATTTGACTGTAGGTGTGTGTGAAGTGGAGAAACAGGACTGTACTCACTGGAACACTGGGGAATTAAACCTTTTAAAGAAGGGCAATTAATATACAGGAAAGGAATAGATGGATGAACAGAGCCTTCAGTCACAGACTGAAATTGTGTTTAGTCAAGCTGGCAAAGAGAAAAAGTATAATTGGTCTTTTAATTCTGGCAAAGAGGGAGTGTTTTTCCAAGCTAGAGATCACTGCCCTGAAAAGAGGCCGTAGAGCAGCATGTGCTGCTGCAGCTGATTAACAGTGCCACCAGCCGGCCCGCTGGAAGAGTGCCAGTTCGCATGACAGGGGAAAACAAGGTAATGTGCCTTCTACTCGCCGCCTTTCACACCACAAAGTCTCCAGACTGACCCTGCAAACCCATTGCCAAATACTTAGGGGCTGTTCCTGCGACCTCCTACAAGGAAGGTCTTACCCACAGAGCTCCTAGGCAACACCAGCTTACCTAAGCTTCAGCAAAGTCAACCAAGGCAACAAATCACTTGGGATTTTCTGGTAGAGCTAAGAGTGAATGACTAGAGTACCCAGCTCAAGAAAGCTGCTTCTAGTGTGGAGCCCACCAGCCAGCATGATGTGCCATGTCACAACGAGGCCTGAAATTATTAAGTAGCCAGATGGTGCTCCAGACAGAGTAAATGAGATGTGTGTTGGCAATTAGATACTTAAAGATGTACTTTCCATTGTCTGTGGGGCAATGTCCTGCTGGAAGCTGAACTTTTAATTAAGTCTGGCATCTTACAGTCTCTGGCCAAAAGAGTTACTAGGAGGGCTGCTACTGTCTACTTGTACCAGGCAAAGGGAAACTCTTCAAAATATGCAAACAAATGCAGAAAACCCAGGAAAGTTCTCTTTGTGGAAGTAAAGCCAACATCAAACACTCTGCCTCAAGATTTCCCCAAAGGGAATCAAAGGGTCATGGAACCTTTCACAGAATTTTTTTGGACAGCAGTAAGAAACTGGTTTTATCTAGCAGCTGCCACAAAGAGCCGTGTCATTAAAAAGCAGCGGTGGGAGAAGGGCAGGGGTAATTTATGAAGCCAGACTCAAATTCTGGCAGCTTTGCACACCCTTGCCCAGAACACTGGTCAGGATTTCACTTGATGGCAAGCATGCAATTACACAGCCAAATTTTGTATTTTATAGGATCACAGAATGGTTTGGGTTGGAAGGGACCTTAAGGAGCATCTAGTTCCAAACCCCCTGCCATGGGCAGGTACACCTTCCACAAGATCAGGTTGTTCAAGGTCCTGTCCAGCCTGGCCTTGAACACCTCCAGGAAAAGGGCATCCACAACTTCCCTGGGTGACCTGTTCCAGTGTCTCACCACCCTCACTGTAAAGAATTTCTTCCCAATATCCAGTCTAAATGTTCAAGAGGGGATTGGATGTGGCACTTGGTGCCATGGTTTAGTAGTCCTGAGGTATTGGGTGATAGGTTGGACTTGATGATCTTTGAGGTCTCTTCCAACCTTATTGATTCTATGATTAAATCCATTCTTCCTCGTCCTGTTGATATAAGCTCTTGTAAAAAGTCTGTCCCCAGCTCTCTGGTAGGCCCCCTTCAGGTACTGAACAAATGAACCCTTGAACAAATGCAAGTCAAATGGACAGCTGGGGAACTGAAACAGGATGAACAGTTTGCACTGTGTGGTTGTCACGTGGTGCTGTTAATATGGACATCTGCTTTTCCAATGAGATGTCTAGGTGGAATGTCTGTCTCTATGTGTACACAAGAGTCCCAGGTAAGCACTAAAATGCTGACTGAAAAAAGGCATGGTGAGATAAAAGACGGAATTTGAAGAGGAGGGGGAAGAAAAGAAAATACCTGGCAAAACCAGTATCATATTCCAAACCTAAGCAATAACTTAATGTAAGAAATAACAAATGAACCATCAGTGAAAGTTTAATTTTCCATCTCCAAAACAGCAATGGGACTAGGCCCACATCTTTATCCAAAGGCTCTTTGGACTGAAGCAGTCTCATTCTTCTCCAAAGCTACTGGCAATACGTAAATGATCTGGCCAACAGAAGCAGAGAGATGCAGGGGTGAGCAACAGCTTTGTAAGCCTTGTTTCAGAGCTGGATGCATACAGACTTGTCAGTGTGGTGCTGAAGAGATCTTTGGGGTTTTGTGCCTGTTTCTCAGTGAAATTACTGCATCTTCATGGCTTTGAGACAATCACTGAAGAGGAGTATAGTTGTGAAGCTGGGGAAATGCCTTTATTCCTAGGGAAGTAGTATCTAATAAGAAGTGTTAAGGAGATGGTGTCAAGGAATGCCAGACAGTAAGTCCACTAAGACATTCACCAAGGAAGGAGGCAGAGTGCTCTGAATACCAATACTGGTTGATAGGCTGAACATGAGCCAGCAGGGTGCCCAGGTGGCCAACAAGGCTAATGTATCAGGAACAGTGTGGCCAGAAGGAGCAGGGAAGTCATTCTGCCCCTGTACTCAGCACTGGTTAGGGCGCACCTTGAGTCCTGTGTCCAGTTCTGGGCCCCTCAGTTTAGGAAAGATGTTGAGTTGCTGGAAGGTGTCCAGAGAAGGGCAACAAAGCTGGGGAGGGGTTTGGAACACAGCCCTGTGAGGAGCTGGGGTTGCTTAGCCTAGAGAAGAGGAGGCTCAGGGGAGACCTTATTGCTGTCTATAACTACCTGAAGGGAGCTTGTAGCCAGGTGGGGGGTTGGTCTCTTCTCCCAGGCAACCAGCACCAGAACAAGAGGACACAGTCTCAAGCTGCACCAGGGGAGGTTTAAGCTGGATGTTAGGAAGAAGTTCTTCCAAGAAAGAGAGATTGGCCATTGGAATGTAGTGCCCAGGGAGATGGTGGAGTCACCATCACTGGCGGTGTTTAGGAAGAGACTGGATGGGGCACTTGGTGCCATGGTTTAGTTGATTAGATGGTGTTGGGTGATAGGTTGGACTCGATGATCTCAGAGGTCTCTTCCAACCCAGTCTGGTCTATCCTGTCCTATCCTATCCTATCCTATCCTATCCTATCCTGTCCTATCCTGTCCTATCCTATCCTATCCTATCCTATCCTATCCTATCCTATCCTATCCTATCCTATCCTATCCTATCCTATCCTATCCTATCCTATCCTATCCTATCCTATCCTATCCTACCATTGTCTGTGTCAGGCTTTCAGTTTCACAGAATAGCTGACAGTATAGCATATGCATGTCTTCCTAGAGAAGTGGCAAGACACAGCCTCCTTTTAAACCTCCACTTCCTCTCCTGGAAGGTGAAAGCAATAAGCTCCTTTGTTACAAAAGCCCATCCTAACACACACCAACTCCACCATGCTCAGCCAAGGAAGCAGGTTATCACTTGCTTGGAGCACTGTCATGGGGATTTATTTTTTTTCCACATTCTCACTTTGCTTCTGAGTCACTTCTGTTATTCTGAAATTCCAGTCATCTCCTCCACAAACATGGCCTATACAGCTGAGTTGACTGCTGTCAGCTGAAGACTAATACCTACTTCTGACAATTTCTGATGGGCACAGGGAATCACAATAATTTGTCATTGTCACCTAAACACTAAGTCCTCACTGTGGAATGAGTACCTGGATGATGGCAAAGCAAGAGGAATCATGTTTTTGGCTGGACTGCAGCATATAAATTGAGTACTGTGTCCAGCTCTGGGGCCCTCAATTTAAGAAGGATATTGAGATTCTGAATGTGTCCAGAGAAGGGCAACAAGGCTGGGGAGGGGCTTTGAGCACAAGCCCTGTGAGGAGAGGCTGAGGGAGCTGGGGTGGCTTAGCCTGGAGAAGAGGAGGCTCAGGGGAGACCTTATTGCTGTCTACAACTACCTGAAGGGAGGTTGTAGTCAGGTGGGGGTTGGTCTCTTCTCCCAGGCAACCTGTGACAGAACAAGAGGACACAGTCTCAGGCTGTGCCAGTGGAAGTTTAGGCTGGAGGTGAGGAGAAAGTTCTTCCCAGAAAGAGTAATTGGCCATTGGAATGTGCTGCCCAGGGAGGTGGTGGAGTCACCCTCCCTGGGAGTGCTCAAAAATGGACTGGATGTGGCACTTGAAGCCATGGTTTAGTTAGCCATGAGGTGTTGGGTGCCAGGTTGGACTTGATGATCTCTGAGTTGTTTTCCAACCTTACTGATTCCGTGATTCTATGATCTGTGCCTTGCCTTGCTTTCTTGCTTTGCAGTCACCAAGGCATTTAGGGGATCATTTTGATACTAGATTCTGAGCAGAGTGAGAGATACTCCAAAAGGATACACGAGAGTGGGGATACCCCGTGATGCCAAGTATTTCCGGATGAGTCGCTCGGTGCCGTACCAGTTGAAGCCTTTTGTTGCATACCCAATACGTGGAAGATGCACTGATGCTGCAGAGGAGGGAAACAGAGGGTGCACAGTCTTTAGGACAAGCTACACATATAAAAAGCAATCTAGGTAAGAACTTCAGGCTAGCCAACAAAAACAGAAGAACTATTTTGGAGCTCAACATATCTGCCATGGAAATCTCACTCTTACCTCACTTCAGGTGAAAAAAAATAGAACAGGAGAGATGGGAATCGGTCATCAGCTTTAGGTGCAATTATACACTTAAGGATTCACAGTTCTACTGCACAGACACTTACCACTCCTTTTCTTGGCTGCTACATAAATCTTCTTCAGGCCTTTTTCCAAAGCAGACAGCTTAATGCCAGACAAGTTGTTGGACCGATCCCGGTGCTGAGCTACAATCAAGGCCAACTAAAGAGAAACAGAGCCAAAATTGGAAGTGGAGTCTATATACAGTGCTAAGAGACACAGTGGTAGCTGCTAGAAAACTGCATTACTAATGATTTACTCTAATAAGTAAGAAAAAAGATAGAGTAGAACAGAGTAGAGTAGAACAGAGTAGAACAGAGAGTAGAACAGAGTAGAGTAGAACAGAGTAGAGTAGAACAGAGTAGAGTAGAACAGAGTAGAGTAGAACAGAGTAGAGTAGAACAGAGTAGAATAGAATAGAATAGAGTAGAACAGAGTAGAATAGAATAGAGTAGAACAGAGTAGAATAGAATAGAGTAGAATAGAATAGAGTAGAACAGAGTAGAATAGAATAGAGTAGAATAGAATAGAATAGAGTAGAACAGAGTAGAATAGAACAGAGTAGAATAGAGTAGAATAGAATAGGACAGAATAGAACAGAATAGAATAGAATAGACCAGGTTGGAAGAGACCTTCGAGATCATCCAGTCCAACCTATTACCCAACACCATCTAATCAACCTAACCATGGCACCAAACACCCCATCCAGTCTCCTCCTAAACACCTCCAGAGATGGTGACTCCACCACCTCCCCAGGCAGCACCACATTCCAATGGGCAATCACTCTCTCTATGAAGAATTTCTTCCTAACATCCAGCCTAAACCTCCCCTGGTGCAGCTTGAGACTGTGTCCTCTTGTTCTTCTTCCTTTCATTTTTAACTGCAGCTTAGCCATGCTCAGTATTTAGTACTATTACTGCTGGGGAAAAGACCAAACATTCATTCCATACAGCTTCAAAAATGTGGACAGAGCAAGGCAAAAAGGAGCTTATCATTCTGAAAGAGTTGGGGCTGTTCAGTATGGAGAAGAGAAGGCTCTGAGGAGACCTTATTATGGCCTTCCAGTATCTGAAGGGGGCCTACAAGAAAGCTGGGCATGGATTTTTTAGGGTGTCAGGGAGTGATAGGACTAGGGAGGAATGGAACAAAACTAGAAATGGGGAGATTCAGATTGGATGTTAGGAAGAAGTTCTTCCCCATGAGGGTGGTGAAATACTGGAACAGGTTTCCCAGGGAGGTGGTGGAAGCCACATCCCTGGAGGTTTTTAAGGCCAGGCTGGATGTGGCTCTGAGCAACCTGATCTAGTGTGAGGTGTCCCTGCCCATGGCAGGGAGGCTGGAACTAGATGATCCTTGAGGCCCCTTCCAACCCCAGCAATTCTATGATTCTGTGATTCTCACCAAGTCTTGTCCTCTTTTCCTGGATTTTTTATCATCAATAGGGAATAACAGAGCTCGTCCTAACTCCAGGTCTGTACAGAAAACAAGAATGAAAAAAAACAAACTAATAAATCAGGTCTGAATAGTCAACTGACAGTCAATGCAGCTGTGATTTCACTGTCATGTTCTGTACTACTCTCCTTGGCTTTGTCTCCTTATGACTGTTCAAGCAGGGTCAGACCCTTTGCCTAGGGAAGCAAGACAGATGTTGTCTCCCTAGCCCCCAAAACACAGAGACCCACAGACATCCCAGTTAAAGACCATAAATGCAAACAGAGACTGAAACAAGAAGAAAGCATCTCTCAGGAAGTTAGGAAAAACAGCAGGTCCACCTTACAGCAAGATGTATGTTCCTCACCAGCTGCAGGTAGCTCAGAACTGCTGTTGCATGCTCAGGAGAAGATCAGGGTATGAAGGGAACCAAAGGCTCAGCTGAGCACCGCCTGGGGTGGCTTTCATCCTTCTTAAAAGCACTTTGATAGACAATGTGGTGTTCTGTCTTACACAGCAAAAAGACATCCTGTGAATAATGATCACTTGAGCTTTGGTGGTTGTGGGTTTTTTTAATGACTTTCAGTGTGAATTGGAATGACTAACCCCCTGCAGAGTTCTCACACTCCAAACAAGTCAAGTCAAAGCATCCACTGTATTACTACCTTCAGAGCTAGGGATGCACATACCTAGAGAAAACTGGAAAGAACAGGAGTATCCAGGTATCCAGGCACTTCTCCTGCAACATCAGTGGGATTTAAGCTCTTTCCTGTGTCTTGCCCTAAGGTTATGTTTTAATCTCTTACCTTTCATCTTTCCTGCCATCTCATATATTTTCCTTGGCTGATCAGAACGAGCCTCCAGAGCTGTAAATAAGCCACCCCTTCCCCAGCGGCCGGAGTCATCTGCAATGAAATGCCAAGTCAGTTTCCTTTTCAAAAGTCAGGCTGAAGACCACCCTTGCAGGAAAGGGACCTGCTCTGCACTAAGGCAACAAAAGAGCCAAAAGCCAGATACAGCAACCACACATGAACTGAAGCCAACCAGCAGTGAATCTGTCGGTATCCTCACATATGTGCATAAAGGTATATAAAGCATGCACCTAGAATCATAGAATCAATAAGGTTGGAAGAGACCACAAATCATGAAGTCCAACCTGTCACCCAACACCTCATGATTACTAAACCATGGCTTCAAGTGCCACATCCAATCCCCTCTTGAACACCTCCAGGGATGGTGACTCCACCACCTCCCTGGGCAGCACATTCCAAAGGCTAACAACTCTCTCTGGGAAGAACTTTCTCCTCACCTCCAGCCTAAACTTCCCCTGGCACAGCTTGAGACTGTGTCCTCTTGTTCTGGTGCTGGTTGCCTGGGAGAAGAGACCAACCCCCATCTGCCTACAAGCTCCCTTCAGGTAGCTGTAGAGGGCAATAAGGTCTCCCCTGAGCCTCCTCTTCTCCAGGCTAAGCAACCCCAGCTCCCTCAGCCTTTCCTCACAGGGCTGTGCTTGAGGCCTCTCCCCAGCCTCATTGCCCTTCTCTGGACATGTTCAAGAGTCTCAATGTCCTTCTTAAACTGAGGGGCCCAGAACTGGACACAGAACTCAAGGTGTGGCCTAACCAGTGCAGAGTACAGGGGCAGAATGACTTCCCTGCTCCTGCTGGCCACACTATTCCTGATGCAGGCCAGGATGCCATTGGCCTTCTTGGCCACCTGGGCACACTGCAGGCTCATGTTCAGCCTACTGTCAACCAGTACCCCCAAGTCCCTTTCTGCCTGGCTGCTCTCCAGCCACTCTGACCCCAGCCTGTAGCACTGCCTGGGGTTCTTGTGGCCAATATGTAGAACCTGGCACTTAGATGTGTTCAATCTCATGCCTTTGGACTCTGCCCATCCAGCCTGGCAAAGTCCCTCTGCAGAGCTCTCCTAGCCTCTTAACAGATCAACTCCTGCCCACAGCTTGGTGTCATCTGCAAACTTACTGATGATGGACTCAATCCCCTAATCCAGATCATCAATAAAGATATTGAACAGGGTGGGGCCCAGCACTGATCCCTGGGGCACACCACTAGTGCCTGGCTGCCAGCTGGATGTGGCACCATTCACCACCACTCTCTGGCCCTCCAGCCAGTTCCTAACCCAGCTCAGAGTGCTGGACCTAGCATGTCCCCAGAGTGGTGCATCAGGCTTCCCACAACTACATGTTTAATTGTGGTCTTCTGCTCTTACTTGGCATTTTCACTTTAAACATGAGGGTTTTGTGCAGAGTTTAACATACACCAAAGCAGATTATAATATTCTGCTATAGCCCTGGTCAGACAGCAGTTCCATACTGATTGGGGAGGAATTCTGTAACCTGAATTTCTCTCCCTCAGCTTCAGTGTCTAAACAGAGGTCCTTAAATTAGAAGACTGTGACAGGTTAGGGACCTAGAATGTCTGTACTGTCAGTGCTGACAGATGAGAAGCTCTGACCTGAGCCTCTGGAAGTGCCTGTATGTCTTTGCTAACCGTAAAAAGGAGACAATTTTCAACACCTCTGTCCAATCTCCAGTTTCCATGCCATGAATAAATGGCCCTGCTCTCAGAAGACACTGTCCTCACTTGTCTACAGCCAAAATTTCAAGCCACACAAGCACCTTTCAAGATGCTCACCCATGAGTCCAGAGAGGGCACAGAAAGACCCAAGCACACCTTGCTAGTACTTGTGTGGGCTAGACATGGTGGAATAGAGGCTGTACTCTCTATCACTCAAAATTAAATCAGACTCAAATCCAAATTACTTTGGTCTGGAAGGAAATCAGAAAATACTGAGCTGCTTGGGACAGTTCAGCCCCCCTGTCCACCTCATCCAACAACATTCCTGCTGTCTTAAGTCCCACCTAGGCAGTGGACAATGATGGCATCCTCCTCTTCTGCTTTGGGGTGTGTGACATCTCCCATGACATACTTGATACAGTTCAGGTCTGCATCTTCATAATCTAAGTCTACATTCAGCCCATCCTCATGCTCCTCAAACTCTTCCTCAGAGTCACTCTCTTCTGAAGGAAGACAAGTAGATGTGTAATGATTTGCCTCCCACCAGGCCATCCTGAAACAAAACAAGAGAATATGGTGGTGAGAGAAAATTAGAGGTGGGGGCCACCACACAGCTTGTTTTAAATTGCAGTGAAACACTGGAGTCCTGGACCTGCATTCTGGTCCTGGACTCTGCTCCCTTCCCATTTTAGGCCAGAACCAAGTTTATCACACATACTATCTGTGATATAAAGAGCCACATGCCAGTATGATAAGCCAATTGCAGGCATGGAAAAAGTGACCACATGACAAAAAGGCAAGAAGCTACTTTGAGTGGTGAAAAGGAAGAACATGTAGGAAATCAGGAGAAAGTCAGGAGCCATGCCAGAGTCACAGATGTCAGATCAATACATATAGTCCAACCATGACACTTACCATAGAATCACAGAATCAATAAGGTTGGAAAACACCTCAGAGATCATCAAATCCAACCTGTCACCCAACACCTCATGACTAACTAAACCATGGCTTCAAGTGCCACGTCCAATCCCCTCTTGAACACCTGCAGGGACAGTGACTCCACCACCTCCCTGGGCAGCACATTCCAATGGCCAACAACTCTTTCTGTGAAGAACTTTCTCCTCACCTCCAGCCTAAACCTCCCCTGGTGCAGCTTGAGACTGTGTCCTCTTGTTCTGGTGCTGGTTGCCTGGGAGAAGAGACCAACCCCCACCTATCTACAACCTCCCTTCAGAAAGCTTCTCCCCAAAGCTCACTGTGCATTCAGACACAGGGCTCTTATTCCAGCCACTCTCTATGATTTAAATCAGATGTGAGGTCAGGCAGTGTATTCAGGGGAGAAGAACCCTTGCTAGGGACTCAAGTCATTCTTCCACCTTCACATCCCTACACTACACAGTTTAACCACACACAGAAGCATCCTCAAGTATGAAGCTAACTCTCTTAGTAGAGTGGGTGGCAGCTATTTTGTCATCTTCTCTCCTGATCCCCAGCCCCACCTCCCAGAGGGGATGCAGAGCACAACTTGTTTTAGTCAGGCAGACACACATTTCTAGGGTACAGAGTAACAGACATCAGCTCACAAGTAGTCAGTGCAGTACAAGCCATACTTTTTCTTGTGTTCTGCCTCTGCTTTTGCTTTCTTCTTTTCCTCCATGAGCCGTGCTCTCTTTGCTGCAGCTTCTTGGCGCTTCTTCCTCCTGGCCTCCAGCTCCTCTGCACTCAACAAGTGCTTCCTCCTGGTTGACTGTTCCCGGAGGCCTGTGAGAAGGGCCTGGAGAAAGAAAGAAGTCTCATGGAACCAAACTGCTCATCTTAAAGCCATGGCTGGTGCCCACTTTAATCTATACTCCTTTCCCATTTGTCTACTTGTCCACAGGTCTTAATGATCAGATCCCAACTGTCACTTATTATGTAGTTTTGTGACAGGTTTATTTGAGTGGAGCACGAGCCCTGTGAGGAGAGGCTGAGGGAGCTGGGGGTGTTTAGCCTGGAGGAGGCTCAGGGGAGACCCTGATTGCTCTCTATAACTACCTGAAGAGAGGTTGTAGCCAGGTGGGGGTTGGTCTCTTCTCCCAGGCAACCAGCACCAGAACAAGAGGACACAGTCTCAAGCTGCACCAGGGGAGGTTTAGGCTGGAGGTGAGGAGAAAGTTCTTCCCAGAAAGAGAGATTGGTCATGGGAATGTGCTGCCCAGGGAGGTGGTGGAGTCACCATCCCTGGAGGTGTTCAAGAGGGGATTTGATGTGGCACTTGGTGCCATGGTTTAGTTAGTCATGAGGTGTTGGGTGACAGGTTGAACTTGATGATCTCTGAGGTCTTTTCCAACCTTACTGATTCTATGATTCTATGTGTTCTCAGACTGGGAAGTGCTAGGCCTTGTCCTTCTGAAAGAGGTGGTGTGTAGGAAATGGTGTGTAGGTTTCATCTTCAGAGATTTCCCTTCTTCTTGGTTCTCTGAGGTCTTTTCCAACCTTACTGACTCTATGATTCTATGAGTGTCCAGCATACCATAGCTCTTATCTGTTATCCAGAACTGCTGAATCTTCAAGCTCTCAGATTCAAGAGCTAGCTTTACTACCCTGACACCTACATATTTTAAAGCATCTTCTGCAGGGGACAGGTAAAGAGAGAAAACTGTCAGCCTCATTTCCCACAAGGAAATGCAAGAGCATCATTGTGTCTTGTCATGTCTTTTATCTTACATTTGCTTTGTTCCGGAGAGCTCTCCCTTCCTTACTGGTCTCCTCAGTCAAGGCTTTCTGAAGATCTAAAAGCTGATCAAATGCTTTTTTGTCTTCTCTGCTGGGTTCTTTGGAGTAATCTTTGCCTTCATACACGTACATGTGACCTTTAAAAGGAAGAAAAGACATTAGTGTGTAAAAAGGAACTGAAAGCCTATAAACCCTGAAGTGTACAATGACATAAAAAGAAACGTGGCTTCTCTGTGGTAGGGTGCTCTACCCCTCTGTCTCAGTCTAGAGATGGAAAGAGACTCAGTTCTTTTGAATATTCCTGTGTTATGAAATTAGAGGCACAAATGAGGCCAAAATATCAACAAGCGAGGCTATTTATTACACAAAGTGGATGGATCAGAAGAGGAGAGAGAGAAAATAGGCAGAGAGAGAAGAGGGAGAGAGGAGAGGAAAGGAATTATATTACCACACCCCTCACCCCCAAGACAGTTTGAGGCCGTGGAGGAAAGGTGCTGCAGCTTTGGATGTAGAGGGGGTGCCGGGTCTGTGGAGGGGGTGCCGGGACTGTAGAGGGGATGCCGGGTCTGTAGAGGGGATGCCGGGACTGTAGAGGGGATGCCGGGACTGTAGAGGGGGTGCCGGGACTGTAGAGGGGGTGCCGGGACTGTAGAGGGGGTGCCGGGACTGTAGAGGGGGGTGCCGGGACTGTAGAGGGGGTGCCGGGACTGTAGAGGGGGTGCCGGGACTGTAGAGGGGGTGCCGGGACTGTAGAGGGGGTGCCGGGACTGTAGAGGGGTGCCGGGACTGTAGAGGGGATGCCGGGACTGTAGAGGGGGTGCCGGCACTGTAGAGGGGGTGCCGGCACTGTAGAGGGGTGCCGGCACTGTAGAGGGGTGCCGGCACTGTAGAGGGGATGC
The DNA here is from genome assembly GCA_033816785.1 of Picus viridis. Lineage (NCBI taxonomy): Eukaryota > Metazoa > Chordata > Aves > Piciformes > Picidae > Picus > Picus viridis. The sequence continues at coordinate 11,749,422 of CM066569.1, read as the reverse complement.
CGGCACTGTAGAGGGGATGCCGGCACTGTAGAGGGGATGCCGGCACTGTAGAGGGGATGCCGGGTCTGTAGAGGGGATGCCGGGTCTGTAGAGGGGATGCCGGGTCTGTAGAGGGGATGCCGGGTCTGTAGAGGGGATGCCGGGTCTGTAGAGGGGATGCCGGGTCTGTAGAGGGGATGCCGGGTCTGTAGAGGGGATGCCGGGACTGTAGAGGGGATGCCGGGACTGTAGAGGGGATGCCGGGTCTGTAGAGGGGATGCCGGGTCTGTAGAGGGGATGCTGGATCTGTAGGGGAAGGGTGCTGCAGCTTTGGCTCTAGAAGAGATATTGTCCTTGTTGGCTGTGTGGTCCTCTGAGCAGCCTTTTCAGCTCCATGAGTTGCAGCAGGCAGAACTTAGGACATGGAGACAGAGTTCTTCCAGGCTACATGGATTGTTTAGCCTGGAGAAGAGGAGGCTCAGGGGAGACCTTATTGCTGTCTACAACTACCTGAAGGGTGGCTGTGGCCAGGAAGGGGTTGGTCTCTTCTCCCTACCAACCAGCACCAGAACAAGAGGACACAGTCTCAAGCTGCACCAGGGGAAGTTAAGACTGGAGGTGAGGAGAAAGTTCTTCACTGAGAGAGTCTTTCACCATTGGAATGTGCTGCCCAGGGAGGTGGTGGAGTCACTGTCCCTGGAGGTGTTCAAGAGGGGACTGGATGTGGCACTTGGTGCCATAGTTTAGTCCTGAGGTCTGTGGTGACAGGTTGGACTTGATGATCTTTGAGGTCTCTTCCAACCTTGGTGATTCTGTGATGTCTCTGTCCTGGTATTCTCTCCATTTTCCTTCAGAGCAGCATTGCCCTGGTCTTTTCCTTCTGTGTTTTCCTTCTGCTGAGCCAGTAGTTGCTCAGATCTTTTACACAGTTTTTTAGGTATGTATATTCCAGAGAGTATTGATAGCAGAGGCTTCTGTCCATTATTTCCAGGGCAGCTGCAGGCTGGTGAGCAATTTTATCTATGCACCTTCCAGAGTCATTATCCAGTGACAACTGCCCAATACCCATCAGCTATTGTCTGGGCAAGCAGCAAAGGTGATTTGATGTGTTGAGTCGCATCAAGAGAGACAAGATTTAGTCTCTCACACCCTCAGCAGAAAAAGATGATCTCATTGTTTGTTTGTATGGCCAGAGTGACAGTTTCAGGCTATGCCTTTAGAATTAGTTGCAGTTTTTCGAGCAGGAGAGTGAGGAAGTACAAACAAGTCCCCAGCTGGGTGCAAAAATGAAAACAAGAGATCATGCCAGACAAAGTTCATTGCTCAGATGTGTGGGATGTCTCTCTAACAATCTCAGATTCCATTTCAGTCCGTTCTCTTTCTGCTGGCATGCATGTCTGCTTCGCTGAAGAGACCCTTATCAGCTGACTTCAAGATAAGCAATACTGGCTTCCTAACAATGCTGTGGTGGTTTAGGCTGGGTGCTGGCCCCGATGTCCCTGCACAGGCCACACCTGGGATGTTCCAAAAAGGGGCCTAGCCCAGTGGGTGGTTGCAAGAAGACAGGTATTTCATAGAATCATAGAATAGAATCATAGAATCAGTCAGGGTTGGAAGGGACCACAAGGATCATCTAGTTCCAACCCCCTGCCATGGGCAGGGACACCCTACACTACATCAGGCTGGCCACAGCCTCGTCCAGCCTGGTCTTAAACACCTCCAGGGACTGGGCCTCAACCACCTCCCTGGATAACCCATTCCAGGGCTTCACCACTCTCATGGTGAAGAACTTCTTCCTCACATCTAGCCTGAATCTCCCTATTTCCAGCTTCATTCCATTCCCCCTAGTCCTATCACTACCTGAGATCCTGAGAAGCCCCTCCCCAGCCTTCCTGTAGGCCCCCTTCAGATACTGGAAGGCCACAATGAGGTCACCTCGGAGCCTTCTCTTCTCCAGACTGAACAGCCCCAACTCCTTCAGTCTGTCCTCATAGGAGAGGTGCTCCAGCCCTCTGATCATCCTCGTGGTCCTTCTCTATTTCACCCCATAACACCCTGCTCCCCTATAAAGCATCAGCGTGGGGTCTTCTCGCTCTCTCTCCTCCCTCACCGCTGCCTAGGTAAAATGGTGTGAGCTGCCTCCCCTGGGCCTGCCCAGGCCCAAGGCTGCATTGGGAAGGAAGAAAGAGCCCTGGTGGGGGGTGTTGGGTGTACCCCCAGGTGGAGATGGGACGTTCTTGGGTACATTTTGGGATCTCTCTCTCTTTTGTCACGGTGCTTGTGGTTTTCTGTAAAACTTTCATTGTTTTTCCATTTAAACTTTCCATCATCTTCTGCAATCCGTTTTGTCTGAGTCTTTCTCTTGCCTGTGGTGGGAGAATTGATCTCCCAACCCACTACAAATGCTTTTGAGCTAACTGAACCCTCTCTAACATTCTCTTTTTCCCTTTTCTTCTAATTAACCAGAGGAAAAGGGGAGGGAGAGGTTAGGGGGAGGAAGTGAGGCAGTGTCCTCCTGGACAGGAGGATTCCCATGCTGCTTTTTTCTCTTTGCAAATAGCTGTATAATATTGTAAACACTGTATATTTGTCCCTATTCATTGCATTCCAGTGTAGAGTGCAGTTATTGCTTGTATAATTGTCATGGGTTTGGAGACGAATTCTCCCACCACGGGCAGAAATAACGACTCAGACAAACGGATTGCAGAAGGTGGTGGAAAGTTTAAATGGAAAAACAAAAGAACAACAGTGAAAGTTTTACAGAGAACCACAAGCACCATAACAAAAGAGAGAAATCCCAGAACATACCCAAGAACGTCCCATCCCCACCTGGGGGTACACCCACACCCCCTGCCAGGGCTCTTTCCTCCCCCCAACACAGGCAGCAGCAGGGGATGAAAGAGGAAGTGAAGACCCCACGTGGATGTTTGTGGTGGGGTACGAAGGTTCCCCTCCCCTGGGGAGCAGGGCATTATGGGAAATGGAATACCTGGCTTCCTGTCACCACCCTCCCTGGGCTGGGCCCACCCCTTGGGACCTCCCAGGTGTGGTCTGTGCAGTGGCATCCAGGCCAGCACCCAGCCTAAACCACCACAATAATACAGCTTTCATTTGCTTCCCCGACTGAGTTAGCTGAGCTTCTGTTAACGTGGGTGGGTTAAACCATCACAGGCCAGCGGTATGTAGAAACAACAGAATCAAGATTTGCTTTCTTAGGCAACAGCTCTTCACTTAAGTCATTCACACTGGCAAAGAAACATTTTACCTATGTCAGACAATTACAGTATCACAGTATAACCAAGGTTGGAAGAGACCCCAAGGATCATCAAGTCCAACCTGTCCCAACAGACCTCACAACTAGACCATGGCACCAAGTGCCAAGTCCAGTCTCCCCTTGAACACCTCCAGGGACAGCAACTCCACCACCTCCCCGGGCAGCCCATTCCAATGACGAATGACTCGCTCAGTGAAGAACTTCTTCCTCATCTCAAGTCTAAACCTCCCCTGGCACAGCTTGAGACTGTGTCCCCTTGTTCTGGTGCTGCTTGCCTGGGAGAAGAGACCAACCCCCTCCTGTCCACAACCACCCTTCAGGTAGTTGTACAGGGCAATGAGGTCACCCCTGATCCTTCTCTTCTCCAGGCTAAACAATTCCAGCTCCCTCAGCCTCTCCTCATAGGGCTTGTGTTCAAGGCCTCTCCCCAGCCTTGTTGCCCTTCTCTGGACACGTTCAAGTATCTCGATGTCCTTCTTAAACTGAGGGGCCCAGAACTGGACACAGGACTCAAGGTGTGGCCTAACCAATGCAGAGTACAGGAGCACAATGACCTCCCTGCTCCTGCTGGCCACACTATTCCTAATACAGGCCAGGATGCCATTGGCCCTCTTGGCCACCTGGGCACACTGCTGGCTCATGTTTAGGCGGGTGTCAATCAGCACCCCCAGGTCCCTTTCTGTTTGGCAGCTCTCCAGCCACTCTGACCCCAGCCTGTAGCTCTGCATGGGGTTGCCGTGGCCAAAGTGCAGCACCCGGCACTCGGACTTGTTAAATGCCATGCCATTAGACTGTGCCCATCTGTCCAGTCGGTCGAGGTCCCTCTGCAGAGCCTTTCTACCCTCTAACTGACTAACATCTATTCCCAACTTGGTGTCATCTGCAAACTTGCTGATGACTGACTCAACCCCCCTCATCCATATCATCAATGAAGATGTTAAAGAGGATGGGGCCCAGCACTGATCCCTGGGGGACACCACTGGTGACTGGCCGCCAGCTGGATGTGGCACCATTCACCACCAAGTATTTTAAGCTGTGGCTCCCTCACTCCTCTTCGGTCATTCCATCTCTGCCGGCAGCAAATTCATCTAGCTGCGCTATCTAGTTACAGGCAACTCTCAAATGGACACCAAACTTTTTCTTTTGAGCTCCCAAACAAAATAAGAACTCTGGCAACCCATAGTTCATGCCCATCAGGTGAGCCATTTTCCCAACAGCTATTAGGCAGTGTGCTATCACTGCTCCTCTTTCACTTACCAACAGAAAATAACACTCTCTGCTAAGTCTCAGCAAGTAATTACTTGTTGCTGGCAACAGCTGCAGGACAGATAATACCTAACCTGCAGGGCTGTATTTCTGCTTCAGCCACAGATCTATATTTAAGTGCTACCATGTGCTCAAACCAGAAAATCAGTCTCTTTCTCACCATGACACTAGAAGCAGGAAAGTATCCTTAGAATTTCTGCACATTGGCCACAGCAACCCCATGCAGTGCTACAGGCTGGGGTCAGAGTGGCTGGAGAGCAGCCAGGCAGAGAGGGACCTGGGGGTACTGGTCGATGGTAGGCTGAACATGAGCCTGCAGTGTGCCCAGGCAGCCAGAAGGGCCAATGGCATCCTGGCCTGCATCAGGAACAGTGTGGCCAGCAGGAGCAGGGAGGTCATTCTGCCCCTGTACACTGCACTGGTTAGGCCACACCTCAACTCCTGTGTCCAGTTCTGGGCCCCTCAGTTTAGGATGGATGTTGAGTTGCTGGAATGTGTCCAGAGAAGGGCAACGAAGTTGGTGAGGGGCTTGGAACACAAACCCTATGAGGAGAGGCTGAGGGAGCTGGGGTTGCTTAGCCAGGAGAAGAGGAGGCTCAGGGGAGACCTTATTGCTCTCTACAACTACCTGAAGGGAGGTTGTAGCCAGGCAGAGGTTGGTCTCTTCTCCCAGGCAGCCAGCACCAGAACAAGAGGACACAGTCTCAGGCTGCACCAGGGGAGGTTTAGGCTGGATGTTAGGAAGAAGTTCTATACAGAGAGAGTGATTGCCCATTGGAATGTGCTGCCTGGGGATGTGGTGGAGTCACCTTCATTGGAGGTGTTCAGGAGGAGACTTGATGGGGTGCTTGGTGCCATGGTTTAGTTGTTTAGGTGGGTTGGATTGGTTGATGATCTTGAAGGTCTATTCCAACCTGGTGTATTGTATTGTATTGTAATTTGTTCTCAAACAGTGTGGGGCCACAAAAAACTAACCACAGTTGTGTGACATCCAGACTGGAAGGTCAAGGACTGAAGACAGGAGTGGCTTTGTTCTAGCTGTTCACACTCTGTGACTCTGCATTTCTTATCTGACATTTTTGATTTTTTTTAAGGCATTTCAGCTTGTGATTTTCATGGCAAATAATGTTTCTTTCTGGTTTTTTTTTTTTTTTTTCAGATATATACAGAGCACCTGCCATATAGCCTTTCCTTAAGCTACTGCTAGATCTCTAACCTGGTTAATGGAACGTGTCCAGAGAAGGGGTAACAAAGCTGGGGAGGGGTTTGGAGCACAAGCCCTATGAGGAGAGGCTGAGGGAGCTGGGATGGCTTAGTCTCAAGGAGACTCAGGGGAGACCTTATTGCTGTCTACAACTACCTGAAAGGAGGTTGTAGCCAGGTGGGGGTTGGTCTCTTCTCCCAGGCAACCAGCACCAGAACAAGAGGACACAGTCTCAAGCTGTGCCAGGGGAGGTTTAGGCTGGATGTTAGGAAGAAGTTCTTCACAGAAAGAGTGATTGGCCATTGGAATGTGCTGCCCAGGGAGGTGGTGGAGTCACCATCACTGGAGGTATGTAGGAAGAGACTGGATGGGGTGCTGGGTGCCATGGTTTAGTTGATTAGATGGTGTTGGGTGATAGGTTGGACTCGATGATCTTGAAGGTCTTTTCCAACCTGGTTAATTCTATTCTATTCTACTCTACTCTACTCTACTCTACTCTACTCTACTCTACTCTACTCTACTCTACTCTACTCTACTCTACTCTACTCTACTCTACTCTACTCTATCTCTTGTTTGCCTTTTCTATCTTCTTTAACCCCCTTCAACCTTCAACATGGATTGCTCTTTGAAGCTTTGAATGCCATGCAGAAAGATGCCTTCTTAGTTCCCAAAACAAACATAAAAATGCTGGAGTCTCTTACTGTGAACAGGTGAAAGTCTCATCCCATGAAACATTTGAGCTATTCTATTCTAATTCTATTCTAATTCTATTCTATTCTAATTCTATTCTATCCTAATTCTATTCTAGCCTAATTCTATTCTATCCTAATTCTATTCTATCCTAATTCTATTCTATTCTAATTCTATTCTATTCTAATTCTATTCTATTCTAATTCTATTCTATTCTAATTCTATTCTATTCTAATTCTATTCTATTCTAATTCTATTCTATTCTAATTCTATTCTATTCTAATTCTATTCTATTCTAATTCTATTCTATTCTAATTCTATTCTACTCTACTCTAAAATGCAGATCTGCAGATCTGTCTCACTGGCTCTCTGCAGTAAGAAGCAGTAGCTGCAATTTGAATACTTCCCCTTTTCTCATTAATTTCATCAAAATATTCAAAGCAGCTGAAGGAATTCAGTCCCCTTCGTACCAGAATTGGGCAAGTATTGTGTACCATTATCTTACAAATAGGCAAAGAAGGACACGGAAAGAAGAGCAAGACCACTAAAGGCTCAAAACCAAAGTTTGTGGGAAGACCACAAGCAAAATGAAAGTAACTTAACTACATGTCCACTTCTCTTGTTCCTTGAAAAATGCCACCTTTCTGGTAAGCTTTTTCTAGCAGTACCCAAGTGTCACGCGTTTCATAGGCATGCAGATGCTTAACTTACTCTCTGTGTCCTCCTCTTCACTCTCTTTTTCTCTTGGCAGGGCAGCATCCATTACCCACTTCCCTTCCTTTGTCTCTCCAAGGATGTTTTCTAGTTCCACATCCTGCATGGTACTCCCCTCAGAGGAGAGCAATTTATCCAAGCCGAATTTGAGGATTTCACTCAGCTTCAACAAAGAGAAGAGCGGAAGTTCAGCATTAATATTTCCTAGTTCCGTGCTAATCTCACTGTCTTTAACCTCTCAGCCTTAAATGCAGAGTGTACAAGTGGAGAAATCTTAAGCCTTCATTTTACCTGTCAAAATATTTAGGCTTTAACATGTTCAGGTCTCTGAACACCTGATGGGACAGGCCCCTACAACATATCTCTCTCAAACGTAACTGATCCAGGCTTGAACAGGTCATTTGTCTCCAGGGCTAAATGATGAACACAGCCAGCACTTTAAGCTGTGTTCTTTATAAGCCAAAATGACCGTGCTTGGTTTTGCCCCCCAACTCCTTTGAACCAAAAGCATACCTCAAGAAAATAAAAATCCATGGGGAGAAAAAATATCAGCATGGAATTTCCTATGGGGTCACTTTCACTTCTCCCTTGGAAACTGTGATTGCAGAGATACATGCTGGTGGGGCAGGAAGGGGAGGCAGTGGGGGAAAGGCCTCTCCCAGGTATAATTGCACACAGGGGATATACTCCCCTAAATGTTACTTTGCCTGAGGTTTTCAACTGAAGTTTCCAGCACAAACCTCAGCTTTCAGGTCAGAATTATAAATCATGCCCTGACTCTCAGACACTGGATTTGCCAAGAGGTCAAGAGAAGGCTGACTGAGTTTCAAACTAGGAACCTAAAGCTAAGTACTTAACATCAACTCTGTTTGGAAGAGAAAAGCACCAGGGACAGACAAGTTCTAGAAACAATGAGTCAGCTTCCACTTTAGCCTTGATAAAATTTAGGGGAGACCTTATTGCTGTCTACAACTACTTGAAGGGAAGTTGTAGCCAGGTGGGGGTTGGTCTCTTCTTCCAACCACCAACAGAACAAGAGGCCACAGTCTCAAGCTGCACCACGGGAAGTTTAGGCTCAAGGTGAGGAGAAAGTTCTTCCCAGAAAGAGTAATTGGCCATTGGAATGTGCTGCCCAGGGAGGTGGTGGAGTCATTGTCCCTGGAGGTATTCAAAAAGGGATTGGACATGGCACTTGGTGTCATGGTTTAGTAGTCATGAGGTGTTTGTTGGGTGACAGTTTGGACTTGATCTTTGAGGTCTTTTCCAACCTTATTGATTTTGTGATTCTATGAAAATTAAAAATAAACAAACAAATCAAGGAGAGATGTTCTGCCTTCCCCAGGAACACACCCCCTTTTCAACAATGGAGGCACCTCAACATTGTAAAAAAAACAAAAAAAAGTCTTCAAACATCAGATCATGTCTGGTCATGGGATGTCATTTCAGTTCCTAAGGCATGCAGAAGCTGACATGTCACTGCAGATCTCCCCCACAACATTCCGTGTTTGGCTCGGCCCAGAGGATAGGATTGGACAGATCCACAGCAGACAGAAATACAGAAACATTCTGGAACAGATCTGAAGACATTAGCAGAGTCACAATGAGGACATAGCTCTATTTTACCTGTAATGCTGCTGCTCCCTGAGGCTTGGGTGCTCCCAGAGCAAACTGGCCTCCTTCTAAGACGGCGTTTGTCAGGTGGAGCTTCGAAGCAGCTCTCCGGTAGATGAGTTCCTCAATCGTGTCTCGCCCAACCAAGCGGATGATTTTCACAGGCCTTGAAAAGTTTCAGACAGCTCTTGGGATTTTCCTTTCTCTGAGGTGCACTAAAGCTGCTTCCTAGCATAGAGCACTATCTCCTCACCCACTCCTTTCACGGAATGGTTTGGGTTGGAAGTGACCTTAAAGATCATCTAGTTCCAACCTCCCTGCCGTGGGCTGGGACACCTCCCACTAGAGCAGGCTGCTCAAGGCCCCATCCAATCTGGCCTTGAACACTTCCAGTGTTCAGCTTCCCTGGACAACCTGTTCCAGTGTCTCACCCCCCTAAACTGTAGAGAATTTCTTCCCAATATTCAGTTAGTTACCCAGTTAAACTTGAAAAGTTACCCTTTTCCAGCTTAAAGCCATTCCCCCTTGTGCTATCACTACTAGCCCTTGTAAAAGGTCCCTCCCCAGCTTTCTTGCATGCCCCCTTCAGGTACTGGAAGGTCTACCCTTTGGTAGGGTAAAAAAAGGCAAGAAAATAAAGAAAAATCACCAGCAGAAATGCAATGCTGATACAACTCCTTCCTGGACACAGAAGCAATCAATGCACACAGCAAAAGTGCAAGCAAACCTCCAGATCCCCTCTCGTCCTAATCTACAAGGTTCCCACCCTAAAGTGTGTGGCAAGTACAAGGCCGTGTGAGGCTGCAACAGAAAAGCGAAGACATCAAAGCCCCTCTGCTCTCCCTCTTTGATCTTCAATCTGTTGTCCTTCACCCCAGCACCACCTATGGATAGGGAGTGCAATACAGAGACCAAGAGAGTCAGCACCAAACCAGTAATAGCACCATTCCTCACTTGTGCTGCCCAATCCGGTGAGCTCGTGCTATGGCCTGCAGGTCGTTTTGTGGGTTAAAATCACTATCGGTAAAAATAACCGTGTCTGCTGCTGTCAGGTTCATGCCAACTCCACCTGCAAACAAAGGAGGAGGTCACAAAATATGTTACCAGCAGAAAAAAAGACCAAAACAAACAACAACACAAACAAGGAAAAGCTGAAGAATTTTTGCTATGCAAGGTTCTGTCACATCTAATTCAATCGCTCTCTCAAGCCCAAATCTGAGTGTCTCAAGGATTTAACAAGAGAGGGAAGCTTTCCATTTCCAGCTTTCTGCAGCACTCCAAAACCAACTGTTCTGTGCAATGCAGTCAAAAAACACAGGGTGCAAGGGGACTCCAGAAGAAAATTTTTCACTGTGAGAACAGTCAGACATTGGAATAATCTCACAAGGGAAATAGCGGAGTCCCTTACATTGGACAATTTTAAGACTCAGCTTGACAAGGTGCTGGGCCATCAGTGTTGGATGATAGGTTGGACTCGATGATCTCAAAGGTCTCTTCCAACCTGGTTCATTCCATTCCATTCCATTCCATTCCATTCCATTCCATTCCATTCCATTCCATTCCATTCCATTCCATTCCATTCCATTCCATTCCATTCCATTCCATTCCATTCCATTCCATTCCATTCCATTCCATTCCATTCCATTCCATTCCATTCCAACTATGCAATCACCTAGAAAACTTACAGAATACAGAATTAACCAGGTTGGAAAAGACCTTCAAGATCATCAAGTCCAAGCTATCATCCAACACCATCTAATCAACTAAACCATGGCACTAAGTGCCTCATTCAGTCTCTTTGTAAACACCTCCAGTGATGGTGACTCCGCCACCTCCCTGGGCAGCACATTCCAATGGCCAGTCTCTCTTGCTGTGAAGAGTTTCTTCTTCACATCCAGCCTAAACTTCCCCTGGTGCAGCTTGAGACTGTGTCCTCTTGTTCTGGTGCTGGCTGCCTGGGAGAAGAGACCAACCCCCACCTGGCTACAACCTCCCTTCAGGTAGTTGTAGAGAGCAATGAGGTCACCCCTGAGCCTCCTCTTCTCCTGGCTAAGCAACCCCAGCTCCCTCAGCCTCTCCTCTCGGGGCTTGTGCTCCAATCCCCTCACCAGCTTTCTCTGGACACATTCCAGCAACTCAACATCTTTCTTAAACTGAGGGGCCCAGAATTGGACACAGAAGCAATGCAGACTGCAAAAGTGCAAGCAAACCACAGTTGGACCAAATGATCCTTGGGGTCCCTTCCAACCTGGCATTCTGTGCTTCTGTGATCCATTGCAAAGGGGGCTGGTTGTCAAGGCTGACAAACACAGACATATTCTTCTGCTGGCAGGCAGACTGACCCAGCAAGGACTGGCTTCACTGAAGCTACAAGAGACTGCCCAAGTTATGACTTGGCTGCAGCACAGAAGCAACAGGCAAACACAATGGTGAAGCAGTGGAAAAGCTGAAACAGTGGAAAATACCAGGCCGAACTACACAACAACCAGAGCCTACTATTTAGAGGACTTAAACTTTTCCAGGTTAAAGTTTAGGCTCCCATGGAATGAAGGGGGGGAAAAAAAGAAAGAAAACACCACCCTAAAATTGCAGTTAATTATGTATTTTTAAAACCCACTATTGTGAATACATAGTGTAGAGGGAGGAGCTTCTGTCCCACAGTTTTTTCCCAGGTCATGCCAAGCACCTCTTCACAGTAATCAGAACACCCCTACAAGTGCAAACAGTCATGCACCTGAAAATCTGTTCTTAACCCTGGTGGACAATACTGTTAAGCACATCCCTTCCCTGCTTTGTCCAGACATAGCAAAGTGCAGTAAAAAAGAGCTAGCTAAGTCTGGCTGACATGGACAGAGTTCAGGCACTGTGGTGAGAGACACACTTAGTCCTACCATCTAGCATGAGGTGTTTCTCTTTGGTTTCTCAACACACTGCCCTCAGTCATTGGAACCAGGATCATCTAGGAAAGTCTGACCAGGAACCCAAAGGAAAACTTGATTCAAGATTGATGCGTTGGATCAAGCACTGTGGATCCCTTCTCTGGAGGCAAGCCTGCCTCTTGCACTTGTCTGAATAGAGGCAGGGAGGTTTGAAACTGTAGAAGACACAGCCTGAGGAACTAAGAGGGGAAGCAGCACAGACAGCAGTCCCAGTGTTCTCTGAAGTCTCAGGACAGTAAGACACTCTCATTTGAATCTATCTGCCAGCTAGAGAGCATGCCCACAATCAGCAAACTCAAGAAACAATTCCACCAGCTTACTTATAGGAAGTCTGTTCCTGCCTAAAGTCTGGTGCTTGCAGAAATAAGATGCTAGCAAGATTCCTTAAGCTCAATCTGGCAGAGGGACAGGCATTAGACACTCAGAACAAAAAAAGTAACTCAAGTGGCTGCAATATGAAAAGTACATTGGCATCAGCTGCTGAAAGCACAGAAGCCATATGTTCTAGCTGAGAGACCCAAGTTCATGACGTGTCTTGTCTCCCTCGAAAAGCCCCCATATTAACAGGCTCTGTAGGATTCAGAACTCCCTGAAATCTTGCCAGAGAAGGCAAAGAAGAATGCAGAAGCAGGACAGGTTGTTTGGCTTTCCTTACTTACCTGCTCTGGTGCTCAGCAGGAAGATAAAGATGGGCTGTTGACCAAAGTTCTTAATGGCAAGGTGTCTCTCTTCCCCCTAACAGAGCCATCCAGCCGCTCGTAGCTGTAGCCTTTTCAAACAAGCAACATTTATGTTTCTGAAACCCTGTCTGTGCTCTTATCCCTCTACCTCATTCTCTGCTGTCTCCCTGCTGTCCTGAATCTTCTTATGCCAAATCCTCCTGTCTCAATTCTCATTTCATTGCCTTCAGCTCCTCCATTCTTTCCCAGTTAAGCCTTGTATAAGCTGAAATAGTGACCCTGACTTTCAGACTGACTGTTGGCAAACGGTCATTTTGCTGAGTCTGAAGCAGAAAGTCATAGCATTTAAATTTACTGCTTGGAAACACAACAGGAAAGCTCAGAGCCAAAGTCAAAGCACATAGTCCCATTTCAGACTATGCTGTGCTGGCTGTTGGCCCCACTGAAAGGCCAGCAACCCTTGGATTCTCCTTACACAAACTCCCACAGCCTTCAGCGTGTGCTTTGCTGTGAGTGAGCAGCACGGGATACAGCCCTGTGTTTGGCTTTATCCTGCATTATCAGTTGTCCAAAACCATAAGCACCAAACAAAAGCCTCTTTCATAAGAAATCCTAAGTAGGCATAGAGCCATGTGCATTGAAACAAAAGCAATGTCCCAAGAACATTTTGGCAATCTTGCCAAAAATGGTCTGATCCAACCTGCCCTTGCAGACATGTTGGGGCCCCACTGCCAACAACTGTTTCCATCAAAAATTCATTTCCTGGTATGACTGTGGCCCAATTTGTTTTTTTGTGTTGGGCAAACTGAATCTAGAGCAAGCCTTCAGTGCAATTACTTCAGGACTCAGGCACGTAGCTGAACAGAGGTATATAATGAAGCACTGCTACCCTGCCATCTGTTAGCTCCATTTTATACAAGGCCCAAAGCTGAAACTACTTTGAAAAACATTTCAGTGCCAGCTCATTTCAGACAGGTGGTACCACAGCAAAGGACTGAATCAAGAGACTAAAGAGCTGAATCAAGACTCTCTCACAGCACCACTGCAAGAAGATGGTTTCTACATACTAAGAATCAATAAATTCTCATCATGTTCCCTTCTCCACCCCAGATAGCTCAACCAAAATTAGAAGAACAATATATGACAGATATCATTAGGATAAGCTCTGTGCTGCCAAAGTGTGCAGAACATACCTCTATAGTCCATGTAATCTTGCAGAATATCAAGCAGTTGAGTCATCTGAGAAAAGAGCAAGACACGGTGGCCACTGGAAGAACAGGAGACATAATGGTAGTAGCTTATCAGTAGTGGTGGGGCTGTGAGCTCTAGGCAAGTGTTTGGACTTGATGATCTCAAAGGCTGTTAGGAACTGGCTGGAGGACCGAGCCCAGAGAGTGGTGGTGAATGGTGCCACATCCAGCTGGCAGCCAGGCACTAGTGGTGTGCCCCAGGGATCAGTGCTGGGCCCCATGCTCTTTAATATCTTCATTGATGATCTGGATGAGGGCATTGAGTCAGTCATCAGCAAATTTGCAGATGACACCAAGCTGGGGGCAGGAGTTGATCTGTTAGAGGGTAGAAGGGCTCTGCAGAGGGACCTTGACAGGCTGGACAGATGGGCAGAGTCCAACAGGATGGCATTCAACAAGTTCAAGTGCCGGGTGCTGCACTTTGGCCACAACAACCCCATGCAGTGCTACAGGCTGGGGTCAGAGTGGCTGGAGAGCAGCCAGGCAGAAAGGGACCTTGGGGTGCTGATTGACAGTAGGCTAAACATGAGCCAGCAGTGTGCCCAGGTGGCCAAGGATAGAATAGAATAGAATAGAATAGAATAGAATAGAATAGAATAGAATAGAACAGAATAGAATAGAATAGAATAGACCAGACCAGGTTGGAAAAGACCTTCGAGATCATCGAGTCCAACCTATCACCCAACACCATCTAATCAACTAAACCATGGCACCAAGCACCCCATCCAGTCTCTTCCTAAACACCTCCAGTGATGGTGACTCCACCACCTCCCTGGGCAGCACATTCCAATGGCCAATCACTCTTTCTGTGAAGAACTTCTTCCTAACATCCAGCCTAATTACACATTGTGCTTATGATATGTTACACTGAACTCTTTATCGCAGCCCTGAGTTGTGTGTGTTACTCTTCCCCTCACTTTTGTGTTGGGGGAGCAAGGAATTTAGGCCTCATGTTAACCTGTCACATCCCATCCGCTCTGTACATCAAGCCTTACAGGTTTATGGTCCATTCCCCCACATCAAAACAGTCAGCCTCATCTGCCAGCATCAGTTGACATGCCTACAGTGAGTGATGTAATAAGGTTCTGGCACAGCTCTGCTGCTGGCTGGATGCAGCCTGGTGAGGATCCAAAGGAGCCTGTCTAAAAGGATCCTCGTATCTTCAACCTAGCATCATGAGATCTTCCTCACTACATGACTTGCCAGACCAGACTCTTCTCAAATCACACACTACAAAGCATCTTAAATGCTGGGAAAAAGTAGTATCAGCATCTCTCTGACAGCGGAGTACTTACTCCTCCAGGAAATGACCTCCTGCCTACAACTGTGTATAAGTGAGAAGTCAACTCTCCTCCCTCCCAGCTCTAGGCTTCAGTGCTGTTTAAATCAGACTTCACTGTAGAGGAGAACACAGACATTTTCAAGTCCAGAATTTGTACAGGGCTGGTTCTGTGGCAAAGACCTTCAAGGGAGAGGCACTCATGAGTTGCTATATAGCAGAAGGAGAAAAACCTCCACAACATCAGAATGTCCCAAAGTCTGTTGAACTTGTGTTCCTTGGAAGCAGTTAAAGAGAAAGAAGGTAGAATTGGTGTCCTGCAGGAGGCACTGCTTCACAGGCAGCATGCACCAGAAAGCAAACTGCAGTTTGATTTGCTTCCCAGCTGAGAGATGGAGGTAAATGCACAAGGCTTTTGGATTCCAGGTTCCAAAGGCAGCAGAGCCCAGGGCCAGGAGTTCTGAATGCCATTCCCAAAGCTGAAGTCTCAGCTTATTCATGGGTTTGGGTCCAGTCACTTTTCTTTTTCACATTTGGTATACGTTCTGCCTCCAGAGCTAACAGACACGGCAGCACAAAGAAACTCAACTGATGCCTTGGGAGCTGTTCTCCAAGAAAACCACAAACCAGATAACCTCAGCTCTGTTTCAGATGGATATTCTTCCATGTTCCCAAATACAGCAAACACAGGATCACAAGAGTTAGTGAAGTGTTTCAAGAAATGTTTAAAGGGCAGCTACAAAAATTTTTGAGGCTCCTCTATCACTTCTAATGCAGCTCCTTATGCTGAAATTACTCCTTTCAGGTAGTCAGCAACATGCACCAAATAGGGCAATGCTTGGGTTGTGATGAGTATCTACTCATTCCATGGCTAAATAAAGTCTTTCAAATTCCCAGTTTACTTCTTCTCCCTACCTGAACCCCACTCTATTTTCCTCACCCTGGTATGACATACCCAGTGTGTAAGAATGAAAGGAGTTTATCCAACAAACACAGCTTGCCACTGGCTTCAACAATATGGTCTCCAATCTCAAAGGGTTCTGGCTCAACACCTGCAACAGAAAACAGTTTCAGAAGCAGACCTAATACTATGCAAGTAACGACTTGGTGGTCAGCCTAAGTGTGTCTGCACTGCTACCTACTGCTAAGCAGATCCCTATGATGCTTGCTTGAGAAGTGATGGTCCTTCTCTGTCTCTAAAGAACACACTTAGAAGTTCACAAAGCACTGATTTAATTGTTTAGGAGAGAGTGGATGCACTGATGAGGAAACAAGTGAAGAGCTGCAGAGACTTCCACAGTCCCCAAGACTTACTCCTCATTACTGATGAACTGTTGTCAGAACTCACAGCTGGTTCTGATTCAATTACAACATTGTTTATTCCTTGCTTCTTCTAAGCATTACACTGCCAAGCAGTAACAGAAAACCAATGCACAAATCAAGAAACTTCTCTCTTTGGAGGGAGGAGTGCTTTCTTACCATTGAAAAGGTATGGGTGGGCAACACACTTCCGAAGCTGAATTAAGACATTCTGAAGTGTAACCTTCCTTCCCATCTCGTTTTCAAATGCATCTAGAACAAAGAGCACAAAAAGGGATCTGAGCAGGAAAGCCCATGCTCCACCAACAGCTGTAACTAGGAATATCTGGGCACTGAGTGCTGCTCTGCAGTGCTTCAGTACTGCAATATCTCTTCCTGTCACTAGTGGTGTGCCCCAGGGATCAGTGCTGGGCCCCATCCTGTTCAATATCTTCATTGATGATCTGGATGAGGGGATTGAGTCAGTCATCCGTAAATTTGCAGAAGACACCAAGTTGGGAGCAGGTGTTGATCTGTTAGAGGGTAGAAGGGCTCTGCAGAGGGACCTTGACAGGCTGGACAGATGGGCAGAGTCCAACATGATGGCATTTAACAAGTCCAAGTGCCGGGTGTTGCACTTTGGCCACAAGAACCCCATGCAGAGCTACAGGCTGGGGCTGGAGTGGCTGGAGAGCTGCCAAACAGAAAGGGACCTGGGAGTACTGGTTGACAGCTGGCTGAACATGAGCCAGCAGTATGCACAGGTGGCCAAGAAGGCCAATGGCATCCTGGCCACACCTTGAGTACTGTGTCCAGTTCTGAGCCCCTCAATTTAAGAAGGACATTGAGACACTTGAACGTGTCCAGAGAAGGGCAACGAGGCTGGGGAGAGGCCAGAACATAGAATCAATAAGGTTGGAAAACACCTCAAAGATCATCAAGTCCAACCTGCCACCCAACACCTCATGACTAATAAACCATGGCTTCAAGTGCCATGTCCAATCCCCTCTTGAACACCTCCAGGGACGGTGGCTCCACCACTTCCCTGGGCAGCACGTTCCAAGGGCTAACAACTCTCTCAGTGAAGAACTTTCTCCTCACCTCCAGCCTAAACTTCCCCTGGTGCAGCTTGATGCTGTGTCCTCTTGTTCTGGTGATGGTTGCCTGGGAGAAGAGACCAACCCCCACCCGGCTACAACTTCCCTTCAGGTAGCTGTAGACAGCTGTTCAGTCTGGAGAAGAGAAGGCTCCGAGGTGACCTCATTGTGGCCTTCCAGTATCTGAAGGGGGCTACAGGAAGGCTGGGGAGGGACTTCTCAGGATCTCAGGTAGTGATAGGACTAGGGGGAATGGAATGAAGCTAGAAATGGGGAGATTCAGGCTAGATGTGAGGAAGAAGTTCTTCACCATGAGAGTGGTGAAGCCATGGAATGGGTTATCCAGGGAGGTGGTTGAGGCCCCGTCCCTGGAGGTGTTTAAGACCAGGCTGGACGAGGCTCTGGCCAGCCTGATCTAGTGCAGGGTGTCCCTGCCCATGGCAGGGGGTTGGAACTAGATGATCCTTGTGGTCCCTTCCAACCCTGATTCTATGATTCTATGAGGTCTTCCCTGAGCCTCCTCTTCTCCAGGCTAAGCACCCCAGCTCCCTCAGCCTCTCCTCACAGGGCTGTGCTCCAGACCCCTCCCCAGCTTTGTTGCCCTTCTCTGGACACCTTCCAGCAACTCAACATCTTTCCTAAACTGAGGGGCCCAGAACTGGACACAGGACTCAAGGTGTGGCCTAACCAGTGCTGAGTACAGGGGCACAATGACTTCCCTGCTCCTGCTGGCCACACTATTCCTGATGCAGGCCACGATGCCATTGGCCTCTTGGCCACCTGGGCACACTGCTGGCTCATGTTCATCCTGCTATCAGCCAGCACCCCCAGGTCCCTTTCTGCCTGGCCACTATGTACAGATGGAAGAGGGAGAATTCAGAGAAAAGGAAATCTGTCTCATTGCTCAGGCTGCTTTGTTACAGTTAATTCATCTGTCCTAATACTGGATAACTTGAGATCCACATCCAGAATTTTCTGTGTCATCCTTTTATCTGAACACAAAAGCATGGAAGAGGAGTAGGGTTACCTGGAGATAAGCATTTTAAATTACAGGCTGGCCTAAAGCAGAATCCTGAAGGTAATCATCCCCAGCTCTGCAAATGCTCAGCTCCACATTCTTGTGTCTCTTATGTATTTTAGTACAAGCTAAAACCACAAATCAAGCAGTCCAAAGCAATGAATCTGGCATGTTTACTTTATGCATATTCTTCAGGTCCAAGTGTCTCCTCCTTCACTGCAACAGAGTATGGATTTACAAAAGAAATGACTTTTAGTTTTCAAAGTAGCTGATATGGTTCAAACCCTTCAGTTACCCAGATCTTTCATCAAAATGGCTTTGTAGTACTTCCTTTGCAGGGCTGACATTCCATGGTACAGAACCACCTCCACCTTCTTTGGAAGCTCTGCAGCCACCTCAGATTTAACTCTTCGAAGCAAAAACGGCTGCAGAAGATTGTGCAATTCTTTGGCTATGGAGAGTCAAGGGGAAAACAAAACAAGGAGAGGAGATTAGGGGGAAATAAAACAAGGAGAGAAGATTACTGCATTAAATGTAAAGAATTTAAACAGTACTGTCACAACTACACTTTCAAACCAACTGCATAAGGAACTTCACATCTATTAGTGAAATGATTCAAGCCCCTTTTTACAGAGAAACCAAACCACAACTCCTTACCTTAAATAGACAAGAACTATATTAAGGTAAATAATCATTACTTTTAGTGGCTTTGTTTTAAAGCCAAAACCTAGTACTACTATAAAGGCAAATAAAGGGGTGAAAACAGGTCTGCTTCCTATGCAGGTTAACAGCTGCTTTTGATTCAAGTGCTTATTACTGACCTGGCTCACTCTCCTTTTCAACTGCTTGGTAATACTCAACAAACTCTTTCACTTCTGTTCTAGGAAAGATGTCAGGCTCAATAAGGCTGAGTAAGGAGTACAGCTCCTGGAGGTTGTTCTGCACTGGAGTGCCTGTGAGTAGCAGACTGAAGCCTACTGAGAACTGAAAGAACCAGCAACACAATGAAATCATGAAGAGAGAATATCTGGAATGGAATGATACTTTGTACACAACTCCCCTCAAGTTAATCTTAAGTTTAACTTAAAGATGACAGATGGCACAGAACTGCCCACAGACTGTAAATGTCTGCCAAAACCAACTAACATAAGGTATGGTGTAACAGTCATAGAATGATAGAATTGTTGAGGTTGGAAAAGATCTTTCAGATCATGGAGCCCACCTGCTAATCCAACACTGCCAAGTCCACCATTAAACCAAGTGCCACATCTACACATCTTTTAAATACCTCCAGGGATGGTGACTCAACCAGTTCCCTGGGCAGCCAGATGCAGTGCTTGACAACTCTTGAAGACATATTTCTTACTGTCCAATCTTTAAACTCCCATGGCACAACTAGAGGCAACCTCCCTCATCCTATCAGTCATTACTTGGGAGAGGAGATCAACACCCACCTCACTACAACCTCCTGGTTCTAGAGAGTGAAAAAGCGTCCCCTCAGACTCCATTTCTTCACACCATACAGCCCCAGTTCCCTCAGTTGCTGATGCTAGCCCAGACTTAATGCCCATGTTTTAGAATAGAATAGAATAGAATCAATAAGGTTGGAAGAGACCTCAAAGATCATCAAGTCCAACCTGTCACCCAACACCTCAGGACTACTAAACCATGGTACCAAGTGCCACATCCAATCCCCTCTTGAACACCTCCAGGGACAGTGACTCCACCACCTCCCTGGGCAGCACATTCCAATGGCGAACAACTCTTTCTGGGAAGAACTTTCTCCTCACCTCAAGACTAAACTTCCCCTGGCACAGCTTGAGGCTGTGTCCTCTTGTTCTGGTGCTGGTTGCCTGGGAGAAGAGACCAACCTCCTCCTGCCTACAACCTCCCTTCATGTAGTTGTAGACAGCAATAAGGTCTTCCCTGAGCCTCCTCTTCTCCAGGCTAAACAACCCCAGCTCCCTCAGCCTCTCCCCATAGGGCTTGTGCTCCAGACCTCTCACCAGCTTTCTTGCCAGTCTTCTACCACTTCAGTAGCACAGCAGTGATTCAATTTTACGTCTGTCTGCTTTTCAGTTTTTGGTCTTTCAAATTGCCCCAACACTGTCAAGCCCAAACACAAGTCACAATAAGAGATAAGGACTACATACTGCCCATCTCTCTGCAAAGCCAACAAGATAGACCTTTATCTGCCTGCCACTAAATATGAGAATCTATTCACCAACTCTGATGGGAACTGGATGTGGCCCAAAGCTTAACAATTACTCAGAAGAACACAGAACCTGTGTGCTATACTGAAGAGAGAAAAGGCTTTAGACAGTAAAAGAGGGATGAGTTCTTTTACCTGTGAAAGCACCTTGTAAAGCAGAGAGTTTTGATTTTTCAGTCTGTGAGCTTCATCTACAACCAAGGCAGCCCAGCTAAAGCTGAAAAAAACCCAGCATCATCAATTAGGGGCAGACAATTCATTCTTGTCAGTACAAAAAGACTGAAGTAAGTGATAGATCTGCTTGGCTGAACTTGAGATGGTCCTACCCCATGAACCACAAGCAAACATCCTAAGCAGGGACAGGAGGAATGCACAAGTACCGCTTTTCAAGAGCCTACACAGCTTCTTGACTATGGCCTGGATGAGTTTTCCTGAAATCAAAACTAAGTCAATTCACTTGCATTTTACTGCTTGTCTCTCCACCCTCTTTTCTATGGGGAAAATAACATAGGCACAAGTCAGTCAAACATTGGAGGAGGTGTATAGTTTGGAACAAGAGAGACCAGGCCCACCTGTGCAAAAACCCACCAGCTACAATCAGATAGTGATGGCAGAGTGATTACAAGCCTTTTGCAAATCACCCAAGACAGGAGCTTCAGCTTGTTCTGGGTATGACACAGCTATATGCAGAGTCTCATCAAGGAGGCTACAGAATCACTGGTGACCTAGTACCTCCACCAGGCTTAACAAAAACTCCAGACCTTTTCAGTCCTCAGTGCTTGTGCCTGCTTGCCACTGGGGTTTCAACTCCCACATCACAAAGTCAAGTATGGCTGAACAATAGGCAGAGGAGGGAAAGTTTGCCTCTCCAGTTTTTCTTCTGCCTGAGGTAACATACTCAGGATATGAATACAGAATTGCATACAGGATCAATATGGTGGTCTCAATCTTCACCCCATGATGTGCTAGACTCACTGAAAAGTGAGTCTTCGTCCTGCTAGGTGATGGTTGCTCTGCTGGAACCAAGTCTTCAATGTAGTCAGGTGGAGGTGATCCCCTGAGGATTGATTTTAGCAGAGGGAATTGACCTTGCACCACAGTGGCTTGTGAAGTGCAGAGTTTCTCTGCTTCCTTGACAGTTCTGATTAGGGACAGAAGTCTCTTTTCCCATTCTGAATACCTTTTCTCAGTGTCCTTAAACAAAGCTGAGGAAAGTAACAGGGGCCTGTTGGGGCCTTTTGGTCATTCTGGAATATCCCACAGTATGGTGGGTACTCAGCAAAACCCCATTCAGCCTTTTCTCTACACTGCAGCCAGTTTTTGTATCCTTACAAGACAAAGACCACATTGAAGACTTGGTTCCAGTAAAGCAACAATCACCTAGGAGGATGAAGAAGACTCAGGTCTTGAGTGATGAATGCACATCATGGGGTGGAGATTGAGACCACCCTATTGATCCTGTATGCAATTCTGTATGCACATCCTGTTACTTCAGGCCAAGGACTCAGAGCAGTTGTTGCTCCACCAGGATTGCACTGGTTCTGCAGAGTCCTTGGTACATTGCTGCACCTGATGGCAACGTTCACCGTCTTGTCCTACAGTGGTTCATTGTGTGCATTGCACATGAAGCCCTGGGTTAAAAGTACTCATGTTCTGTACTGGAAAATGATGATCCACAGAAACCTTACTGAACTGCACCCCTTTTAACTTTGGAGGCAAGAGGTGACTGCTCCACCACTCATAGGGGCCAAGCTATTTTTGTTGAAACATCAACAGGGTGGAGTGTGGCAGTAATACAATACAATACAATACAATACAATACAATACAATACAATACAATACAATACAATACACCAGGTTGGAAGAGACCTTCAAGATCATCACGTCCAACCCATCAACCAATCCAACCCACCTAAACAACTAAACCATGGCACCAAGCACCCCATCAAGTCTCTTCCTGAACACCTCCAATGAAGGTGACTCCACCACCTCCCTGGGCAGCACATTCCAATGGGCAATCACTCTCTCCGTGTAGAACTTCTTCCTAACATCCAGCCTAAACCTCCCCTGGCGCAGCCTGAGACTGTGTCCTCTTGTTCTGGTGCTGGCTGCCTGGGAGAAGAGACCAACCTCTGCCTGGCTACAACCTCCCTTCAGGTAGTTGTAGAGAGCAATAAGGTCACCCCTCAGTCTCCTCTTCTCCAGGCTAAGCAACCCCAGCTCCCTCAGCCTTTCCTCATAGGGCTTGTGTTCCAAACCCCTCACCAGCTTCTTGGCTGCCTGGGCACACTGCAGACTCATGTTCAGCCTACATCCAAAACCGCTCCCCTCCCCACAAAGCTGGGATGGGGGCAAGCGGAGAATCTGGAATAGAGGGAGCCAGGGGCACATGGCCTGGGGGAAGGGCTCATATGTGTCTACTGACCCACAGCCTTGGGTCGGGGGAGGTGTCTCCCCCTGGCTCCCTCTATCCCAGCTTCTCTGCCTTCCCTCATCCTGGCTTCACAGGGGGCGAGGGGCTTTGGATGTACTGCCACATTCTCACACTACATTGGAACAAGGCTCTTGCTCAACTCACTTGTGGTGGTGGTACATTGCTGTATCAGGACATGCTAACACAGCTTGTATTAGAATGGGTTAATTGGGAAATGGTCTAATCAACTAAACCATGGCACCAAGCACCCCCCATCCAGTCTCTTCCTAAACACCTCCAGTGATGGTGACTCCACCACCTCCCTGGGCAGCACATTCCAATGGCCAATCACTCTCTCTGTGTAGAATTTCTTCCTAACATCCAGTCTGAACCTCCCCTGGTGCAGCTTGAGACTATGTCCTCTTGTTCTGGTGCTGGTTACCTGGGAGAAAAGACCAGACCCCACCTGGCTACAACCTCCCTTCAGGTAGTTGTAGAGAGTAATAAGGTCTCCCCATCTGTCCAGCCTGTCGAGGTCTCTCTGCAAAGCTCCTCTACCCTCTAACAGATCAACATCTGCCCCAAGCTTGGTGTCATCTGCAAATTTACTGATGATGGATTCAATGCCTTCATCCAGATAATCAATAAAGATATTAAAGAGCATGGGGCCCAGCACTGATCCTTGGGGCACACCACTAGTGTGGTGCCAGCTGGATGTGGCACCATTCACCACCACTCTCTGGCCTCAGCCCTCCAGCCAGTTCCTAAGTAGCACTCAGTGCTGCTGTTCAAGCCAGGGACTGACAGCTTGGCCAGGAGTTTGCTGTGGGGAACAGTGTCAAAGGCCTTGCTGAAGTCCAGGCAGACTACATCCACAGGCCTCCCCACATCCACCAGGCAATCACCTGAGCATAGAAGGTGCTTCCTAAATCCATGCTGGCTGGGCCTGATGCCTTGGCCATCCTGTAAGTGCTGTGTGACTGCACTCAAGATGACCTGTTCCATAATCTTGCCTGGCACTGAGGTCAGGCTGACAGGCCTGGAATTCCCTGGCTCATCCAACCAGCCCTTCTTGTGGATGGGCACCACGTTTCAGTTAACTGGCATGAAAACTGCCAGTTCATGTACATCCTAGGTGACATTAAAGATTATTCACTGAAAACAGGTCAAGGCAAAGCTCTAATCACAAGCAAAGAACATCCTTGACTCCTGTGAAAAAAAAATAAATCATGGGATGTCACACATAGAAACATACACTTAAGGAATATACACTTAAGGAATTGTTGACAGATATGAAGGCTTATACTTGGAAAAAAAAATGCAAATCACACTCACAGGTTCAGAAATGCTGCATCTTTCATACAAATCTGCAATGAAAAGAAATGATATATGACTTATTCAAATACACCACTTAAGAAACAGAATAGCAATCCAAGTGCCAGGTGCTGCACTTTGGCCACAACAACCCCATGCAGAGCTACAGGCTGGGGTCAGAGTGCCTGGAGAACAGCCAGGCAGAAAGGGACCTGGGGGTGCTGATTGACAGCCACCTAAACATGAGCCAGCAGTGTGCCCAAGTAGCCAAGAAGGCCAATGGCATCCTGGCCTGCATTAGGAATAGTGTGGCCAGCAGGAGCAGGGAAGTCATTCTGCCCCTGTACTCAGCACTGGTTAGGCCACACCTTGAGTCCTGTGTCCAGTTCTGGGTCCCTCAGTTTAAGAAGAACATTGAGACTCTTGAAGGTGTCCAGAGAAGGGCAATGAGGCTGGGGAGAGGCCTCAAGCACAGCCCTGTGAGGAGAGGCTGAGGGAGCTGGGGTTGCTTAGCCTGGAGAAGAGGAGGCTCAGGGGAGACCTTATTGCTCTCTACAACTACCTGAAGGGAGGTTGTAGCCAGGTGGGGGTTGGTCTCTTCTCCCAGGCAACCAGCACCAGAACAAGAGGACACAGTCTCAAGCTGTGCCAGGGGAAGTTTAGGCTGGAGGTGAGGAGAAAGTTCTTCCCAGAGAGAGTTGTTAGCCATCGGAATGTGCTGCCCAGGGAGGTGGTGGAGTCACTGTCCCTGGAGGTGTTCAAGAGGGGATTGGACGTGGGATTGGACCAGCCCCCACCTGGCTACAACCTCCCCTCAGGTAGTTGTAGGCAGCAATAAGGTCTCATCTGTGCCTCATCCAGGCTAAGCAACACCAGCTTCCCCAGCCTCTCCTCATAGGGCTTGTGCTCGAGGCCTCTCACCAGCCTCCGTGCCCATCTCTGGACACGTTTTGACACAGTTGATGGCAGTCTTGGACTTGCTTAATTATGAGCATTGCCATTTATGGTATTTAGGACAAGGTTTATCACTGATAACCCTTTCCTGCCTCTGCAAGGTGGAAGAAGATTCAGGCTCAGAGTGGTCAGCACAGGTCACACAGCTCTCAGTGGGAAGACATGTGAAATACTTGAAGAGAGCAAATGCAAAAGGACAAAGGGAAGAGAAGATCGGAGAGGTGGGGTTAGAGAGCTTTGCATCGAATTTCAAGCTGATGTGTTTGTTAAGAGATTGGTAAAATAAAAGCAAAGTCCTGGTACAATTTAACACCTGAGTGGAACTGACTCAGAAAAGGGCTTTTTCCCCACTCCAGAAAACTAAGGACCAGACCACAGAAAGTCTAAAACAGTGACCCTTTTCTGCTTGGTTCTATTTACTGCTCTTAGGAGAGCTCTTAGATTCTGGCCCAAGTCCTACCAACTCCAAGAGCAACCTCACCATTTTGCATTCCAGGAATGAGGCATGGTACAGAGATACACAAAAAGGCAAACTCTAAGTGTCCTTGCATTGCCTGATTAATAATCCTAATGAACACTTGTGCACTTCATTAAATGGTGAAGGTCTGTAAGGTGCCATACAAAGGCAATGCTGATGCCACTTAGCATTAGTTAAGGATGGACAGATGTCTGTTTTCTTTACTCAAGTTGTGATACAGCTATGCAGTAAAGATAGAGGTCAGAGATGAGTACAAAGGACAAGGCTGGGTGGTACAAAGGAATGGAAAAGACAAGGAAGGACTTGATCCCTCCTTTCAAATGACAAAAATATCACATACCTCATATGTAGTCAAAAGCACTTGGAAGTGAGATTGCTCTCTCAGGCTCTGCTGCAGTTTAGGTCGCTCCTCCTTGTTGCCTATGTATGTCACAAAGGAAAGACCTGGAGCAAACCTGTTGTCAAAAGAAGGAGCAAAAACATGGAGCCAAATTAAGTCTTTCAGGTTCTTATGACCCTAGATGCCATTATCAACTACTGCCCTGACACCAACACCCTGCCCTGCTGTGAAATGTGGCTGGATCTCAGCTTTTCAATCCAACCCCTTCTGAGGGTTGGGTTTTTCGGGTTGGCATCTCAGCTTCTGGTTCTGGTCTAGACAAGACCCAAAGAAACTGTGTTCTCCTAGGTATTGCAACCCAAGTTTCAATCATCTAAGTGAAAAACAGTGCTATGGTCTGCCTCTATTCTGAACTGAGAAAGCCCATGAGAAGCAAGTAAATGAACACAATTTACCCAGTTGGTACCAAAGAATTGGCCTACATTATGCTAAAATAAAGGCAAACAAAGTCTACAGCCTACAGCTCCAAGCCAGGGCCTCAAAAATCTATCCTCTTAGTCATAGGATCACTGGATGCTAGGGGTTGGAAAGGTCTAGTCAAAAAGCAAATAAAACCAGTTCCACAGAGGAAGAGTCTGGACCATAAAATTCTTCATTTGACCTCACCACTCATGTTTGCCTAATTTTCCTCCTGGGTAGCTGTTTGCTGCTGGTCTATGAAGGGATGAACATTCTCCCACCTATTCCAACCACAAGGCTACCCAAATCAGGCCAGCCCACCTCAGAACATAACCTGGATGACTTCAGATGCTGAGACAGCAACACCCAACAGCTACACAGACAGACAGACTTCTGTTCTAGTCATTTAACTTTCTTTCCTTAAATGGAATCTTTGGGCTCCAGCTTAAAAATGTTCATATCCCAGACACAGCAAACGTGTCATCAGCCCAGTCACTACACCCCAGTGAAGACATGTTGCATGCACAGATGTAATGTATTTTGCATGCATACATGAGCATGCCAAGGAAGATATTACTCAGCTTGGGTCTTACCTTGCATCATACATAATCCTGACTGTCTCCTGCAGATTTTGCCTAAGAGAGGCTGAGCATGGAGGGTACAAATCAATAAAAGGCAAGAAGCTACTGGGGACACTTGGACTGAAAGCCAGCCAATACTAGAAACTGAATGAATTGGAATAGAATAGAATAGAATTAGCCAGGTTGGAAGAGACCTTTGAGATCATCAAGTCCAACCTATCATCCAACACCATCTAATCAACTAAACCATGGCACCAAGCACCCCATCCAGTCTCCTCCTAAACACATCCAGTGATGGTGACTCCACCACCTCCCTGGGCAGCACATTCCAATGGCCAATCTCTCTTTCTATGAAGAACTTCTTCCTAACCTCCAGCCTAAACCTCCCCTGGTGCAGCCTGAGACTGTGTCCTCTTGTTCTGGTGCTGGTTGCTTGGGAGAAGAGACCAACCCCCACCTGGCTACAACCTCCCTCCAGGTAGTTGTAGAGGGCAATAAGGACTCCCCTCAGCCTCCTCTTCTCCAGGCTAAGCAACCCCAGCTCCCTCAGCCTCTCCTCACAGGGCTGTGCTCCAAACCCCCTCCCCAGCTTTGTTGCCCTTCTCTGGACACCTTCCAGCAACTCAACATCTTTCCTAAACTGAGAGGCCCAGAACTAGACACAGGACTCAAGGTGTGGCCAAACCTGTGCTGAGTACAGGGGCACAATGATCTGCCTGCTCCTGCTGGCCACACTGTTCCTGATCCAGGCCAGGATGCCATCGGCCTTCTTGGCCACCTGGCCATTCATGCATACCACAGCAATGTAAAGACTGCATTAACTACATAGCTTGCATTGACTTGTTGGTTTAGTAGCTTCCGTTTTTACTTTGTCTTTTCCCTGAAAGGAAGAAAGCTGTTTTACTTGAGCACATTTGGATAGAATCTTTGTAACTTGCTGTGTAAGAATATGAGCCAGACAACTGTTGAAACTTACCTTTCTAGTTCCTCCTTCCAGTTGCTCAGAACAGACAGAGGACAAAGTACCAGAAATTTCTCTTTGCTTGTTATTTTTTTGGTCAAATAAAGAAGTAGAGAAATAGTCTAGAAAGAAAAGGGGAAAAAAAGTTAGTAACAAGGAAAGGGTTCAGCCCAATAGCCTGAACCTACATAAACTATCTCCTTGTAGAGCTTTGTAGTCAGTTCCCACAGGTTCCCTAGCACAAAGCAGGAAATATCAAACAAGATCCATCATCAATGACAAAAAAGCTTAGATCCCAAAATGTGGCCTCAGTATTTGGAGTCCCTTTCCAAAGACCTTTCACAGAAAAAGATCTACCACACATCACTTTCTAAAACTACTAGTTTGGGGGTTTTTTTTAGAGAAATTGAATACCATCATCTGAAACAAAGCAGAGTCATTTTCTAACAAAACTGGAACTTGTTGAACGACTTACCAAAGCAAAAAGTAAATCTTCATTCCTATACTGACAAATGCAAAACCACCTTACTGCAGGTGCATGACATTACATCATCCTCTCTGTATTGGCTGTGTGTTGTGCCTTCAACTCTGTGCATTATGAATTATGCATTAAGGTGCCTGTAAAAAATGACCACTTGTCTTTTTACAAAACCCTGGAACCTTTTAGAGGGTTACTTGGGATTTAACAGCTGGTTCGAATGATTAGGGAAGGGAAGAAACAGTGAGCTCTCTCTTTTGAGTATGGACTTCAGGACATGTTTTTCCCTCTCAGCAGAGAGACCTACTGTAACTTAGAAACACCCAGTCTTGAGCTGTGAATAGAGGGAGCAATCAAAGGGAGAAGAAAACAAGCTCCAGCACTTGCACAACTTTCAGCTTCTGTGACAGGTGCTGTGGGAGATATGCAAATCCTCTTGCCACTGCTTGCAGGATGTGGCTCCTGACTCAGGGTCAAGCCTTGGTGCTGCTCTAGAGGGATGAAGCTGGCAGCCCCTAACTAGTGAACCAGAGTGTGTGCTACAGGCCAGACTGAGAAGTTTGTTTGCCTCTGCCAGGCCTGCCTGCTGCAGAAACTTGGAGTTGTTTTTTTTGTTCCTTCTTGGGGGTGTTCAAAAAGGGATTGGACGTGGCAGTTGGTGCCATGGTTTAGCAGTCATGAGGTCTTGGGTTGACAGGTTGGATTTGATGATCTTTGAGGTCTTTTCCAACCTAATTGATTCTATGACTCTATGACAAGGCTGCCTAATTGACCAGTCATTAGTGTGGTTTTTGATTCTTCATTCTGGGCTAAAAAATCAAGAAGTTTGGTAAAGATCATTGACCAGAAGAAGACAACACACCTGACAAGTCTTCCCAAGACCCATCTCATCACCCAGGATACAGCCATGCTGGACATCATAGCACTGCACCAGCCAGTTTACGCCTTCTAGTTGATAGGGACGAAGTGTAATGCCTGGAAATTAAACCAATCTGTTGCATTTAAAGAGCCATCCAACATCATCTAGACAGAGCTATACCCTGAAGCCACCAGAAAGAAGGTCCTCTCCAGAGCAGGACTTCCCAAACCTTTGCCTTACAGGAAAAGCACTCCATTTCCCAGCAGGTGGTTTAGAGATCAGAACCAGCACTTACAGCAAACTCATTAAATAAATCAAATCATATTCAGGAACCTGTACACACAAAAATGCCCCAGGTTCTTACAAAGGAGTGTACAAGGAACCCCATCTGGTAATGAAGCCACTACTCTGCATTCTTAAAAGGTGGATTGATTTTCAGCTTCAGCTACCAAGGAGACCTTATTGTGGCCTTCCAGTACCTTAAGGAGGCTTACAAGAAAGCTGGGGAGGGACTTTTTAGGGTGTCAAGTAATGATAGGACATGGGGGGATGGAAAAAAAAATAGAAATGGGAAGATTCAGATTGGAGGTTAGGAAGTTCTTCACCATGAGGGTGGTGAGACACTGGAACAGGTTGCCCAGGGAGGTGGTAGAAGACCGATGCCTGGAGGATTTTAAGGCCAGGCTGGATGGGCTCTGAGCAACCTGATTCAGTGTGAGGTGTCCCTGACCATGTCGGGGAGGGTGGAACTGGATGATCCTTGAGGTCCCTTCCAACCCTGACAATTGCATGACTCTACTTCGTAAAACATCCAAGTACTACATCCAAGGACACCATTTAGGCTACTAAAAGTGTTTGTAACACTCTTCTACTGTATAATAACCACTTCTCAACAAGGTATTCTGCAGCTTTCACAGAATCACAGAATTAACCAGTTTGGAAAAGAGACCTTCAAGATCATCAAGTCCAACCTATCACCCAACACCATCTAACCAACTAAACCATGGCACTGACTCATCCAGTCTTTTTACTTAAAGTCTTTTTTCCAGGGACAGTGATTCCACCACCTCCCTGGGCAGCCTATTCCAATGGCCAGTCAGTCTTTCTGTGAAGAATTTCTTCCTAACATCCAGCCTAAATTTTCCTACACTTCAGCTAGGTTAAACGTAAAACGTGTCCAGAGAAGGGCAATGAGGCTGGGGAGAGGCCTTGAGCACAAGCCCTATGAGGAGAGGCAGAGGGAGCTGGGGTTGTTTAGCCTGAAGAAGAGGAGGCTCAGGGGAGACCTTATTGCTCTCTACAACTACCTGAAGGGAGGTTATAGCCAGGTGGGGGTTGGCCTCTTCTCCCAGGCAGCCAGCACCAGACCAAAAGGACACAGTCTCAAGCTGCACCAGGGGAAGTTTAGGCTGGAGGTGAGGAGAAAGTTCTTACCAGAAAGAGTTGTTAGCCATTGGAATGTGCTGCCCAGGGAGGTGGTGGAGTCACCGTCCCTGGAGGTGTTCAAAAAGGGCTTGGACATGGCACTTGGTGCCATGGTTTAGTAGTCATGAGGTGTTGGGTGACAGGTTGGACTTGATGATCTTTGAGGTCTTTTCCAACCTATGATTCTATGATGAGGGGGAATAGCTTTAAGCTGTAAGAGTAGATATGAGTATGAAATTCTTTACAGTAAGGGTGGTGAGACACTGGAACATGTTGTCCAGAGAGGTTGTGGACGCCCCTCCTCTCTGGAGGTGTTCAAGGCCAGGCCGGACAGGGCCATGAGCAACCTGGTCTAGTGGGAAGTGTCCATGTCCATGCCCATGGCCAGGGGATGGAGGGTGGGTTTGGAACTAGGTGATCATTAAGGCCCCTTCCAACCCAAGTAATTCCAATTTATGCTCAACACCTACCCACTTTGAGGATGACATACTCCTGAAGCAGAGAATTGTCTAAGGCAGTGCTGAGCCTCAGCAGCAGTAAAAGCAGGGCTCAGGAGGCCAAGGCCCACTCCCTATGAGGAGAGGCTGAGGGAGCTGGGGTTGCTTAGCCTGGAGAAAAGGAGGCTCAGGGGAGACCTCATTGCTGTCTAGAACTACCTGAAGGCAGGCTGTAGCCAGGTGGGGGTTGATCTCTTCTCCCAGGCAACCAGCACCAGAACAAGAGGGCACAGCCTCAAGCTGTGCCAGGGGAGGTTTAGGCTAGATGTAAGGAAGTTCTTCACAGAGACTGGCCACTGGAATGTGCTGCCCAGGGAGGTGGTGGAGTCACCGTCCCTGGAGATGTTTAGGAAGAGACTTGATAGGGTGCTTGGTGCGATGGTTCAGTTGATTAGATGGCGTTGGACGCTAAGTTGGACTCAATGATCTCAAAGGTCTCTTCCAACCTGGTTAATTGTATTCTATTCCAAGCACCCACCGACACCG
Organism: Picus viridis; assembly: GCA_033816785.1. NCBI lineage: Eukaryota > Metazoa > Chordata > Aves > Piciformes > Picidae > Picus > Picus viridis. Next base: position 11,717,665 of record CM066569.1, on the reverse strand, counting down.
ACCTACAAAGCCAAGAGCCTGGGCCTGAGGCCGCCGGGGAAGGTTTGCGAGGAGCAGGGAGCATTGCGGCACCACGGCTCTCCGCAGCGGCACTACCCGCTTTTACAGGCCCGGGGACCGCCTTTCTTTACACCTGTCTTTATCCGGTACACGGGGGTTGCTAACAGAGCCCACACCATTATAGCTGCGCGGCACCGTGCCGCCGCAGGGCCTCCCCGCCGCCTCCCGCCGCCCTCTCACACAAGCCCACCCCCAGCCGCCCTCGCCAGCTCCCTCACCACCCGTCTCCCCGGACAGCCCAGGGCCTGACCCGCTACCGGCGGCGGCCCGCTGACCTGTCAGACCCCACCGGTAAACCTCCGCTTCCTCCACACCAGGGCCCTTCGTCCGGGCGCTGGCAGCGCGGTGAAGTGCCTGGAAGAACCGAGACATAGCAAGAGAAGCTCGGCTAGCCCCAGCCCGCCAGGAACCATTAAGACACGACTCCACTCCCGCCACTACTCTCCCCACGACTCCGAGCAGGGCGCAGGCGCCCTCGGCAGGCGGGCGGGGCGAGACCGGCAGCGCCGCCCCGGGAGCTGCAGGACTTAGCCCCAGCCGGGCGCTGTGGGAGCGTTGGTCATGGCGCCGCTCCTGCTGTTGCTTCTCTGGCTGCTGCCGGCCGCCGCCGCCTTTTACCTGTGCTGCGTACGACGGCACACGGGCAGTGCGGGGGCCACGCTGCTTCGCCGGGAGCCGGGCCGGGCTGAGAAGAGGGGCTACAGCCCACCCAAGGAACCCGTGAGCTCCGGGAGAGGGCGGGCAAGCGGGTAGGTGGGGAGCGGTGCCGGGGAGCGGGGCCCAGCGCTCACCTCTCGCCCCCTTTCCGCAGTGGGCACCACGGCTGTGCGGCTCCGGGCTGAGGCTCTTTGTCCATGTGGCCAACACGGTGAGTAGGGGCCGGGGCGAGCTCGCCGCCCGGGGTAAACAAGGCAGTAAAACCTTAGGTTGCTTGGGGAAACCTGGACGAGGCCAAGGCTGACGGGAAATCCGGAGGGAGAGTGATCTCGGCGTGAAGGTAGCATTCACGTTTTGAGGGAAATTGCGGTGCTTTGCGCGGTTTCAGGTTCTCCCTCCCTCTCTCCCAGGTGGGATGCTGTGGAGGGAGGCAGCTGGCTTCTGGGGTGAGGGTGTCAGAGTGTTTTCGGGTGTATCCAGTCAGGAGCCCGCATCAAACTCGGAATACAGCAGAGGACGGCTTTCCCCAGACGTGAAGGGATTTGAGTCCCTGGGTATTTTTTCAGAAAGGTATTGAAGACAGCTCTCCCCCGCAGTGCTCTCTCCTCAGGGTAGGATTTGACGTTGAAGGCAGCTGTCCCCACAGTGCTGTCCGCGGGTCGGCTCTGGCTTTGAGGGCAGCTGTCTCTGTAGCACTCCTCTGGGGTGAGCTTTGAAGGCAGCTGTCCCTCCAGTGCTCTTCTCGGGTGGGCTTGGGCTTTGAAGGCAGCTGCACCCCTCGGGCTTTCCTCCTCTGCTGGGCTTTGGTGTGCCTGTGAGCCTGCAGGCTGATTAGTGCTGAGGCAGTTGTGGAGGAGACCTGACTGCTGTGTGCGAGGGTGCTGGGGCAGAAAAGCCTACATCTGCTTGGCCGTGAAGACCTTGTGGCACTGTCTGTCCAAAAGCAGGTGGATTTTGTTGTTGTTGCTGCTGCTGCTTGGCAGAGTCTGGGTTAGGCATAAAAGTGTCATTTCAACAGTGTGTCATGTTACAATTTGAGAATTGTTAAGATTGGAAAAGAGCCCTAAGATCATCAAGTCCAGCTATCAGCCCAACACCACCATGACCACAAAACCGTGTCCCAAAGTGACGTGTCTACAAGGGGTTTTTTTAACATCTCCAGGGTAGTGACTCTGCTCCTGGGCAGCCTGTTCCAATGCCTGACCACTCTTTCAGTAAAGAAATTTTTCCTGATACCTAATAAAAGCCTCCCCTGGAATAACTTGAGGCCTTTTCCTCTCATCCTGTCACTAGTTACTTGGACCTTGCTATGATCTCCTTTCAGGAGCTTTGTTAGCTTAGCAGCTGTTTGGGCCTGGAGTGAAGGCTGGCAATGGACTTTGTGAGTTTGTGAGAACACCTTGCAAATGGCTTTCTTCCAGGATATAACAAGCTGACTAACTTCTTATCTTTTATTTTGTGGTGGCTTCTGGTGTGTGGTTGTGGACTTGTTTCCTTTTCTGACATCCACCTGGGAGAGGGACACATGACATTCTCCAGATTCTCCATTTCCTATGGGATTGTACTGGTTTAGATTAGATGTAGATTAGGAGTGATGCCTTTTGAAGAAGAGACTAATTAATTAATTTAGGCTGGAGGTGAGGAGAAAGCTCTTCACAGAGAATTGTTAGCCATTGGAATGTGCCATGTGAGAAGGCTCAGGGGAGACCTTATTGCTGTCTACAACTACCTGAAGGGAGGCTGTAGCCAGGGAGGGGTTGGTCTCTTCTCCCAGGCAACCAGCACCAGAACAAGAGGACACAGCCTCAAGCTGTGCCAGGGGAAGTTTAGGCTGGAGGTGAGGAGAAAGTTCTTCCCAGAGAGAGTTGTTAGCAATTGGAATGTGCTGCCCAGGGAGGTGGTGGAGTCACCGTCCCTGGAGGTGTTCAAGAGGGGACTGGACGTGGCACTTGGTACCATGGTTTAGTCATGACGTCTTGGGTGACAGGTTGGACTTGATTTTTGAGGTCCTTTCCAACCTTGTTGATTCTATGATACTTCTTACATAATGTGTGAAGCAACATATCACTTCTTGAATCTAGAAGTGTGAGCCTTACTTCAGACATAACATGCTTTTGCAATCCATTGTTGAGGTGGCTAGAACTAGGCTGGCATTGCTATGAACTGGGAGCAGTGGTATTGCTGCACTGGGGACCAAGTTGTTCAGAGTGTTTTCAGCTGTCTGCTGCCATGGAATCTATCAGTTTCTCATGCTCTTCCAAGTTGACTTGATTTAGTACAGAATCTGAGTAACAGGAAAGACTAACAGCAGGGTAAATAAGACAATAGGAAGTTTCTACCTTATCCAATGTTTGCATGTTCTGCAGAACATGAGGAAAGTAAGGGATGGGAGCTATATAGATGCCTCTTAGTGTTGCAGCCACCAGCTGCAGGCTTTCTGGACTGAGTCAGGGAAGGACAAAGGCAGGAGAGCCAGAAGAATGCACTCTTTATATTAATATGAGAGGTGGGAGGAAAGTATTTCAAGGGACTTTTGTGGCCTGAAATACAAATATTTGTGCCTTTTTGTGTTTTATGGGTTTTTTTACTACATAGCATTGCATGCTCTCTGGAGTGCTCTGAAACTGAAGCAGTTTTGAGCATGTTCAGCATTCCTTGTCTAGCAAGGAGGGTGGTCAGGTCAAAGTTACTGCAAACCAATGTTTCTCCTTGCTTTCTTCTAGGCTTTTGGACAGATCTGCTTACTGCCATTCTTAATGAGGTAAGAGCAGGGAGTTTTCTCCCCTCCAAGGTTATCTGTTTTGTTTTGCTTTGGTTTTCTTCTAAGGTGCTTGCATTGCATACCACTCAACAGGCTATATGAAATGACCATTTTTAAGAGGGACACTGCAGAATTTGATTGGAGAGTGAGCAAGATTATTTCATAGATATTGTTTTTTTACTAGATTGTTTCTTTATTAACTACTTTGGTCTGAGTGACTCACTGTCAGAAGAAATTAACCCTTTTTGCACCCTCAGACAGGTGCCTAGAAACCAAAATCCCCAGTTTCCCTCTTTGTCTTTCTCTTCCTCTGCTGAAGAGCAATCCTTCTTTCAAAGATTGTGGGTGCACATATCTGCCATAGTGGTAAATCACCCACAGTGGTGGAAGAATAGTAGTAATGGCTAAATGTGAAGTTCAGAGGTTATAGCATGTTCTTGCTAAGGATATGCACTGTTTTCAGGCAGCCTTTTCTCCTCCTCTTGCACTTGTTTAGAAACTGTGTTTTCACGTGTATATTGCACTAAGAGCTACTCAAGAGAATAGAATAGAATAAACCAGGTTGCAAGAGACCTTCAAGATCATCAAGTCCAACCTGTTATCCAACACCATCTAATCAACTGAACCATGCAACCAAGCACCCCTATCAAGTCTCCTCCTGAACACCTCCAATGATGGTGACTCCACCACCTCTCTGGGCAGCCCATTCCAATGGGCAATCACTCTCTCTGTGTAGAATTTCTTCCTAACCTCCAGCCTAAACCTCCCCTGGTGCAGCTTGAGACTGTGTCCTCTTGTTCTGGTGATGGTTGCCTGGGAGAAGAGACCAACCTCTGCCTGGCTACAACCTCCCTTCAGGTGGTTGTAGACAGAAATAAGGTCTCCCCTGAGCCTCCTCTTCTCCAGGCTAAGCAACGCCAGCTCCCTCAGCCTCTCCTCACAGGGCTGTGCTCGAGGCCTCCCCAAGCCTCATTGCCCTTCTCTGGACACGTTCAAGTGTCTCAATGCCCTTCCTAAACTGAGGGGCCCAGAACTGGACACAGGACTCAAGGGGTGGCCTAAACAGTGCAGTGTACAGGGGCAGAAGGACTTCCATGCTCCTGCTGGCCACGCTGTTCCTGATGCAGGCCAGGATGCCATTGGCCCTCTTGGCCACCTGGACACACTGCAGGCTCATGTTCAGCCTACTATCAACCAGCACCCCCAGGTCCCTCTCTGCCTGGCTGCTCTCCAGCCACTCTGACCCCAGCCTGTAGCACTGCATGGGGTTGCTGTGGCCAATGTGCAGAACCCAGCACTTGGATGTGTTCAATCTCCTGCCCTTGGACTCAGCCCATCTGTCCAGCCTGTCGAGGTCCCTCTGCAAAGCCTCTCTGCCCTCCAGCAGATCAACTCCTGCCCCCAGCTTGGTGTTGTCTGCAAATTCACTGATGATGACTCAATGCCCTCATCCAGATCATTGATAAAGATGTTAGCATGGGGCCCAGCACTGATCCTTGGGGCACACCACTAGTGACTGAGAAGTCGGGAACCTCAGGATCATAGAATCATAGAATTGTTTCAGTTGGAAAAGGCCTCCAGAATCATGGAGTCCGACCATCAACCTGAGACCACCACCATTAAACTATGTCCTGAGGTGTGGTTTGCCCATCATTTGATGAGTCACCTGTGCATAAGCCCAGGACACTGGGAAGTGTATTAAACATAACTGATACCCATGAATCTTTACTTGAGGCATGGACTTTTTGAATGAATCAAACCTAGGCAAGTGTCATTGTTGTTACACAGCAGATCACTCCTTGAAGTTTATGACAGGGTCTTGATTTCCTTGCTTTACGTGTTCCAAGCCCTGTACGTGTGCTGCAGTGTCCTCTGTGATTGCAGGTGAACTGCATTGAAGCAGATCATGGTTTATAGTACTTTCTCCTTTTCTTTTCCTCTCCATTACTGTACTTACTGGCCTTGTAGGTGATCTATCTAATAGAAGTGGGGCTGTTCAGTCTGGAGAAGAGAAGGCTCAGAGGTGACCTAATTGTGACCTTCCAGTATCTGAAGGGGGCCTACAAGAATGCTGGGGAGGGACTTCTCAGGCTCTCAGGTAGTGATAGGACTAGGGGGAATGGAATGAAGCTGGAAGTGGGGAGATTCAGGCTGGACATGAAGAGGAAGTTCTTCCCCATGAGAGTGGTGAAGGCCTGCAATGGGTTGTCCAGGGAGGTGGTTGAGGCCCCGTCCCTGGAGGTGTTTAAGCCCAGGCTGGATGAGGCTGTGGCCAGCCTGATGTAGTGTGGGGTGTCCCTGCCCATGGCAGGGGGGTTGGAACTAGATGATCCTTGTGGTCCCTTCCAACCTTGACTGATTCTATGATTCTAAGTGCATCATCCAACTTTCACCATTTTACTTCCAGCTTGGTTGCCGGAGGCCGGCTGGCCTTAAATCAAGGAGTAGGAGGCTTTGTTAAGCAAGCAGAATAGATTTGGTGCTGCCCTTAGGGAAGGTGGGAGAGATGATCTTGTAAATGTTGCAACTCCCTGCTGTGAAAGCAGGCTGCCTAGACAAAATGTTCTTGGGTAAAGTTCCCTCTGAAGAGTCTGAAAAATTAGTCATGGTAGAGCTTGCAGACTCTGGCGGTGACTCTCTCTCTCTCTCTTTCAGGCTGAACGGCTTCTTGCTTCTGCGTTCACTTGACATTCATGAAGATCCCACGTTTATCCCAGAGGTTGCTGCAGAGGGTGGAGAAGACAAGTCTGAGGCAAAAAACGCTTCAAATATTATAGAGCAGCTGCTGGATGCAGGGTCAGTATGTGGCGTGTGAGAGCGGAAGAGCACGCTTGTTGGCACTGTCGTGTGAATGGGAAGCTGTTGGCAGTAATCTGGCATCAAATGGCAGTAATCTGGCATCAAATCTTTCTCCATGCTCAGCTGCTTTACAAAACAAATAGTACTGTCAATCTTCTTTCCTTTTGTGGCTTTACAAATCACCAGTAGCTGCAAGCACTGTGAAGTTTCTAGAAGCTTCAGGGAGCCTGCCTGGTGGGGAGGGAACAAATCCTGCCCTTGTCAGGGCTCTGCACTACAAGAGCAGGCACATTTAGTGGTTGGCTAGTTGGTGGGCACAAGCCTTTCAGGGAGTTTGCAGCTGTGCTGCATGTTGCCTGCAAGGACTCTCAAAGAGAACATAGAGGGTGCTTGGGGAAGAGAAGGATCACAGGTTTGTAAAGAAAACAATCCACAAGCAGCCCTGAAGAAAAGGACTTGGGGGTGCTGGTAGATGAGAAGCTCAACTTGAGCCAGCAGTGTGCACTTGGAGCCCAGAAACCAATCACATCTTGGACTACATGAAGAGAAGCACAGCCAGCAGGTTGAGGGAGGTGATTCTTCCCCTCTACTCAGCTCTGGTGAGACCCCACCTGGAGTACTGTGTCCAGTTCTGGAGCCCCCTGCCCCTGGCAGTCCAAACTGTGTTCAGTGGGATTACTCAGAGTACTTGCTTGGATGCCTAAGCCTCCACTGGACTGCAATGCTGAAGTCTACAGGTCTAAACAGAGGTGGATTTAATGGTTCACAGTTGCCCCTTTAATTCTTTCTTTGCAGGTCTGATTCTATTGAAAATGGGTTTAGCTTCAAAGGGATCAAAGACTACTTGGACTGCTATCGGTAGGTGAAATTATGGTCTGAAAACCACCTCACTTGCACGTTCTCCTGCAGTGAGGCTGCTACTGTTCTACAAGCTCTCAGGCATCTCTCTGTTAGAATCACAGAATCAATAAAGTTGGAAAAGATCATTAAGTCCAGCCTATCACCCAACACCTCATGACTAACTAAACCATGGCATCAAGTGCCACATCCAACCCTTTTTGAACACCTCCAGGGACGGTGACTCCACCACCTCCCTGGGCGGCACATTCCAATGACCAGCAGCTTTCTCAGTGGAGAACCTTCTCCTCACCTCCAGCCTGAACTTCCCCTGGTGCAGCCTGAAACTGTGTCCTCTTGTTCTGGTGCTGGTTGCCTGGGAGAAGAGACCAACGTCCTTTCAGGTAGCTGTAGATAGCAATAACATCTCCCCTGAGCCTCCTCTTCTCCAGGCTAAACATCCCCAGCTCCCTTAGCTTCTCTTCATAGGAGTTAGGACTGTCCTTGAGGTATCACTGTTTAGCATTACCCTCTACAATCCTTTTCCTCTAATAGAATAACAAAGGAAAAAACCCTAGGAGAGGTGGCACAACTTTTACAAGCCCTACAAGGATGATTAAGTGCTGTTTTCCTTGGATTGTCAGTCATCTTTGACAGATTCCTGCATATCTTGTTTGCCCAAACATGTGAGAAGGAGAGGAAGGTTCATCTGAATTATACAAGTTGCACATACTGTGGGTCTCTGAAGAATCCCTTGGTTTCCCAGCTGCTTGTGCTCCTGTGAGCAGTTTGCCTGCTTTCCCCCAGTAAATATGTCCAACTCTGAAAGAGCTAGAGGCACATCCCATACTTTGAGGTTCTGCAAGCTGTTGGCTGCTCAGTAACTCCTAGTTGCCTCTGGGACATGGGCTATGTGTGGAGTGCTCAGATCAATCCTCTTGCACTCCTGACACTCATTCCTCAGGGGCCACCTCTGCCAGCAGGCTGTGGCCCTGGAGCAAAAGGCTGACAATTCAGTGTGGTGTTAGAGATGCATCCTAACTGGGAGGCTTTCACATCAGCCGGAGACAGATGCTGCCTTTTGCCAGGAGTGAGACAATGTCTGCTTGATAAGGGTGGGCTGTGACAGCACTGCTGGGGACCCCTTCTCTGTAATGGGAGGCCTGTGTCAAAGGGCTGGCCTCTTGGTCTTAGCTCATGATACTAGGAGATTGATAGCATCAGGCTTTCAGGAGATTGAGGACTCCCTGTAAAGCTGTCAGCTCTCCTTCCCTGTTTATCTAGTGGGTCAAAAATACCTGAGTAACTCTCCTGGCCCCTGCCCCTACTCTTAAGGGTTGTGGGGGTGCTGTGTAGGCAAATTCTTCCCTTGAGGAAGAGAGTCTCATCTCTTGATGGTGTCAACTGTGTTACAGTTATGACCACATACAGATTCTTAACAAGTTGTTGCTTGCAGTCATGACAGCTGCCATCTTAGAATAGAATTAACCAGGTTGGAAAAGGCCTTTGAGATCATCAAGTCCAACTTATCACCCAGCACCATCTAATCAACTAAACCATGGCACCAAGCACCCCATCCAGTCTCTTCCTAAACACCTCCAGTGATGCTGACTCCACCACCTCCTAGGCAGCCCATTCTAATGGCAAATCACTGTTGCTGTGAACAGCTTGTTCCATGAGAGCCAAAACCTGTGCATGCTTGTGGTGTTGGGATCTCATTGCAAGGTCTTGACTTCTGTCCTGTCCTGTAGGAGTGGGAAGCTGACCCCAGCTCAGGTAGCGAAGAACATCATTGCCGCACTGGAGGACTGTGACAAATCCACCCCCCCCTCAGAGCAATAGTGCAGTGGGACCAGCAGCAAATAATGCTGGTAAGTCTGCCTGTGGTGGGAAAGAGCAGCAGCGTCCATGAGAAGGGGTAGAAGCTCTTTTGCACAGAAAAATGTGTACCTTTATCCTTCCCCCTCGTGTAGGGGGCTGCAAACAAGTTTGCTTTTCTTCCTGCAAAGAGAGGTGGCATTAAAGCAATCTGTTCCCTGGTAGATGACTGTGTTTAAAACAGGGCTTCTGTGCTTGTGTGGCATCCATTAGCATAGCTGCATCCAAGTAGCACTTTCCCATCAGCATATGTTGGGAGAAGAAAGAAACTTTTATAGTTTGGCTTAGTAGCAGGCTGAGAGCCATTTTTGGTGTCTGTTCTGGTGCTGGTAATGACCTTCAGCTCAACTAAATGGATATATATATATGTATAATATAACACATTTTATCCCCTTCTGTGCAGATGGCTGAGGCCTCCACTGCTCGTTACAGGAATAAATGTACCCTGTCTTATCTGGATGGTATCCCAGTGTGTCTGAAAGAAGAGTTCAAAGTGGTGAGTTTCCTTGTTTAAGCAGCAGGTGGTCAAGTTGGAGACTTGATGGGGTGCTTGGTGCCATGGGTTAGTTGTTTAGGTGGGTTGGATTGGTTGATGGGTTGGACACGATGATCTTGAAGGTCTCTTCCAACCTGGTCTGGCCTGGTCTATTCTATTCTATTCTATTCTATTCTATTCTATTCTATTCTATTCTATTCTATTCTATTCTATTCTATCTCACTGCAACAGGGTTTTAAGGCCAACTCCTCAGCAGGAGCCTGAGAATATGTTTGCAGTGAGGGTTTGTAATGAGTAGGATTAACAAGTTTTGCCAGGTGAAGACAGATCGTGGGTACAGCAGACACATTCCTTATCTTGTGCTGATCTCTTTAATCCATGGGGAGTAGATAGAGGGGAGGGTTGGAAACAGTCCCTGGTATGATGAGATTAGACTGTGTAAAAGGATCTCTAGTGGTGGGTGTATTTCTCAGGCACTGACTGTGCTCCACTGGCAAAGCATCCCTGTCACCCTAAAGGACATGTGTCAGAAATATGCAGCTTACTTTGGAAATCTCTGCTCTCAAGGAGTTTTGCCTGTGGCCTAATAGCTACCATTAAATGCTCCTGTTGTAGGCTCTGCAGAGATTTACCTGCAGGTGGGAGTCCTCTTTGTGTACAGGTTCTTCCATTGCTGCCTCAAGGTGAAGAGTACTTAGCATACCCTGACAAGGTGTCCATCTGGTATTTTGGCATTGGTCTAAGCCTGATCTTGGTGGCATGCTTCAAAGCCCTGTGAATCTGAACCATGGCAGCTCTGCCCCCAGAAGAGTGGAAAATGGGGCTCCTGTGTGCTGTGTGGCCAAGGTGACTGTTCTGCAGCCTCTGGGCATAGCAGTTACATTGCTGCAGAGAGGCAGACTTTTAACCATCTACATAGTTCTGCTGTTCTGTATCATGGTATTAAAAGGGCTCCTCTGCATGGGAGAAGGACCAAATTTTGAAGGGTTAAACATCCCTCCTAACAGAATCATAGAATCAATGAAGTTGGAAAAGACCCCAAAGATCATCAAGTCCAACCTGTCACCACAGACCTCATGGCTACTAAACCATGGCTCCAAGTGCCACATCCAGTCCTTTTTTGAACACCTCCAGGGATGGTGACTCCACCACCTCCCTGGGCAGCCCATTCCAAAAGCTAACAACTCTCTCTGTGAAGAACTTTCTCCTCACCTCCAGCCTAACCCTCCCCTGGCACAGCTTGAGGCTCTGTCCTCTTGTTCTGATGCTGGTTCCTTGGGAGAAGAGACCAACCCCCTCCTGGCTACAACCTCCCTTCAGGTAGTTGCAGACAGCAAGAAGGTCTCCCCCTGAGCCTCCTCTTCTCCAGGCTAAGCAACTCCAGCACCCTCAGCCTCTCCTCACAGGGCTGTGCTCAAGGCCTCTCCCCAGCCTCGTTGCCCTTCTCTGGACACGTTCAAGTGTCTCGATGTCCTTCTTAAATCGAGGGGCCCAGAACTGGACACAGGACTCAAGGTGTGGCCTAACCAGTGCTGAGTACAGGGCACAATGACTTCCCTGCTCCTGCTGGCCACACTGTTCCTGATGCAGGCCTGGATGCCATTGGTCTTCTTGGCCACCGGGGCACACTGCTGGCTCATGTTCAGCCTACTGTCAATCAGTAGCCCCAGGTCCCTTTCTGCCTGGCAGCTCTTCAGCCACTCTGACCCCAGCCTGTAGCTCTGCATGGGGTTGTTGTGGCCAAAGTGCAGGACCTGGCACTTGGACTTGGACAAGTTGAAGAGTGAAGCATTCTGGCCCTTAACTCTTTGGGGTCTGTTTTGAAGTTAAGTGTGCATGTGAAGCACACACATGTGCCTGCCTAGCTTGCCAGGGTTCTAGGATGAATAATACAGTGTGTTCTTGCTAAGGTACCTTACCATCACCGTGTGGGAACAGCCTATCTTGGGACAGAGCCTGAAACAGAAGATGCTACTGTGGCCAAGAAGCTGCGAGAGGCAGGGGCTGTCATTATAGGGGTCTCAAACATGCATGAACTAGGGACTGGAACAACTGGATGCAACCCTAATAGGTAAAAATCCCTTTCCTCTCTCTTCCTCTAGGCCAGGTGATTACCTAGTATGTGCCAGAGAAGTGAGATAAGAGGAGAAAATTGTCACCACTCCCAGCTCCAGCAGTGTCCTGTGTGGGCAGTGTCATCTTTGTGGTGGGTGCACACCAACAGTTAGTCATACTGCCTTTTATTCCTAAATTCCCCTTCATTCCCCACCTAGGGGTGGTTAGCAGAGGTGGATCATGTGCTGCTTGTGTGATGGCTCAGGTGCTTTGGGACTGATGTGGACACCCAAGTGGTGTCTGAACTGCAACATCCTGCTCCAGGAGTAGACTCTCACAGTTGCTTGAATACAAAGAAGGGGGAGCAGAGAAGCAGTCTGAGCCAAACCTCTATGGCAGCAAAGAAGTTTGTTGGAGATAAACTTCTGTAGTAACCCAGCCCCAGCTTCCACACACATGCAGCTGGATGGGGCTGGGACTGCCCCTCACCTGCACCAATGTGCCAGGGCCTTTCCTCACTGTGTGTGGATACTCAGCCACCTGGCAGGTCTCTGGTTTCTAAGGACTGTGGTCAGACTGCAGACTTTGGGAGCTGCTGCTCTGGGATAAAGAACAGAGCTGAGGATGCTGACTTGCTTGTCTTTAAGAATTGCTGGCCACCAGCTGCTTCACCTTTTGGAACTGCCTGCTGCACTGTGTTGTGCAGTAATGGCACAGTGCTGTTACAGACAGAAGAGCTGGAGTGGCCCCCTTTCTCATGCTTTGAGTCCTTGTCTTTCTATAGTCTTTGCATCTCGTTTTGTAGGGACATAGCACTCCCTGGGGTGTCTCTTAGAGATTGGAATCCCTGAGCTGTGCTTCTGGATCTTTTCCTGCCCTGTAGTGCATGCAGTCCTTCCTAGGAAAACATTCAATGCTATTTGTCTGCTTCAGGTACCACAAGATCCCTAGGAATCCCTACAAGCCTAACTGCTTCACAGGTGGGAGCTCCAGTGGGTCAGCAGCAGCTGTAGCAGCAGGTAGGTGGTCCTAAACAGAGTTCAAGGGTGGTGGGAGGGAGGTCCTAAACCAAAGTACCTCAGGCATTTAGTTTTATGAGGGACCTCAGAAGCTGGAGGGAACTCCTGGCTGAACAGTGTGCAACATGTGCTGTCTTGGCTACAGCTGCTGGTAGGATGGACAGGACAGCACAAGGTCTCTCTGACCATAGGCCAACGTGTGGTGTGTTTTGTAGGTCTCTGCCCGGTGGCTATTGGCACAGATGGAGGTGGCTCTGTGAGGATTCCTGCTTCATTCTGTGGTGTGGTGGGGCTGAAAGGTAGAGCTTTTTAATCATCATGGGGGTGATGTGGTGGTGTTTGTCATTCACTGTCTCAGACAGAATGCCCCAGTTAAGCCAGGCACAATCCATTAATTTCCTGTCCAGCAAAACTTGACTCTGGAATATAGTCATGGGGGTTGGACTGGCAGGTGGAAGTATTCTCAGTGCTGGCTAATGAAGAGAGTTTCAACAAAACCTGAATTATTTGAGTCAAATGCTAAACAAGACATGAATGCTGCTTTTAGTTCTACCCACTGGCCTGTCCCTCTTCAATCTTCCTTCTTTGCTTGGAGGTGTTCACAACATGGTTGGGTATCTGGAGGGAGCTGGTGAAAAGCACCTCCACCCATGGTGGTTTGCCATCACCCCAATTACGTGGAGAGGCTGAGGGTGCTCAGATTTGTATCGAGGTTAAACCTGGTAAAAAGCTCACATGAAACCAGGATGTAGCTGTTCCCTCTTACCTCAGCATTACAAGAAGCAGCAATGCAGTTTTTACAGGATTAATGTAATCAAGGAGAATGTGCCTAAGACATAGGAGAGATGCACAGGTCAGTGGCCACAGCGTGGAAGGTGGTGAGGCAGGATTGTCAGCACTGGTTAGGCCTTGAGTCCTGTGTCCAGTTCTGGGCCCCTCAGTTTAGGAAAGATGTTGACTTGCTGGAAGGTGTCCAGAGAAGGGCAACAAAGCTGGGGAGGGGTTTGGAGCACAGCCCTTTGAGGAGAGGCTGAGGGAGCTGGGGTTGCTTAGCCTGGAGAAGAGGAGGCTCAGGGGAGACCTTACTGCTCTCTACAACTACCTGAAGGGAGGTTGTAGCCAGGTGGGGGTTGGTCTCTTCTCCCAAGCAACCAGCACCAGAACAAGAGGACACAGTCTCAAGCTGCACCAGAGGAGGTTTAGGCTGGATGTTAGGAAGAAGCTCTTCCCAGAAAAGAGATTGGCCATTGGAATGTGCTGCCCAGGGAGGTGGTGGAGTCGGCATCGCTGGAGGTGTTCAGGAAGAGACTGGATGGGGTGCTTGGTGCCATGGTTCAGTTGATTAGATAGTGTTGGGTGATAGGTTGGACTTGATGATCTCAAAGGTCTTTTCCAACCTGGTTAACTCTAATCTAAAGAGATGCTAGCTTTTGGGAATGGATTATCAATTCGAAGTAGCTTGGCTGCTTCATCTGAAACCAGATACTTGGCCTTAAGTCTCTTTCCATTCTTCACATGTGATCAGCTTAGACACATCCCTGTGCAACCTGATGTAGGTGAATAAGCTTTAGCAGGGGGGTTGGACTCGATGATCTCCAGAGGTCCCTTCCAACCCCTACCATTCTGTGATTCTGTAACTGGTCAGGAGGGTGGTATGAGTGCTTGCAGAAGACAGCTGATGGTAGGCTTGAAGGCTCACTGGTGGAAGTGGGCAAAATCTCCCAGGGGGTGGTATCTCCTGCTGTTGATAGTCCTGCTCCTGCTTCTCTGTACTCCATGCTGCTGCTTCTGCATGTATCAAGTAATTTATTTCAAAACATCCTTGCCCTTATTTCCCCTCAACTAGTTTCTTGGAGGTGGGAGAACAGTTTGGCTGTTGATGGCCTCTCTCTCACTTGTACAGATTGTGGTCAGCAGAACAGGTACTGAAAGGTGAGTGACTGGGCTCTGAAGTGGCAGCTGTAAAAGTGACTGGCAGGGGTATTTTGCTTACTGACTGGCTGCACCAGTGCCATTCTAGATCAGATCCTAGCAGCAGCTGATGGTACTGATCACTACAACAAGCTGCAGAGGACCATTGTCTGCTGCATCTCTCTGGGTGGAGACACAGACACCATTGCTACCATGGCAGGAGCCATCGCTGGGGCTTATTATGGGGAGGAGCAGATCCCCCCAGCCTGGGAGCAGAGCTGTGAAGCCTTTCAAGAGACACAGAAGATGGCACAGAGCTTGCATGAGCTGTACTGCCAGAAGCTCTCAGCCCATGGGCAGCCTGGGCTCTGAGGGTGAAGCAGGAGCCTCTGCAACTTCTTACTGTTTTCCTCTACTCCTCATGCTGTGGCCTTTGAGTTGTTAGTGGCCTGTCTTGCAGCGGCTCTGCTGGGCTCAGCAAAGCCCAGCAGACCTTCAGCTGAGGATTATGGGTGGGAAGTCATCATGGAGGCACATCCCTGGAGAGCCTGGAGGGTGTCCTGCATGGTGGTATGGGATGTGGAGTGAGGGTGAACCTTCTGGGAGAATCACTTCTGTAGAGGCAGGACGAAAAGTGCTGGAGATTGGAGAATGGGACTCCTAAGCATTCCTGGGCATTGCCAGTGGCACTGGGTAAATGTCCATGGTGACAATGCCAGCTGGCTCATGGTTGCTGCTGGAAGAGGTTGGAACTGGTCACTGTTCCTTTGGTGTCCTTTGCTCTGTGATCCACCTAGCAACCCCCTGACTACATAACATGTTCCCTTACATAGCTTTCACCTTGCTGCGGCTTCTCTTGCTTTCCTCTGTGCCTAGTTCTGCCTTTTTCACGCTGTCCTGCCCAGTGAGATTGCTGTTCCAAAAAGGATTGGACATGGCACTTGAAGCCATGGTTTAGTTAGTTATGAGGTGTTGGGTGGTAGGTTGGACTTGATGATCCCTGAGGTCTTTTCCAGCCTTCTTGGTTCTATGATTCTAAATGTCCATTTCCTCCTCTCGAGGTACGTTTGGGCGCATCAGCGCGCACGGTTGCTTGCCGCTCTCCTACTCCACAGTCAGTGCAGGTAAGAGGACTTGTGCTGCGCTTCTGGGACCTTGCTGTGTGGTGTTCTCACAGGGGAGGCACTCTCCACACAGAGCACCTTGGAGGGAAGGGGCTATTTACCCTTTGTCACGTTTTTCTGACTACTGTCTCTTTTGCAGGCCCTATCTGTACTTCAGTGACCGATGCAGCCATTGTTTACAGTGTCCTTGCTGAGCCTGATCCGCTCTATCCCTATGGTAGGTGAGCCCTTTTCCTCCTGGAGGCCAGGTGCTGTGCTTTCCTCAAGGCATCCTAGACAAGTGTGCTCTCTTGTTTGTTCCCTGCAGGACTGAAACAGCCCAAAGCAACCCTATCTGATATGTGTGCTCCTGACCTGAAAGGCTTAAAACTGGGAGTGGACTGGGCATATTTTAAGGTGCCTCTTCTATCTCTTTCTTTCTGATGCTTTGCAAAAGGAGATATTAAAAGAATTCAGTGCATTCACTCTTCTCTTGCCTGTCATCATTAGGAATTCTTCTCTTTAGCTCTTTCAGCCCATCTCCTTGCCTATACCAGGAACAGTGTGGCCAGCAGGAGCAGGGAAGTCACTGTGCCCCTGTACTCAACACTGGTTAGGCCACACCTTGAGTCCTGTGTCCAGTTCTGGGCCCCTCAGTTTAGGAAAGATGTTGAGTTGCTGAAAGGTGTCCAGAGAGGGGCAACAAAGCTGGGGAGGGGTTTGGAGTATAGCCATTTGAGGAGAGGCTGAGGGAGCTGGGGTTGCTTAGCCTGGAGAAGAGGAGGCTCAGGGGAGACCTTATTGCTGTCTGTAACTACCTGAAGGGTGGTTGTAGCCAGGTGGGGGTTGGTCTCTCAGGCAACCAGCACCAGAACAAGAGGACACAGTCTCAAGCTGTGCCAGGGGAGGTTTAGGCTGGAGGTTAGGAAGAAGTTCTTCATAAGAAGAGAGATTGGCCATTGGAATGTGCTGCCCAGGGAGGTGGTGGAGTCACCATCACTGGAGGTGTTTAGGAAGGACTGGATGGGGTGCTTGGTGCCATGGTTTAGTTGATTAGATAGTGTTGGGTGATAGGTTGGACTCAATGATCTCAAAGGTCTCTTCCAACCTGGTTAATTCTGTTCCAACTGGAAGAGAACATAGCCTGGGTGAAAACACTGTCAGAGGGAGATTTTGTATTATATTTTTTCCCAAGGCAGCCCTTTTGATTAAAAGTTTGTTGGGGGCATGAGGAAAGGTAAGGACTGTACAGTTGATAACACTGTGCTTCTGTGTATTGCTGTTTCTATCAGAAGCAGAGCTTCTGAACTGATTACAAAAGGCAGTTAGCTTAAAATCAAACAAGGAAAGTATCCATTTGGTGACAATGCTGGAGCTGCTGAGTGGGATTTCATCATCCCAGTGTAGAAACTGGGCTTGAAAGCTCATGTGCTTGGCAATTGTAATGCAGCCCCATTTCTTCCTTGGAGGAAAACAAACTCTTCCAGGCTCTGCCTCTGTGCAGAGGAGGAATGTCTTCCTTTCTAACTCTTTCCTCTAACTTAAGGCTGTACCTTCAAGCTGTTCCTTGCAGCCAGTGGCCTAAGACAATCCTGAAAGGCTGTCTCACTAAGATTAGGGAGAGGAACAAGGAAGGCTTGGTAAGGACTGAAGTCCTGGTGAGTGTGCTCAAAAGCCCACTTAGTTCTTTCCTCTCATTCTCTAGGCATGTGATCCTGAAGTTGTGTCCATCTGTGAAAAAGGTAAAGAGGAAACCTCTCTTATTCTGCCTGATGTTCTGGTATCACTTGGTGCTCCTGTTATGTGAAAGATCTGCCTAAAGCCCTTAAAGAGCAACACAGGAAGTTCCACCTCAACATGAGGAAAAAAACTTCTTTACTGCAAGGGTGGCAGAGCCCTGGAACAGGCTGCCCAGAGGGGGTGTGGAGTCTCCTTCTCTGGCAACTTAAGCCCCATCTGCCCTAGGGGATCCTGCTTTGGTAGTGGGGTTGAACTTGATCTCCAGAGATGCCTTTGAACACCTAACATTCTGTGATTCTGTGGAAGAGGTCCAGCTGGACAAAGAGCAGCAGCTTTGTGTTAGGGAAGCCCTCTGGACTGCTGAGGGTTAAAAAGCTCAGCAGTTCCAGGCTTTTCAGAGCACACTGGACTCCATTCTTCCATTGTAATAAGCCTTTGTCTGGATAAAGACAGATCTGTGCTCAGTCATACTTTCTCTTCAAGCTGTAATGGTGAAAGACTTAAGGGAGGGACTTGTTTCACAGCATAATGTTCAGCAGGAGAGACAGGGCTAGGTCTTTGATTCATACAGCCCCTCTGGGATTTCCTTGAAATCAGCATAGTGATGCCTTTAGGGGCCTTTGTCAGGTTTTAGACTAAGCCAAATTGACCCTGGCAAGTGCTCAGGGGTTGGAGAGGAAGCCTCTACAATGCCTATAGTATAGTAGTTGGCCTCTTGCACGTTGGAACTGAGAGAGTTCACAGCATTCAGGCTTTCTTTGCCTGTGTTTCCTTCAGCCTCATTGTTTCTATAGACATGCTTCTACATGTGTAGAGGTTTTTCTGGGAGAGATGCAGCATAAAGCTGTGAAGTAGGCAAGCTTGTGTGTTTATGAAGAGGTTGGGGTCAAACAAAGAAGGGGTTTCTTTTTAAACTGAAAAAGATTCACTTGTCCCAAAGTCTTGGTGTTGAGCCTTGCTGAAGTGCATCAGGATTTAGTGAAGCTATACTATCAAGGAGGCTGGGGAGAGGCCTCAAGCACAATCCCTCAGAGGAGAGGCTGAGGGAGCTGGGGTTGCTTAGCCTGGAGAAGAGGAGGCTCAGGGGAGACCTTCTTGCTCTCTGCAACTACCTGAAGGGAGGTTGTAACCAGGAGGGGTTGATCTCTTTTCCCAGGCAACCAGCACCAAAACAAGAGGACACAGTCTCAAGCTGTGCCAGGGGAAGTTTAGGCTGGAGGTGAGGAGAAAGTTCTTCCCAGAGAGAGTTGTTAGCCATTGGAATGTGCTGCCCAGGGAGGTGGTGGAATCACTGTCCCTGGAGGTGTTCAAGAGGGGATTGGACGTGGCACTTGAAGCCATGGTTTTGTAGTCATGGGGTCTGTGTTGACAGGTTGATGATCTTTGAGGTCTCTTCCACCCTTGGTGGTTCTGTGATCAACCTGGTCTCTTGAGCATCCCCTGGGTTCCTGTACCATTGCAATTCAGAGGAATGAGAATCTGGTGATGCTAAGTAATCACTTTGTGCTGGTAGAACACTGGTCATGTGAAGTGCTCAGAGAAGCGTTTTCAGTCCACTTTTACTCTGGGTTAACTGGAGCTAAAGGGAGGAGAAGAACTTGCCTGAAATGTAGCAGGTGAGTTAGAAACCTGTCTGCAAGCCCCTACTCCTGCCCTGTTGGACTGTTGAGATCCAGTTAGGTTGAAGGCTTTTACCTAGGAGAAGCTTCTGCAGCAGTTTGCTTGCCATGTGGTGCACTGGAGGTGCTTGCCTTGTAATGGCCTGTAGGCCCTCTTAACTTTCTGAGGGAGTGGGGATTTGTAGCCCTTCTGTGAAGTTTGGTGAACTCAGGGATGCTGTCACAGGATGTTAGGGGTTGGAAGGGACCTCCAAAGATCAAGTCCAACCCCCCTGCCAGAGCAGGACTATTGAATCTAGCACAGGTTGCACAGGAATGCATCCAGATGGGTCTTGGAAGTCTCAGAGAAGGAGACTCTACAACCTCTCTGGGAAGCCTGTTCCAGTACTCTGTGACCCTCACAGGGAAGTAGTTCCTCCTCATGTTGAGGTGGAACCTCCTGTGCTGGAGTTTATATCTGTTGTCCCTGGTCCTATCTCAGGGAGCAGAGCCTGTCCCCTCCCTCTTGACACCCAGCCCTCAGATATTTATAAACAATTATTCAATCCCCTCTCAGTCTTCTCCAGGCTGAAAAGCCCCAGGGCTCTCAGCCTCTCCTCATAGGTCCATGTTTTGCTTGTTCTTTATGCAGCTGTGTGGCACCTGCAGAGTTTGGGAGCCTCTGTGGTTGAAGTGTCTCTTCCAGAGATGGAGGAAGTGCGAGTAGCACATGCAACCTGCATTCTCAGTGAGATGAGGGACTTCCTGCAGCCTGACTTCAATAAACATTTCCATGAAATGGTAAGTGTCTGCAGCTTGGGCCAGTGGCAGTTGTTGTCCTGGCTGATACAGAATGTGTCTGGAGTGCATTAGGAATAGTGTGGCCAGCAGGTCAAGGGAGGTTCTACTTCCCCTCTACTCTGCCCTAGTGAGACCACATCCAGAGTATTGTGTCCAGTTCTGGGCTCCCCAGTTCAAGAGTGACAGGGATATACTAGAGAGAGTCCAGTGGAGGGCTGCAAGGATGATTAAGGTACTGGAGCATCTGTCTTCTGAGGACAGGCTGAGAGACCTGGGTCTGGAGAAGAGAAAGCTGAGGAGATCTTATTAGTATATTGACAAATACCTGAAGGGTGGGTGTCAAGGAGGGGCCAGTGTCTTCCCGGTGCTGCAGACAGACTGGAACACAGGAAGTTCCCCTTCAACATGAGGAAAAACATTGCTGTGAGTGAACTGGAGCACTGGACCTGGCTGCCCAGAGGTTGTGGAGACTCCTTGTCTAGTGATTTTCAAGACCCACCTGGCTGTGTTCCTGGGTGACCTGCCCTAGGGGATCTTGCTATGGTGGGAGCGTTGCGCTTGCTGACTTTGGCCACAGCAACCCCATGCAGAGTTACAGGCTGGGGTCAGAGTGGCTGGAGAGCTGCCAAACAGAGAGGGACCTGGGGGTGTTGATCAACAGCTGCCTAAACATGAGCCAGCAGTGTGCCCAGGTGGCCAAGAAGGGCAATGGCATCCTGGCCTGTATCAGGAATGGTGTGGCCAGCAGGAGCAGGGAGGTCATTGTGCCCCTGTACTCTGCACTGGTTAGGCCACACCTTGAGTCCTGTGTCCAGTTCTGGGCCCCACAGTTTAGGAAGGACATTGAGACACTTGAACATGTCCAGAGAAGGGCAGTGAGGCTGGGGAGAGGCCTTGAGCACAGCCCTATGAGGAGAGGCTGAGGGAGTTGGGGTTGCTTAGCCTGGAGAAGAGGAGGCTCAGGGGAGACCTCATTGCTCTCTACAGCTACCTGAAAGGTGGTCGTAGCCAGGAAAGGGTTGGTCTCTTCTCCCTAGCAACCATCACCAAAACAAGAGGACACAGTCTCAAGCTGTGCCAGGGGAAGTTTAGGCTGGAGGTGAGGAGAAAGTTCTTCCCAGAGAGAGTTGTTCGCCATTGGAATGTGCTGCCCAGGGAGGTGGTGGAGTCACCATCCCTGGAGGTGTTCAAGAGGGGACTGGATGTGGCACTTTGTGCCATGGTGTAGTCATGGGGGCTGTGGTGACAGGTTGGACTTGATGATCTTTGAGGTCTCTTCCAACCTTAGTGATACTGTGTGTGACCTCCAGATGTCCCTTCCAATCCTTACTGCTCTGTGATTCTCTGAAGTGTAACACGAGTGAGAATCCTGAGGCTCTCCTGCTTTTGCTGTGACAAACAACCTGTTCAGTGACTACTGGTACAGGATAGCAGACCTGGAAGGAAAGTCCTGGGTCTTCACATGAAGTTTCTCCTGAGCAGAGCCACAACTGATGTGTTGTTTTTCTTTCAGAACTTGGAGACTCGGGCGACCATGGCCTTGGCTTCCCAGTTCACAGCTGTGGATTACATTAAGGTAAAGAGCAGGCAGTGGTGAAGGCTGAAGGGAGATGCCTAGTGAAATTGTGAAGGTGGGATAGAGGAGTCTCTTAACCTCCCTTACTCCTGGGGACTACTGCCCTCTGCTGTGGCTGAATGGGGGCACCACAGAGGACATGCCACCGGCAGTGGTATCATAGAATCAAGAAGGTTGGAAAAGACCTCAGAGATCATCAAGTCCAACCTGTCACCCAACACCTCATGACTAACTAAACCATGGCACCAAGTGCCACATCCAGTCCCCTCTTGAACACCTCCAGGGGTGGTGACTCCACCACCTCCCTGGACAGCACATTCCAATGGCCAGTTACTCACTCTGTGGAAAACTTATTCTCTCTCAAATTACTCTCCCTGTGAAGAACTTTCTTCTCACCTCCAGCCTAAACCTCCCCTGGCACAGCTTGAGACTGTGTCCCCTTGTTCTGGTGATGGTTGCCTGGGAGAAGAGACCAACCCCCACCTGGCTACAGCCTCCCTTGAGGTCATTGTAGACAGCAATGAGGTCTCCCCTGAGCCTCCTCTTCTCCAGGCTAAACAACCCCAGCTCCCTCAGCCTCTCCTCACAGGGCTGTGCTCGAGGCCTCTCCCCAGCCTGGTTGCCCTTCTCTGGACACATTCAAGTGTCTCAATGTCCTTCTTAAATTGAGGGGCCCAGAACTGGACACAGGACTCAAGGTGTGGCTTAACCAGTGCTGACTACAGGGGCAGCCTCCTCTTGTCCAAGCCAAACAACCTACCAACGTGCAAGAACGGTGTCATCTTTCGCAACAGCTGTGGTAGTTAATGTTGGGGGGGTGGAAATTTCAACCCACCACAAGGGCATGAGCTCTGATTGGAAGAGTCTGTCAATGGCAAGCAGGAGCCTCATGAGTGAAGAGGCCCTGGTCAGACACTCCTCTCTCTGCTTGCAGGCAAACCGACAGAGAACTCGGAGCATGGCGTCTTTGCGAGAGATCTTCGCCACTGTGCACTGCATCCTTACACCAGGTACTGGCAGCCTTGGCCCAGGAGCTGATGCCCATCAGCTGCCTGGTGCATTTGAACCACAGCCAGGCCATGTGCTTTCCCTGCACTCTGTGAGGTGTGTGACTCTTTCTTTGCAAGGACTTTGCTGTGCCTCAAGCCTTTAGGTGAAGGTGTGGCCTGGTTAGAAAAGCTGCTCTGTGTTCCTAGACTTTGCTGCCTGTCTCCATGGCAGTGAGAAACTCTTCTTGGCTCTGCATCTGCTGTTTCGGGTACCAGCATGTTTACACAGGAGGGACTAGACATCTACTTATGCAGGAAGATGTTCATGCTCTGAATAGAAACTGACCACTTAATTCATAAATCCCAGTGCCTTGATTGTATTTCAGGGGTATGAGTTGGTCCAAATCACCAGAATACAGAATTAACCACGTTGGAAAAGATCTTTGAGATCATTGAGTCCAACCTATCACCCAACACCATCTAATCAACTCAACCATGGCACCAAGTGCCCCATCCAGTCTCTTCTTAAACACCTCCAGTGATGGTGACTGCACCACCTTCCTGGGCAGCACATTCCAATGGCCAGTCTCTCTTTCTATGAAGAACTTCTTCCTAACATCCAGCCTAAACCTCCCCTGGTGCAGCTTCAGACTGTGTCCTCTTGTTCTGTCACAGGTTGTTTGGGAGAAGAGACCAACCCCCACCTGGCTACAACCTCAACCAGTGTCCATCAAATGTAGCTTCAGTGAACTGAGTTGTTCCTTGAAGGTTACCCACTGCCTGACTCTTCCTTTGCTCTTTAAGCACTGAATCAGGTTGCTCAGAGACACCGTGGCACCTCCATCCCTGGCACTAGTGAGGCCACACCTCCAATACTCTGTTCAGTTTTGGACCCCTTGCTGCAAAAAGGATATGGAGGTGCTGGAGTGTGTCCAGAGGAGGGCAACAAAGCTGGTACAGGATCTAGAGAACAGGTCTTAGGGGGCATGTCTGAGGGAACTGGGATTGTTTAGGAGAAAAGAAGGCTGAGAGGAGAATAGAATAAACCAGGTTGGAAGAGACCTTCAAGATCATCGTGTCCAACCTATCATCCAACACCACCTAATCAACTAAACCATGGCACCAAGCACCCCAACCAGTCTCTTCCTAAACACCTCCAGTGATGGTGACTCCACCACCTCCCTGGGCAGCACATTCCAATGGCCAATCTCTCTTTCTGTGTAGAATTTCTCCCTAACATCCAGCCTAAACCTCCCCTGGCACAGCTTGAGACTGTGTCCTCTTGTTCTGGTGCTGGTTGCCTGGGAGAAGAGACCAACCCCCTCCTGGCTACAACCTTCAGGTAGTTGTAGAGAGCAATAAGGTCTCTCCTGAGCCTCCTCTTCTCCAGGCTAAGCAACCCCAGCTCCCTCAGCCTCTCATAGGCCTTGTGTTCCAAACCCCTCCCCAGCTTTGTTGCCCTTCTCTGGACACATTCCAGCAAGTCAACATCTTTACTTAACTGAGGGGCCCAGAGTTGGACACAGGACTCGAGGTGTGGCCTAACCAGTGCTGAGTACAGAGCAGAATGACCTCCCTACTCCTGCTGGCCACACTGTCCTGATCCAGGCCAGGATGCCATTGGCCCTCTTGGCTGCCTGGGCACACTGCAGGCTCATGTTCAGCCTACAGGAGACCTCATTGTTTTCTGCAACTACCTGGAAGGAGGCTGTCGTGAAATGGGGGTTGGTCTCTTCTACCTAGTATCGGGTGATAGAGCAAGGGGAAATGTCCTGAAAGTGTGCCAGGGAGGCTTAGGTTAGGTTGGATATCATGAAAAAATTCTTTCCTGCAAGAGTGTTCAGGATTTGGAATAGGTTGCTTAGGGAGGTGGTGGAGTCACTGTCAGAGGAGTTCAGGGCACGGTTTAATGGGCACGGTTTAATGGCCACGCTGGCTTTCAGTTGATCGTTGGACTTGGATCATCTGAGAGGTCTGCTCCAAATGAAACAATTCTATGAATCTGTGATATGGTTTAGTTGATTAGATGGTGCTGGGTGATAGGTTGGACTTGATCTCAAAGGTCTCTTCCAACCTGGTTAATTTTATTCTATTCTAGTGCCCAGGTGACCAAGAAGGTCAATGGCATCCTGGCCTGCATCAGAAACAGTGTGGCCAGCAGGAGTAGGGAGGTCATTGTGCCCCTGTACTCAGCACTGGTCAGGCCACACCTTGAGTCCTGTGTCCAGTTCTGGGCCCCTCAGTTTAGGAAAGATGTTGACTTGCTGGAAGGTGTCCAGAGAAGGGCAATGAGGCTGGGGAGGGGTTTGGAGCACAGCCCTAGGAGGAGAAACTGAGGGAGCTGGGGTTGCTCATCCTGGAGAAGAGGAGGCTCAGGGAGACCTTATTGCTCTCTACAACTGCCTGAAGGGAGGTTGTAGCCAGGTGGGGATTGGTCTCTTCTCCCAGGCAACCAGCACCAGAACAAGAGGACACAGTCTCAGGCTGCACCAGGGGAGGTTTAGGCTGGATGTTAGGAAGAAATTCTTCATAGAAAGAGAGACTGGCCACTGGAATGTGCTGCCCAGGGAGGTGGTGGAGTCACCATCACTGGAGGTGTTTAAGAGGTGACTGGATGAGGCACTTGGTGCCATGGTTGAGTTGATTAGATGGTGCTGGGTGATAGGCTGGACTCAATGATCTCAAAGGTCTTTTCCGACCTGGTTAATTCTCTTCTATTGCCACTCTGTCATGGTCTAAGGCAGCCTGATTAGCTGGCTGTCCTTGAGGCAGAGGGTTACACAAGGTGACACTCTGAGGTCCTTTTCACTCTCACAGTTGTTCTGTGATTCCTCCACAGCTGTTCCTTCCACTGCCCCAAGAATCTATGAATCTGACCTTGTGACTGGGAGCAGCGATTTGTCCCTCACGGTCCGGACCATGAGGTAAGCAGAGTGATATTTGCACTAAGGGTGCAAAACATTGGCATCAGCTGGAGACTAGCTGTATTAAGTGAAGGAACTCAGGCTGTAGATCAAGAGGACTTGGTCCTAGCTGCCCTTCCCAAAAAAAGGATGACTTTGTTGCTGTCCCAAGTCAGGACTCAGGAACACTGATGACAGCTTTTCCCCCAGGTTCATGCAGCTCGGTAACTTCACTGGGATCCCAGGCCTCGTGGTGCCCGTTGGTTATTCTACTGCTGGGCTCCCTATCAACTTCCAGGTGAGCACTGACTCTTTGTGCATGCTGGGTCACAAAATCTCCAGCTTGGCTTTCCCCTGATCCACTGCAGCCAGAGCCTGCTGTTCCACACAGCACATTTGACAGGTACTGGTGATAAAGCTTTACTTGGTAAGTGGAGAGGCTTGACTCAGTCCTGAATGGCAGAGGAAATCTTCAGGTCTCTGGGAGATAGATTTCTTGCATCAGGGCACACTATTGGTCACTACTCTTTTTCTTATTTCTCAGCTCTGTAACTTCTTTAGGTCCTTTCTTGCTCTTCTTGAGCTGAGTCTCATTTTTAACTTAAAGTTGTACATCTGCCCTGGTGCCATTCTTAACAGGGTGAAAGGGAAGAGTGTGTCTCCTTTCGGTGCTGTTGGGGTGAGAGGGGCAAGAGCTGTTTTGCAGGGCTTTCAAGAGTGTCCATATGTGATGATACTACTTTTTTTTCCTCTTTATTTCCCCCCACCCCTTTTCTTTCTCTCCTCTTTCCCCAGGTCATGGCAAAGTGGTGGGATGAAGCTGTTCTCCTGAGGGTTGGCCTGAAGCTAGAGCAGTTTCGTTATCAGACCAAAAAACCTTACATTTATTATGACATCCTTGCATAAGGATGTGACCAAGATGGGAACCAGCTTTTTTCTCTTTCCCCCCTCCCTCTTGTCCTAGTCTGACCTGACCAAGTATTAGAGTGGCCTTTTTTCAGTGTTCATCTGAAGAAGGCCTTAGTAACAGGCCATTTGAGGGTGGGGAGAAACAGTGATCTGAGCAGGCACTGATGCTGAGCAGACATAATCTTTACTCCATTTGTTATTTGATGGCCCAGTTGATACAGGGGAGGCCAACTGTGCTAGCCAAGTTCCTTGCTGTGTTTTTGCTAGCAGGGGAAGCTGCAACTGTCTTCTGCAACTTCTTTCCATGTAGTGGTCCTATGTAAAGATGGAAGGCATGTGCATCTGCAGGATTGCATGTGAGCAATTCATCTAACTGGATGGAAAGGTACACCCCTAGACCTCAAACCTTCTGTCCTTGATCCAGGACAGAACAAAGGTCCTGTTTTGAGGGGGAGGCAGCTTTCATCAATAAATAACACCTAGCTCCTTTGGAAGGAGGATGATCTTAAGTCAGGTGGTGTGTGCTGTGGCCCCTTAGATAATCCCTCAGAGCAAACCAGACAGCCTGTAGCTATGGCAGTGTCACTGGGCTTCTGTGCCTTATGCTGCAAATAGGGTGAGGTTAGCTGGCCTGCTGCACAAAGCATGGCTCTGCTCACTACATGATCAGTCCTACCTGTCCCCTTCAGCCTCATGTGCAGGGGGAAGAAAAAGCAGAGCATCAACCTTCAGCAACTCTGTCACCCAAGGGCCTTGGCTCAGGATCCTGGCTTTCAGTTGCACTTCTTTCTCAAGCTAAGCCTTGGGGACCCTCTTTTCCCCCACTGGTTGCTGAAGCATAAGTCTGCTGTCATTGAGGTAAACAGAAGAAATTACCTGGTAGTGCTGTGAAGTGCTGCTCAAGAGGTGCTGAGCCAGCTGTTACAGACAGATGATTTTGAAAGTAGAAAGCCCTACTGAACAACTGCAGGAGCTTAGGGAGACCCTACTGTGGCCCTTTCAACACTCAAATGGGCCACAGAAGAAAAGTGGGGACAGACTTTTTAGCTCCAGACAAGAAGCCAATCTTTTCTTACCCCAAGTGCACTTCCTTAAGTAACTAAGGTGGAATTAAGACATGAATTGAAGGTGAGGCTCTGCTGCATCTCCTCTGCAAGAGGAGAAGCTGCAGAAGATTCTACTCCTACAACAAAGGTTTCAAGCCACAGTACTGTTTCATTGACAGGCCCCAGACTGTAAACTCTTAGGTACTTGTGTCCTGCCAGCAGCAGTAGGGCCACATGAAAGCTAAGAGGAGGCCTAGGAGTTACCAAAGGGAAGCACTTCTGTTAAATTTGGAGTCACCTGAGGTTAATGCTCAGAGGCATCTCCTGTTGCCTACCTCACCAGGTATCCTGGGCTTGTGATCAGGCTGCTGGAGGAGCTGCCTTGTATAGACAGGAGTAGAGATCCCTGTCTTTTGATTTGCTTGGAAGGAAAGAACAGAGAGTAGCTGCAGCTTCTGCCAAACCTGGTACAGTTTGGGTGTTTTGGTTTGGTTTTCCCCTGTACATACACACCCTAAGTTTAAACACAGCTAGCACTTTACTAATGACCAAAATTAAGTCAGAGAGCACCTGCCTGGGAAATCATTGCATTGCTGTCCCCTTCATTACTTGAGTGGAAGTGTCAGCTCCTCCCATCAGCTGTCACCAGCATCCACATGATTGATGTTGCCTTTTATCTTAGTTCCTCTATATGGTACTGCCAGAACTTTTTCTACTACATTCTAGTGTAGTTCAGTTTTCTGAAGAACAGTTTAAAAACAGAGTGTTTCCTCTATAAGTAATGGTAAGTTATTAAACACCAACAACATACTTTGAGCAGGTCCCTGCTGAAATGTATTGTAGAGCAATAAGGGAGTTGAGAAGTGCTTAAGAATAAATTTGTGCTTAAGAATAAATTCCTGCCAAGAACATGACTGCTTGGAGGAAATGACTGAATATTCTGCCCCTGTACTGAGCACTGGTTAGGCCACACCTTGAGTCCTGTGTCCAATTCTGGGGCCCTCAGTTTAGGAAGGATGTTGAGTTGCTGGAAGGTGTCCAGAGAAGGGCAACAGAGCTGGGGAGGGGTTTGGAACACAAGCCCTGTGAGGAGAGACTGAGGGAGCTGGGGTTGCTTAGCCTGGAGAAGAGGAGGCTCAGGGGAGACCTTACTGCTCTCTACAACTACCTGAAGGGAGGTTGTAGTCAGGTGGGGGTTGGTGTCTTCTCCCAGGCAACCAGCACCAGAACAAGAGGACACACTCTCAACCTGCAGCCGGGGAAGTTTAGGCTGAAGGTGAGGAGAAAGTTCTTCCCAGAGAGGGTTGTTAGCCATTGCAATGTGCTGCCCAGGGAGGTGGTGGAGTCACCATCCCTGGAGGTGTTCAAAAAGGGCTTGGATGTGGCACTTGAAGCCATAGTTTAGTAGTCCTGAGGTGTTGGGTGACAGGTTGGACTTGATGATCTCTGAAGTCTTTTCCAACCTTATTGACTCTCTGTGTGAGCAAAGCAGGACATGGCGACCACGCACACCAACTCCTGTTGCTCCCCATGGATCTATGTCCGGGTATGTCCTATGTTAAGGGCAACAAGGCTGGGGAGAGGCCTTAAGCACAAGCCCTGTGAGGAGAGGCTGAGGGAGCTGGGGTTGCTTAGCCTGGAGAAAAGGAGGCTCAGGGGAGACCTCATTGCTCTCTGTAACTATGTGAAAGGTGGTTGTAGCCAGGAAGGGGTTAGTCTCTTCTCTCAAGCAACCAGCACCAGAACAAGAGGACACAGTCTCAAGCTGCACCAGGGGACGTTTAGGCTGGAGGTGAGGAAAAAGTTCTTCCCAGAAAGAGTTGTTGGCCATTGTAATGTGCTGCCCAGGGAGGTGGTGGAGTCACCATCCCTGGAGGTGTTCAAGAGGCAACTGGATGTGGCACTTGGTGCCATGGTCTAGTCATGAGGTCTGTGGTGCCAGGTTGGACTCGATGATCTTCGAGGTCTCTTCCAACCTTGGCGCCACTGCACAGGTAGATTATATATATATATACACACTGGGGTTTTGTCTTCTTTAATATATATATATATATATAAAATAACACCTTGTTTATAAAGCAACATGGAATTGCCACTGGGGGTGTCCCCTTTCCCACCCCCACACACACGAGAGGGGGAACAAAAAGAAAACCAAACCACAACAGTATACAAAATATAAAATATTTTAAATATTTATAAACGCCGCAAGAGGGGAGGGGGGAAAAAAAATAGACCTGTAGGAAAATACTTGGGGTTTTCTGTCTCTCTTGTTTTGTTCTCTTTTTTTTTTTTTCTGAGGTTCCCCTCCCTGCTCCCCCTGGGAAAAGAAAGAAGAGGAAGGACGCGGGGGGTACGCGTTTGGCCGGCCCTAGTGCGCCTTGAGTCCGTAGTTGTTGAGCGGGTAAGAGTAGGCCCTGCCTAATACTATCCGGTCCCGGAGGAGCTTAAATAAGACATAGTAATTGCAGAACAGGATGAGGGCCATGGAGAGGGTGTGGTTCCACTTCTCTGAGCGCAGCAGGGAGTAGAGCTGGTAGCAGACCACGCTGCCTTCGATGAGGATCAGCAGGTTGAGCAGCCGTAACGGACGGTGGAAAAGGAACTGCGGGGAAAGAGTGGGAAAAGGGCAGGTTGCTGTGGTTAGTAATCGGGGAACCAATGAGCTTGGAAAAGGCATCAGAGATCATTGAGTCCAACCTGTCACCCAACACCTCAGCACTAACTAAACCATGGCTTCAAGTGCCACATCCAATCCCCTCCTGAACACCTCCAGGGACGGTGACTCCACCACCTCCCTGGGCAGCACATTCCCATGGCGAACGACTCTTTCTCTGAAGAACTTTCTCCTCATCTCAAGCCTAAACATCCCCTGACACAGCTTGAGACTGTATCCTTGTGTTCTGGTGCTGGTTGCCTGGGAGAAGAGACCAACCCCCACCTGGCTACAACCTCCCTTGAGGTAGTTGTAGAGAGCAATAGGGTCTCCCCTGAGCCTCCTCTTCTCCAGGCTAAGCAACCCCAGCTCCCTCAGCCACTCCTCACAGGGCTGTGCTCAAGGCCTCCTCCCAGCCTCATTGCCCTTCCCTGGACATGTTCAAGTGTCTCAATGTCTTTCTTAAATTGAAGCCCCAGAACTGGACACAGTTGCAGTGTTGAAAGGGGAAGAGAGGCAGGTGCACATTGCTGTCAGCGACCTCTGAGCTAGTGACCACTCTGCCGGCCAGAAGCAATGTTTGCACTCCAACCACCAGTGGCTGCTACCTGAGGAAAGCAGCATAAGAAGTAAGGCCAATTGAATGTGGGCCAGCATGTGCTCAGGTGGCCAAGACAAGCACCAGCATGCTGGCTTGTATTAGGAAGCGTGACAAGCAGGACCTGGGAAGTGACTGTCCCCTGTACTCAGCAGCGGTAGGGCTGCGCCTTGAGTACTGGGTTCGGTTTTGCGCCCCTCACTACAAGAAGGACACTGAGGTGCTGGTGCACATCCAGAGAAGGGCAACAAAGCTGGTGAGGGTCTTGAACACACGTCCTATAAGGAGCAGTTTGGGGAGCTGGGGTGGTTCAGCCAGGAGAAGAGGAGTCTGAGGGGAGACCTTGTTGCTCTCTGCAGCTCCCTTGAAAGGAGGTTGTAGTGAGGTGGGGGCTAGCTGCTTCTCCCAGGTAACAAGTGATGGGACCAAAGGAAATGGACTTCAGTTGCACCAGGAGAGGTTCAGATAGGATATTAAGAAAAACTTCTTTCAGAAATGGTTATCAAATGTTGGAAAAGGCTGCCCAGGGCAGTGGTGGAGTTACCATACCTGGAGATGTTTAGAAGACATCTGGATGAGGTGCTCAGGGACATGGTGTAATAGTTGTGTGGAAGGAGATGTTAAGTTATGATTGGACTCTATGTTCTTAAGCTCTTTCCCAACCAGGCAGTTCTATGATGCTATAGAGTGTCACTACACTTGAGGAGGATGGGTGAATAATAGGTTACTTTATAGGTGACATACTTTCCCATTTCCCTTGAAGGTGCTAACAGAAACCCTCTTAAGAATATAGCACTGCCTGAAAGGAGAGCTGTGTCACTACCTTGAGACACCCTAACAAGGCAGCTGGAGCTTCCACCGTGCCCAGGCATTGTGAAGTAGGCTGCCCAGGGAGGTGGTAGTCACCATCCCTCAAGGCATTGAAGAAATGTGTGGACACAGCACTTTGGGCCACATTTTGATGGCCAGGGGTGATCTCGGGTTGATGGTTGGACTCTGTGATCTTGGAGGTGTTTTCCAACTCAAACAGTTCTGTGATTCTATGATTTTTATGGCATCACCATAATACTGCACCAGGAAAGCCCCTCTGCTGCAATCAGTGTTTTGTTCAGCAGCAACAGGAACTGAATGCTGTTCTACATGGGCTGCTCTGCTGTAGCTAGCTTTGAGCCTCTCCTCCCTCCCACAGTCATAACACGTCAGGCAAGGGAAGAGATACTTGCATAAAAGCGGGCGTGGGACACGTCTGAAGGCACTGCTACATTGTAAGGCCCGACTGCTTTGTACAGGCAGCGGCTGCGTCGCACCAGAACTCCCTGTGGCCATATTGTGTTTTCTGACCAGCTGTGGGGACAGAAGGACAGAGGGTTAGCATCTGTGCTCCCAGCTGCTTGAGCGTGGACTCACAGGAACAGGCTCCATCTTGAAAAAGACCAGAGCCTCTGCCACAAGCACATGTCCTAGCTCCCCCTGCCAAGCACACAGAGGTGATCACAAGGCCACCAGATGGACCAAACAAATAGTTCCCAGTGCAGGAGTCCAGTGCACCGCAGCAGAGCAGGCCACCTCCTGCCCCTGGACAAGCTACTTCTCCAGTAGCCAAGAGTCTTGGCAGTTGTTTCTAGGAAGCAGCACCAACCAGAGGAGCTTAGAGAGCTCTCTATAGAAGACAGCTTCATTCCTAGGGAACACAAAAGCCAGCAGAGTTCCATGGGGAATGAAGTGTCCTCAGCAGAGAAGCACTGCTGCTACGTTTTATGTACTAGAATGCCTTCTCAGCCCCTTGCTGGACGTGCCAACCCCTCCCCACACTCACATATGCTGAGGAGCATTGCTGTAGGAACCATGTTCCAGTTTCTGCCACTTGCCAAGGTGGGCAGCTGATCTGTGGAGCAGGTCACAGTACTTGGGAGGCAGCAGCTGCGTGGTGAGCATGACAAAGGCGTTAATCCACACCATGATGAGGTGCTCGCAGGACCAGCGCATGTCGTAGTACTGGGTGCTCTGCAAAGAGACCAGAGAAGAGCTTGGCACCGCTGTCCTGGAGCAGTGAAAGGAATGACAAGGGATGTACTGCATGTGCATCCAGCAGACCCACACCACACGTTACAGGCATGCGCTCTTGGACCAGTGATTTCAGAGGGTTACATCTTAGGAAACATTCAAGACTCCCTTCTCCTGAACCTGAATGCTGGATGATGCTGCAGCTGATGCATCTCCTCTCCCAGCAGCAGATAGAAGGGGGTCTGCTTGTAACAGAACTGCCCCAAGAGCACCAATTGCACCAGGACTACTCTGTGGATGGTGGAGCCCTGCCCCTTTCACCACAGCAGCTGGAGCTCATTCAAGTTAGAAAAATAATGGATTAAAAAAACAAAAAACAACCCAAAACACAACCCCCACACTGACAAGAGGTTCTTGGGTTTAGTTTGCCAAGCATCCTGGCTTGGCTTTGTTTTCTAACAGGCTGACCACCAAGGCCTCTGATCCAAGCACTCGGGCCAGGATGTTGGATCTGAGACAGGTAACAACAGGTTCCCTTTTCTAGGAAGAACACAACTATCCATCTGCCTAGGACAGGGGGTGGGAGAAGGGGAGTTAGTAAGTGGGGTGATGGGACTAGAGGTGCATCACATTTATGGCAATACCTATCCGCCAACCAGGAGCAGTACTAGTGCCCTCCGGATGCAGCCATGCTCCGCTATCCGGGCTGCCAAAGGGGAGACAGAGAAAAGGGGAGTATTAGCCAGGAGTCTGGCCTGGCAGCAGGTCACACAACAGTCAGGAGGAGACGGCGGGCAGGGGCACAGAGAGAACCAGACAAGAGCTACCTTCACAAAGCACAGTGGCAAGAAGGCCACGTAGTAGGCACTGAAGAGAGAGTTGAAGAGGACTTCCTTGATCCTGCGGTTGAAGTCTGCTTTCAGGCACTCCACCTCGTTGCGGATGAGATCTGGAGAGAGGGGGCAGCTGTGGGTGGGGATAGATGTAGGATTATTGAACTGTTCTCTCAGGGACTCCCACAGAAGCGAGAGGAAATCTTTGGGTTTGACCAGGCTGCTGACAGCTGAAGCCCCATCGTCCACCATCTGGTCCTGTACCATGTAATCACAGTCTGCAGGTAGGGGCTGTGCTCTGCTGTCCTGGTGGAAGCAGCACAGAGGAACATAGACACCAAACCTGCAGGGAAAGAAAGAAAGAGGGTGGGAGGGCGGGGAAAAAGGGCTGAAATGACAACCATCCCAACATGAAGCAGGGAGCACCTTCTCAACAGCTTCTGAGGAAGAGGAGGCTGAGGGGAGACCTTTTCACTCTACAACTACCTGACAGAGGTTAGTGTGAGGTAGAGGTTGGCCTCTTCTCCCTAATACCAAGTGATGAGAGGAAATGGCCTCAGGTTGCACCACAGGAGGTTCAGTCTGGATATTAGGGGAAATTCCTTTACTGAAAGAGTGGTGGAACAGGCTGCACAGGTTTGTGGTGGAGGCACCAGCCTTGGACATGTTTCAAAAGCCTGTCTCTCTGGGGCATGGTCTAATGGCCATGGTGGTGTTAGGTTGATAGTTGGTCTTGATGATCTCGGAGGTCTTTTCCAAGCAAAACAATTCTATGATTCTCAACAGATGTTGGCCCTTATGACAGGGGCACCACATGGGAACCCTCACTCAGAATCACCAAGGTTGGAAGAGACCTCAAAGATCATCAAGTCCAACCTGTCACCACAGACCTCATGACTAAAAGCCTAGTGGCCGAGCCTAGAGGCCGACCTCTTCTCCCCGCTGAAAGCCTAGAGGCCGGCTCCTCTTCTCCCCCCTGAAAGCCTAGAGGCCGAGGCCGCTCCTCTTCTCCCCCCTGAAAGCCTAGAGGCCGGCTCCTCTTCTCCCCCCTGAAAGCCTAAAGGCCGGCTCCCTTCCCCCTGAAAGCCTAAAGGCCGGCTCCTCTTCTCCCCCTGAAAGCCTAGAGGCCGGCTCCTCTTCTCCCCCCTGAAAGCCTAGAGGCCGGCTCCTCTTCTCCCCCCTGAAAGCCTAAAGGCCGGCTCCTCTTCTCCTGAAAGCCTAGAGGCCGACTCCTCTTCTCCCCTGAAAGCCTAGAGGCCGGCTCCTCTTCTCCCCCCTGAAAGCCTAGAGGCCGGCTCCTCTTCTCCCCCTGAAAGCCTAGAGGCCGGCTCCTCTTCTCCCCCTGAAAGCCTAGAGGCCGGCTCCTCTTCTCCCCCCTGAAAGCCTAGAGGCCGGCTCCTCTTCCCCCTGAAAGCCTAGAGGCCGGCTCCTCTTCTCCCCCTGAAAGCCTAGAGGCTGACTCTTCTCCCCCCTGAAAGCCTAGAGGCTGCAGCTTCACCATGCAGAGAAGCTTCTTTAAATCCCTGTCATGGAACCAACAATCCCAGTGGCTCAGTCTTCACATACTGAGGCCATCTGCTTCGTCAACTCAGCACCACCTCCTCACGTCCTACTTCCTCTTTAATCATAAGGTAAGGAGGATAGGCTACAGCCAACAGCTTTTCTTCCCCTGGCAGTTCATCCCACCCCCAAGCAGCTATGTCTCCTCCACCCTGAAGGTACAAGGAGCTGTCACTCACGGGTAGCCCAGGAAGAGAAGGTTGAGAACGGAATGGCTGCGGAAGAGGTTGACCAAAGTCCAGCAGAGCACCCACCCGCAGACGGTGAGCAGCACGAGGCGCACCATGTAGTGAACCACTGAGGTTGCACCCACCTGAGAGGCCTGCAAAGGGAAAAGAAACATTCATCAGCCCTGTTACACTAGTGCTAGAATGTGAGCACAGGGGGTGCCTGTGGAGGAGAAGCAGGGATAGGGGTGCCAAGAGGCACTGTAAGAGGCATAGTTGCCCTCTTCTTCCCAGAACTCAGAGACTGAGTTTGTAGTCATGATTGAGAGAATCCAAACCCATTCAAATAAACATAAGTCATGAGGCATGATTAAAACAAGGCCCTTAAAAACTATTTCAGAGCTACAAAGCAGAGAATAGAGTTGCTCAAGTCTTCTATTGCTCTGTTGATAGCCCAGGATAGTCTGAACCACATTTCCTATTGCTGTATCCCCGTAGAATGATCAGGCCTCAGCATTCACTTGCCTAGAGAACTGGAATGTCACAGTTGTCAGCTGAGGGAAGAGAAGATAGTGCACCTTGGCAACCCCCACACTGGATTTCCAGCACTCATCTTTATTGGATGTAGTGCAGTCCAGTGAGGAGGCACCCCTTCAAAAGGGCTGCAAGAAAGCTTGTTCCAGTCTCCTGAGGGGAGAAGGCAATGGAACTATGAAAAGATTCTTGGGGGTTAAAGCCAATAGATGGGATGTGCCAGAACTGGAAGGCATGGAAGGCTTCAATGCAGAAATTTTGGTCCATGGGAAGTTTTAGAGAGGATGTGAACATAATGAAAATGGCAGGAACTGGGAGATGAAAAGAGAACTTCAGAGATCCCATCTTCCCCATTCACCTATTGAACAGAACTGTTCCTTCGTTTTTTTTTGGCTGGTTTTAATTTTGTTGCTTAGCCTGGAGTTGTTTCAGGGGACAGAACTTCCATTTTCCTCAAAATGACCTTTCTCAAGCATATGTTTGGCCTGGTTCCACTCTCACAATCACAGGGTCTAAAGACCTGAGGTGGTATGACTAGATTCTCAGAGTTACTGAGTAACCAGGACTGGAAAGGCAGTTCCTATTTCGCTCAGGCATCCCCCCGACCTTTCCACTCTAATTTGTTTGTTCTTCCAGTCTCAGCCAACCTCCCTATTTGCCTTTCTGCTACCTGACTTGCAATTCCCACAGCTGCTTCTCTGGCACAAGATACTGAGGAACAATATTGTACCTACAGGGACAAAGAATTAAGTGGGAGCATTCGTCGTCTTCTAGCCGCAGAGGCAAGAGAGCTACCCAACAGCGCAGGACATGAGTGAGCTCAAGGAGGAAACTCCAAGGCAGAAAGGCATCCTCAAAATCTTAGTCACTCACATCCAGACTTATGCTGGGGGAACAAGCTCTCCAGCTATCCAAATGGCAGAAGTTTCTCAGGCTGTGGTCATGATCATGCTCTGCTAGGAGTACTACAGGCAGGAGAAGGAAGAGTGGGAATGTTACCTCAGAGATGAGGGCCCACACCAGCCTCCGTGCTAGCATCACTGTGATGAATGCCGCCAGGTGGTAGTCAATGAGGTGAAAATTCTGGAGGAGGAAAAAGAAAAGGTCTTCACCAGGGGAAGGGACTCTTAAACCACCCAGCTGAGGTGGGACCAGAAAGATGTGTGCTGAGTGTCAGGGCCTTGTGTAAGCGTTCCGTAAGTCTCTCTGTTAAGGATGAGGGAGAAAGGAGTAACCCAGGAAATGCCTCCAGAAGGTCTTCCCCACATGGAGGTTCCTTTCCCTACAGATTTCCCCTGGAAAGAAACCAAAACAAGCCCACAACCCAAACTCTGGACAAGCAGTTTGGGTTCAAAGGGAGATGTAGGGCCAGGATCCTACTGTGGAGAAGAGCTTGCAAGTTCTCTTGGGAAAAGCAGCGGAGCAACCAGAGCAAGGACAGCCCAGCTGGAGTCCACTGTGAGCATACCAGCTCACTTTAGCTCTTAGTCTCAGAAATGGGCTGTTAGTGGTTAGTGCTTCCTGATAATTATGTTGATGTCATCTTCCTGAGCCATAGATCTGTATTACATACTAATGTTGGCTCTGGCTGTATCAAGTTAGATACAGCTCTCGGACCTCCTGTGATTTTCCAGTGAAGCTATCACAGGTATTCTGGCTAGAACAGTCAGTGGACTCTGAACACTGGTGCCTGGGGCCTCAAGGCCATTTTGGGTAATCAAGGTGCTTGACTCCTGCTGGGAACAAACATGAGATGTATAAAATCCTTTCAGGTAGGAAGCCTAAAGCAGGCTGCTTCTTCAAAGCAAGCTGTGTCCAGCACAGCACTGCTCATGTAAACATGAGGAAAAAATTTTACCCTGTGAGGGTGATGGAACACTGGAACAGGCTGCCCAGGTGGGTGTGGAGTCTCCCTCTGGAGATATTCAAGACCTGCCTGGATGTGTGCCTATGTGATCTGCTATAGGTGATCCTGCTCTGGCAAGGGGGTGGACTGGATGATCTTTCAAGGTCCCTTCCAGCCCCTAACATTCTGTGATTCTGTGAACTTGAAACCAATAGCTTGACAGCTGGAACACCAGCAGCACCTGTTGGCATAGTTAACTGAGGAACCACCTTGTACTTCCAAGCAGCAAGGACACAACCTACACTGAAGGACCTCTTCAGAGACTAGTTTCACTCAGATGAGCTTTGCTGAGTCCAGTATGGGACACTGCCATGTTCTGTGGCTTATTGGGCCAGGAAGGACACTGGAACAGAGGAGACTGGAACATTTACATATGCTGAGGATCTGACCACCTCTCCAACTCCTCTGTTCCTGACCTGCTGCGAGGTCCTCATGATAACTTCCATGACCACCCTTCATTTCTGCTAGGAGGGGACAGCCCAAGCAGGCTCCTGCAGTCTCAGCTCCATTTCAAACCCTAGGGGCTAGCTAGACCGTGCAAGTATCTGCAGGTAATTTGCACTGATGGGGCCCTGCTGGCAGCTCTTTCTTTCAACTTCTCCCCTGTAAAATGGGGGATGGCATGGCCCTGGCTGATTGGGGTGCATGTGAAGTGCAGTTCACCCCGTTATGTCCAATGCTTGGTGATTCCTGGGCTGGAGCATGGAAAGAAGCTGTGTAATGGCAGAGCAAGAGCGATGGCGTTTGCTGGAGGACTCACCAGCGAGGTGCAGGAAGCAGGGTGGTTGTATGGGTACCACCAGACGGTCTTGTAGATGTTAATGTACTGAATGAAGAGGGCTACCAGCAGGTAGATGAAAAACAGGAACTCGAAGAGGAGGCTCCCATCCAAGGGCAGGTCAGGGATCCGGCAGTGCCGCACAGGCTCGGGGGTAATCAGCGCTGTGATGAGCGGCGCGGAG
This sequence comes from Picus viridis, assembly GCA_033816785.1. Lineage (NCBI taxonomy): Eukaryota > Metazoa > Chordata > Aves > Piciformes > Picidae > Picus > Picus viridis. The sequence goes on along the minus strand of CM066569.1, from coordinate 11,679,310 downwards.
AGGCTGATGGCGCTACCATTCCTGAAGCAGACAGACAGCACCCGCTTGGTAAACATTCCACATCATCTCTACTGCTTTCCAGTACACAGAGTGACTGCCACTGTGCATTCTGGGGGTGAGCAGCGCTCGGAGAGATGGCAGCAGTCTCACATTCAGAGCTCTGGCACAATCCTGGTGGGGAGCTTCATCATCTTCTTTGCTCAGACAAAACCTTTATCCAGCCTTTCCTCTAGACAAGAGATTGGTCTACCAGAGATGCTGGGCAGGGTCCAAGGGCATGAGATTCAACACATCTAAGTGCCAGGTTCTGCATTGGCCACAACAACCCCATGCAGTGCTACAGGCTGGGGTCAGAGTGGCTGGAGAGCAGCCAGGCAGAAAGGGACCTGGGGTTACTGGTTGATGGTAGGCTGAACATGAGCCTGCAGTGTGCCCAGGTGGCCAAGAGGGGAAATGGACTCCTAGCCTGGATCAGGAACAGTGTGACCAGCAGGAGCAGGGAGGTCATTCTGCCCCTTTACACAGCACTGGTTAGGCCACACCTTGAGTCCTGTGTTCAGCTCTGGGCCCCTCAGTTTAGGAAAGATGTTGACTTGCTGGAAGGTGTCCAGAGAAGAGCAACAAAGCTGGGGAGGGGTTTGGAGCACAGCCCTGTGAGGAGAGGCTGAGGGAGCTGGGGTTGCTTAGCCTGGAGAACAGGAGGCTCAGAGATTTTATTGCCCTCTACAACTGCCTGAAGGGAGGTTGTAGCCAGGAGGGGGTTGGTCTCCTCTCCCAGGCAACCAGCACCAGAACAAGAGGACACAGTGTCAAGCTGTGCCAGGGGAGGTTTAGGCTGGATGTTAGGAAAGAGATTTACCATTGGAATGTGCTGCCCAGGAGGTGGTGGAGTCACCCTCACTGGAGGTGTTTAGGAAGAGAGTGGATGAGGCACTTGTTGCCATGGTTTAGTTGCTTAGATGGTGTTGGGTGATAGGTTGGACTAGATGATCTCAAAGGTCTCTTCCAACCTGGTTAATTCTATTCTATATGCCCAGCATTATTTCAGTAGACTTGCAGGTGGAGGAGCAGAGGTAGAGTGAGGAAGCAACTCCAAACAAAAATCACTGAGGACTCTGTGCCAGACCAAGTGCTTAAGGTCACTTTCTTCCACCTATCACTAGGATGTTATAGGAGCACCCAGCCTCCTTCTCCAGTATTGCAAAGTGCTCATCACCTTTCTGCTCTCAGTTCCTCTCTTAAAAAGAGGGGCAACTAAAAATGGAACAAAGGAGTTCAAACACATCCTAGAGGCTTACCTCTCAAGTGTTTTCACACTTCCTTCTTTCCTAGGCTTCAGAGGAGGCTAGGACAACTCAATCTCCAGCAGACTGAACTTGATGAGGAAGTTCAGACATGCTATGCTGTGTCTGACTGTAACCAGGATAAACAATGCTCCCCCAGGACCCTGGGGCACTGACTGCATGGTCTCAACAGTGACTGGTTCCTCAAGAATCTGAGCCTGTGCCATCCATCCATCTGTCCCAGCCCCATAAGTCTTTAAAGAAGAAAGCTCTGGCAGGGGGTTTGGACTAGATGATCTTTTGAGGTCCCTTCTGGCCCCTAACATCCTGTGACTCTGTGAAAGCTAAATGGCTTGGATCTCTCTATTCTGCAAGAATGAACCTATACCAAAGTAGATCAGGGCCTCAAGATGCAGCAAATAGCTTCTCTAATCTGTTAACTTCTCTATGGAAAGAAGTAACACTGAACCCTTTTAGTCTTCACACCAAATGTGGAGATCTAAATGTCACCCTGCATTCCTTTTTCAGCCCCTAACTTCCCAGGAAATGGAGGTGAGCTTTGCCAACTGTGAGAATTAGCTTCTGCTGCAGCTTGCAGTTCTAAAACAGAATATAGGCATCCTCCTGCCCTGCCTTTCTATCATGTAGGAGGGGGACTCACAGCTGAGCTCTGACAAGTCACACTAACTCCTTGTGGTACTGCAGGCAAGTGAGCAAGAGAGAGAGTAGTTGTCATCTGCTTGGACTTGCTGCTCTAGAAACTGCTGCAGGGAAAGACAAACTGAGCACTGTTTGATTTCCACCTCTGGCTTTTGTGACCACACAAGACGGTGTAGGGTGGCTGAGACCACGTCCACAGTCCTCCCCCACAATGCATGAAGTCCACAGTGACCACAGAGGGAGGTGTGCACCACAGCAGAGCTGGGAAGAGAAACTGGAAGAGGTTTGTCATGCAGGGTGTGTTCCCTCTTGGATGGGCTGTCCCCTGATGCCACATCAGAGGCCTCGAGGTTTCCATCTCCCGGTTCTCCTTAACCATGACACTGCACTCCCACAGGGTGTTTAGAGCAGGCCAAGGCTCCTAGCTTTTGGTGCTAACCTAGCTGCAGGTGCCCCAACAGCCCCCCTTTGTCCTCACCTGTTTCTCAAACCAGTACCGTTTCCACAGTTCCCTCCAACCAGCGTCTGAAGAGAAGGCAAAGCTGAACGGCTTAGCTGCTGCCGGCTGGGTCCCCTCCTTCCACCGGGCATGACCAGGAACCAGTCCCCTTCCAACGCCTCCTGCAGGCTGTGCCCTGAGACTCAGACAACGATCTCAAAGCCTTCCCAGGTCTGCAAAGGAGGCAGAAACATCACTTAAACTGTAAACTATTAGTCCTCTAGGTGACCACCCAGCCAAGCCAGCGCATGCAAATGGAAGCTGCTCTCCTCCATGCAGAGCCCACCCAGCACCCTCCTAAAACAGTGCCACTTCAGTGGCACCAGATCAGTGTCTGCCTGCATACACAGGATGGCCACCACTGACACTGCATCTTTAAAAAGCAGCTGCTTAAATTAGCCATCAGTGACTGCTCACACTTCCTGTTGGCTGGAAAGCACCACAGAGTAGCTCCAGTGCTGGAGACCACACAGCTGCCTGCCTCATTTCAAAAGCAGACCTGGGAAAAACCCTCTCCCTGTTCTGCTGTACAGAACCTTTGCAGGTCTTTTAACCACCTGAAACATCACTTAACAGCTTCTGCTGCTTGTAGGCAATTTGGACCCCCTTTGCCAAAGCTCTCAGACAGACTGGTCCCTGGGAAGCTAACTGCATGGTTCAGCTCCCTTCCATGCTGAGGGGGCCCAAGTGACACGATGGTAGGAGGTCCACTTACAAGTCATTGTAGTTAGCAGTGCAGCAAAACACACCTGTATGTAGGTACTTCAGATGCATCTATAGGCAATGACTTATCCCTTCCCAGAACCAATGTTTTTAAACCTTTTATTTCTTTTAAATGGCACATTTTAATCCATTCTTCAAGTGACCTAGTAGGAGAGAGGCTGGCCATCTCACAGTAGCAGGAACAAAGGCAGAGTCTCTGGCTTCATCACTTCCCAGATGATTTTGCTGTTTTTTCACTGGTCTCCCACAGGACCCTGCAAGGACTTTGCCAGTCTAGCAAGTTTCTGGTAGCTAGCAGACATGAGAGAGGGGTGGGATGAACTGGGGTGTGAATGTGGAAGTTGTTCTAAGCGTTGTGCTGTACAGAATCAAGACACTGAATGGCCATCTCACCAGAAGGACTCGGGTGTGTCTGCATGGCTGGAGACTAACCACCTGCCCTTTTGGGAAAAATAAAGCCAGAATCAACCCAGGACCTGGCAAAGCACCCCCACCTTCTGGGAAACTCTGGATCCAGCTTCACAGTTTGCAAAGGAAACCTATCATCTATTTATAAGTCAGTTATCATCTCCCTTAAAATCCTGAGACATCACTGCTGGCAGAAATGCCAGGAATTCTGCTCAGTGAGTCACACCACTGTCACCATGAACACAGTGTGCAGGAGAACTGTTCTAAAAGAAACAAAATCCCTCAAATCATCATCCTTTGTAATTAACATTTCTCATCCCTTGTCTCTGCTCCAAGAACCAGTTCTCAAAACTCCACCAACAATCAAGATGATGTTTCAAAAGAGGAATCCTTTCTCATTCCAGCAGCAAGGACAATGCAATACAATACACCAGGTTGAAAGAGACCTTCAAGATCATCGCGTCCAACCCATCAACCAATCCAACCCACCTAAACAACTAACCCATGGCACCAAGCACCCCATCAAGTCTCTTCCTGAACACCTCCAATGATGGTGACTCCACCACCTCCACGGGTAGCCCATTCCAATGGGCAATCACTGTCTCTGTATAGAACTTCTTCCTAACATCCAGCCTAAACTTACCCTGGTGCAGCCTGAGACTGTGTCCTCTTGTTCTGGTGCTGGCTGCCTGGCAGAAGAGACCAACCTCTGCCTGTCTACAACCTCCCTTCAGGTAGTTGTAGAGAGCAATAAGGTCACCCCTGAGTCTCCTCTTCTCCAGGCTAAGCAACCCCAGCTCCCTCAGCCTCTCCTCATAGGGCTTGTGCTCAAAGCCTCTCCCCAGCCTTGTTGCCCTTCTCTGGACACCTTCCAGCACCTCAACATCTTTCCTAAACTGAGGGGCCCAGAACTGGACACAGGACTCAAGGTGTGGCCTAACCAGTGCTGAGTACAGGGGCAGAATGACCTCCCTGCTCCTGCTGGCCACACTGTTCAGTGAAGTGAAGCCTTCCTTACCTTTCTAGTCAAGGTTCTAAAGCTTTCAGAGAACTTTCTCTAGGATGTTCAGAGTTTTATTTAGGAATATTTATATTTCAGGAATTAAATACAAACAGAAGAAAACTGTGTCCAGTTCTGGGCCCTTCAATTTAAGAAGGACATTGAGACTCTTGAATGTGTCGAGAGAAGGGCAATGAGGCTGGGGAGAGGTCTGGAGCACAGCCCTGTGAGGAGAGGCTGAGGGAGCTGGGGTTGCTTAGCCTGGAGGAGAGGAGGCTCAGGGGAGACCATATTGCTCTCTACAACTCCCTGAAGGGAGGCTGTAGCCAAGAGGGGGTTGGTCTCTTCTGCCAGGCAAACAGCACCAGAATAAGAGGACACAGTCTCAAGCTGTGCCAGGGTAGGTTTAGGCTGGAGGTGAGGAGAAAGTTCTTCCCAGAGAGTAATTGGCCATTGGAATGTGCTGCCCAGGGAGGTGGTGGAGTCACCATCCCTGGAGGTGTTCAAGAGGGGATTGGACGTGGCACTTGAAGCCATGGTTTAGTAGTCATGAGGTGTTGGGTTATAGGTTGGACTTGATGATCTCTGAGGTCTTTTCCAACCTTATTGATTCTATGATTCCCTGGAATGCACAAAATGAGCAAGGGCAGCAACAGAAAATGCAGAATGCTTCTAGGGCATCCAGGCACTGCATGAACAGGAAAGGTGAAAAAAAAAACCCAACAACAACAAAAAAACCCCAAACAAACAACAAGCAAAGCAAACAAAACCCCCAACCAACACAAACAAAGCAAAACCCCCAACAAAGAAAGCAAACAAAACCCCCAACCAACACAAACAAAACCCCCCAACAAAGCAAACAAAACCCCCAACCAACACAAACAAAACCCCCCAACAAAGCAAACAAAACCCCCAATCAACACAAACAAAACCCCAACCAACACAAACAAAACAAATCCCCACCCAAACAAAATAAACCAAACAAAAAGCCCAACCAACCAACCAACACAAACAGACAAACCCCAAACAAACCCCAAAAGCTCTAAAAGCAGCAACTGTGAAAAGCGTTGGAAGTCCAATCAGACTGTCAGAGGGACTGTGGGAGCTGAAGCAGTCAGCCTGCTTCAACCTACAGACTATTGATGGTAACGGAGGCAATCCATTGGCGGCCTAATTAGTGGTCTTGAGAGGGGAAGGTGTTTTGTGCCCCATTCAATATTTCATGTAAATAATTTAACAGCTCTCATTAGTATCCCATTAGCATGCTTAACATGCTTGCCAGCAGAGACGTTTGGACACCCAGTCACCATATTTCCGCTCCCTGGTTTTGCCAACCAGTAAAACCAGTTTCTACCAGTAAAGGAAGCATGCCTGTGTGCCCAGGGGGCCAAGAGGGCCAGTGGCATCCTGGCCTGCATCAGGAACAGTGTGGCCAGCAGGAGCAGATAAGTCCTTGTGGTCCTGTACTCAGCACTGATTAGGCCACACCCTGAGTCCTGTGTCCAGTTCTGGGCCCCTCAATTTAATAAGGACACTGAGGCACGTGAATGTGTCCAGAGAAGGGCAACGAGGCTGGGGAGAGGCCTCAAGCACAGCCCTGTGAGGAGAGGCTGAGGGAGCTGGGGTTGCTTAGCCTGGAGAAGAGGAGGCTCAGGGGCGACCTCATTGCTCTCTCCAACTACCTGAAGGGAGGTTGTAGCCAGGTGGGGGTTGGTCTCTTCTCTCTAGCAACCAGCACCAGAACAAGAGGACACAGTCGCAAGCTGTGCCAGGGGAAGTTTAGGCCTGAGGTGAGGAGAAAGTTCTTCACAGAGAGAGTTGTTGGCTGTTGGAATGTGCTACCCAGGGAGGTGGTGGAGTCACCATCCCTGGAGGTGTTCAAGAGGGGATTGGATGTGGCGCTTGGTGCCATGGTTTAGTTAGTCCTGAGGTGTTGGGTGACAGGTTGGACTTGATGATCTCTGAGGTTTTTTCCAACCTTCTTGATTCTATGATTCTATGAAAGAAGCCCTCCCTTAACACCAGCCCACTGTATTTTAAATGCATTTGAATGAGCTCTTTCACAGCGAGCCACAGCCCTTTGAACAGTGAACATATAGATCAGGCAGTTCCCCAAACTAAGCTTCGCATTACTTCACTGGAGTCTGATCAAATTAGGTAGGTGTCTGTTAGAGCAAAATCTGCCCAGGAACCATTCCTTTGTGCTTGTGGCTTTTTTGTTGTTGGGTTGGGTTTGTTTTGGTTTGGTTTTTTTTTTTTTTTTTGTAAAGCTAGCCACACAGAACTGAAGCTTCCCAGATAAAGTTAAACAAAGCAGTGAGACTACAGATCAGTTTGACTCTAAGTCTGCTTTTTCTGGCCTTGAACCCATCAACAGCCCTCCTTTTTTAGGAGGCAGACGGGGGCTGGGGGAAGCCTTTTTATCGTTTTCAATTAATAAACAAAGGCAGGAGTCTACTGTGAAAAATATGCTAACAAGGAAAATAACAGTGTCCATGCCCCTTGACACCAACAGATAAGATTCCTGTGTGCACCCAAGTCATATTAAGCATTAATAAAGAGCTTGCAGAGCAAGCTGCGAGTCTAACCAGGCTCCCTTCTCTGCTTGCAGAGTCCCCACCCCATCAGCAATATTGGACTCGATGATCTTCGAGGTCTCTTCCAACCTTGGTAATACTGTAATATGGTTTTACATAGAGGCACAGGCACAATGACTAATGGAAGATAAAAGCTTTTCCTGACAAGATGCTTTAGTCCATTAATGTGATTCCACATGCTTTTTTCCCCAGTTTGCCTACAATTTCCCTCAAAACAAGTCACATATTTCTAGTCCTTTCATCCACAACACTCCCGGAACAGAAACTGCCTAGCTTCTGAGATCTCCTCTCTCAGGCAGATGCCTTCATCATAAAAGCACGCAAGGAGGATCTGGGGACTAGCTACAGAGCAGTGGACAGTGGTCCTCTTCACACACAGGGAATGGATATTGGTACAGGCAGCTCTTGGGTCCTACAGAGGGGCCACGCTCTTTCTTCAGGACAGAGATGAAGCTATCGGCTGTGATATGGCTATTAGAAGATCCGGGAATGTAAGGCATCACACAATCAATAACGTTGGAAAAGACCTCCAAGACCATCAAGTCCAACCTGTCACCCAACACTTCATGACTACTAAACCATGGCACCAAGTGCCACATCCAATCCCCTCTTGAACACCTCCAGGGACGGTGACTCCACCACCTCCCTGGGCAGCACATCCCAATGGCGAACGACTCTCTCTGGGAAGAACTTTCTCCTCACCTCCAGCCGAAACCTCCCCTGGCACAGTTTGCGACTGTGTCCTCTTGTTCAGACCTTCTGATTTCCAATTCATCCTTTTAGGACTACAGAAAGCACTTGGTCATTTTGTTACTGCACCAATGTCCCTCCTCCCCAGCTATCCTAATGAGGCAGGATCAAGGCAGGCAAGAACCACAGCAAGGCGAAGCTGAGCAGACGAACGATCCACCAGTTGAGAGGTGGAGCAGCACACAGCCCTGTGCTGCTCCCCAGGAACCAGCACTCAGGATCCTGTTCCTGCATCAGCAGCTGCCTAAACAGCGCTGAGAGGAGGCAAACCAGGACAGAGTCGGTGACTCATCAGAACGGACAGTCTGCCTGGTTCCCCATCCCTGTGCTGCAAATGCAGCAATGCTCAGCCAGTTATTTTGATGGCACTAACGGGTTTTTAACTGGAGAAAACTCCGAGGCCCCCATCCTCTCGGGAAGCTGGCTGCCCCGAGGCCTGAGAGCTCTCAGAGCCTGGAAAACATTCAACAGGCTCTCCTTGGCTTCACAAATCCCAGAACTGGATACTCTCGAGAGCAGAGAAAGAAAAGTGGCCATTCTCACTCACAACAACACAACCCGAGAAGGCCACAGGTCTCTTCTTGCGACTCTCCACCTCGATCAAAGCAGCCTTACTCCTGCCGAGTAAGCATCTGATACCTGGGGCTGAAGCAACACGCTGCCTCTGTGGGCCTTAGCAAGGGAGCTCTGCCTGCCTCCTCCTCCTCCTCCTCAGCAGTACAGAAGCTCCCAGCATTGTCTGAGTTGCTAGCAAAACCTTCCATTCAGGGTGCTAATGCTTTATGGCCACATGGGCACGGAAGCACACCTGCCATATGTGCAGTGCTCCCTTGCAAGGGAAGCACAGCAAGCCACCCCTGTGCCACGGGTGCAGAGCACTGACCAGCGAAGCACAGGGAACAACCAGTGATGACAAAATGTCATCAGCATTTCCATCCTCTCTGGGTGTCAGGGGTAATACCCTGAACCACAGCCAGCACCGAGTGCAGGATAAAGGAACTGGGAATAGCACATGAAAGCAGCAGTGCCAGGAGCAGCCATTCAGTGCCATGCCAGCAGAACCACCCATCTCCTGAGCACTCCTGCAAGCAGCTATCTAGCAGTCCCTCCCCACACTTCAACAGCTACCTGCTGCTGTCAGGTCCGCTGGCTTTTAGGTCATCCTCCTTCTAAAAGGAACACACATCCTGGAACTGGATTGTCTAGGTAAACTCCAAGGCATGAGCTTCTAGCCCACAAAGGCAAGAGACCTTTTAAGACCTGGACATCTTACTCCTGCCTGGGTGACAGGCTCTGTCCCCAGAGCTTCCAGTGAACAGCACCTGTACAGCTTCTATTGTCACCTCACAAGTGTCAGCAGCTCGCTGTGGCACAGTCAGAGGCTTATTTACAAAATCTTGCTTGCAAGGCTGCAAAAGACAGTTACTAGTCCTTGGTGGAGCCATTTCTTGTAAGATGCCAGGAGGAAAATAAGGTTAGATTCTCCAACCTTTGGGATTAAATATATACCATTAACAGTTGTGACTTTCAGATGGCAGACAAACAGCTCTTTCTCTTCTTCCTCCCGCCTGCCTCCATCAATCTCTAAAAGTGAAGTAAAAATGTCTCTTAGTTGCCAATGTCCTCACTTCCAAGTCACTGTAGCTGCTCAACCTAATCCCAAACTTGCATTTGTCCTGCAATTTTGTCTTTGCAAATTACCATCAAATCCATCTTAGAATCAAGTTCTCTTTTGAGCTGCTGTGAGTCCTAGTTACTGTGGCTTATTTTTACTTCTTTTCAGTGTGAGCCATTTATTTATCTAAATAAACCCTTTTTGACAGCTGGAAAAAGAGAGAGACAAAGTTGGTAACCCATACACCCAACACAATGCCAAAAAAAATCAAGAAGAGCCTAGGAACAGCGATGGCTCCATCCATTGCCATGGTTACAAGGCCACCTTTTCAGCACCCCTGCATCTGCCACACCAGAAACCAAGCAGCAGCAAAATTTCTGTGGCAACCCTAACTCCATTTGGAAATAACAAAGCATTTGGTTGTTGTGAGGAGGAAATAACCAACAGGCTATCAGATGGAAAGCTAAATATTTGGCTTGCATAGAGCTCCCTCGGTGCTAAGTCAACACAACCTTTCAACTCAGGCTGGTTCCAAAGGCACACACCAGCCACCTGGCCCAGGGCTCGGCCCCAGCCCCCAGCTGGGACACAAAACCAATCAGGAGAGAAGTCTCCCAAGTCATCCTATTTTCTGTGTCCTCACGCCATATGGAACGACAGATTAAGGAGGAAATTGGGCGCAGAGAGACAGAAACTCCCCCATGAAGTGCAGCCCAGGGTCTGGCAAAGAGGACAAGAAGTGGGTGGTGAATCACCACTGTCAGGTGATGCACCAAGACTAATTTTTGTTCAGTGACTAAGAACCAAGAACCTCCCCTGTAATAACAAGACCAACCGAGCAAGACCACGTTAGCGTAGGCTTTTCTGATGCAGCACAACTCAGGCTGAGGAGGCTCCCCCTATTAGTCCTCTATACACATGCCAAAACCAAAGAGTGAAAGTAGCAAGAAAAGGGCAAGAATTCACAAACTGCATATACACCATGACTCACTTCAGGCATCTTCAGCAAAGTAGGCTAGAGCTCAGCAGACAGATCAGCGGGGAAAAGATGTTCTAGCTAAAGACAAGGTGAAGGTAGCACTTGCTGTCTGGAGCTGTCACAGTAAATTCACTCACTCACTGACAGAAATGGCAGCAGGGAAAAAGAGTTTTCCAGGAAAAGCCTCTCCAGGTTAAAGGGCAGGAAGTTCAGTCCAGCTCATTTTGGAAATATACTTTTTAAGGATGGGACAGAGCTTTCACTTCTAGACCAAGAAAGTTATCCAAGAGACTGAGAAAGCTTTCCCCGGCAATGGAAAAGGATTTTAGAATAGAATAGAATAGAATAGAATAGAATAGAATAGAATAGAATAGAATAGAATAGAATAGAATAGACCAGGTTGGAAGAGACCTTCAAGATCATCACATCCAACCTATCATCCAACACCACCTAATCAGCTAAACCATGGCACCAAGCACCCCATCCAGTCTCTTCCTAAACACCTCCAGTGATGGTGACTCCACCACCTCCTTGGGCAGCACATTCCAGTGGGCAATCACTCTCTCTGTATAGAATTTCTTCCTAACATCCAGTCTGAACCTCCCCTGGCTCAGCTTGAGACTGTGTCCTCTTGTTCTGGTGCTGGTAGCCTGGGAGAAGAGACCACCCCTGCCTGTCTACAACCTCCCTTCAGGTAGTTGTAGAGAGCAGTAACGTCTCCCCCTGAGCCTCCTCTTCTCCAGGCTAATCAACCCCAGCTCCCTCAGCCTAATCCTACACATTCCTTAAAAATCCCCTCAAAAGTCTTACTTCAGAGGGTGTGAGGAAGGGATTTCTAGAGGCATGCAGGAGATGGAGTCCTCTTCAGAATACAGATGAGTTCAAGCTTTTGTGAACTGAAGGAAAGAAGATACACACCCCAAATGCTCTTAATGAGCCTCTGGTGAGTACAAGAACAAAGCCACGACTCCTGAAGTAATACCACCTCATAACCACACAATTACCTTGTGCAGCTAACTGCTGCAGGAGGAAGTGAAAGCAAGCAGCTTAGAAAGACTTGAATGAATTACTGTAATAATTTTATGAATTAAGACAAGTGAATTTATGTTCCAAAAGGATGGGAGGGAAAAACCCCTCAAACCACAGCACGAACACCAGCATTCACAAGCAGATGACAATGCACTCCTCACCAAGACAACAGTATCACACCCTCTGCAAGACATTCACCATTTCTTTGGTGTCTGATGCAGACAGCAAGACTCACAGCCAAATACTGGATCCTGGGAATAAAGCAAGCAACAGCTTCTCCTTGTGTGAGGGCAAGACAGAATTGCAAAGCTGAGCTTTTCCAGCATCAGAGTGCAATGCAGGACTGACCGGTTGGGTCACAGGTCTGTGTTGGTCCTGCAGTTCCCATGCTCCTATATTGTGTGGGGAAAGGGACAGCAAGCCCAGCCTCATCCAGAGAAAGAGGCACAAACTACAAAGCTGGCAGGAACTACTGAGCTACACATATGGCTCTCAAAGGCAACCTGCAGTATCATCTGAAAGCTCAGGAAAGTTTCAGCTTCAAATCCAAAGCAAGACCTTAACGTGCGATAACACCAAAGTTTTAAGATCCAACTCCAGATTCCTGTTACAGAGAGAAAGAAAAGTTCACTTTAAAAAGGGATACTGGTTGGGAATTAATGCTAGCTCACAAGGACAACGTATTAGCAGACACAACACAGGCAGAGCTATCAAAGCTGGCTGCTAATACAATTTATCAACACGCACTCCTAAGCACATCTTGCACTGAAGCTCTCCAGTAAACACTGCACACAAGCACAGCACTTCTAAAACACAGCCACTGATCACCCTCCATTACACAGTGGACTGAGAAGGGAGGAGAATTTTGGCTGTGACCACTGAGAATCGTTTTTCCAACTCAGCAGGGCAAGTGCAGAGCGAAAGAGATCACAGCCTTGAGAGCCCACAAACTTTCAGCCAGGAAAGCCACCCAAACATGCCTTCTCTTCCAAATCCTGCAAACATAACACACCATCGGACAGCCCGAGCGCAGGCCTGCAAGCCATGAATTCTGCTTTGAAACACTTCAGCTGGCTACAACAGGGAAGTTGTTTTCACTGATGCAGACCTCAATTTCTCTCTCCCAAACAGGGTAAGCTGTTTGGTAAGCATTTCTCCTCCCAGGGGTCTCTGTGAGTAGTAGCGAGTAGTTTTTCCTCCAGCATTATTTTAAGCGCTTGAGACAAGCTTTGAGAGACAACAAAGAGAAGCAGCTCCCCCGCTGCTTTTGCTCCTCTGCCAATCCCTACGTTTAATTTAATGGAGATCAGCCACGATGACAAATCATGGGGAGTCACTAGGATTTTTCTATTTTGTTCTCACATAGCTAAAAATAAGGCAAGCAAGCTGCCATCTGTGGCAATCAGTTTGAAGGCAGAGAGTAAAACACACAGAAGAAACACTTCCAGGAGAGTTATCCTGAGTCGGTGCATTGGGATTCGCATCAGAAAGTAGCAGTGGCACAAGAATTTGCACATCCCTGACACTGAGGAAAAGCAAAACCACTGCAGGGTACTTCTAAAGAAATTCCAGTTTGCATGCATCATAAATTTGCATTAACATATAGACCACATATGAGAACATATTGACTCCCCTCTACTTGCCTCTTAACAGCTATCCACCAAACAGTAAAGGTCTTCAGTTCATAGAATCATAGAACCAATAAGGTTGGAAAAGACCTCAGAGATCATCAAGTCTAACCTATCACCCAACACCATCTAATCAACTAAACCATGGCTTCAAGTGCCACATCCAACCCCCTCTTGAACACCTCCAGGGATGGTGACTCCACCACCTCTCGGGGCAGCACATTCCAACGGCCAATTACTCTTGCTTGGAAGAACTTTCTCCTCACCTCCAGCCTAAACTTCCCCTGGCACAGCTTGAGACTGTGTCCTCTTGTTCTGGTGCTGGTTGCCTGGGAGAAGAGACCAACCCCCTCTTGTCTACAACCTCCCTTCAGGTAGTTACAGACAGCAATAAGGTCTCCCCTGAGCCTCCTCTTCTGCAGGCTAAACAACCCCAGCTCCCTCAGCCTCTCCTCATAGGGCTTGTGCTGGAGGCCTCTCCCCAGCCTCATTGCCTTCTCTGGACACATTCAAGAGTCTCAATGTCCTTCTTAAATTGAGGGGCCCAGAACTGGCCACAGTTCAAATTGGATTCCTCTGGCAGGCAGCACACAGCACCTTGTATGACCATTTACAGCGCAATTAATGCAGCAGATCATGAAAATGCAACAGGATCTATTTATCTCAGCTATAATTAATTACAAGCAAGACTAATTTAGCTGCCTCAATCTGCATACGTGCTCCTTTGCAAGTATTTCTGGACCACAGACATCTACTGATAATTTTGCTTTACACCACCTATTTCAACACCCCCCAGCACACAGGGATGCCACTGCCCCATGCTAGCCTGCAGAGTTTTACTGGCTGGCTGGCTTGCATAATACTTCCCACCAGAAGTCATTTTCCTGCTTGCAACACATTCAGCCTGAAAAGCTGTTGGTTTTTTTTTTTTTTTTTTCCACATTTATTTATTGCTAAAAAATAGGTTGGAAATTACTCTCCAATGTCTACAACCCCACAAAGAATGACAAAAAATAAAAGTCTTTCAGGCAAGTTTAAGCTCATGAGGCTAAGGGAGCTGGGATTGTTTAGTCTGGAGAAGAGAGGCTCAGGGGAGACCTTATGGCTCTCTACAACTACCTGAAGGGAGGTTGTAGCCAGGAGGGGTTTGGTCTCTTCTCCCAAGCAACCAGCACCAGAACAAGAGGACACAGTCTCAAGCTGTGCCAGGGGAGGTTTAGGCTGGATGTTAGGAAGAAGTTTTTCCTAGAAAGAGAGATTGGCCATTGGAATGTGCTGCCCAGGGAGGTGGTGGAGTCACCATCACTGGAAGTGTTTAAAAGGGAGGTTGTAACCAGGAGGGCTTTCTGCTATGAATCCCAATACAACTCAGAATAACACTCCTGGAAGTGTTTCTTCTGTGTGTTTTACTCTATGCCTTCTCCCAGGCAACCAGTACCAGAAGAAGAAGACAAAGTCTCAACCTGCAGCAGGGGAAGTTTAGGCTGGAGGTGAGGAGGAAGTTCTTCCCAGAGAGAGTTGTTAGCCATTGGAATGTGCTGCCCAGGGAGGTGGTGGAGTCACCGTCCCTGGAGGTGTTCAAGAGGGGATTGGATGCGGCACTTGGTGCCATGGTTTAGTTAGTCATGAGGTCTTGGGTGACAGGTTGGACTTGATGATCTCTCAGGTCTTTTCCAACCCTGTTGATTCCATGACTCTATGAATTATTTGCCCATGTCATGCAACTACTAGAGATTTACCTCTTGATTTTAAAAACCCACTTGCTAAAAGCTGCAGCACTGATCTAACTGTGGCAAAAAACAAAAGGACTAAAGTTTCCTTTGGTACAAGCGACCTGCTGCGGCTGGGTGAACAAAGAGAAGAGAGCTAACTTTATGGCCCTATCCATTACCTTGACAAGCTGAATTCTGCAGCCAGAGAGCAGATTAAAGCAATAGCAGAGGGAAGAGATCACTGGAAGAAGAGGAAGGTCAACTGCTGTAATTTTTATCTTCCTTAACGGTTTCTTGTGCGTAAGCTAGCACTGCAGTACTGCCAAAGTGTTCTCCAGCTGAATGGTAGTACAAGGAGCACAGAAATTTGACTTCAGAAAGGAAAATACATATGAGAGTATCACACTGCACAATTAAATAGGACAGGGCAATTAATACTAGTCTAAAGATTCCAAGCATTGAAGTAGATTCTGCAAGCCAAACTCAACTGTCCTCTGTATTTCCCAGCCCATGAAGACATCAGGACATAAAATTTCCCAATGGACAAACAAATGGTTGGAAATGGGTAATGTTTTTATGACCAAACATTCATAGAATCAACAAGGTTGGAAAAGCCCTCAAAGATCATCAAGTCCAACCTGTCCCCCAACACCTCATGACTGCTAAACCACAGCACCAAGTGCCACGTCCAATCCCCTCCTGAACACCTCCAGGGACGGTGACTCCACCACCTAATCTAATGGCATTCTAATAGCAAATAAATGTATTGATTGTCACCAGTGCTAAAAAGCACATACATCTTCATATTGGTAAAGCATCTCTTCTTTAAATCCAGAGCACAGCTCCAAGCCCTCCAACTCACGAGTTTCGCATCCATAAACTAAAACTGAACCCCAAGCTTGGAACTGCTGCAAGAAAACTTCTTTTCTGGTGGGATTTCATGACAACTGAGGCACAGGGAAAGCACTGAGACTGAGGATGGTCTCAAACTCACTATTATCTCATGGCTTTGCACCATATCTCTACGTATCTATCTATATAACTGTGTCCAGTTCTGGGCCCCTCCGTTTAAGAAGGACATTGAGACACTTGAACCTTTCCAGGGAAGGGCAATGAGGCTGGGGAGAGGCCTTGAGCACAGCCCTGTGAGGAGAGGTTGAGGGAGCTGGGGTTGTTTAGCCTGGAGAAGTGGAGGCTCAGGGGAGACCTTATTGCTGTCTACAACTACCTGAAGGGTGGTTGTAGCCAGGAGGGAGTTGGTCTCTTCTCTCAAGCAAGCAGCACCAGAACAAGAGGACACAGTCTCAAGCTGTGCCAGGGGAAGTTTAGGCTGGAGGTGAGGAGAAAGTTCTTCCCAGAAAGAGTAATTGGCCATTGGAATGTGCTGCCCAGGGAGGTGGTGGAGTCACCATCCCTGGAAGTGTTCAAGAGGGGATTGGACATGGCACTTGGTGCCATGGTTTAGTCATGAGGTCTATGGTGACAAGTTGGACTTGATGATCTTTGAGGTCTCTTCCAACCTTGGCGATTATGTGATTCTATATTTAGGAGCTGTAACTCTACAGCTGTACCGAGTGGCCTGACTGGCTTCTGAACTGAATGCTCATGAAAACTGGAAGCCACCTGAGCAAACATTTCTAGTACATATGCTCTTGCCCTACTCTCAAAACATACTTAATGCCTGCAGAAGAAGAAAAAAAAAAAGTCAACTTTATGACATGCAGGCTTGAGTTGTTCAAATCCATTTGCAATATAGGCACTGCTGGCAAAAGATTTGTGCTCAGTGCTGCTCAATTCCAAAGCACCAGCAGAAAGATGTGGGTTTTTTTTCCCTTCAAATACCACACACACCACTCAGTTTCCTAGAATTTGAGACCAAGATGCAGCACCTAAAGACAGCATAGATAAAAAAGTGATTAGGCCTGCCTGCTTCCGAGTAATACTTAAGAGTGTAACGATACAGGTGATGTTACATCAGCACAAGTATTGCTAGCACAGATAGAATCATAGAATCAATAAGGTTGGAAAAGACCTCAGAGATCATCAAGTCCAACCTGTCACCCAACACCTCATGACTAACTAAACCATGGCTTCAAGTGCCATGTCCAATCCCCTCTTGAACACCTCCAGTGATGGTGACTCCACCACCTCCCTGGGCAGCACATTTCAATGGCCAATCACTCTTTCTATGAAGAACTTCTTCCTAAACCTCCAGCCTAAACCTTCCCTGGCACACAGACTTGAGACTGTGTAGAATAGTTATAGAATAGAATAGAATAGAATAGAATAGAATAGAATAGAATAGAATAGAATAAAACCAGGTTGGAAGAGACCTTCAAGATCATCACATCCAACCCATCAACCAACACCACCTAATCAACTAAACCATGCAACCAAGCACCCTATCAAGTCTCCTCCAGAACACCTCCAGTGATGGTGACTCCACCACCTCCCCGGGCAGCCCATTCCAATGGGCAATCACTCTCTCTGTGTAGAACTTCTTCCTCACCTCCAGCCTAAACCTCCCCTGGCACGGCTTGAGACTGTGTCCTCTTGTTCTGGTGCTGGTTGCCTGGGAGAAGAGACCAAGCCCCACCTGGCTACAACCTCCCTTCAGGCAGTTGTAGAGAGCAATAAGGTCTCCCCTGAGCCTCCTCTTCTCCAGGCTAAGCAACCCCAGCTCCCTCAGCCTCTTCTCATAGTGCCACTAAGATGAGAACATCTTAATTTCCTTAGCTACCACCAGATGCCATTAGTGTCTCCATAAAAAAAAAGTAATTCATCAAGGCACTAACCCTGTACATTGCAACAAGTTTCTGTAAGAATTTCTCTTCTTGCAGGCAGAACAGAAACACACACTGCACAAAAGTAGAAAGCAAAAATCCCCATTTTGCAGTCAGAAAGACTGTAAAAAACTGAAATAAAAAAAAAAAAAAAAAAGGCTTGCCTTTTCTGAATTATCAGTAATTTTCAATGCTCAGCCTCAGGCAATAAAAATGCCTCACTCAAAAGGAGTGTGGATCCCCACTGGAGAAGAGGAGGTTCAGGAGAGACCTTATTGCTCTCTACAACCACCTGAAGGGAGGTTGTAGCCAGGTGGGGGTTGGTCTCTTCTCCTGGGCAACCAGCACCAGAACAAGAGGACACAGCCTCAAGCTGCACCAGGGGAGGTTTAGGCTGGATGTTAGGAAGAAGTTCTTCCCAGAAAGAGCTATTTGCCATTGGAATGTGCTGCCCGGGGAGGTGGTGGAGTCACCGTGCCTGGAAGTGTTCAAAAAGGGATTGGACGTGGCACTTGCAGCCATGGTTTAGTTAGTCATGAGGTGTTGGGTGCCAGGTTAGACTTGATGATCTCTGAGGTTTTTTCCAACCTTCTTGATTCTATGATTCCCCAGACCGTCTGAAAATCAAGTCTCAAATGCTTGCAGGTCACTTGGTCTACCCATAGAATGGCAGAAATGAGCTGTACAGGAGGCACACAGATGTTCTGTGGCATTGAGGTTAGGAGTGCACATCACATCAGACATAGTTAACTGTGCCAATGTTACCTGAGCTCCTCTGTCCTTCCAGATAAATCAGACCTGGACAGCATTCCCACCCTGTGTTCCAGTTTGCACAGTAAAACCTGAAACAAAGGATGCTCAAAAGCAGAAACACAGAGTAGCTACATCTAAACCAGAAAACAATTCCAGTCCAGTAAGGGACAACAACTACCTAAAAGGAGATTGTAATGAGGTAGAGGTCAGTCTCTTCTCCCAAGTATCTAGTATGAGAGAAAATGACCTCAGGTTGTGCCAGGGGAGGTTTAGATTGGGTATTAAGAAAAATTTCTTTACTCAGAGTGGTCAGGCATTGGAAGTGCCTGCCCAGGGAAGCGGTGAAGTCATCAGCCCTGGAAGGGTTCAAAAAACACGTAGATATGGGACTTCAAAACATGCTTTAGAGGGCATGGCAGTATTGACAGTTGGACTTCCTGATCTTAGAGTCCTTTTCCAACCTTTATGATTCCATGATTCTGTGAAAGAGCATGTGAAGTTTCAACACAACTCCCACGGAGGCTGGCTACAGTGGGCCTAAGTTATACCAGTGTAACATCTCTAATCATAATACCAAGTGCCTTGGCTGAGGGAGCTGGTGCTCCAGAGGAGTAGCTGGAAGGAGAAATGAGTGTAGGAAACAAAGCCAGTCCAACAACAGAAGTGCCAGGAAGTGAGCAAAGGGCCTGACTGCAGGTTAAGGGCTCTTGTCCTGCTCTGCAGGACAGATATCCTGTGAACTGGAGCTAAGCCACTGCAGTCCCACCCCCACACGACAGTATCCCTCTCCCAGAACGTCTCTTCTGATCGCAAGTTAACAGACCTGACTTCGTTACAGAAGAGACGCCTCATCTCCACAAAACTTGAAGACTCGCTGCTTTGTAAGACAGACATCCCATTCCTTCACTTCCAGTCGTAGTGGGTCCCCATGATATGAGGGGTCCGCTGTTCACCACGAAAAATCATGCACAACAGCGATCACAAATTACAGACAAAGCCACCTCTGTTTCTGCTACATGTTCATGTGTTAAAATGCTGCTAGAAGAGCGAAGGAGCTACCTCACATAACAAGGAAAATGAACAGCCTGATTACTATCCCACATAGCAGATGACTGATACACTCTTTTCTTAGAGGTACAAGACAGAACAGCCGAAGAGATGGCTCCACTTTGATCGTGGAAGCAGTAGCTTACAGCAAGACAGATTGGGCTACACTTAGAGAAAACTGCCTCGGTTCCTCGTCTTTCACAGGATGGTGCCCTCTCCTACCTCTTTGTAGGACTCGTTACATAGGGACAGCATTTTAAAAGCCCAAAGCAAAGCTACCCGTGACCCCAGACCCAGCGCTCCATCCTCAACCGTCCCCTCACCGAGCAACCGCCTCTCAGTGGCACCTCTTGCTTTAACCCAGAGATACCAAGAAATGTCTAGACCGAGAAGCCCGGCACCAAGAGCCGTGACTTACCACCAGGACCAAACAAAGCCAGCATAAGCCTTCCCACCACACACACACTTGGTTTCAGGTAGGCGGGAGGTGACCCCGCAGGCACGGGCCAGCTCGGAGGGACTCCGGCTAGAGGCGGCTCCGGCTCTCGGCCCCGCACCAGCACGGCAGGTCCGGCCCGGCCCGGCGGATCCCGCCGCCCACTTCGGTCGGTCGGGCTTTCCCAGAGCGGAGCTGCCCTGAAGGAGCGGTGGGGCCGGTACTCACTCATCCAAGCGCGGGCGGTGGCGCGGTTCGGACATCAGCCGGCAGCGGGGTCTCCTTCCGGCGGCAGCGGCCCGGCGGAGAACCTGGACCCCCACAACCACCACTCCCCCCGGACCGACCGGCGGGGGACGAGGCTGCGGCGGGTACCCCGCGGAGCGCCCCTCCTCCCGCCGGGCAGACCCAACTCGCCCGCAGCCAGACAGGAGCAGGGACGGGCAGCCGCGACCGCCCTACGGAGACGAGAAAGGAAGGGAAGAGAAGGCGGGCAGGGCAGGCCCCGGCGCGGCCCTGCACACTGCCGGCTACCCGCGCCGCAGCTGCCCGGGAGACGTGGCAGTGAGGGCTGATGCTCTCATCACAGGGCGACAGGCGGCGGCAGCAGTAGCAGCCACCGCGGCGGCCAGCGGCCGCGGCCGGCCCAGGGAGGGAAGGGCTCCGTGGGGGGCGGGGCGGCAGCGCCGTGCCGCCATCTTGGTGGTGGCGGCGGAGCCGCGGGGCTGGGGCTCCGCAGGAGCTGATCTCTGTGCTTGGCTTTCTTTTTTTTGGTGCTTCCTTTTTCTTTAAATTCGCACGTCATGATAGCATGACCAACCTGATCTGCTTCTACGACAAGGTGACCCGATAGTGGATGAGGGGAAAGGCTGCGGATGTTAATTTACCTGGATTTTAGTAAAGCCTTTGATACTGCCTTTCACAGCATCCTCCTGGAGAAACGGGTTGCTCATGGCTTGGCTGGGTGGATGCTTCACTGGGTAAAAACCTGGCTAGATGGCTGGGCCCAAAGAGTGGCGGTCAAGAGAGTTAAATCCATTGGGTAGCTGGTCACAAGTGGTGTCTCCAGGGCTCAGTGCTTGAGCCCGTTCTCTCTGATCCCATTATCAATGGTGGATGAAGGGGCTGAAAGTAAGTTTACAGATGACACTAAGATGGAAGGGAGCTTGATCTACTTGAGGGCTGGAAAGCTCTGTGGAGGGACCAGAACAGGCTGGAACAATGGGCTGGGGCTGAGGCCAACTGTATGAGATTAAGCAAGGTCAAGTGCTGGGTGCTGCACTTGAGTCACAACAACCTCATGCAACGCTCCAGGCTTGGGGCAGTGTGTCTGGAAAGCTGCCCAACAGAAAAGGAACTGGGGGTGCTGGCTGACAAGTCAGAACATGAGCCAGCAGCATGCTCAGGTGGCCAAGAAGGCCAACAGCATCCTGGCCTGTATCAGGAAGAGTGTGGCCAACAGGAGTAGGGAAGTGATTGCCCCTCTTTGCTCAGTACTGGTGAGGCCACACCTTGAGCCCTGGGTTCAGTATGGGGGCCCTTGCTCCAAGAAGGGCATTAAGGTGATGGAGCATGTCCAGAGAAGGGCAACAAAGTGACTGGGGGAATGGATTGTTTAGCCTGGAGGAAGGGAAACTGAGAATAGACCTTATTGCCCTCCACAACTCCCTGAAAGGTGTTTGAAGCATGGAGGGTGTCAGTCTCATCTCTCTACTAACCAGTGATAGGACAGGGGAAAATGGCTTTAAGTTGCCTCAGGGGAGATTTAGATTGGATATTAGGAGAAAATTCTTTGCTGAAAGCTTTCTCAAAGACTGCAATAGGCTCCCCAGGGAGGTGGTTGAATCCCCATTCCTCCAGAATCACAGAATCATAGAATTGTCAGGGTTGGAAGGGACCTCAAGGATCAGCAAGTTCCAACCCCCCTGCCATGGGCAGGGACACCTCACACTAGATCAGGCTGCTCAGAGCCACATCCAGCCTGGCCTTCAAAACCTCCAAGGATGAGGCTTCCACCACCTCCCTGGGCAACCTGTGCTGGTGTCTCACCACCCTCATGGGGAAGAACTTCTTCCTAACATCCAATCTGAATCTCCCCACCTCCAGCTTCATTCCATTCCCCCCAGTCCTATCACTCCCTGACACCCTAAAAAGTCCCTCCCCAGCTTTCTTGTAGTTCCCTACAGATACTGGAAGGCCACAATTAGGTCTTCTCGGAGCCTTCTCTTCTCCAGACTGAACAGCCCCAACTCCCTCAGTCTGTCCTCATGGGAGACCAGCTCCAGCCCTCTGATCATCATTACTGATCATCACCAGCCCTTGTAGAGTTAGATAATGGTTGGACCTTATGATCTCAAAGGTGTTTTCCAAACAAAACAATTCCATCATTCTAGCATGTTGACTTGACCCAAGCAGGAGTTGCCAGGGGCCATGCTCTCTCTCCTTATTTGCTCCATTAAGAACATTTTTTGTTGCTCTAGACTCACCAATAATAATAAATCCGGAAAGCTTCGCATTTTTTGCATCATGAGGCAGCAATAATAATTATATGATAACTGTTGTATAATTAACTGCTTCAGTTTAGCCAGCAAATCAGTTTATCTTATGACTGAACATCAACATCCACCCTCAGCTGAGGTGTGACACATAAGCCTAACTAGAGAAGGCCAGCGCCACTGAGCAGGCACAAGTACTCAGGACAGCCTCAGGGCACTGCAAGACTGGGTGAACAGCCAGCAGTGAAGGGACACCGGGCAGTATCTGCAATAGCCACCAAGCGCAGCAAACATCAAAGGTTGTGGAGTGGTTGCCACACACCGAGGGACCTGGTTCAGCACCTGATGGAACCGTTAGATAATGGTTGGACTCGAGGACCTGAAAAGTGTTTTCCAACCGAAGCGATTCTGTGGTTCTGTGGTTCTGTGGTTCTGTGATTCTACAGCTTTCGTGAGCAGCTTTCAGCAAGTGACTCTGGGCCAGCTTGTGGGTGCCAGCCCAAACCTGGGGAGCTGTAAGGGTGAATAAGTCTCTCTTTGAATGGTTACTTTTCACAATCACAACAAGAAAGCTGTCCCAGGGAGTGAGAGGAAATACTGGAGGAAAGAAATAATCTTGCATGTGAGCAATGGACAATTCTGTGTGGAGATGCACCTGGTAATTCAGGCCAGGCACATCTATGATACATGGGATAGAGTTGGCCTGACCAACCCACTCTGATGGTGAGAAAGTTCTTCCCTGAGAGAGTTCTTCGCCATTGGAGTGTGCTGCCCAGGGAGGTGGTGGAGTCACCATCCCTGGAGGTGTTCAAGAGGGGACTGGACGTGGCACTTGGTGCCATGGTTTAGTCACGAGGTCTGTGGTGACAGGTTGGACTTGATGATCTTTGAGGTCTCTTCCAACCTTGGTGATACTGTGATACTGTGGAGGGGCTTTTGTTAAAGGCTCTATCAGTGTGTTTGGGCTTGTGTCTGATACAGACTTTTCCCTCAGTAGCCGAGGGGCTATGCCTCATGCATTCAGTTTCCTTGCTCCACCCTCAGCAGCATCTTCAGCTCATTTTCATGTCTATGAGCTGGACATCAGCTGCCACTTCTACCAGCAGACTGTGGCCATAGTCCCTATTGTCTGAACCTCTGCAGTACACACCTGGTACTAGACAGTGTGACAAAAGATTCTTTTGTTTTGGATCAGCTGGGGAAAAAAACAACAAACAAGCAAAATATGAAACCTTCCTGAAAATAAGCTGTTCTTAACCTCAGCCCAGGTGTCTGGAAGGCCTGTGATCCCTGCTCAAAGAGAAAGCTGCTCTTTGCATAAAATATGCCCAGGAGATCTGAGCATGTTGAGCTGTGCAACAGGTTACAGTAGGGTAGGAGACAGAGGTCTGTGCTGATTCCACAGGGGGGAGTTTCTTTCTTGGCCACATATCTGAACACCAGTGTAAGCCTGGATACATGCAGAAGTCTTACTGCATGCATACAACCAACCTGGTTTATTCCATTCCATTCCATTCCATTCCATTCCATTCCATTCCATTCCATTCCATTCCATTCCATTCCATTCCATTCCATTCCATTCATTTTGACTCAAAGAAGCAACTGTCATATTTGTAAAAGTTCTCCCAGGCAACTACCACCAGAACAAGAGGACACAGTCTCAAGCTGCACCAGTGGAAGTTTAGGCTGGAGGTGAGGAGAAAGTTCTTCACAGAGAGAGTTGTTAGCCCTTGGAATGTGCTGCCCAGGGAGGTGGTGGAGTCACCATCCCTGGAGGTGTTCAAGAGGGGATTGGATGTGGCGCTTGGTGCCATGGTTTAGTTAGTCATGAGGTGTTGGGTGACAGGTTGGACTTGATGATCTTTGAGGTCTCTTCCAACCTTATTCATTCTTTGATTCTATGACAAGTTAGGCTAATGACCTGACAACAACTCTGGATGTTTTTAAAGTTTGCACACCCTGGCACACTACACAGTATCACAGAATCATTTAATTGGAAGAGACCTTTGAGATCATTGAGTCCAGCCATTCCCTAACTTTAACAAGGCTGCTGATAAAAAATGTCCCTTAGCATGTCTGTGTCTTTTAAACACCTGGAGGAATGGGGATTCAACCACCTTCCTGGGAAGCCTATTCTAGTGTTTGAGAAGTGAAGAAGTTTCTTCCAATAGCCAACCTAAACCTCCCCTGGTGCAACTTGAGGCTATTTCCTCTCCTCCTATCATTCGTTACTAGGAAGAAGAGACTAACCCCCACTTTGCTACAGCCTCCTTTGAGGGAGCTGCAGAGATGGAGGTGTTCGCTCAGCCACTTCTCCAGATTAAACAACCCCAGTTCCTGTGGCTGCTCCTCACAAGACCTGTTCTACAGCCCCTTCAGCAGCTCTGAATTTATCAGAGAGCTATTTGAATGTTTGAGGCCTGTGTTTCCTCATATCTGCAAGGAAACCTTAATCCAGTCTGAGCTATGGTAGCTAGTACTGAGGAACAAGGAGTGGCTCAGGCAGAATGTGAAAGATCAGATCACCCTTGTCACATTTTGTGGAATCCCCCAAGTGTTTTAACTGATCCATGCATGGGACTTTATCATGTGAAACACTGGATTCCACCACTGAGAAGCCCAGGAAAATACAGAGGCCCACGTTCAGAAAGACCCTTCCTCTCTGATTACATGTGTAACTGCTACAGGGACTTTCATAAGAGTCACTGTATCACCACTTTCCAAACCAACACTCTATCAAACCCTCCTCATTACTGTTCAGAGTGCTCAGGGGCAAGAGAAGGTCTCTGGACCTACAGGCAGACTGGCGGGCACTATGGATATTCAAACCCCAACAGCAGGCATGTCAGCTGCACCAAAGAACCAGCCTGTGCCAGTATCAGCTGCCCCTGTACAGAAGAATAAATAGCAGCAAAGGATGAGGATGAATCAAAGCCATCATGGGAACAAGAGGAAGAGCCAGAGGTGGTTACTTGGTCTTTCTCTCTGGCCTTGGTAGATGGCCAAGGACAAATGGTGGATGAAATGATTAGCAGGCTCTGGCAACACCAAAGTCTCTCTTCTTCTCTACAGGCCTGTGTTTTGCCTATCAAGGAACTGTCTTGGAAGATCAAGATAATCTGGGAGAACATGTCCTGTTCGCTCCTGTATGGTCCTCTGTTTCAGCCATGAGGAGGAGGTGCTTCCAAGGGAGAGAATTTGGAAGGTACACACCACGGCACATCCTATGGTTCTATTTACGTGACCATCGGGAGGACATGAGGAAGGGGGATGGATAACCCACTTCAGACCTAACTCTATGAGTATGTGAATTACAAGGAATTTATCCCCAGAAGAATTCTGTCTCAGTTTCCAGCAGAAAATCACTCAGAAAGAGCAGAACTCATGCTGCTTCTGATCCTCCTGAAGGGACTCTCAAAGCTCCTTCACAGTATCACAGTATCACTAAGGTTGGAAGAGACCTCAAAGATCATCGAGTCCAACCTGTCACCACAGACCCCATGACTAGACCATGGCACTAAGTGCCACGTCCAATCCCCTCTTGAACACCTCCAGGGATGGTGACTCCACCACCTCCCTGGGCAGCACATTCCAATGGCGAATGACTCTCTCGATGAAGAACTTCCTCCTCACCTCGAGCCTAAACTTCCCCTGGTGCAGCTTGAGACTGTGTCCTCTTGTTCTGGTGCTGGTTGCTAGAGAGAAGAGGCCAACCCTTCCTGGCTACAACCACCCTTCAGGTAGTTGTAGAGAGCAATGAGGTCTCCCCTGAGCCTCCTCCAGGCTAAGCAACCCCAGCTCCCTCAGCCTCTCCTCACAGGGCTGTGCTCAAGGCCTCTCCCCAGCCTCATTGCCCTTCTCTGGACATGTTCAAGTGTCTCGATGTCCTTCTTAAACTGAGGCGCCCAGAACTGGACACAGGACTCAAGGTGTGGCCTAACCAAAGCAGAGTACAGGGACACAATGACCTCCCTGCTCCTGCTGGCCACACTATTCCTAATGCAGGCCAGGATGCAGTTGGCCTTCTTGGCCACCTGGGCACACTGCTGGCTCATGTTCAGGCAGCTGTCAATCAGCACCCCCAGGTCCCTCTCTGTTTGGCAGCTCTCCAGCCACTCTGACCCCAGCCTGTAGCTCTGCCTGGGGTTGCTGTGGCCAAAGTGCAGCACCCGGCACTTGGACTTGTTGAATGTTCACAAGACGCAAATGATTCCAGTCAAAACTAGAGGGGCCCTGACTCTAACTAGGTGGAGGAGAGGGTCATCTGGGTTTATTGGATCTGTTGGATGGGCAAGTTGAACTCACAAGAGCATAAAGCTTTAGTATCACAGTATCACCAAGGTTGGAAGAGACCTCAAAGATCATCAAGTCCAACCTGTCACTGCAGACCTCATGACTAGACCATGGCACCAAGTGCCATGTCCAATCCCCAGTGTACCTAATGCCATCAAACTACGAGGAGTGGGACACATCTATATTACTGGTGTACAGGGGGATCTCAGCAGCTGGATGTTGGAAGCAGAGCACCAGAATGATGTGTGTTAATTGCTGCTGGCCATGACGTAGATGATTTAGAATACGACTTGGGGAATGTCATGGGTGGAGTTGAATCTGCTGCTGGTACTCAATGCCACGTCATGCCAGCTTCCAGTGCTGGCTGGAGAAAAGTATTGTGGGGCTTGGAGATCAGGTTGTAACACGGGAGGCTTCCTGTTCCAGTTGCTGCTTGCAGCTTCCAAGCTTGGGACATTGGCATTTTCTGCTGTGCTGGCTGCTGCATGCTTGGGTATGAGGAACTGTTTTATTGCTGCCTGCTGCTGCTGCTTTTGCTAAGGTAACTGCATAGTGTCTGAGCTCATTAAGCTCTTTATCTCAACCCAGAGGTTTTTCATGTTACTTTCCCTCCCATCTGCCTGTGTGTGGGCTTGCTTCTCAGAGTGCGCTGTGTTAACCCAGGACACTTACTAATAGCAGCTAAACACTTTGAGCCATCTGCATGTGGGCATGCACACTTAAATGTTTTTTGGAATTTTTTTTTAAGCACTCTGTTCCAGAGTTTGACACAAAAAGCTCTTTTTTATATTCTATTTAAGATTAAGGAACACCTTTGTCCTTCCTGACCAACGAGGTTTTGAAAGCAAACATTGTAAGTTCTGATTCATGAGATTCCATGAACTGATGCCAAGCCTCATCTGATTTTCACTGTGACATGATGATACATTTGGAGAGGAAGCAAAACTCTTAACTTTTGAAAAGTGGCAGCAATAATAATAATGCCAATGGCCCTCAAAGCTCCCCTGCAACGTCAAAAAACTCAGGCACTGCTGCACTTAAGGAATGTCATTTAGCTCAGATTTGATGGAATGGAATGGAATGGAATGGAATGGAATGGAATGGAATGGAATGGAATGGAATGGAATAGAATAGAATAGAGTAGAATAGAATAGAATAGAATAGAATAGAATAGAATAGAATAGAATAGAATAGAATAGAATAGACCAGGTTGGAAGAGACCGCCAAGATCCTCAAGTCCAACCTATCATCCAACACCATCTAATCAACCAAACCATGGCACCAAGAACCCCATCCAGTCTCTTCCTAAACACCTCCAGGGATGGGGACTCCACCACCTCCCTGGGCAGCACATTCCAATGGCCAATCTCTCTTGCTATAAAGAACTTCTTCCTAACATCCAGCCTAAACCTCCCCTGGTGCAGCTTGAGACTGTGTCCTCTTGTTCTGGTGCTGGTTGCCTGGCAGAAGAGACCAACCCCCACCTGGCTACAACCTCCTTCAGGTAGTTGTAGACAGCAAGAAGGTCTCCCCTGAGCCTCCTCTTCTCCAGGCTAAGCAACCCCAGCTCCCTCAGCCTCTCCTCATAGGGCTTGTGCTCCAACCCCCTCCCCAGCTTTGTTGCCCTTCTCTGGACACCTTCCAGCAACTCAACATCTTTCCTAAACTGAAGGGCCCAGAACTAGACACAGGACTCAAGGTGTGGCCTAACCAGTGCTGAGTACAGGGGCACAATGACTTCCCTGCTCCTGCTGGCCGCACTATTCCTGATCCTGGCCAGGATGCCATTGGCCTTCTTGGCTACCTGGGCACACTGCATGCTCATGTTCAGCCAGCTGTCAACCAGTAACCCCAGGTCCCTCTCTGCCTGGCTGCTCTCCAGCCACTCTGACCCCAGCCTGTAGCACTGCATGGGGTTGTTGTGGCCAATGTGTAGAACCTGGCACTTAAATGTGTTCAATCTCCTGCCCTTGGACTCTGCCCATCTGTCCAGCCTGTCAAGGTCCCTCTGCAGAGCTCTCCTACCCTCTAACAGATCAACACCTGCCCCCAGCTTGGTTTCTTCTGCAAACTTACTGATGATGGACTCAATCCCCTCATCCAGATCAGCAATAAAGATATTGAACAGGATGGGGCCCAGCACTGATCCCTGGGGCACACCACTGGTGCCTGGCTGGCAGCTGGATGTGGCACCATTCACCACCACTCTGGGATCAGCCTCCAGCCAGCACCTAACCCAGCACAGTGTGCTGCTGTCCAAGCCAGGGGCTGACAGCTTGGCCACGAGTCAAGAGTTAGATAATAGTTGACTCAGTGATCTTAATCTGGAGGTTTTATGAGGAGTGGCTGAGGGAAGTGAGGCTGTTTAGTCTGAAGAAAAGGAAGCTGAGGGGAGACCTTCTTCTTCTCTACAGCTGCCTGAAAGGAGGTTGTACAGAGCTGGGGGCTGGTCTTTTCTCCCTACTAACAAGTGATAGGATGCACGACGGGGGGGGGGTTAGGTTGGATAAAAAAAACTTCTTCACTGCAGTGATTCTCAAAGACTGGAATAGGTTCTCCAGGAAGCAGCTGAAAAGTTTAACACACAGAGATGTGGTGCTGAGGGACACGGTTTAGCACCAGACTTGGTACAGTTAGGTAATCATGGAATGGTTTGGGTTGGAAGTGACCTTAAAGATCATCTAGTTCCAACCACCCTGCTATGGGCAGGGACACCTCCCACTAGACCAAGTTGTCCAGGCTAGCCTTGAACACCTCCAGGAAGAGAGCATCCACAACTTCCCTGGGCAACCTCTTCCAGTGTCTCACCACCCTCACTGTAAAGAATTTCTTCCTAATATCCAGTATAAATATACCCTCTTCCAGTTTAGAACCAGGGACTCAATGATCTTAAAGGTCTTTTCTAACCAAAACGATTCTACAATCCCTACAAACGCCAAGGCCTGGCAGGGTTCTGGTACCCAACCACACACAACTCCGGGCGTGCTGCCCCGTCGGCAACATCTGACCTTGCTGATAAAGCTATGCCTCCAGCGTTTGCTCTGAAACCCTAAAGCAAACAAACGGATAAGGCCTGCTAGCTTGCACGGCCCGCGCCCCCTTGCCCGGCCGCGGCGAGGCGGGACGCGCACAAGGCACACGGGAAGATAACTACCGCTGCAGCGGAGGCTCTACTATCCCTGTCAGGGTGGTTGCCGTGGCTGCTCCATCCCCGCGGTGCGTGGGTGGCTGGGGTCATGCCCTTACCGTCACCCCACATTCGGATCGTGAGGGAAGAAAGGCAGGGAGGACCTGTCCCTCCCGAAGACACCGGCTCCCGCCTCGCCCCCTCCGCTTACCCCCCGCCCCGTGCCCTCAGCCGCGGCAGAGGAGGCGGTGGGCGTCCCGCCTCGCCCCGCCCCCGGCACGCGGTGCTTGGGCAGGGAAAGGAGGGGACGCGTGCGCGCACTCGTGCTCGTTCGCTCGCTCCCGCTGGGGCCTAGGGCGCCTGCGCGCAGGGAGGGGGGCTGGTCGTCGGCGCGCGGCCGGGGTAACCCCTCTGCGTGTGGAGGCACCCCCGGGGGCGAAGCGGCGGCGGGTGTCCTCAGGTGCTGGTCTCGTAAGTACGGGAGTCAGTGCAAACACTGGGGGAGAGCTGTCCGCTGTCGGGGCGGGCCGGCCCGTAATCGGGGCGGGCGGACGGAGAGAGGGGCTGCGGTGACGGGAAGGGGGCGTTTGGACCGGGTGTAATTGTGGAGGGAGGGGTAAGGACGTGGAGAGGAGGGGTGGGGATAAGCGGTTTCCGCGGTGCTCTAGTTTGAAGTCCGTAGTGAAAGAGCGAAAGGGGGTTATTTAATTGTGCCCCGTCCTCGGAGCATCTGGTGCGTGGAGAAAACTTTGGCTCGCCTCCTGCAGCTCGCCCCTTCTAGCCTGTGCCCTGCGTGGGCAGGGGGTCGATCCCTCTGCGGTGGTGTCTCCTGGGCATCAAGAGGAGGGCTTGGGGATGTGTTCCTGCGAGTAAGTGTGCTGCTACGTGATTTCATTCTAGTATGGTGTAACTGATAGAACAGGCAACAGTTGCATATCTGAAAATCACATGCCAGGTGGAAGGGCTCTGTCGTTGGGCTCCGGAGCTCAGGAGTTAAGAAGACTGATGCAGTGCGCCGCTGTTTCCATTTTAAGCAAAGCTTTTGAACGGTTTCATAGTAAATTCAGCACTTGGTGGTGTTTTCTTCATTTCACGCATGGAGAAACTGGAGTGCAGTCAAATGATGCTGTGAGCTGAAATTTTCTCACAGGTGATAGATAAACTTCTTCACTCCTTGCTCTAGGTGGTATTTTGGAGGACTTGAGAGAAGGTTTGCACATATTTGTGCCCCAGAGGAAGATGGAAATGTGTTTGCAGGTCTCAAGGGGAAGCAGAAATGGGGCTACTAGCAAAAGTATTTGAGAAGGTTTGGTTTTCAAGTTATAATACAGAAGCTTTTACAGTTTAGCTCTCAATATGGTTAGAAACTTTGCAGCCTTAAGATTTTCACAGCACTGTGGTAGGAATAAAAAAAAGGAATATATGTGTTCAATTTCTTACTAACACCTGCTTATCCCAAAGTGTTAACAGTGGAGATCTCCTATGGATTTAACATTCTTTCCACCCTTTCAATTAACAACTAAGAAAGTTCCCAAGGAACAGTGGTGTCAGTTTAGAAGAGCTCAGTTTTCAAGAGGGGATTGGAGAGCAAGGTGAAAGCTTGATGGCATTAAGTTGGCTAACATTAAAAAACTCCAAAGAAATCAACTTTAGGATGAATATATATGCCTTTTTTATCAGTAAGGTTGGTGGCTGTGAGATGATCTTCCTCTAAATGCTATTTCCCCCTCCCCCCACCCTTTCCAATTCAGTGATTGTGCTGTAAGTCTTTTGTTAATTGCAAACACTGATGAAATTTAGAAAGCTGCAAAGCATGGCTTTGGGCCTTTGTAGTATTCTCTGTCACTATTCAGCTTAAATAATTTCTCATACAATACAATAAACCAGGTTGGAAGAGACCTTCAAGATCATCGCGTCCAACCTGTCAACCAATCCAACCCACCTAAACAACTAGATCATGGCACCAAGCACCCCATCAAGGCTCCTCCTGAACACCTCCAATGATGGTCACTCCACCACCTCCCTGGGCAAACCATTCCAATGGGCAACCACTCTCTCTGTATAGAACTTCCTCCTAACATCCAGTCTAAACCTCCCCTGGCACAGCTTGAGACTGTGTCCTCTTGTCTTTAACACTGTGAAGCAGATCACCTTTCATCCAGGATGCTGGTACTCTAAATGGTTTTTCCTGATAAACACTTTAAGTATCAGTTATCTTGGTTTAGATTTATGTAAGGGTTTCCTTGTCATATTTGTAGCAGCTATATTTAGTTTTCATAAATGCAGTGCTACAGGCTGGGGTCAGAGTGGCTGGAGAGCAGCCAGGCAGAAAGGGACCTGGGGGTACTGGTCCACGGTAGGCTGAACATGAGCCTGCAGTGTGCCCAGGTGGCCAAGAAGGCCAACAGCATCCTGGCCTGGATCAGGAGGAGTGTGGCCAGCAGGAGCAGAGAAGTCATTGTGCCCCTGTACTCAGCACTGGTCAGGCCACACCTTGAGTCCTGTGTCCAGTTTTGGGCCCCTCAGTTTTGGAAAGGTTTTGACTTGCTGGAATGTGCACAGAGAAGGGCAACAAAGCTGGGGAGGGGTTTGGAGCACAGCCCTGTGAGGAAAGGCTGAGGGAGCTGGGGTTGCTTAGTCTGGAGAAGAGGAGGCTCAGGGGAGACCTTATTGCTGTCTACCACTACCTGAAAGGAGGTTGTAGCCAGCTGGGAGGTTGGTCTCTTCTCCCAGGCTGAGAGGAGGAACAGAACAAGAGGACACAGTCTCAAGCTGTGCCAGCGGAGGTTTAGGCTGGATGTTAGGAAGAAATTCTTCCCAGCAAGAGAGATTGGCCATTGGAATGTGCTGCCCAGGGAGGTGGTGGAGTCACCATCACTGGAGGTGTTTAGGAAGAGACTGGATGAGGCACTTGGTGCTGTGGTTTAGTTGATTAGATGGTGCTGGGTGATAGGTTGGACTTGATCTTAGAGGTCTTTTCCAACCTGGTTAATTCTATTCTATTATTTAGAAGTAAGAAGCTTTGGCATGGGTATTTCTTTTCACTGTTGTTTGGGTTTCCGCATTTTTCTCTCTTAAATAATCAATAGGGGTGGGGAAAGAAGTTGAGAGGTGCTTGATTCCTGTGTTGGCTGTTTTGGTGTGTGTTATGTGATACTAAATCGAAGCTGCATGGCAGTATGTTTTTTAGCATATGTGATGTGCTGCTGCTGAGAGCAACAACTGCATAAGGAGGACATAGAAATCCTGGAGTGGTTCCAGAGGAGGGCCACAAAGATGATCAGAGGGCTGGAGCACCTCCCCGTGGGGACAGGCTGCAAGAATTGGGGCTGGTTGGCCTGAAGTACAGAAGGCTCCAGAGAGACCTTCTAGCATCTTTCAGTGCCTGAAAGATGCCTACAAGGGACTTCATAGAAGGGCTTGTAGTGATAGGATGAGAGGAAATGGACTGAAAATTGAGGAGGGCAGATTTGAACTTGATGTTAGGAAGAAATTCTTTGCAGTGTGTGTGGTGAGACACTGGAAGAGGTTGACCAGGGAAGCTGTGAATGCCCTCTCCCTGGAGGTGTTCAAGGCCAGGTTGGATGAGGTCTTGAGTGAGCTGGTCTAGTGGAAGGTGTCCTTGCCCAGGGCAGGGTGGCTGGAACTAGATGATCTTTAAGGTCCCTTCCAACTGAAACCATTTGGTGAATCTGTGAACTGGGTAACACTGATTTGTCAGGTAGTGAATTGTGGGATAAAGTTGTCATGCATTATAACTCAGGTAATCCTTTTGAACTGGTGTCATGATGATCCTAAATGTACACATTTACAAATAATAGCAAAAATTTCAGGTCCAGTGTTACTGGGGCATCTGCAGTGCTGATGTTGTGTCCCACCTAGTCTTCAATCATGTTATAGACCTCTGAACTTTTGCAGCTGATCTTTGTCAGTGAGATAGTGAGGGGTTACGAGTGCACAGAAATGGGAAGTGAAGGGCTGAAAAGGAGCCACTTTCCCTTACTCCAGAAACAAAGTTGTTCTTGGAAAGAGCTAGAGTCCTGTTGATGTTTGGGTTTAGAGGGAGAGGGATGTGGAAGAGCAGTAGCTCTTCAACCCTGAGGGAAGAGGAGAGGGGTCATCCACTTTAGTTCCACTTTCAGTTCTTCAGACTCCCCAGCAAGATCTGGTGAGATAGGGAAAAACTGATTAGTAACCGAGTGTGATACACTATGTCCCACTGCCTGGAATTTTGCTGAGCTGCTTGTTGGAAAGGTTTAATAGTATCATGATCATGTCCAGAGAAGGGCAATGAGGCTGGGGAGAGGCCTCGAGCATAAGCCCTATGAGGAGAGGCTGAGGGAGCTGGGGTTGCTCAGCTTGGAGAAGAGGAGGCTCAGGGGCGACCTCATTGCTCTCTCCAACTATCTGAAGGGAGGTTGTAGCCAGGTGGGGGTTGGTCTCTTCTCTCTAGCAACCAGCACCAGAACAAGAGGACACAGTCGCAAGCTGTGCCAGGGGAAGTTTAGGCCTGAGGTGAGGAGAAAGTTTCTTCACAGAGAGAGTTGTTGGCTGTTGGAATGTGCTGCCCAGGGAGGTGGTGGAGTCACCATCCCTGGAGGTAGTTCAAGAGGGGATTGGATGTGGCACTTGGTGCCATGGTTTAGTAGTCCTGAGGTGTTGGGTGACAGGTTGGACTTGATGATCTCTGGGGTCTTTTCCAACCTTATTGATTCTATGATTCTTGGGGGCATGTTTTTAGGTTTGTTTCCCCAAGCATTTGAACTCTAATTATTGCAATGATCTTGATTTCTGTCAGATGCTGTTCTTGGCCATAACACCTCCACAGGATGTGGGTTAGAGCTCTTACATTGCGTGTGTTAAACTTTTCACTCCTGTTAAAATCCATCTGATAATTGGGTGGAAATCTGCATAGATGTAAAGTATGTTCTGACATGGCAAAGGGCCAGTGCACTTAACAGCTTAACAAAATCCTGCCCTCTACACAGTATGTTGATAGCTAGCCCTGCAGGTAGGCACTAACAATTTGTAACCCTGAGACTGGAAAAAAGGATCTGCTCATGGCTCAGGAACTGTTTTTGATGCAGTTCTCATGATGAAGTACCTCTGTGAGAAGCCAATGATGGGATTCTGTTCTTAGGTATGCATTCATAATACACATTGTGGGGGGAAAAAGAGAACTAATGAAGTTGTACAACTTTGTTCATTGACACTTGTAAACTGGGAAACTACAAATGTGTTAAGTAACCACAGTTCTCTACTCCAGCTTCCACCCTGCATTGCTTTAGCTACCTGTGGTTGCTACTGATTTAAATGGATCGCTGTTAGGTATATTTCAAGCTGCACTAAGAGTGTACATTATTTTAATGCAGTGTTTTTTTCTCAGCTGTTGGTTTGGTTTGGTTTTTACCTCTTGTGCAGGGAGAGGTGAGTGGGGAATTTGGCCAGCTGTGTTGATGTTTTGGTGGTGGGGTTTTGCTCTTTGTTGTTTGGTGTAGAGTGACAAGTTCTCTGGCATCTGGCATCCCCTCCAGCAAGGCAGCAGCTGCCAGAAAAAAGATAGATTATTGCTGAGCTGGATCATGACCTTGTCTTTCCATTATACGCGAGATTCCTGTGTTCACAGAGATTCCTGTGTTCACAGAAATCTGTTTTCTCCCCTGTGCTTTTTCAGACTGTTCCACTGGCTTTGTGGGGGAAGATGTTTTTTAAACTGTGTAGTATGTGTTTTAAAAGACACTTCTGTGGTGAGCAGTTAGGTAGGTGCAGGGTGTGCCAGTACTGTTTGCTGCACTCCTTGCCGGGTTTCTTTGCACTCTGCCTGACTGTGCTGTGTCTTTTACAGTGAGGTCAGTAGCTCAGCTGTAGTTGTGTAACAAGAGAGGCCATTCATAAATGTGTTTCTTGGCCTGGAGATGTTAGATTGCATTTCCCAGCATAAGATCACAGTTCATTACATCTTAGGAAAGTGAAAACTGTACTGGAGTTTGGGAGTAGCAAGAGCTGAGCTGCTCTGGGTTTGATAATGATGGGTCATGCAGCAAAGGCTCTGTAGTGGCTGAGTAAAGAAAGCATCAGCTTTTCCTTTGATCTCAGCCTGGGGTCAGAGTGGCTGGAGAGCGGCCAGGCAGAGAGGGACCTGGGGGTACTGGTTGACAGCTGGCTGAACATGAGCCAGCAGTGTGCCCAGGCGGCCAAGGCGGCCACTGGCATCCTGGCCTGGATCAGGAACAGTGTGGCCAGCAGGAGCAGGGAGGTCATTCTGCCCTGTACTCCGCACTGGTTAGGCCACACCTTGAGTCCTGTGTCCAGTTCTGGGCCCCTCAGTTTAGGAAAGATGTTGAGTTGCTGAAAGGTGTCCAGAGAAGGGCAACAAAGCTGGGGAGGGGTTTGGAGCACAGCCCTGTGAGGAGAGGCTGAGGGAGCTGGGGTTGCTTAGCCTGGAGAAGAGGAGGCTCAGAGGAAACCACCTTGCTCTCTACAACTACCTGAAGGGAGGTTGTAGCCAGGTGGAGGTTGGTTTCTTCTCCCAGGCAATCAGCACCAGAACAAGAGGACACAGTCTCAGGCTGCACCAAGGGAGGTTTGGGCTGGAGGTTAGGAAGCAATTCTACACGGAGAGAGTGATTTGCCATTGGAATGTGCTGCCCAGGGAGGTGGTGGAGTGACCATCATTGGAGGTGTTTAGGAGGAGACTTGATGGGGTGCTTGGTTGCATAAATTACTTGATTAGATGGTGTTGGATGATGGGTTGGACTTGATGATCTCGAAGGTCTCTTCCAACCTGGTTTATTCTATTCTATTCCAAAGTCTTGATGTGGTGTTTTAGGTGCTATTTGCCAAGCGTCAGGCCTCTGTTCTGTAAGTAAAATGTGACTCTGTATGTGTCTGCTCACCAAATTGTCTGGAACTGTCAAAAGTAGCCATATCTCCACTACTTAATATTTGAGATGTGAAGCACTGGAGCAAAAGCAGTGCTAATGTCAAGATTCCTCTAGGGCTTTGTATTGAGGGAAAATGTAACTTGATTCTTTTTTTCCTCCTGTGTTCTTGAAATTGTTATCTCAAGTTTCTCTAGCTGAAGATAGATTTGCAGAGCTGTGGCAGGCTAGTTGCCCCCTTCAACAACTGTCTAGAGGAACAGTCAGGAAGTGTCACTTGGTTAACCTGAGGTGGTAGAAGTGAGGACTTTCTATTTGGGACATCAGTGGAGGATGACAAACCTCAAGGGTGTAGCTCCCAGGTGCCTGCTGTGGCTGGAGAGGACTCTGTTACAAGCAGGCAGAAAATGACCCTGTTCTGAGGAATTAGATACAAGTAATCATTAAGATTTCATTTGGTTTAATTTCAAGATACACAGTGAACCTTTTAAACCACTTTTAAGTCTATCTTTTGCTTCAGCTCGTGGGATGCTGTACTGGGTGTAGGGGACACGGTGTTGGCTGTGGTTGTGGTGCAGGTGCTGGTTTCTGTGAGGCCAAGGCCGTGTGCTGCAGCTGTGCTGAACACAGCCAGCCCCAGAATAGACCCTCTGCTGTCCATAGCTGAGCCTGTTGGCCAAGCTGCTTGCCCCGTGGGGAAAATCTATTAAGAAAGTGCAAAATGCTGCACAGCAGCTCTGAGAGATGAGTGAATGGGGGTGGGGCAAAGAAGTAGAAAACAGCTCTGAACACTGAGGTCCAGAGAAGCAGAAGGGGAGGAGGTGTTCCTGGTACAGACCAGATATCCATCCTGCAGGCTGTGAAGACCACCAGGCTGGAGCAGTCTGTGAAGGGCTGTAGCCATGCTTGAAGCAGGGGGAAAATGTAAGGAGAAAAGGATGGCAGTGAGGACCCCCATTCCCTGTCTCCCTGCACTGTTGTGGCATGGGAAGCCCATTCCAGGGATTGGCCATTGGAATGTGCTGCCCAGGGAGGTGGTGGAGTCACCCTCCCTGGAGGTGTTTAAGACGACACTGGTTGGGGTGCTTGGTGCCTTGGTTTAGTTGATTAGATGGTGTTGGGTGATAGGTTGGACTTGATGATCTCAAAAGTCTTTTCCAACTTGGTTAATTCTATTCTATTCTAAATGGGCACTAGAGGAGGTAGGAATGAAGTAGTGAAGTTGAGCCTGGAAGGAAAGGAGGGGAGCGGAAGTGGTACAGCTTTTGTCTCTCACCATCCAACTCTATTTTTAATTGGCAGCACATTGATTTTTACTGAGTTGAATCTATCTTTGACAATAGTTGGTAACTGATCTCCCTGTGTTTACCTCAAACCATGAGCTTTTTAATCTTATTGTGTGTGTGTCCCCCCAACTCCCCTCATCCTGTTGGGGAGGTGAGAAAGTTGCTGTGTGGGTGTCTGGCAGCCAGAAAATGAGTAACACACGGCCCAGAGACAGTGGACTTCATGGTTACCAGTGCTCAGGAACTGGTGCTTTTGTCCAGTGCATTCTGTGTGGAACAAATTGTTCAGCTCTTTAATCATTAACCAAATCAGATTTGACCACAGAAATAGCACTCCTCCTTTTAGGGTAGCGTTGGGTAGAAGAACAATAGCATCACTGTTAAGGACAGGTAAGATACTGGGATGCTTCTCTTTTCTTCACTGCAATTCAGAGTGGAAGATGGATGGAGAGTCTTTCAGTGCCTTTCTGCTAGGGTGCTCCTTGTGTGTGAAATGGATTTGTGGTGTTTGCCTGCCAGGCCTGCCTTCTTTTACATCTGTTGTAGGGCTTCTCTGATGCCCACACACGTGGAAACGGTATAAAACAAATACCTAGGTTATTTCCTGGTGTGGTATATGTTCTTTATCTTAATTGAGATTGTAAATCAGGGAGTTGTAATGGCTGTTTGTAGTTCTGCATTGAATATCAAGTAGTTATCAAGTAATAGATAGCAAGAAAATGGAGTGGTGCCAGCACATCTATTTGTAGCCCTTGCACAAATGAAATGTCTTATCTGGCAGTGGTTGTGACTCTAATCAAACCCCATGAATGCACCGTGGTCTGTTTCTTTGTAATTCATGTGTTTCCTCTTCAAAACTGGCTTGTTTGAGGTAGTTTGTTGAATGCTACCAGTTATTGTCTGGAAATGTGTATTATCATCCTCCTAAAGTACCCATTTCTACTGAACTGAAAGCTGAGCTAGTGTTTTGCTGCTGGTGGTTCCAGAACTGTGGAGTTGAGGAAGCAGGTCTTCTGATATTTTTCAGTGAGAAGAGCAGACAGAGGATCACAGAAGGTCGCTGTAAATGCTTGCTCAAGCCTCCTGATCTGGCTAACCCCATGTTTGCACCTGCACCAGCTCTCAAGCAAAGGAAACATGGGGCCGGATGGGATCCATCCTAGGGTCCTGAGAGAGCTGGCAGGTGAGCTGGCCAAGCCGCTCTCCATCATTTTCCTCCAGTCCTGGCTGACCAGTGAGGTCCCAGATGACTGGAAACTGGCCAGTGCGGTCCCCATCCACAAGAAGGGACGGATGGAGGAACCCGGAAACTATAGGCCGGTCAGCCTGACCTCAGTGCCAGGGAAAGTGATGGAGCAGATTATCCTGGCGGCAATAACTGTGCACCTGCAGGATGGCCAAGGGCTCAGGTCCAGCCAACATGGATTCAGGAAGGGCAGGTCCTGCCTCTCCAACCTGATCTCCTTCTGTGATCAGGTGACAGCCTGGTCGATGTCGGGAGGCCTGTGGATGTGGTCTACCTGGACTTCAGCAAGGCCTTTGACACCGTCCCCCACAGCAAACTGCTGGCTAAGCTGTCAGCTCGTGGCTTGGGCAGCAACACTCTGTACTGGGTTGGGAACTGGCTGGAGGGCCAGGCCCAGAGAGTGGTGGTCAATGGTGCCACATCCAGCGGGAGGCCAGTCATCAGTGGCGTCCCCAGGGATCAGTGCTGGGTCCCATCCTCTTTAATGTCTTCATTGACGATCTGGATGAGGGTATTGAGACAGTCATCAGCAAATTTGCAGATGACACCAAGTTGGGAGCAGATGTTGGTCAGTTAGAGGGCAGAAGGGCTCTGCAGAGGGACCTCGATCGGCTCGACAGATGGGCAGAGTCCAATGGGATGGAATTCAACAAGTCCAAGTGCCGGGTGCTGCACTTTGGCCACAACAACCCCAGGCAGAGCTACAGGCTGGGGTCGGAGTGGCTGGAGAGCTGCCAAACAGAAAGGGACCTGGGGGTGCTGATCGACAGCTGCCTGAACATGAGCCAGCAGTGTGTCCAGGTGACCAAGAAGGCCAGTGGCATCCTGGCCTGCATTAGGAATGGTGTGGCCAGCAGGAGCAGGGAGGTCATTGTGCCCCTGTACTCTGCATTGGTTAGGCTGCACCTTGAGTCCTGTGTCCAGTTCTGGGCCCCTCAGTTTAAGAAGGACATCGAGACACTTGAACGTGTCCAGAGAAGGGCAGCCAGGCTGGGGAGAGGCCTTGAGCACAGCCCTGTGAGGAGAGGCTGAGGGAGCTGGGGTTGCTTAGCCTGGAGAAGAGGAGGCTCAGGGGAGACCTCATTGCTCTCTACAACTACCTGAAGGGAGGTTGTAGCCAGGAAGGGGTTGGCCTCTTCTCCCTGGCAGCCAGCACCAGAACAAGGGGACACAGTCTCAAGCTGCACCAGGGGAAGTTTAGGCTGGAGGTGAGGAGAAAGTTCTTCGCGGAGAGAGTGATTCATCATTGGAATGTGCTGCCCGGGGAGGTGGTTGAGTCACCGTCCCTGGAGGTGTTCAAGAGGGGACTGGATGTGGCACTTGGTGCCATGGTCTAGTCGTGAGGTCTGTGGTGACAGGTTGGACTTGATGATCTTCGAGGTCTCTTCCAACCTTGGTAATACTGTGATACTGTGAAACAGGAGCAGAGAGGAAGGTGAGATAGTGACAGTTGATACCCAGGCTGATAGGACTCTGTGGCTGACCAGTTAAAACACACAATGGTCCTAAGGGTTTTTATCTGTTCTACTATGTGTCTGAAACAAGGAAACTTTCCCCCCCCCCAAAGCTCCTGTGCAGTCCTAATAATAAATCAGACCTTTGTCTTGTAGAGGAGGCTTTCTGGGAAAGCTCTGAAATAGCTACATGCTTGGAATGTGCCTATTGCACAAAGAGCTCAAACAGGTTTGAGTTACAGGAAACTCCTTGCAAAGCTGTGTCTATCCTTTCTCTCCTCACCTCTAATTCGATCAGTCTCAGCCCTGCACCCTGTGTGTGCTCAGGCCTCATCTTTTCTGTGGCATTTTTTCATTGTTGACTGGAAGCATGAGAAAATCCCACCTCTTCTGTGACATAAGAGTGCTCATAAAGTCCTCTTATATAGGTGCAGCTCTGTGGAAGGAAGCGTCTGTCAGTTAATGCATAGCAGCTAGGGAGGAGGCTTAGGCAGGTTGGCAGCAAAGCTCTTCCCTGGCAGCTGTGTGCACCCTAGATGGGCATGGGGGCAGAGACACCTCCTTTGTTTCCATCTTGTTGATTCTACCAGGTTGCTAGAGGAGTATTATGGGGCAGAGAGGTGGAAAAAGGCAGACCTATTGAAGCACCCTTGCATAGCATACACACTTCTGTGTTGGTATGACATCAACAAATATTTCCAGGCGGAAAGAGTGCAGTGGGAGTGCCTGGACTTCTCCACAGGTATGGACAAGAGGGCAGGCAGCTTGGTCTGTGTCAGGTGAGTGGCATTTCTGAAGTTAAAAATCTCACAGTATCACAGTATTACTAAGGTTGGAAGAGACCTCAAAGATCGTCGAGTCCAACCTGTAACCACAGACCTCACGACTAGACCATGGCACCAAGTGCCACATCCAGTCCCCTCTTGAACACCTCCAGGGACGGCAACTCAACCACCTCCCTGGGCAGCACATTCCAGTGATGAATGACTCTCTCCATGAAGAACTTTCTCCTCACCTCCAGCCTAAACCTCCCCTGGTGCAGCTTGAGACTGTGTCCCCTTGTTCTGGGGCTGGCTGCCAGGGAGAAGAGGCCAACCCCTTCCTGGCTACAACCACCTTTCAGGTAGTCGTAGACAGCCATAAGGTCTCCCCTGAGCCTCCTCTCCTCCAGGCTAAACAACCCCAGCTCCCTCAGCCTCTCCTCACAGGGCTGTGCTCAAGGCCTCTCACCAGCCTTGTTGCCCTTCTCTGGACACCTTCAAGTGTCTCGATGTCCTTCTTAAACTGAGGGGCCCAGAACTGGACACAGGACTCAAGGTGCAGTCTAACCAAAGCAGAGTACAGGGGCACAATGACCTCCCTGCTCCTGCTGGCCACACTATTCCTAGTGCAGGCCAGGATGCCATTGGCCTTCTTGGCCACCTGGGCACACTGCTGGCTCATGTTCAGGCAGCTGTCGATCAGCACCCCCAGGTCCCTCTCTGTTTGGCCGCTCTCCACAGAGAGCAGATGCCAAAAGGGTTATAATAGAAACGGTGGTTTGCTGTTAGGAGCAAAGGCTTGGGCCCTTGAATGGCTTGTTACAGTGATTGTATGCAATGGGCAGATCCTGCCTGACCAACCTGATCTCCTCCTATGCTCAGGTGACAGCCTGGTGGATGTGGGGCAGGCTGTGGATGTAGTCTACCTGGACTTCAGCAAGGTCTTTGACACCATCCCCCACAGCAAACTCCTGGCCAAGCTGTCAGCCCCTGGCTTGGACAGCACCACTCTGAGCTGGGTTAGGAACTGGCTGGAGGCTGAGCCCAGAGAGTGGTGGTGAATGGTGCCACATCCAGCTGGCAGCCAGGCACTAGTGGTGTCCCCAAGGAATCACTGCTGGGCTTCATCCTGTTCAATATCTTTACTGATGATCTGGATGAGGGGATTGAGCCCATCATCAGTAAGTTTGCAGATGACACCAAGCTGGGAGCAGGAGTTGATCTGTTAGAGGGTAGGAGACCTCTGCAGAGGGACCTCGACAAGCTGGGCAGGTGGGCAGAGTCCAAGGGCATGAGACTGAACACATCCAAGTGCCAGGTTCTGCACATTGGCCACAACAACCCCATGCAGTGCTACAGGCTGGGGTCAGAGTGGCTGAAGAGCAGCCAGGCAGAAAGGGACCTGGGGGTACTGGTTGACAGTAGGCTGAACATGAGGCAGCAGAGTGCCCAGATGGCCAAGAAGGCCAATGGCATCCTGGCCTGGATCAGGAATAGTGTGGCCAGCAGGAGCAGGGGAAGTCATTGTGCCCCTTTACTCGGCACTGGTTAGGCCACACCTTGAGTCCTGTGTCCAGTTCTGGGCCCCTCAGTTTAGGAAGGATGTTGACTTGCTGGAACATGTCCAGAGAAGGGCAACAAAGCTGGGGAAGGGGTTTGGAGCACAGCCCTGTGAGGAGAGGCTGAGAGAGCTGGGGTTGCTTAGCCTGGAGAAGAGGAGGCTCAGAGGAAACCACCTTGCTCTCTACAACTACCTGAAGGGAGGTTGTAGCCAGATGGGGGTTGGTCTCT
Organism: Picus viridis; assembly: GCA_033816785.1. Taxonomy (NCBI): domain Eukaryota; kingdom Metazoa; phylum Chordata; class Aves; order Piciformes; family Picidae; genus Picus; species Picus viridis. Next base: position 11,636,074 of record CM066569.1, on the reverse strand, counting down.
TCTCCCAGGCAACCAGCACCAGAACAAGAGGACACAGTCTCAAGCTGTGCCAGGGGAAGTTTAGGTTGGATGTTAGGAAGAAATTCTTCCCAGCAAGAGAGATTGGCCATTGGAATGTGCTGCCCAGGGAGGTGGTGGAGTCCCCATCCCTGGAAGTGTTTAGGAAGAGACTGGATGGGGTGCTTGGTGCCATGGTTTGGTTAATTAGATGGTGTTGGATGGTAGGTTGGGCTCGATCTCAAAGATCTCTTCCAACCTGGTTTATTCTAGTCTCTGCTGAGACATGGCTGGGTGCCCTGCTCTGCTAGGGGGAAAGGAGGGAGGCCGTCTGCCATCCCAAGCTGGAACGTGAGCTGAGGGAGGGGCGTGTGGAATGGCACTAGGGAACCTCTTAGGGCTGGGGAGAAGCAGGATGTGTTGGTGCTTTTTTTTTTTTTTTGGTCACCCTGCCAATTTTTGAGCTGTCCCCTTCCTGCAACATGTGAGAAGTAACAGTGATCTCATTATGGTGTGGGTTTTCCTGGATCAAAAGTATCTGCTGCTTGCATACCACTCTCCATACTACTTAGAGTGACTGCTCTACAGGAAGGAGGGCTGTGGCAGCAGCAGCAGTAAGTGGTTTAACATGCTGGCTTCATTGGGCTTGAAGTCCTGAGAAGTGGAAAAAGTGCTTGAGGTTTTGCTTTCTGTTCTTTGTCATTTTGTGTGTGTTTGGTTGGAGTTTTTTGGTGGGTGGTGTTTTTGGTTGGTTGGGTTTTGTGTTGGGTTATTTTATTTGGTACTTGGGGGGGGGGGTTCTGTTTGTTGCTAAATAGCCCATACCTTCAGCATTTTTTTTTCCATGCAGTTGGTGGTGGATTTCTTTTTTCTTTTCTAACAGAGGTAATAGGATTATGAAAGTATTGCATAAAAGAGATGTTAAAAGCTCTCAGCTCCATGCCCTACTGAAAAACCAGTCTGCTAAAGAGAAGGATGTGCCTGTGAAGGGAGCAGGTTTAGATGTTTGTTCAACTTGAGGACTAGAACTGTCTTGCACAGAGGCTAAGGGAGCTGGGGTTGCTTAGCCTGGAGAAGAGGAGGCTCAGGGGAGGCCTTATTGCTCTCTACAACTACCTGAAGGGAGGTTGTAGCCAGGTGGGGGTTGGTCTCTTCTCCCAGGCAACCAGCACCAGAACAAGAGGACACAGTCTCATGCTGTGCAAGGGGAAGTTTAGGCTGGAGGTGAGGAGGAAGTTCTTCACAGAGTCATTGGCCATTGGAATGTGTCTCCCAGGGAGGTGGTGGAGTCACCCTCCCTGGAGGTGTTTCAGAGGGGACTGGACGTGGCACTTGAAGCCATGGTTTAGTCTTACTAGTTAGACTTACTGCTTTTAACTTTGTGACTTTAATTGCTGTGCTATTCTGGTAAGCTGTAGCTTGCTAAACTAGCTTTGGTTATGCTTCACTGAGACTGATTTCACAAGAAGATTTGTACTCTATGTTCCTATGAAAGTTTCTGGGTACCTGTGATGAAGGTCAGAGCTAGCCAGTCAGGTGTGACAGCTATGAGAAGAATCTAGTCACACAGCAGATGTTTTCTCACCCATATTTGAAGGTTAGTCACCCTGAATTCCAAAGTGCACAAGAGAAATAACCACATTTCCAGCATCTTGGAGGTTACTGCTGATATTGAGATTCATTGAGTATTGACTTTTTGATTGGATTGTTTGCACATGCTTTAGAATCATAGAATCAGCCATCTTGGGAAAGACCTCAGAGATTACCAAGTCCAACCTAATACCTAACACCTCCTGACAACTAAACCATGGCTTCAAGTGCCATGTCCAGTCCTTTTTGAACAACTCCAGGGACAGTGACTCCACCACCTGGGTGATGTAGGGATACCAAGGATGACAAGAAGGGCTTCTGTAAGTTGCTATCTACAACTCCCTGATGGGAGGTTGTAGCCAGGAGGGGTTGGTCTCTTCTTCCAGGCAACCAGCACCACGACAAGAGGACACAGTCTCAAGCTTCACCAGGGGAGATTCAGGCTGGATGTTAGGAAGAAAGTTCTTCATAGAAAGAGAGATTGCCCTTTGGAATGTGCTGCCCAGGGAGGTGGTGGAGTCACCATCCCTGGAGGTGTTTAAGAAGACACTGGATGGGGTGCTGGGTGCCATGGTTTAGTTGATCAGATGGTGTTGGGTGATAGGTTGGACTTGATAATCTCAAAAGTCTTTTCCAACCTGGTTAATTCTATTCTATTATGGGAAATTATTCCCTCTGAGTGTAGGACAGTTGGTGTATTTGTCAGAGGCAGGTACTGTGACCTTCAGCAGTGACTACTTAGAAAGGAATCTTGCAAAGCTGACAAAGGAAATCGATATGTGTGAGATTTCACCTAACTGAATAGGAGGAGAGGAGGGAGAAATAAGGTTACTGTGGCAAGTTCAAAGTTTGTAATTTAACACCCTTGTGCCTTAGCAATTTTGCATCTGCATGCACTGTAAGCCACTTGTACTAACTACCTATTGCTTTCTTATGTTTCATTTTTTTTTCTTGTCCATGAGTAGTTTTAAAATATTTTATTTGCAAAATGAAAGAATTTTGCCCTTTTGTCACCAGTCTGTGTATCAGCAGCTGTGTTTTTAAGAATACAGCCCAGCTCTGATAGCATAGAATAGAATTAACCAGGTTGGAAGAGACCTTCAAGATCATTGAGTCCAACCTATCACCCAACACCATCTCATCAACTAAACCATGGCACCAAGCACCCCATCCAGTCTCTTCCTAAACACCTCCAGGGATGGTGACTCCACCACCTCCTGGGCAGCACATTCCAATGGCCAATCTCTCTTTCTGGGAAGAATTTCTTCCTAACAGCCAGCCTAAACTTCCCCTGGCACAGCTTGAGACTGTGTCCTCTTGTTCTGGTGCTGGTTGCCTGGGAGAAGAGACCAACCCCCACCTGGCTACAACCTGCCTTCAGGTAGTTGTAGAGAGCAATAAGGTCTCCCCTGAGCCTCCTCTTCTCCAGGCTAAGCAACCCCAGCTCCCTCAGCCTCTCCTCACAGGGCTGTGTTCCAAACCCCTCCCCAGCTTTGTTGCCCTTCTCTGGACACCTTCCAGCAAGTCAACATCTTTCCTAAACTGAGGGGCCCAGAACTGGACACAGGACTCAAGGTGTGGCCTGACCAGTGCTGACTACAGGGGCAGAATGACCTCCCTGCTCCTGCTGGCCACACTGTTCCTGATGCAGGCCAGGATGCCATTGGCCCTCTTGGCTGCCTGGGCACACTGTTGGCTCATGTTCAGCCTACCATCAACCAGCATCCCCAGGTCCCTCTCTGCTTGGCTGCTCTCCCAGTGGGAGGCTGTGAATTTAATGGATTGGTCTTTGACAAATGCCTCTCGATAGCCATTCCCTGTATGCCGAGTTGAGCATTTTAACTTTTGTGCTGTGCTTTTCAGCCCAGGCTCATCTGGAACACATTTGGATGGAGTGGTGGAGGAGAAAATTCCTTCCTCATGCACTCAGTATGCAATGATGCCTTTGTTTTATTGTGGAGAAATGACCCCTGTTGGGGAAAGTGTTTCACCTGCTGAATGCTGCACAGCTACTAAGAGGTTATGAAAGGCAGCAAGTTAGATTTACTCCATGGAAACTTGCAAGTAGAGGTTAGATGAGTGAATTTCAAGGTCTGAGTGATTACAGGCTAACATTGCTCAGGGGCTCTGGAGTGTTTACTGTTCTCAGACAGCTTGCCACAGATATCCTGTATGCAGCTATTGCAGAATGTAAACGGGGGTGGTGGACCTTTTCCCTTCCATTTAGATCCCTATTGTTTTGGTGATGATAGATGGTGGGACAATAGGGTAAAGCAACTTGGGCCATTATTTCCTTAGTTGCAAACTGGGAATCCTAAGCTACGGAGCTAAAATTTGAACAAAGCTATGGTGGTACAGAGTCACTTCTGTCCTGCAGAATCTTTCCCTGGTATGGGGAGGTGGGGCCCATGCCAACTTGATGAAGCTCGGCAAGGTAGGGTGCAAGGTCCTGCAGCTGGGTTGGAGCAGTTCTGAGCACAAATACAGGCTGGGTGACAAGTGGATTGAGAGCAGCCCTGCAGAGAAAGACCAAGCACCCCATCCAGTCTCTTCCTTAACACCTCCAGTGATGGTGACTCCACCACCTCCCTGGGCAGCACATTCCAATGGCCAATCACTCTTTCTGGGAAGAACGTCTTCCTAACATGCAGCCTAAACCTCCCCTGGCACAGCTTGAGACTGTGTCCTCTTGTTCTGGCACTGCTTGCCTGGGAGAAGAGACCAACCCCCATCTGGCTACAACCTCCCTTCAGGCAGTTGTAGACAGCAATGAGGTCTCCCCTCCTTAGCCTCAGCCCTTGTTCTTCTCACAGGTGGTAATGTTCTTGTATGTTTTCTTCATCTTGTTCTTGGAGAGTAGTAGAGACCCATGCTGTCAATACCTTTGCAGGCTAATGATTTCCCATGTGGAATATCAGGGGAGAGGGTGTAAATGGGAGCATTAAGCTAATTTTTGGGGCCCTTTAAAACAATCGGGCAGATACCCATGTGGGTTCTCTCCTCGTAAGGTTTCATTCATTCTCCTCCATGAGATGATGGTAACATGTTAGCACAGTAACTTTCCAGTATGAAGGCAGTGGAAGGCTGTATGCAGAAGGGAGGTTGTAGCCAGTTGGGGGTTGGTTTCTTCTCCCAGGCAACCAGCAGCAGAAGAGGACACAGCCTCAAGCTGCACCAGGGGAAGTTTAGGCTGGAGGTGAGGAGGAAGTTCTTCACTGAGAGAGTCATTTGCCATTGGAATGTGCTGCCCAGGGAGGTGGTGGAGTCACCATCCCTGGAGGTGTTCAAGAGGGGATTGGACGTGGCACTTGGTGCCATGGTTTAGCAGTCATGAGGTGTTGGGTGACAGGTTGGACTTGATGATCTTTAAGGTCTTTTCCAACCTTACAGATTCTATGAAATGGAGGTCTTGAAAGGGGTGGGAAGCAGAACAAAGGGTTGGATCCTCGCAGGCCTAACACTGAAAAACCAAACTCTTTCCTTGAAAGGAAGGAAGATTTGCCTCCTGCAGCAGCATGTGAGAGTGGAATACTGGGCCAAAACCCACCAGGTGGTGTGGTTGTCATGAGGTGTTGGGTAATAGGGTGGTCTTGATGATCTCTGAGGTCTGTTCCAACCTGGTTGATTCTATGGTAGGCAGCAGATACAAAAGAACGACTTCTGGTGCCATTCAAATATTAGAGGGCTCACACTGCATTGTGTAGAGCAGCCTGGTAACAATCACACTGCCTTCAGAAGAAAACAGTTTAATTCTGCAGGGATTCATGTGTTTTTCATCTTAGTGGAAAGGGCTAACTTTACTCATGGCCAGCAGGATCTCCTGCCTTCCAGCTGCCGTTGATTTTGGTTGGAATAGATGTAGTACAGCCTGAGCATTGCCAGGCACTGTATGCAGACATAATATGGGGTAGCAGTTGTGCTTTGGTGTTGTGTTTTTTTTTGAGATCAGAGGACTGGGAATAGAGAACAAAGCAGGGAAGTGATTTGCTTAAATTCATGCAGCTGGCTTGCGGCTGAGCTAGGACTAAAGGTCTTAATTTCTGCCTAACGGCTCACGCTGCTCCTTTCGTGTTTTGTCATAAGCTATTTTCATGAAGTCACTGAAGGTGCACCTGTGGATGGTGGTAGACACTAACTCTCTCTTTTTTTGTGTGTGTGTGTGTCCAGGTTAAGTCATGCTTTTGGACATCAGAAGAGTAAACAGCACCATGGCCCCATGAACTGTGAAACCACAGGAAGTGTGGCAGCCCTCCTTACCTCAAGCTTTTCTTCCTTACTGTGACGTGCTTCCTGGGACCTTTGTTTTCAGCCCTGCTGGGTGGCAGTGGCCTGCCTTGGCTTTAGAGCAGAGGAAGCAGTTTGCAGATCAGGGAGAGCCATGGCCTTCAGCTTGTATGTTTTTCCCTTCCTCCAAAAGCTCAAAGTGTGGGTGCTTGTCACTTTGTGTTTCACTGTGCTGTGGGTGGCGTTCGGTTACTTTGTGGACTTCAAACAGGAAATTTCTAGAGCTAGGAGCATGGTGGGAAGTTTCAGAAAGGTACCTGGCCTGGAGGACAGTCAAAAAGAAGAGATGGAATCAACTGTGACAGTTTCCACAGCGAAGTCATCTCAGGGTCACTGCCCATCTCCTTCTCCATACTTGAGTAAGTGATGGTACTTTCTCCTGTCTAACAAGCTATGTCTGCTTTGGTGCTGCTGACCTAGTTTTCTTCCTGGCCATTTTACAGCTAGTCACTTTCCCTGTGAAACAAATTCAACCCAACCAGCTGCAGTCAGCATTCCAGGGTGAGGCACTGACATGTGGCAGTGTGTTTGTGCTGGGTCTGGCCGGGATAGCAGCCCGGACAGCGCTGCGCCTTTGCGCTGTTAACGCACCGCTGACTTGGCTGCTGCTGAACGGTGTTTGCACACTGAGTCTTTGTGTCTCTCTCTGGCCCCCTGAAACGTGGTGGGCTGGGTGAGAGGTTGAGCATGGACACAGCTGACCCCCACTGACCAAAGGGATATTCCATCCTGCATGACCATACCACATGTCATGCTCGGCAGTGAAAGCTCAGGGAAAGGCGAAGGGGTGGTTTGGTTTGTGGTTACAGTGTTTTGCCTTCCCAACAACTACCTTGTGTGCTGGATCCCTGCTTCCCTGGACATGGCTGGGCACCTGCCTGCCAATGGGAAATATCAAATGCATTTTCCTTTCTGCCTTGCTTATCCATGCAGCTTTTTCCTTTACAAAATGTTCATTGAGCTATCTTGATCTCGGCCCCAAGTCTTTTCTCCTTTCCTCAGTTTTCCCCCTTTTCATTATTAAATATCATAGTATCAGTCAGGGTTGGAAGGGACCACAAGGATCATCTAGTTCCAACCCCCTGCCATGGGCAGGGACGCCCCCACACTACATCAGGCTGGCCATAGCCTCATCCAGCCTGGGCTTAAACACCTCCAGGGACGGGGGTTCAGGGAAGTCGTTGTGCCCCTGTACTCTGCATTGGTTAGGACACACCTTGAGTACAGTGTCCGGTTCTGGGCCCCTCAGTTTGAGAAGGACGTTGAGATGCTTGAACGTGTCCAGAGAAGGGCAACAAGGCTGGGGAGAGGCCTTGAGCACAGCCCTGTGAGGAGAGGCTGAGGGAGCTGGGGTTGTTTAGCCTGGAGAAGAGGAGGCTCAGGGGAGACCTCATTGCTCTCTACAACTACCTGAAGGGAGGTTGTAGCCAAGAGGGGTTGGCCTCTTCTCTCTAGCAACCAGCACCAGAACAAGAGGACACAGTCTCAAGCTGTGCCAGGAGAAGTTTAGGCTGGAGGTGAGGAGAAAATTCTTCACCGAGAGAGTGATTCGCCATTGGAATGTGCTGCCCAGGGAGGTGGTGGAGTCACCATCCCTGGAGGTGTTCAAGAGGGGTCTGGACGTGGCACTTGGTGCCATGGTCTAGTCATGAGGTCTGTGGTGACAGGTTGGACTCGATGATCTTCGAGGTCTCTTCCAACCTTGGTGATACTGTGATACTGTGATTGATCCTCTACAATCAGTTTAATCAACTGAATTCTCAATACTCTCCCCTTCCTCTACCTGTGTAATATCCTTGTAGCACCACTCTGGTTAATATCCTTGTAGCACCACTCTGGTTAATATCCTTGTAGCACCACTCTGGTTAATATCCTTGTAGCACCACTCTGGTTAATATCCTTGTAGCACCACTCTGGTTAATATCCTTGTAGCACCACTCTGGTTAATATCCTTGTAGCACCACTCTGGTTAATATCCTTGTAGCACCACTCTTGCAAAGGCAGGGAGAGAAACTGGGGGGGTTGATCCTGGGGCTGTTTTATGCTGGTTGCAGAATGCTTCATTAGGTGCCTGGACTAGCCGCAATGACAAACAACTCAGAAAAGCTTCTCTTTGCTTCTGCTACAGAAGGTGTCAGCAAACTCTCCTTCAAAGCATCTCTCACACTAGAAGAAATCCAAAAGGAGAACCCTGAAGTAGCCAAAGGCAGGTATCACCCTACAGAGTGCTCAGCACTGCAGCGCGTGGCTGTCATCATCCCGTTCCGCAACAGAGAGATGCATCTGCTGTACCTTCTGGAGCACCTCCACCCCTTCCTACAAAGGCAGCAGCTGGACTATGGCATCTATGTTATTCACCAGGTGAGGCAACTGTGCAGTGAAGGGTTCAGGGAGGGGATGATTTCTGTGCTCTGCAGTCTGAGGGGTTGTGCTGCTCCCGCTGCTGAACATCAACCCTCCACGTCTGCTTCAAACACTTCTGCTTGTTGAGGGATGCATGGTAGCACTGCAGGGTCTCAGCTGCTGGTGGGGTAAAGCTGGGAAGTGTTACCAAACATTATCTTTAACTGGTATCCCTGTCCCAGGCTAAGGAACTTCTTTCTGAGTTGTTGTTCAAGGTAAGCATCTGTTGCATCACTGATGCCATATACACATACAGAACTGGGCTGACGTGTTTTCTGCCTTTACATTTGGAGTTGTTTGGATCAAAGGCCTCAGTTTGTATTTAGCTCTGCTCTTCTCTTTGCTGGCTGTTGTGCTTAATAAGCTGTGTGTCACACATAGAACAGTTTTGGTTGGAAAAGGCCTTTAAGATCATTGAGTCCAGCTGTTACCTAACTCTACCAAGGCTGGTGCTAAACCATACTGCTCAGCACCATATCTCTGCATCCTCTAAACGCCTCCAGGGATGTGGGGATTCGGTCACCTGCACAGGGAGCTTGTTCCAATCTTTGAGAAACCCTACAGTGATTTTTCTCCTAATAGTCAACCTAAACCTCCCCTGATGCAACTTGAGGCCATTTCCTCTCATCCTATCATGAGTTACTGTGGAGAAGAGGCTGATACCCACCATACTTCAGTCTCCTGTCACGGAGTTCTAGAGGGCAATAAGGTCTACCTTCAGTTTCCTTTTCTCCAGGCTAAACAATCCCACTTCCCTCAGCCACTCCTCACAAGACCTCTTCTCTGGACCCATCACCAGCTTTGTTGCTGTTCTCTGGACACACTTCAGTACTCTAATGTCTGTCTTGTAGTGAGAGCTTCAAAACAACCCAGGATATAAGGTACAGTCTCACCAGTGCTGAGTACAGGGGACAGCCACTTCCCTATTCCTGCTGCTGGTCACACTCTTCCTGATACAGGCCAGGATGCTGTTGGCCAGCTGCCCTGGCAGCAGATATGGAGCAATAAATCCCTAGATATCTTTCTGCAGGAGCAGATGACTGTTAGTGATGGTGAACAACTTGCTGCTTCAGAGCAAAGCAGTACTTTGTAGAACAATGAAACATGCTTTGTATGTAACTGCTTTTGCCTGCACCCAGTCTTCCCTGGGGCTTCTTCCTCATCTTCCACGAAGCCTCTTTCAGTCCAGGCACCTTGCAGCAAAGGATTCCTTCCTCTTGAAAATTGTTGGTTTGGGTTTTTTATTACATTGTATTCCAAGCACATCATGTTCCTAGCTCTGGAAAATGACTGCCCTGTCCATGTCAGGGAACACAGGGCATGGTGCTCTGAATCCCTGGTGGGACCTTGAGGCAACTCATCGCCTTGTCCTCGAGGAGCAGAAAGCTTTCTATGGGCTGGCACCTGTGTACAGCCCAGTAACAAAGGAATAGCAAGATAAGCACTGCTGTTGCTCCAGCCTGAATGGTGAGGTGGTAAGCCTACTAAACTGCCAGATGTGTGTATGTGGATGTGTACCTCAGAGGTGAAAAATGGTGGTTTTGAGAAGCAGAGGTGCGCTGATGTAGCAGAAGCGAACCAAGCCTAGTAAAAGTATCACAGCATCAGTCAGGGTTGGAAGGGAGCTCAAGGATCATCTAATTCCAACCCCCTGCCATGGGCAGGGACACCCCACACTACATCAGGCTGGCCAGAGCCTCATCCAGCCTGCTCTTAAACACCTCCAGGGATGGGGCCTCAACCACCTCCCTGGACAACCCATTCCAGGGCTTCAGCACTCTCACGGGGAAGAACTTCCTCCTCACCTCCAGCCTGAATCTCCCCACCTCCAGCTTCATTCCGTTCCCCCTAGTCCTATCACTACCTGAGATCCTGAGAAGTCCCTCCCCAGCCTTCTTGTAGCCCCCTTCAGATACTGGAAGGCCACAATGAGGTCACCTCAGAGCCTTCTCTTCTCCAGACTGAACAGCCCCAACTCCTTCAGTCTGTCCTCATAGGAGAGGTGCTCCAGCCCTCTGATCATCCTCGTGGCCCTTCTCTGGACACCTTCCAGCACATCCAAGTCAGGTGAAGCTCTGTGCTAGGGGGAGTTTGTATGTAGTGATTCATCATTGGAATGTGCTGCCTGGGGAGGTGGTTGAGTGGCCGTCCCTGGAGGTGTTCAAGAGGGGACTGGATGTGGCACTTGGTGCCATGGTCTAGTCATGAGGTTTGTGGTGACAGGCTGGACTCGATGATCTCTGAGGTCTCTTCCAACCTTGGTAATACTGTATACTGTATGAACTAAGCTGTAGATAGAGGAGTTGCAAATGAAGAGACCTGCTTTTTATGTCCCACTCTGCCACCTACTGTGTGACCTCAGGAGGCACAGTGAACTCATTAAGCACTGCTGTCCTCTAAACTGAGTGTACAAGCAGGAATAGAATAGAATCAACCAGGTTGGAAAAGACCTTTGAGATCATCGAGTCCAACCTATCACCCAACACCATCTAATCAACTAAACCATGGCACCAAGCACCCCATCCAGTCTTTCCTTAAACACCTCCTTAAGGGCCACGAGGATGATCAGAGGGCTGGAGCACCTCTCCTATGAGGACAGACTGAAGGAGTTGGGGCTGTTCAGTCTGGAGAAGAGAAGGCTCCGAGGTGACCTCATTGTGGCCTTCCAGTATCTGAAGGGGGCTACAAGAAGGCTGGGGAGGGACTTCTCAGGATCTCAGGTAGTGATAGGGCTAGGAGGAATGGAATGAAGCTGGAGGTGGGGAGATTCAGACTGGACATGAGGTGGAAATTCTTCCCCATGAGAGTGGTGAAGCCCTGGAATGGGTTGTCCAGGGAGGTGGTTGAGGCCCCATCCCTGGAAGTGTTTAAGCCCAGGCTGGATGAGGCTGTGGCCAGCCTGATCTAGTGTGGGGTGTCCCTGTCCATGGCAGGGGGTTGGAACTAGATGATCCTTGTGGTCCCTTCCAACCCTGACTGACATTATACTATACTATGATGCCTCCAGTGATGGTGACTCCACCACCTCCCTGGGCAGCACATTCCAATGGCCAATCTCTCTCTCTGTGAAGAATTTCTTCCTAGCATCCAGCCCAAACCTCCCCTGGCACAGCTTGAGATCTGTGACAGTTTTGCTGACACCTGTACCCTAACTAGTATGGTTCTAGTGTGGGGTTTCTTTTGGTTGGTTTTGGTAGTTAAAGATCAATTCCATGAACCTTACTGATAGAGTTTTATGGAGTGCCAGTTCCTAAACTGTTTATTGATACCTCTTGTGTTATGTAGCCTGCTGGGAGCTCCAGGACTGGAGCAGCAATAGCAGTGAGATTGCATCAGGCAGCACACGTGCTTCTGGTGCCCAGATGACTGTAGGCATTCCTGCCTTGGCTCTGTCCATGACAAGCAGAACCTGAAGAAGCACTTTGCACCACAGGCCACTTGGATGCTGTACCCATGTTATGGGGCAGTTCTTTGTGTCGTTGCTGCTGTGAACTTAGGTGATCAGAATAAATGCCTGGAAACAGTTCTGGTCCAAAAAGGTTTGAGCCCTTCTTCAGAGGCTCTTTCTATTCTCTTCCACAGGCTGGCAACACCAAATTCAATCGAGCCAAACTGCTGAATGTAGGATACATAGAAGCCCTAAAAGAAGCCAACTGGGACTGTTTCATTTTCCATGATGTGGATCTGGTGCCAGAAAATGACTTTAACATTTACATGTGTGACAAACAACCAAAGCACCTTGTGGTTGGCAGGAACAGTACTGGATACAGGTAGGAAACCAGGAATACAGAAAGACTGTAAAGGGGGAAATGCCATGTTGCTGATGATCATGGAATCAATAAGGTTGGAAAAGACCTCAGAGATCATCAAGTCTAACCTGTCACCCAACACCTCATGACTACTAAACCATGGCTTCAATGCCACGTCCAGTCCCCTCTTGAACACCTCCAGGGATGGTGACTCCACCATCTCCCTGGGCAACACAATCCAATGGCCAATCACTCTTTCTGGGAAGACCTTTCTCCTCACCTCAAGTCTAAACTTTCCCTGGTGCAGTTTTGAGACTGTGTCCTCTTGTTCTGCTGCTGGTTGCCTGGGAGAAGAGACCAACCCCCACCTGGCTACAACCTCCCTTCAGGTAGTTGTAGAGAGCAAGAAGGTCTCCCCTGAGACTCCTTTTCTCCAGGCTAAGCAACCCCAGCTCCCTCAGCCTCTCCTCACAGGGCTGTGCTCAAGGCCTCTCCCCATCCTCATTGCCCTTCTCTGGACACGTTCAAGAGTCTCAATGTCCTTCTTAAATTGAGGAGCCCAGAACTGGACACAGGACTCAAGGTGTGGCCTAACCAGTGCAGTGTAAAGGGGCAGAATGACCTCCCTGCTCCTGCTGGCCCCACTGTTCCTTATCCAGGCCAGGATGCCATTGGCCTTCTTGGCTGCCTGGGCACACTGCTGGCTCATGTTCAGCCAGCCAGCTGTCAACCAGCACCCCCAGGTCCCTCTCTGCCTGGCTGCTCTCCAGCCCCTCTGACCCCAGCCTGTAGCACTGCATGGGGTTGCTGTGGCCAGTGTGTAGAACCTGGCACTTAGATGTGTTGAATCTCATGCCCTCAGACTCTGCCCATCTGCCCAGCCTTTTCCTGTGCCAGCGTCTCTGTTTATACCTTTCTGAAGTGGGCACAGTAATGCTCTACTGCCAAGAGAATTCCTGGCTCTATCTGAAGGAATTCAGACCCTTAGCTCAAGAATGATACTTAAACTGAGCAGAGGCCAGAGGTTGAAATCCCAGCTGGTGACCTCACTGTTTTGCTTAGGCTGGGCTAAGCATTCTGAGACCTGTCACTCAGGGGAGGTTGAGAAAACTGAAGTCCTGTGTTCAGCATTGACACAAGATATCCTAGACAGAAATGTGGGAGTTTTGTGGCTGTCCTGGGGAGGTTGTTTTTCACTTCCAGGGGGATGCCTTCTGGGGTGATGCAGTACCTGGTGATCTTCACAACTGTAGTCTTTTGGAGACCAGGTACTTTGGTTAGTTACATAACCTGCAACTTACTTTTGGATTCTTTAGGTAAAAAAGGTTTGTTTTATTAAGATTTTTGAAGGCAAGGGTGGGAAAACTTTCTGGACCTTAGCTTAGCTACTTCCATGTGACCAGCACAACATCCTTTCCTAATGACTGTTTTTATTGTATGGCTACTTCAGGCCAGTTTTCAAAATTCCAAAGCAGTTGCTCTTCTCTTGCCCTCAGAGACTCAAATCCTGTTACTGAGGTGCATATTTGCAGATGTTACCTGGGAGCAAAATATGCCTGGCCCTGCCAGCCCTGCTCTGCCTGAGGGGGTTGAGTGAGCAGCAGTCTCCTGCTTACAGCACAGGCTCCTTCAGTTGCTGCCTCTCTGGTGGTGTAGGGGAATTATAGAATAGAATTAACCAGGTTGGAAAAGACCTTTGAGATCATCAAGTCCAACTATCACCCAACACCATCCAATCAACTAAACCATGGCACCAAGCACCCCATCCAGTCTCTTCCTAAACACCTCCAGTGATGGTGACTCCACCACCCCCCCTGGGCAGCACATTCCAATGGGCAATCACTCTTTCTGGGAAGAATTTCTTCCTAACATCCAGCCTGAACCTCTCCTGGCACAGCTTGAGACTGTGTCCTCTTGTTCTGGTGCTGGCCACCCGGGGAAGAGACCAACCCCCACCTGGCTACAACCTGCCTTCAGGTAGTTGTAGAGAGCAATAAGGTCTCCCCTGAGCCTCCTCTTCTCCAGGCTAAGCAACCCCAGCTCCCTCAGCCTCTCCTCACAGGGCTGTGCTCCAGACCCCTCCCCAGCTTTGTTGCCCTTCTCTGGACACCTTCCAGCAAGTCAACATCCTTCCTAAACTGAGGGGCCCAGAACTGGACACAGGACTCAAGGTGTGGCCTAACCAGTGCTGAGTACAGGGGCAGAATGACCTCCCTGCTCCTGCTGGCCACACTGTTCCTGATCCAGGCCAGGATGCCATTGGCCTTCTTGGCAGTGTGCATAAGAGATCAGTGCACATATGGATGTGTGGGTGGCAGTCAGTTCCCAGACCCTACCACGCTGCTGGAACAGGAGGATGTGGGAGCATTAGTAACTGGCAGTGCAGCCTGAAAGCACAGCTGGGCAGGGATCTCCCTTGCTCTTGCTGCTTTTGGGACCTTCTTGCCACCCACTGCACCTGCTCACTGCATTTCTGTCGAGCACCCATGGCAGAAGTATCAAGGGGCAATCCATAATTAAAGCTTGATAGGGCCTACCCTTCTTTGTGCTTGGTCTCCTCTGGGAGAGGAGATAAAGAGAGTAAGGAAGAGTGAAAATTCCAGATAGAAAACGGATAGAGCATGGGAGGCTGCATCTGCCTAGAACAACTTTTTTGTATGTTTCTATAAATAACAGCATCTGTTGGGGAGTCCATCACAGCCCCAGCACATGCCAGCTGAAGCTCTTCTCAGGTAACTGGAAGAAGCTTCATGTGTACAGGTATTACAGTAGTATTACCAAGGTTGGAAGAGACCTCAAAGATCGAGTCCAACCTGTCACCACAGACCTCATGACTAAACCATGGCACCAAGTGCCACATCCAGTCCCCTCTTGAACCCCTCCAGGGATGGGGACTCCACCACCTCCCTGGGCAGCACATTCCAATGGTGAATCACTCTCTCAGTGAAGAACTTTCTCCTCACCTCCAGCCTAAACTTCCCCTGCTGCATCTTGAGACTGTGTCCCCTTGTTCTGGTGCTGGCTGCCAGGGAGAAGAGGCCAACCCCTTCCTGGCTACAACCTCCCTTCAGGTGGTTGTAGAGAGCAATAAGGTCTCCCCTGAGCCTCCTCTTCTCCAGGCTAAGCAACCCCAGCTCCCTCAGCCTCTCCTCACAGGGCTGTGCTCAAGGCCTCTCCCCAGCCTTGTTGCCCTTCTCTGGACACGTTCAAGCATCTCAACGTCCTTCCCAAACTGAGGGGCCCAGAACCGGACACCGTACTCAAGGTGTGGCCTAACCAGTGCAGAGTACAGGGGCACAATGACCTCCCTGCTCCTGCTGGCCATACTATTCCTAATGCAGGCCAGGATGCGGTTGGCCCTCTTGGCTGTCTGGGCAGGTCCTGGTCCTTACACAAGACTATAAGCATCCTGGGGTCTGCTGGAAGGGTAATACAACAAGTAATGCAGGTGATAACTTCCTGAGAGAGGTCATCAGAGTTGAGGAAGGGGAAGGTTTTCTGCTGAACTTCATACTTGCACACTAGGAAGAACTGGTCAGGGAGGTGAAGGTCAGAAGCAAGGAGGAGTGAGGCAATTAGCAGGATCACAACCTTGGCCTTCCTGTTGAGGGATCTGCTTGGCAGAATAACTTGGAAGATGACCCAAGAGAGAAGAGAGTTCCAGAGAGCTGGTAGATCTCCAAAGGCTGCCTCCTTCATGCTCAAGAATAGTCCATTTCCATGTGCAGGAAGTCAGGCAAAAGTGGATGGAGGCCTGTGTGGATGAGCAAGGTGCTCCCAAGAAAACTTGAACAGAAAGAGGAAGGATGAAAGAGGTGGAAGCAGAGTCAGGTGAGTTGCAGAGACACACGAGATGCTGTCTAAGCATGCAAAGATGGGGTTGGGACAACAAAAGCCCTTCTGGAACTGAGTCTTCCAAGCAAATTGAAGAGCTTCTACAGGAATATCAGCTGTTGAGAGCACTGGGGAACAGATACTTGCTGTGTGGCAGGGCACTTGGGTACAAAAGACAATAAAGAGGCCAAGCTTTTCAGTGCCTTGGTCCTTACTGGCAATAGAATAGAATAGAATTAACCAGGTTGCGAAAAGACCTTCAAGATCATTGAGTCCAACCTCTCACCCAACACCATCTAATCAACTAAACCATGGCACCAAGTGCCTCATCCAGTCTCTTCTTAAACACCTGCAGTGATGGTGACTCCACCACCTCCCTGGGCAGCACATGCCAATGGCCAATCAGTGGAATGGGCTGCCCATGCCACAACAGTGCAGGGAGACAGGGAATATTTCTCTTCAGGCATCAGATACCATTGGAAAAGTCAGGACTTATGAAGACTTACCTTTGGTGAAGGAGGATACAATTAAGGAATGCTTGAACAAACTGGGCATGCACCATAAAACCATGGGGCTTGATGAATGCATCCATGTATGTTCCATGGAAGGGAACTGGTCGCTGCTGTTGTGGGGCCATTACGTTCTCTTTGAAATACCATGATGATTAGAGAGGTTCCTGAGGACTGGGAGAAAACAAATGCCTCTTGTATCTTCAGGACAGGGAGGAAGGAGGGAATCCCAGAATGGGATCTGGGCCAGCAATGTGCCCTTGTGACAGAGGCCAGAAGAGAATAGAGAATTAACCAGGTTCAAAAGACCTTTGAGATCAAGTCCAACCTCTCACCCAACACCATCTAATCAACTAAACCATGGCACCAAGTGCCTCATCCAGTCTCTTCTTAAACACCTCCAGTGATGGTGACTCCACCACCTCCCTGGGCAGCACATTCCAATGGCCAATCTCTCTTTCTGGGAAGAATTTCTTCCTAACATCCAGCCTAAACCTCCCCTGGCACAGCTTGAGCCGGTGTCCTCTTGTTCTGGTGCTGGTTGCCTGGGAGAAGAGACCACCCCCACCTGGTTACAACCTCCCTTCAGGTAGTTGTAGAGAGCAAGAAGGTCTCCCCTGAGCCTCCTCTTCTCCAGGCTAAGCAACCCCAGCTCCCTCAGCCTCTCCTCATAGGGCTGTGCTCCAAACCCCTCACCAGCCTCGTTGCCCTTCTCTGGACACCTTCCAGCAACTCAACATCTTTCCTAAACTGAGGGGCCCAGAACTGGACACAGGAGTCAAGATGTACAGAGGAAGAATGACTTCCCTGCTCCTGCTGGCCACACTGTTCCTGATCCAGGCCAGGATGCCATTGGCCTTCTTGGCCACCTGGGCACACTGCAGGCTCATGTTCAGCCTACTATCAACCCCAGGTCCCTTTCTGCCTGGCTGCTCTCCAGCCACTCTGACCCCAGCCTGTAGCACTGCATGGGGTTGCTGTGGCCAATGTGTAGAACCCAGCACTTAGATGTGTTAAATTTCATGCCCTTGGACTCTGCCCATCTGTCCAGCCTGGCAAGGTCCCTCTGCAGAGCTCTCCTAGCCTCTAACAGATCAACTCCTGCCCCCAGCTTGGTGTCACCTGCAAATTTACTGATCATCAGTATCTGGTACAGATCATCAGTAAAGATACTGAACAGGATGGGTCCCAGCACTGATCCCGGGGGGGGAACGCCGCTAGTGCCTGGCTGCCAGC
The DNA here is from genome assembly GCA_033816785.1 of Picus viridis. NCBI lineage: Eukaryota > Metazoa > Chordata > Aves > Piciformes > Picidae > Picus > Picus viridis. The sequence goes on along the minus strand of CM066569.1, from coordinate 11,618,472 downwards.
AGGATGTGGCACCATTCACCACCTTACACTCTACCTTCCCTTGGAACTGGTCCTGCAGTATCCCCTAGCACATGCCTCCTGGCTGTGAACTGATTTCATTCCAAGTTGTTTGGGTTGAGCTTCAAGATAGTCCCTGGCTTGCTCTCATTATCGCAAAGCTTTTGCTGCATTAGTGCCTGGGTTTGTTCCATTTCTACTCTGAGTCCTTGAGGTGAAGTCCCTTTTGGGGTGGTGAAGGGAATCATGTAATGAGAGAGAAACTCTTGCAGAAGGCTCCACTGTGTCACCTAACTCTGTGAAGGATGGTCTAGATCCAGTTTTTCGGGGTGATGCTTCAGTTGTTGGTGGAATTTGAGTTGTAATTCTTCCTCCTCTCTTCTTGTGTGCTCCTAGGCTACGGTACAGTGGATACTTTGGAGGTGTAACTGCTCTAACAAGAGATCAGTTTTCCAAGGTGAATGGATTCTCTAACAGCTACTGGGGTTGGGGAGGAGAAGATGATGACCTTCGAATCAGGTAAATAAATAATCTTAAACACTAGAGGGAAATCATAGAGTCAATAAGGTTGGAAAAGACCTCAGAGATCATCCAGTCCAACCTGTCACCCAACACCTCATGACTGACTAAACCATGGCTTCAAGTGCCACAGCCAATCCTCTTTTGAACACCTCTAGGGATGGTGACTCCACCACCTCCCTGGGCAGCACATTCCAATGGCCAGTTACTCACTCTGTGGAAAACTTTCTCCACACCTCCAGCCTAAACCTCCCCTGGCACAGCTTGAGACTGTGTCCTCTTGTTCTGGTGCTGGTTGCCTGGGAGAAGAGACCAACCCCCTCCTGGCTACAACCTCCCTTCAGGGAGTTGTAGAGAGCAAGAAGGTCTCCCCTGAGACCATCTGCAAACTTACTGATGACGGACTCAATCCCCTCATCCAGATCATCAGTAAAGATATTGACCAGGATGGGGCCCAGCACTGATCCCTGGGGGACACCACTCAACAAACCCCACAAAACCAACAAACTGACCAAATGAAAACCCAAGTGCCCTAACAAAACCTAGGCCCACCCAACAATGTGCTGTCATGAGGAAGACCTGGTCTTGGGCATGCTTGACCTTTGTAAAGAGGAAACTATTCACAACACTGCCTGTCACACTCCCAATCCTGTTTGGAATTGAGAATTCCTGTAGCATGCCACTTTTGGAGGCCAGGTTTGAAGTCACACTGATTATTTCTAAACCCAATTCCATCCTGGGCCCCTCAATTTAAGAAGGACACTGAGACACTTGAATGTGTCCAGAGAAGGGCAACGAGGCTGGGGAGAGGCCTTGAGCACAGCCCTGTGAGGAGAGGCTGAGGGAGCTGGGGTTGCTTAGCCTGGAGAAGAGGAGGCTCAGGGGAGACCTTATTGCTCTCTACAACTACCTGAAGGGAGGCTGTAGCCAGGTGGGGGTTGGTCTCTTCTCTCAGGCAACCAGCACCAGAACAAGAGGACACAGTCTCAAGCTGTGCCAGGGGAGGTTTAGGCTGGAGGTGAGGAGAAAGTTCTTCCTAGGGAGAGAGATTGGCCATTGGAATGTGCTGCCCAGGGAGGTGGTGGAGTCACCATCCCTGGAGGTGTTTAGCAGGAGACTGGATGGGGTGCTTGGTGCCATGGTTCAGTTGATTAGATGGTGTTGGATGATAGGTTGGACTCAATGATCTCAAAAGTCTTTTCCAACCTGGCTAATTCTATTCTATTCCATCATAGAAACTTTTTGGTTGCAAAGGCTCCTTGCAGCCTTCCTCATCGACGACAGCAGATGGCAGCATCCCCTTCAGTATCTTCAAGAACTCGGGGCCAGAAACCTCTTGGTCCTACTTATCTATGCTAAACGTGATGGACACTTTTTGGCCTTGTCTTACAGTGTACATCACAAAGAGATTTCTCAGACATTCTGATGCATGTATTTGATAATTTACTGCTACAAGCAGTCACTAGAAATCTGTAAAGGGCTTAGCTTCCTGGTTTCCTATTACTCTTTCAGCTGGTATGACAAGCAAGTATCTGGGTTATTCCTTTATTCCTCTGTTATGAACTTAACTCTTTCTACTGCCATCAAACTAATTGTGCTCAAGGTTAAAAGCTCCAAGCAAGTGCTTGATGTCAGACATTTGAGTATGGGCCATGGGGTTTAGTGTTTCTGGCACTCTGCTCAGAAAGGGGAACAAGTTTTAGAATAGGATTAACCAGGTTGGAAAAGACCTTTGAGATCGAGTCCAACCTATCATCCCACACAATCTCATCAACTAAACCATGGCACCAAGTGCCCCATCCCGTCTCTTAAACACTTCTGGTGATGGTGGCTCCACCACCTCCCTGGGCAGCACATTCCAATGGCCAGTTACCCTCTCTGTGAAGAATTTCTTCCTCGCCTCCAGCCTAAACCTCCCCTGGTGCAGCTTGAGATTGTGTCCTCTTGTTCTGGTGCTGGTTGCCTGGGAGAAGACACCAACCCCCTCCTGGCTACAACCTCCCTTCAGGTAGTTGTAGACAGCAAGAAGGTCTCCCCTGAGCCTCCTCTTCTCCAGGCTAAACAACCCCAGCTCCCTCAGCCTCTCCTCCTAGGGCTTGTGCTCCTTTTGTTTGGCTTTCTTGTTTGTTTTAGTGGGAAGCTCTCAAGCACTGGGGCTCTGTTGCAGGAGTTGAGATGAATGTGTTGCACTATGTGTGGAATCTTGCTACAGACCTCTTTAGGTTAATTCAGGGCAATACAAACTGGACCCAGACACTGCTAATTTAAATGTACTGAGTTGTGTAATGTGTGCTTAAAGCTCTATGTGACCTTTACTGGAGTAGTTACTTCCTTCTGTTCAAAAGAAAAGGGTATCTGTCACCATCCTGTTCTCCAGAAACACAACTCTGAGCCCCTGTTCTCTAGCAAAAATGGGTTGTGGAAGAAAGACAGAGCTGTTTCCTACAGTTCCTTGTTCATGGCATCTACAAGAGAGAAAGTCTCCAAATGTTGATTATTGTTACTGGGTTTTTTTTTTTTCCTCCTTCTCCTCAAGCCCTTGTTCAGAGGTGACCACCCTGCTCATGGCACTGTTGCTTCTTCCAGGGTTGAGATGCAGAAAATGAGAGTGGTGAGGCCATCTGCTGCTGTAGGCAGGTATACCATGATCTTCCACAAAAGAGACCAAGGAAATGAGGAGAACAGAGGGAGGTGAGTCAAGAACTGTCTTCCACCTTGTCTTGTCTGGTATGTGTCCACAGCTGAGGTACTCAAGGTCCATACTCCTTGCTGTAGGCCAAACAGGCATTTTGTGGTACCCAGAGCCTCAGGGGGTAACCCCTGTGACACCACTTCACCCCTGGCAGCTGTACATGGGATCCGGGTGGGGTGCCTGAGAAACTTCCAGAGCCAGAGCTACATGGATGTGATCTGAGCGTGTGGTCTCAGAGAGATTAAATCAAAGGGCTTTTCTGCCCCTGCTGAGGACAGGAAGAACATCATTTCACCTTCCCACTAGCTAAGCAATGGCAATAGCTCTGCCTCCAAGTTTACTAGCAGGGGGAAAGAGCTCAAAACTCCCCCTCCTCCTGCCTCTCAGTGAAGATTTTTGTTCTCTTTGTCCTCAGGATGAAGCTTCTACGTCAGGTATCTAAAACATGGAAAACAGATGGGCTGAACTCTTGTTCATATCATCTGATCTCAGTGGAACACAACCCTTTGTATGTCAACATCACAGTGGACTTCAGCAAGGGGCCCAAGACCTCCTAAGGACAAGACACCACAGAGGTTATTGGAAATGGCAACAGGTGGGGGTTGTGGTTGCTGGTGCAGCAGACTCCCAGCACTCCAGCTGGCACAGAAAAAAGATTGCCTTCACAGGGTCTGCTGCTTTCTGTTGAGAATTTCCTTGTGTGAGGACTAGAGAGATGGACTGAGCCAGGGGACAGGTCCTCACACTCTTCTATGCACCTTCTGCTGGGACATTTGCTGAAGTGTCCTTGTTTGGGCTGTTACCACGGAAGTCTCCTGAAGAAAGGAAGTTTGTTCTTGCAACTCTTCCTAACCTTTGTATTTTTTGTAGGGGGAAGGCTGCCTTGTGACTTGAAAAGGCATAGGCCAGTGTTTTCTCATTAAAAGCAGAATTCTTCTCCACCAACTACAAACTTGCTGGGAAAGCTTGCCTCTTTTTTTAGGCTGGTGGCAAAAAATAAGAGAGAAACTGCTTGGGTATGAGAGAATGGCAATAAAAGGACGTGTTAAATCTCTCAATAAACACAGTCCGTTGAATTCAGAAGGCTTCTCCTCATGTCTCCTTCATGAGCTCAGCTCCCCTGCTGTGGGACTGCTGAACATGTCCTGTGGCAAAACGAGAGCTTTGGTTCTGCAGCAGGCTCCAAGCTGTGTGCTGTTCTGGAGTGAGGGGGAAGGAAATGCAGGAAGGCTTAGATGGACAGAAATTCCTGTCCCACATCTATGACTCCTTTGGGCCACACTGTTAGAGTGCAGACCTGTACCCAGAGCCAGGCTGTTGTTATTTGTGGTGCTTGGTTCAGAAGACTGTTGAAAAGTCAGTGGGAATGTGCTGCCCAGGGAGGTGGTGGAGTCACCATCCCTGGAGGTGTTCAAGAGGGGACTGGACGTGGCACTTGGTGCCATGGGTTAGTCCTGAGGTCTGTGGTGACAGGTTGGACTCAATGACCTTTGAGGTCTCTTCCAACCTTGGTGATTCTGTGATAACAAACTCTCAACCACTGTGCTACAGGATTTCTGCTAACCCCTTGCTTACAGCCTTGTCCTTGCTCCATTACACCTCAGTGGCCTGACCTCTGCTTGTTGGATATGCATCCCCTGCAAGGTTGATGTGAAGCCAGGCTTGGGAGAGGTTCCTTTAGGACAATGCTTTTTAATGTGTTTTAGGACACCACGCTGGGGGCAGGAGTTGATCTGTTAGAGGGTAAAAGGGCTCTGCACAGGGACCTCGACAGGCTGGACAGATGGGCAGAGTCCAAGGGCATGAGACTGAACACATCCAAGTGCCGGGTTCTGCACATTGGCCACAGCAACCCCAGGCAGTGCTACAGGCTGGGGTCAGAGTGGCTGGAGAGCAGCCAGGCAGAGAGGGACCTGGGGTTGATAGTAGGCTGAACATGAGCTTGCAGTGTGCCCAGGCAGCTAAGAAGGCCAGTGGCATCCTGGCCTGTATCAGGAACAGTGTGGCCAGCAGGAGCAGGGAAGTCATTGTGCCCTGTACTGGTTAGGCCACACCTTGAGTCCTGTGTCCAGTTCTGGGCCTCTCAATTTAAGAAAGACACTGAGACACTTGAAGGTGTCCAGAGAAGGGCAACAAAACTGGGGAGGGGTCTAGAGCACAGCCTTGTGAGGAGAGGCTGAGGGAGCTGGGGTTGCTTAGCCTGGAGAAGAGGAGGCTCAGGGGAGACCTCCTTGCTGTCTACAACTCCCTGAAGGGAGGTTGTAGCCAGGTGGGGGTTGGTCTCTTCTCCCAGGCAACCAGCACCAGAACAAGAGGACACAGTCTCCAGCTGCACCAGGGGAGGTTTAGGCTGGGTGTTCGGAAGAAATTCTTCCCAGAAAGAGAGATTGGCCATTGGAATGTGCTGCCCAGGGAGGTGGTGGAGTCACCATCACTGGAAATGTTTAGGAGGAGCCTTGATGGTGTGCTTGGTGCCATGGTTTAGTTGATTAGATGGTGTTGGGTGACCGGTTGGATGTGATGATCTTGAAGGTCTCTTCCAACCTGGTCTATTCTAATGTTTAAGAATTACCTGACAAAAGACAACTTCTGCTTGCTGCAACATTGAAGAATGGCCTTCTGGGGGGGGATGTGGTGACATGCCATTCTAACTGGAAAGGAGACTGAAGTTTGGAGTTAAGTTCTAGGGAGTGAAGGGGACAGATGCAGCTTTTTCAGAGAGCAGGGAATTCTGGTATCTACCTGTAACATGCAAAACCCACCTTCTGGCATACTTTGAGGCTGGGGCAGCAGTGCTGCTGACTGACTTTATGGAAGACAGACACCAGAAGGTTTGGGGCAGGCTGTGTCAGCCTCAGTCAGGTAAGTACAAACACATTCCTTCCAGGGGCACAGCTCCCCTCTTGACATGTTTAAGTTTTTCCTCCAGTATTTTCATTTCTCAGAAGTATTTTATGTTGGAGACAGAGCAACCTTGAAAGGTAATGAAGGTTTGAGCTGAAATACTGGGCTGATGTCCCTGCTTTCAGCAGGAGGTTAGGCTAGGTGACAGCCTTAGGTGTCACATCCAGCCTGAATTACCTGGAACTACACCAGCCCCACATTTTACCAGTGAGGGATCAAGCTAGAAATAAACCCAAGGCCTGAGGCTGTATTTCTGTATAGTCAAAGGCAACTTGCTGCTTTATTTAGACTCTTATTAACTATTCTGGCAATCTTAACCCAAGCCTGTAAGTTAACTTATTTTAGTCAGATTCACAAAAGGTATTTACAGAACTGTAGATGGCTTCAACACTTTCAAAACACAGCCCTTGAGAGGCCCATCTGCCAGCATGGCTTGCATCCCAATGAACACTTAAGCACACAAAGCAGGACAAAGTTACCCAGCTACGGAACACATCTCCCTGCAAACCCGGGTCACTTACTGCCAAGGAGACTTCCCTGCCTTGAGGGCTACCTCAGTAGTTAGCTGTACAGTGCTCTGGCACTTTCAGAGTAAGTCACAGTCTGTTGATTAGCTGTCACCCTAGTCCTGAAGCCTTTTCTTCCCACTCTTAAAACCGGCAGAAGAAAAGGGAACTGCATGAACAACAACAGGATTGGTCTCAGGTGGTGCAGGCTCCACAACAGGAGGCTGAGTGCAAACACACACACATTGCCCTGCTGAGACCCAACTCTTTGCTTTTGTGTTAATTCTCTCAAGAAAATGGGGGAACATATCCAATGTCCACAGTGATGTTGGTGTAAAGAGGATGCTTCCTCCTGGAAAGGAGCTTGAACTCCAAGGAATTCATTCCATCATCTTTCCATGTCTTTCTGGTGTTGTGGTGGGGAGTAGGCCTGAAGAAGGAAGAAAAGCTGCAGTTAGCTAGAAGAACAAAGGTGATGAGAGCAGCTGAAGCTGCAGATCAAAGACTTCCCCAGAAGTCTTAGCAGAAGAAAGCTACTAGCAGAGAAGCCCCAAGAAAATTCTTCTCACCTAACACAGACTAGAGAGAAGGCATTTTGTGAGTCTACACAGCTTAGAATAAATTCATAGTGAGTATTCTAAATGAGGGACAGTTTGGACTAGAAGCTCATCTGACAGCAAGTCCAGGGAGGTGCCAACTGTGTGCAAAAAGCCCCCAGTGAGGCTGGCAGCAGCATCACAGTATCACCAAGGTTGGAAGAGACCTCAAAGATCATCGAGTCCAACCTGTCACCACAGACCTCATGACTAGACCATGGCACCAAGTGCCACATCCAGTCCCCTCTTGAACACCTCCAGGGATGGTGACTCCACCACCTCCCTGGGCAGCACATTCCAATGCCTAATGACTCTGTCGGTGAAGAACTTTCTTTCACCTCCAGCCTAAACTTCCCCTGGTGCATCTTAAGACTGTGTCCTCTTGTTCTGGTGCTGCTTGCCTGGGAGAAGAGGCCAACCCCTTCCTGGCTACAACCACCTTTCAGGTAGTTGTAGAGAGCAATAAGGTCTCCCTGAGCCTCCTCTTCTCCAGGCTAAGCAACCCCAGCTCCCTCAGCCTCTCCTCACAGGGCTGTGCTCAAGGCCTCTCCCCAGCCTTGTTGCCCTTCTCTGGACACGTTCAAGTGTCTCAATGTCCTTCCTAAACTGAGGGGCCCAGAACTAGACACAGGACTCAAGGTGTGGCCTAACCAGTGCTGAGTACAGGGGCACAATGACCTCCCTGCTCCTGCTGGCCACACTATTCCTAATGCAGGCCAGGATGCCATTGGCCTTCTTGGTCACCTGGGCACACTGCAGGCTCATGTTCAGGCAGCTGTCTACCAGGACCCCCAGATCCCTCTGTCTGGGAGCTCTCCAGCCACTCCAACCCCAGCCTGTAGCTCTGCATGGGGTTGTAGTGGCCAACGTGCAGCACCTGGCACTTGGACTTGTTTAGAGAGACCTGGGAGTGCCACAGAGAGGCTGTCAGCAACAGTGTACACAGGCTGCTGTAGGTAGTTTGTAAGACAGGGTTGTTATGGAAACCTGAGTTTGGAGATGACAGGGAAGTCAGCACTGGTGGTAGGAGAAGTTGCCACCAGCACTTGACCCAACACCCTCCTCCAGTTTTTCCATGTGAAACTGGGTCTTTGCTAAGGTAACTCACAGCACCTGCTTCATCTCTTCAAACTACAACACAGCTCTCTACTAGTTTAATGGCATGCTGTAAATCCAGAGAGATTGGAGAGGCAGGTTTTATTATAGGGAAATTGTAAGGAAGTGCCTCTTCAAAATGAACTCTCCCTGTTGATAAAGCAGGCAGTATCTTTTTATGGGGAAAGTTTTATCCCCTTAGTCATCTGATACTTAAATCTGATAGGAGTTAGCTCCCTAGCTAGCCCCCCTCCTTAACAGTAGGAAACTAGGAGAAACCCAGGTGCAGAAGGATTCAGATGAAACTGATTAGTGTGGCTACTGAAAAAGCCTCCCCAAGTAAGAGAAAACCCCAGGAAAGCAGGAAAAGGGGGTGGCAGCAAGTAAACTTTCTGAGGAAGATCATGGCACCCTGCAACAAGGCAAAGGGTAGCCTCTAACTGCCAGCCCCAGAACTGTTACCTTCTCCAAGGACCTTGTGTCTCTGGCTCTTCGTTATAGTCCATCACCTTGTAGCGTCCCAGGTGAGGCGAGGTCCGGACTATCTTCATTCCTGCTAACTGGATCCTGTGAGACAACAAACAAAATGCTTGCTTAGGCACACAAGGGGCTACTTGGAGGCTTTGCTATAACTAAGTTAAAAGTTAAAGGAGATTTTTTTGTATGAATGCAATCAGAGCAAAATGGAGAAGCTGACAGGAGTGAGTTCAAGGCCACAGTGCTGCATTCTATTCTCTAGTAGGTTCTGACTGGGCTTTGCCTGGAAAGCTCCCATCTGCAGCTTGCTTTGACAGGGTACAAAGAGGATAACAGCAAGCAGGGAATGAGCAGCAGCAGACATCATTGTGCCCCTGTACTCAGCACTGGTTAGGCTACACCTTAAGAACTGTGTCCAGTTCTGGGCCCCTCAGTTTAAGAAGGACATTGAGACACTTGAACGTGACACTTGAGGTGAGGAGAAAGTTCTTCACCGAGAGAGTGATTCGTCATTGGAATGTGCTGCCCGGGGAGGTGGTTGAGTCTCCGTCCCTGGAGGCGTTCAAGAGGGGACTGGATGTGGCACTTGGTGCCATGGTCTAGTTGTGAGGTTGTGGTTACAGGTTGGACTTGATGATCTCGAAGGTCTCTTCCAACCTGGTCTATCCTATCCTATCCTATCCTATCCTATCCTATCCTATCCTATCCTATCCTATCCTATCCTATCCTATCCAGAGGGCAACAAAACTGGGGAGGGGTTTGGAGCACAGCCCTATGAGGAGAGGCTGAGGGAGCTGGGGTTGCTTAGCCTGGAGAAGAGGAGGTTCAGAGGAGACCTCATTGCTCTCTACAACTACCTGAAGGGAGGTTGTAGCCAGGAGGGGGTTGGTCTCTTCTCCCAGGCAACCAGCACCAGAACAAGAGGACACAATCTCAAGCTGCACCAAGGGAGTTTCAGGCTGGATGTTAGGAAGAAGTTCTTCCCAGAAAGCGAGATTGGCCATTGGAATGTGCTGCCCAGGGAGGTGGTGGAGTCACCATCACTGGAGGTGTTTAGGAAGAGACTGGATGGGGTGCTGGGTGCCATGGTTTAGTTGATTAGATGGTGTTGGGTGATAGGTTGGACTCAATGATCTCAAAGGTCTTTTCCAACCTGGCTAATTCTATTCTATTCTATACAGAGCATTTGAGAACAATTCCCAGGAATCTGACTAAGGAGCAGTATTGCTTTCACTTCCTCTTAAGAGCAGAGCTCTTACTGCCTAGAGGTGCATCAACTGCACTTGGAAAAACCCCCAATGAACCCCAACCTGCAGCTTGTGAAAGCAAGCCAGTCCTGAGTTTCAGCTCCAGAGCAATTTGAGGAGTGCCATTCATTCTGATGGCCTGATTAGAGATCAGGCTTCATAAAAGATTAGTGATAAACACAGGCACCAGACAACTAGCTGTGAGCTGCTCAGCTGCATGACAGAGAAGACAAAAGCACACTGAAGGCTCAGAATTCCAGAGCAGAGCTGCTGAGAACAGCTTTTGGGGGTGACTTTCAAGCACCCCACTGCTGACGCCACCTCCGTGGGTGTATGAACAACAAGCGCCTGCCACAGCGCTGGGGCTAGCAGAGCTCTGGCATCACAGGGCAGCTCTTGTGCAGGGAAAATTCCTGTGCCCGAAGGAATGAGTGTTTGCTCAGCTGAGGTTATCTAGCTGGCACATTTGCAACATCTGACTACCTTCTGCTGAGATCTGGTGCAGCGTCAGGCTGCACTGAAGCAGGAGCGGTACAAAGCTGAAAGAGGTTACAGAGCTGAAAGTATTTGCACATCTAGAGGCAGCACAACACCACTTCACTGACAGCAAGACACACTTACTTCAAACTGAGTTTTAGACAAGGTTTCTTGTTTTCTGAACATAAGCTTACTGCACCTTCAAAGCAAAACCACTAACCTAGCTTTGCTGTTAAGAGTTTTCCCATTCCATTTAGGGCTAAGAGTTTTTCCATTCCAGATTGAACTGAAACCATTACATGAAACAGAATAGAACTGAATGAACCAGGCTGGAAAAGACCTTTGAGATCATCTACTCCAACCTATCACCCAACACCATCTAATCAACTAAACCATAGCACAAAGTGCCTCATCCAGTCTCTTCTGAACACCTCCAGTAATGGTGACTCCACTTCCTTCCTGGGCAGCACATTCCAATGGCCAATTACTCTTGCTGGGAAGAACATTCTCCTCACCTCCAGCCTAAACCTCCCCTGGCGCAGCTTGAGACTGTGTCCTCCTGTTCTGGTGCTGGTTGCCTGGGAGAAGAGACCAACCCCCACCTGGCTGCAACCTCCCTTCAGGTAGTTGTAGAGAGCAAGAAGGTCTCCCCTCAGCATCATCTTCTCCAGGCTAAGCAACCCCAGCTCCCTCAGCCTCTCCTCACAGGGCTGTGCTCCAAACCCCTCCCCAGTCTCGTTGCCCTTCTCTGGACACATTCATGTAACATTAACACAGGAGTGGTTCCAAGTAGAGTTTTCTTCTAATTGAAGGTAAATTCTGGTGTTTGCTAGGACTAACATTTCCCAGTACTGAGGTAGCAGCCAGGGTATTTTTTTCACTGCTTCAGCTTTAATAAGCAGTAGCTCAGAAAAAAGAAACCACACTAATACAATATCTTGACAGGACTGTTTTGGTTTTTAAGCACTTCAATGTCCAGTTTCCAATACACATTAACTGTGTTGCTATGTGGTAAGCAGTGCTTGAGCACCTCCTGAAATGCAAATCTCAATAGGGGCCTCAAGCTGGCCATTCAAAACCAGCCAGCTCATTCCTAACTTCTACAGGCTGAGACTTCAGTATCACAGAATTAACCAGGTTGGAAAAGGCCTCTGAGATCATCAAGTATGTGCATTAATCACTAACAGGCACTGTCCATAGCCTCCACTTTGAATAGACATCTCCAGGGACAGGTCCCCAGCCACCTCCCTGGGCAACCTGTTCCAGTGTTCCACCACCCTCACAGTAAAGAGCCTGTTCCTGACATCAAATGTCAATCTGTTCTAGTCTGAAGCCATTGCCCCTCGTCCTGTCACTGCAGGCTTTTGCAAAGAGCCTCTCTCCATCCTTCTTTCAGGCCCATTTCAGGTACTGGAAGGCTGCTATTAGGTCTCCCCAGAGCTTTCTTTTCTGCAGGTTGAACAACCCCAGCCCCCTTAGCCTGTCTTCATGGAACAGATGCTCCAACCCCTGATCATTTTTGTGGCCCTCCTCTGGACCTGCTCCATACCTATAGGCCAGAACACTGATAATCTGATAAAGAAGTTCTTCACCATGAGGGAAGTTCTTCACCATGAGAGTGGTGAAGCCCTGGAATGGGTTGTCCAGGGAGGTGGTTGAGGCCCCGTCCCTGGAGGTGTTTAAGCCCAGGCTGGATGAGGCTCTGGCCAGTCTGATCTAGTGTGGGGTGTCCCTGCCTATGGCAGGGGGTTTGGAACTAGATGATCCTTGTGGTCCCTTCCAACCCTGACTGATACTATGATAATCCCCAGTGTTAAGTTTTCAGAGGAGCAACAGATGATTTACTTCCCTTCCCAAGGGAAGTTTGGAATCTATAGAACATACTTGCCATGAGAGAGTTGTGTAAGGCAGTGCACTCCTACTTGTAACTGGCATGACTCTCTACCATGGTACTGAAAACCCCATTACTTGCTGAAGCTGTACAAAGAACAGCTGAACAGACCCACAATTGTTGTGCCTGATGTTAAGATCTATTTTCCTGGCATTCCATTCCTTTAGCAAGAATGTCTGAACACTCACACACCCTTTTAGTTAGCTTTCTCTGAAAGGAGGAGGAATTCAGTGGTAGAAAATCCAACTTCCAATTCCCAGCAGAATGCTGCTTTGTAAGAGACTCCTACAGGCCTCCAGCAGAACATGCCACCACAGCTGTCTAACTTATCACACTGTGCAAGACTAAAAACCACACAAGGCCTTCACTGCCAGTTTAATTTTGTAAACTGCTGCTGATCTTGCCTCAGTACTGGATGATGAAGGTGCACATTACAGCTGTGAAGCTGAATAAAGAAAGGAGTTGCTGGAATGTGTCCAGAGAAGGGCAACAAAGCTGGGGAGGGGTTTGGAGCACAGGCCTGTGAGGAGAGGCTGAGGGAGCTGGGGTTGCTTAGCCTGGAGAAGAGGAGGTTCAGAGGAGACCTTCTTGGTCTCTACAGCTACCTGAAGGGAGGTTGTAGCCAGGTGGGGGTTGGTCTCTTCTCCCAGGCAACCAGCACCAGAACAAGAGGACACAGTCTCAAGCTGTGCCAGGGGAGGTTTAGGCTGGATGTTAGGAAGAAGCTCTTCCCAGAAAGAGAGATTGGCCATTGGAATGTGCTGCCCAGGGAGGTGGTGGAGTCACCATCACTGGAGGTGTTTAGGAGGAAACTGGTTGGGGTGCTTGGTGCCATGGTTTAGTTGATGAGATGGTGCTGGGTGATAGGTTGGACTTGATGATCTCGAAGGTCTCTTCCAACCTGGTCTATCCTATCCTATCCTATCCTATCCTATCCTATCCTATCCTATCCTATCCTATCCTATCCTATCCTATCCTATCCTATCCTATCCTATCCTATCCTATCCTATCCTATCCTATCCTATCCTACAGCCACGATTTTGTACTCTAAGAATCTGAATTAGGCAGAGTACCCAGAACTAAACACTCATTATACTCCTTTCTGTAGTCTGTTGCTGCCATGGCAACTAAGTACATGAAAAAAACCATCATCTCTTGCTATCAGACTTGCAATAGCACACAGGCTTCTCCATCACCCACTACTGCAGACAGAAGTTTGAGTTCTTTAATTCCAAGTATTGGTGATTAGGTAATACCAGGAGCAACCCAAATGCACTTAACATCACTTAAATTCCCAACTGTCTGAGAATTGCTAAGTACCCTCTTGGTTTTCTTATTCATCAGACTTGCACATTCCTTACCTCCCTTGGGGTTGATAATGTCAATGGAGTCAGCTTGTCAGCTATTGGTGACGATAAGCCCTTGGATGCACTCCAGAGTGAGGGAAGGCCCAAGGATATGAAGTAACATTCTGCCCTCCAGAGTCTGAGGAACACTTTGTCCTCTCAGAACACAATAGAATACAATACAATAGAATAAACCAGGTTGGAAGAGACCTTCAAGATCATCGCATCCAACCCATCAACCAATCCAACCCACCTAAACAACTAACCCATGGCACCAAGCACCCCAGCAAGTCTTCTCCTGAACACCTCCAATGAAGGTGACTCCACCTCCTCCCTGGGCAGCACATTCCAATGGGCAATCACTCTCTCTGTATAGAATTGCTTCCTAAACTCCAGCCTAATCCTCCCCTGGTGCAGCCTGAGACTGTGTCCTCTTGTTCTGGTGCTGGATGCCTGGCAGAAGAGACCAACCTCTGCCTGTCTACAACCTCCCTTCAGGGAGTTGTAGACGGCAAGAAGGTCTCCCCTGAGTCTCCTCCTCTCCAGGCTAAGCAACCCCAGCTCCCTCAGCCTCTCCTCATAGGGCTTGTGTTCCAAGTCACCAACTTTGTTGCCCTTCTCTGGACACCTTCCAGCAACTCAACATCTTTCCTAAACTGAGGGGCCCAGAACTGGACACAGGACTCAAGGTGTGGCCTGACCAGTGCTGAGTACAGGGCACAATGACCTCCCTGCTCCTGCTGGCCACACTGTTCCTGATACAGGCCAGGATGCCATTGGCCCTCTTGGCTGCCTGGGCACACTGCAGGCTCATGTTCAGCCTACCATCAACCAGTACCCCCAGGTCCCTCTCTGCCTGGCTTCTCTCCATCCACTCTGACCCCAGCCTGTAGCACTGCATGGGGTTGCTGTGGCCAATGTGCACAACCCAGCACTTGGATGTGTTCAGTCTCATGCCCTTGGATTCAGTGTTTGGATTCACAGGTTCTGAGCATCTTCTGATATTCATCAAGCAGTGTTTTGGGTTATAATGACACCACAAGCACAAAGAGAGACAGCATCTTAGTTCCTTTCTGAGGGTAATGCTCCCTGTCTCACCAGCCAGTCTGGTTCTGTTTTAAGCCTGTGCACGAGTACCTTGTAGCAATGTCGTCGTTTTCACCACCGCTGCCCCAGTATGTGTTTGGGAAACCATTCATCTTCATGTAATGGTCTGGAGTCAGAGCAGATACACCTCCAAAAAAAGACTTGTATGGCAGACTGAAAGAGAAAAGCCAGAAAAAAAAGGGGGAGGGAAAAAACCCACATTAATAATGCAGGCTAATATGCTAATACCAGTCCTCCACAAACTAACAATGGGATCCAAGTCACACATCCATTAATTGTGCACCTTACAGACGTGACCGTGACAATGCCAACCCCCAAAATAGCAACACCAGTCTTGTTCCCATCCTGTTCCATTCCCTCCATCATTCCCCACCCCCAGCCTTTCCCCTCCAGCACACCAAAGTAAAGGTGGGTTTGAAATTCCCATTTTGGGGGCAGTTACAAAGACCTGCATCCTATCACACACAGAATCACAGAATCAATAAGGCTGGAAAAGAGCTCAAGGATCATCAAGTCCAACCTGTCACCCAACACCTCAGGACTAACTAAACCATGGCTTCCAGTGCCACATCCAATCCCCTCTTGAACACCTCCAGGGATGGTGACTCCACCACCTCCCTGGGCAGCACATTCCAATGGCCAATCTCTCTTTCTGGGAAGAACTTTCTCCTCACCTCCAGCCTAAACTTCCCTTGGCACAGTTTGAGACTGTGTCCTCTTGTTCTGGTGCTGCTTGCCTGGGAAAAGAGACCAACCCCCACCTGGCTACAACCTCCCTTTGAGTAGTTGTAGAGAGCAATAAGGTCTCCCCTGAACCTCCTCTTCTCCAGGCTAAGCAACCCCAGCTCCCTCAGCCTCTGCTCACAGGGCTTGAGTTCAAGGCCTCTCCCCAGCCTCATTGACCTTCTCTGGACACGTTCAAGAGTCACAATGTACTTCGTAATTTGAGGGCCCAGAACTGGACACAGGACTCAAGGTGTGGCCTAAGTGCAGAGTACAGAGGCAGAATGACCTCCCTGCTCCTGCTGGCTACATTTTCTCTGATGCATCTCCCACATGACCCAATAATCCAACCCTATACTTAGGAAAGGCAAACAGCAATCAGCCACTCATTTGCAAAGCTGAGCTAACAGTGGAACTGCAGGCAAGGAACAGTTCAAGGCTGCATGCTTAGGCCAAGAACACCCTGCTCTGGGGAGGTCACTACTGCAAGAACAAACAAAAAACCCTTCAAGGTTGTCTCTTTCACTGCCCCCACACATAGTTCCATGCAGAAAGTGCACCAATGAGAATAGGATCATAGAATGCATCAGGTTGGAAGGGACCCTCGAAAGTCATCTTGTCCAACCTCCCTGCAATGAGCAGGGACAGTAGACAGGAGGCACTTACGTGTACTGGAACTTATCCATGGCACTGGCCATGTGCTTGGGATAGTACTCATCACAAACATAGAGGTTGTAATCATTCTCAGGCACTAGATTGACATCGTGCAGGAGGAGGCAGTCCCAGTCTTCATCCTTCAGGGCTTCCCGGACACCAACATTAAGCAGCTTTGCTCTGTTAAATGTGCCATTCCCCACCTGCAAAAGAAAACCTGCATTTCTTCACCAAAACAACAAAGGTGCTAACTCCCAATTGCAAGTTATGCCAGTGAAAACCCCACCTTATTCCACTGAATAATGAAGCCATTCTGCCACTGCACTCAGCACCGGCTAGGCCACACCTTGAGTCCTGTGTCCAGTTCTGGGCCTCCCAGCTTAGGAAAGATGTTGACTTGCTGGAATGTATCCAGAGAAGGGCAACAAAGCTGGGGAGGGGTTTGGAGCACAGCCCTGTGAGGAGAGGCTGAGGGAGCTGGGCTTGCTTAGCCTGGAGAGGAGGAGGCTCAGGGGAGACCTTGCTTCTCTTTACAACTACCTGAAGGGAGGTTGTAGCCAGGAGGGGGTTGGTCGCTTCTCCCAGGCAACCAGCATCAGAACAAGAGGACACAGTCTCAACTGCACCAAGGGAAGTTTAGGCTGGATGTTAGGAAGAAATTCTCCACAGAAACAGTGATTGGCCATTGGAATGTGCTGCCCAGGGAGGTGGTGGAGTCACCATCACTGGAGGGGTTTAGGAAGAGACTAGATGAGGCACTTGATGCCATGGTTTAGTTGATTAGATGGTGTTGGATGATAGGTTGGACTCGATGATCTCGAAAGTCTCTTCCAACCTGGTTAATTTTATTCTAGTCTATTCTTATTGCTGTCTACAACTATCTCAAGGGAGGTTGTAGCCAGGAGGGGGTTGGTCTCTTCTCCCAGGCAACCAGCACCAGAACAAGAAGACACAGTCTCAAGCTGCACCAGGCCAATTACTCTTTCTGTGAAGAACTTTCTCCTCACTTCGTGCCTAAACTTCCCCTGGTGCACCTTGAGACTGTGTCCTCTTGTTCTGCTGGTGGTTGCCTGGGAGAAGAGATCAACCCCCACCTGGCTACAACCTTCCCTCAGGTAGTTGTAGACAGCAACAAGGTCTCCTCTGAGCCTCCCCTTCACCATGCTAAACAATCTCAGCCCCCTCAGCCTCTCCTCTAGTTCCACAGGAGAAGATTCACATGCCGTGTTCGGAACCTAACCAATAACTAGGGAAGCTCAGCAACACCACCAGACACACCTTATTCAGACTTACCTGCTGAATCAAGTAGATGCTGTAACTGAGCTGCTGGCGCTGCAAGAAGGGGTGGATGTAGTAGAGCAGATGGTGCAGGTACTTCTCCTGGTTGCTGTAGGCCACAAGGATGGCTGACTTGTAGCGAGCCAAGCAGTGCGGCGGTCTGTAGCGGCCCCCCGCCTGAACAAAAGGATTTTTCTTGATGATCATCCTCTCACTGGGAAGCACCCTGAAGGTGATGGTTAATGGCCCAACTGTGAGGAGAGACAGAAAAAAAAAAAACCAGTGATGTTTCTCAGCTGTCATTCAAAGTTATCAGGTTATCTACAGATATTTCCTACTGAAGGCAGCAGCCCTACCACAGAACAGCCAACAGCACACATGAGGAATTCCACCACTGACTGCTCGTCACCTTCTCATGACACCACACCAAAGGGTGTTAGGCTCAGCACAGAATCACAGAACAAACCAGGCTGGAAAAGACCTCAGAGGTCATCAAGTCCAACCTATTACTCATAGAATCATAGAATCAGTCAGGGTTGGAAGGGACCACAAGGATCAGCTAGTTCCAACCCCCTGCCATGGGCAGGGACACCCCACACTACATCAGGCTGGCCAGAGCCTCATCCAGCCTGCTCTTAAACACCTCCAGGGACTGGGCCTCAACCACCTCCCTGGATAACCCATTCCAGGGTTTCACCACTCTCATGGGGAAGAACTTCCTCCTCACCTCCAGCCTGAATCTCCCCACCTCCAGCTTCAGTCCATTCCCCCTAGTCCTATCACTACCTGAGATCCTGAGAAGTCCCTCCCCAGCCTTCCTGTAGGCCCCCTTCAGATACTGGAAGGCCACAATGAGGTCACCTCGGAGCCTTCTCTTCTCCAGACTGAACAGCCCCAACTCCTTCAGTCTGTCCTCATAGGAGAGGTGCTCCAGCCCTCTGCTCATCCTCGTGGCCCTTCTCTGGACACCTTCCAGCACCTCCACATCCCTCCTGTAATAGGGGCTCCAGAACTGGATGCAGTACTCCAGGTGGGGTCTCACCAGAGCTGAGTAGAGGGGGAGAATCACCTCCCTTGACCTGCTGGCCACACTTCTCCTGATGCAGCCCAGGATCTGATTGGCTTTCCGGACTCAACACCTAACGCTTCATGACAACTAAAGCATGGCTCCAAGGGCCACATCCAATCCTTTGTCGAACACCTCCAGGGATATATAGAATCACAGAATCAATAAGGCTGGAAAAGGCCTTTGAGATCATCAAGTCCAACCTATTACCTAACACCTCCTGACAACTAAACCATGGCTCCAAGTGCCACAGCCAATCCTTTTTTGAACACCTCCAGTGATGGTGACTCCACCACCTCCCTGGGCAGCACATTCCAATAGTCAATTACTCTTTCTGGGAAGACCCAACCCTGGCAACATTCCAGATTAGGCTGAACAGGGCTTTGAGTAACCTGATGTTAGAGAGGACATCCCTGCCCACTGCAGAGGAGTTGGACTAGACCTTTTAAGGTCCTTTCCAACCCAAAGCATTCTACAATTCCATTTTTTCCCCCCTGCCTTTCAGAGCACCATGTTTCAGCCCAGCGTTGGTTTTAACGTGTGAATTATGTTGCTTTTTAGATTCATGAAGTCCCTGATTATCAGATCATTTAAATCAAGCAGCATTAACTGCTGATTCGATGCCAGCTTGAGCATGCTAAAAACAAAACCACACAAAACAATAAAAGAGAGGCAATTTGAATATAAAATTTCAACTACAGATCACTGCTCCAAGGAAAATGTAACAAAGGGAATTATTCCCTTCTGTTGTACCACTAAGGCAGGGCTTTGTTTCCTCTAACACAACCAAGGCTCTTTGTGTTGCAGAGTAAGGTTCTGCAGCAAGAATCCTGACATTAGAAATAAATAAATAAATACATACAATCCATCAGATCTAAATTTGGACAGAAGAGATGAGTAAGATAATGTGCAATAGTTTCACTCTTTCCCCTTTTTATGCCCAAGCATATGACTCATGAGGGTAACATCTGCATTTTTCAGGTGTTTCAAGATGTCTCATTCTCTCCAAAGATGTTTGGCTCCATACCTCAAAAACTCCATCTAGTGTGTGCCAGGGAAACACAGGAAAACAGTTAGCTTGTGACTTACATCCCCAAAACCTCTGGCTGCCCTGCATGCCTTGGCTACAGGCTAAATTCTGGCTCTCAGGTCTCCTTCCTGGCCAACCAAGAAAAGGCTAATGCAGTCTAATCCACTTAAATCCCAGATGTGAACACAGCTGGAGCCAATAGGGAAAAATAAAACACAGCCTTGGGAAAGCTGGGGTCGGAGTGGCTGGAGAGCTCCCCAGCAGAGAGGGACCTGGGGGTGCTGGTTGACAGCCGCCTAAACATGAGCCAGCAGTGTGCCCAGGTGGCCAAGAAGGCCAATGGCATTCTGGCCTGCATCAGGAATAGTGTGGCCAGCAGGAGCAGGGAAGTCATTGTGCCCTTGTACTCTGCATTGGTTAGGCCACACCTTGAGTACGGTGTCCAGTTCTGGGCCTCAGTTTAGGAAGGACATTGAGACACTTGAACATGTCCAGAGAAGGGCAACAAGGCTGGTGAGAGGCCTTGAGCACAGCCCTGTGAGGAGAGGCTGAGGGAGCTGGGGTTGTTCAGCCTGGAGAAGAGGAGGCTCAGGGGTGACCTCATTGCTCTCTACAACTACCTGAAGGGAGGTTGTAGCCAGGCAGAGGTTGGCCTCTTCTCCCAGGCATCCAGCACCAGAACAAGAGGACACAGTCTCAGGCTGCGCCAGGGCAGGTTTAGGCTGGATGTTAGGAAGAAGTTCTACACGGAGAGAGTGATTGCCCATTGGAATCGGCTACCCGTGGAGGTGGTGGAGTCACCTTCACAGGAGGTGTTCAGGAGAAGACTTGATGGGGTGCTTGGCTGTATGGTCTAGTTGTTGGGTGGGTTGGATTGTTTGATGGGTTGGACGCGATGATCTTGAAGGTCTCTTCCAACCTGGTGTATTGTATTGTATTGTATTGTATTAATGTCTCCATAGTTCAGTTCCTAAACTCTTTTTGTGCCTGCATCATCACATTTAATTAAATGGAAAACTTGGTGTGTGGAGTTCAACCTCACAATTCCCTGTGTTGTTAGCTGGTGCTAAGTGACAGCATGCTCCCTGCTTGCCTCACTTTCTAGTCAACACATTTCACTGTCAGGGGGATCTATTGATACTGACCAGATCTAGCTGTTCAGAAAGAAATTACATGACTTCTAAGCCCTTTGCTACACAATTAGAGCCAACAGCTATAACTGAACTGAGTTCAACCAGAGTAAGTAGAACTTGCACAGACTAAACAAAGAAGAAGGGCAGCATGAATTAAGAGAACAGAATATAATTAACCAGGTTGGAAAAGACCTTCAAGATCAAGTCCAACCTATCACCCAACACCATCTAATCAACTAAACCACGGCACCAAGCACCCCATCCAGTCTCTTCCTAAACATCTCCAGTGATGGTGACTCCACCACCTCCCTGGGCAGCACATTCCAATGGAAAATCATTCTTTCTGTGCATGAGGGGATTGAGTCCATCATCAGTAAATTTGCAGGTGACACCAATCTGGGGGGCAGGAGTTGATCTGTTAGAGGGTAGAAGGGCTCTGCAGAGGGACCTCGACAGGCTGGACAGATGGGCAGAGTCCAAGGGCATGAGATTTAACACATCCAAGTGCCAGGTTCTACATATTGGCCACAGCAACCCCAAGCAGTGCTACAGGCTGGGGTCAGAGTGGCTGGAGAGCAGCCAGGCAGAGAGGGATCTGGGGGTGCTGGTTGATAGTAGGCTGAACATGAGCCAGCAGTGTGCTCAGGTGGCCAAGAAGGCCAGTGGTATCTTGGCCTGGATCAGGAACAGTGTGACCTGCAGGAGCAGGAAGGTCATTCTGCCCCTGTACACTGCACTGGTTAGGCCACACCTTGAGTCCTGTGTCCAGTTCTGGGCCCCTCAGTTAAGGAAAGATGTTGAGTTGCTGGAAGGTGTCCAGAGAAGGGCAACAAGGCTGGGGAGGGGTTTGGAACACAAGCCCTATGAGGAGAGGCTGAGGGATCTGGGGTTGCTTAGCCTGCAGAAGAGGAGGCTCAGTGGAGACCTTCTTGCTGTCTACAACTACCTGAAGTGAGGTTGTAGCCAGATGGGGGTTGGTCTCTTCTCCCAGGCAAGCAGCACCAGAACAAGGGGACACAGTCTCAAGCTGCACCAGGGGAGGTTTAGACTGGCAGTTAGGAAGCAATTCTACACAGAGAGAGTGATTGTCCATTGGAATGTGCTGCCCAGGGAGGTGGTGGAGTCACCATCACTGGAGGTGTTTAGGAGGAGACTTGCTGGGGTGCTTGGTGCCATGGTTTAGTTGATTAGATGATTAGACTGTTGGATGATGGGTTGGACGTGATGATCTTGAAGATCTCTTCCAACCTGGTTTATTTTATTCTATTCTACCTCACTGAGAAAGTGCAGCACCACACACTACATTAATAGAGTCACATTTGTATGATTGGCAGATTGCCAGCCTTAATTTAAGCAGTGTTTTGCAATGGCAGAACACAAGACCGCCTCAACTGCAGACAAAAACAAAGCCCAGCATGGCCATCTTTATACTTCCCTTCAAATCCAAGAGAAGAAACTCTAGTAGGAGAGCACCAATTAGGAAATATAGCAGGAGCAACTCATTACCACACCAGATGGTGACACTCATGAAAAGGTTATGACAGATGGGAATGAAAGGGAGTAACTCCTGTCAGAAGGGCTTGGACAAAAATTTCTTCCATAGCATGGGCAAATTGGAAACAGCAGTTCCAGTCAGAACTTTCAACTCTTAAAGTCACAGAATCACAGAATCACCAAGGTTGGAAGAGACCTCAAAGACCACCAAGTCCAACCTGTCACCACAGACCTCATGACTAGACCATGGCACCAAATGTGACTCCCTGTGGCAGAGCCATACAGACCACAGCACAAGCACTAGCCGTGTGTGTTGGGCTTCCACAAGTAACCTCTAGCATCTCACGTTCGTATGATTTAGTGCACACAGGTTGCTAAGGGTCTTTCAAAGAGGAGAACCAGGACTAGCATCACATCACACTGTGACTTTACACAGGACAGAGATATGTCTTCAGTTCAAGAGGGTCAGTGAGCTACTGGAGAGAGTCCAACAGAGGGACACCCTGGAGGTGTTTAAGACCAGGCTGGACGAGGCTCTGGCCAGCCTGATCTAGTGTGGGGTGTCCCTGCCCGTGGCAGGAGGGTTGGAACTAGATGATCCTTGTGGTCCCTTCCAACCCTGACTGATTCTATGATTCTATGACACAGTGATGAGGAGGGGAGTGGAGCCCTCTCTTACAAGGAGAGGCTGAAAGACCTGAGGGTATCTTATCAATGCTTACCAATATCTAAAGAGTGGAGGCCAACAGGATGGGGTTGGGCTCTTTTCAGTGGTGCCCAGTGACAGGACATGGGGCAAGGGGTGCAAACTAGAAGGTGGGAGATTTCACTTGAATTTAGGGAAAAACTCCTTTGCTGTGAGGGTGCTGGAGCATTGGACCAGGCTGCCCAGAGAGGCTGTGGACTCTCTCTCTCTCTCTCTCTCTCTCTCTCTCTCTCTCTCTCTGGGGACTTTCCAAAACCCACCTGGACTCAACCCTGTGCAACCTGCCCTAGGTGAACCTGCTTTGGCAGAATGGTTGGACTAGATAACCTTCAGAGGGCTCTTCCAACCCCTGCCATTCTCCAGCCCATCACCACAGACCTCATGACTAAACCATGGCACCAAGTGCCACGTCCAATCCCCTCATGAACACCTCCAGGGAGGGTGACCTCAAGGGCCAAACCAACTTGTTCAGCACAAACCAGGCACCTCTGAAACAAAAACCCAACTAAAAAAACCTGAGTCTTTCTAGCATGAAGCTTCTTCCTGGTAAATAAAGAAACAACCCAATTTGCATGCAGTGTTAGAAAGTTAGACTTTGAATTCAGCAACTACTTCATTATGTTTGAATAGGCAGACCTCTAGCATATGAACACCTTCTTTTTTCCAAAGGAGGAAGAAACAGGAAAATGGTTATTTGTAGAGAAGAATAGAACTAAGAAGGTTGGAAAAGACCTTTGAGATCATCTTGTCCAACCTATCACCCAACACCATCTAATCAACTAAACCATGGCACTAAGTGCCTCATCTAGTCTCTTCCTAAACACCTCCAATGATGGTGACTCCACCACCTCCCTGGGCAGCACATTCCAATGGCCAATCACTTTTTCTGTGGAGAATTTCTTCCTAACATCCAGCCTAAACCTCCCTTGGTGCAGCTTGAGACTGTGTCCTCTCGTTCTGGTGCTGGTTGTCTCTGAGAAGAGACCAACCCCCACCTGGCTACAACCTCCCTTCAGGTAGTCGTAGAGAGCAATAAGGTCTCCCCTGAGCCTCCTCTTCTCCAGGCTAAGCAACCCCAGCTCCCTCAGCCTCTCCTCACAGGGCTGTGCCCCAAACCCCTCCCCAGCTTTGTTGCCCTTCTCGGGACACATTCTAGCACGTCAATATCTTTCCTAAGCTTGGAGGCCCAGAACTGGACACAGTACTCAAGGTGTGGTCTAGCCAGTGCTAAGTGCAGTGGCAGAATGGCTTCATTATTCAGTGGAATAAGGTGGGGTTTTCAGTGACATAACTTGCAATTTGTTCTGGTGCTGGTTGTCTGGGAGAAGAGACCAACCCCCACCTGCCTACAACGTCCCTTCAGGTAGCTATAGACAGCAATAAGGTCTCCCTGAGCCTCCTCTTCTCCAGGCTGAACAACCCCAGCTCCCACTGCCTCTCCTCACAGGGTTTGTGCTCCAAACCCCTCCCCAGCTTTGTTGCCCTTCTCTGGACACTTTCCAGCAACTCAACATCCTTCCTAAACTGAGGGGCCCAGAACTGGACACAGGACTCAAGGGGTGGCCTAAACAGTGCTGAGTACAGGGGCAGAATGACTTCCCTGCTCCTGCTGGCCACACTGTTCCTGATGCAGGCCAGGATGCCATTGGCCTTCTTGGCCCTCTGGGCACACTGCTGGCTCATGTTCAGCCTACTATCAACCAGTCCCCCCAGGTCCCTTTCGGCAGAACTTTAAGGGAACATCAGTAATTTTGTTCAAAGTATTGATGAAGACACTTAATATCTATACAATCCTTTTATAGCTGTTAGGTCACAGAGGGTTCAATGGACACCTCTTACTGGGAAGGTCATGAGTTCAAGCCTGCAGTGGGCAGGAGAGTTCTCTCTGGGCAGCAATGTCCTCCCTCCTCAAGAGGGGATTGGACTTGGTGCCATGGTCTAGTCATGGGGTCTGCGGTGACAGGTTGGACTGGATGATCTTTGAGGTCTCTTCCAACCTTGGTGATACTGTGACACTACTAAGCATTAAAAAAGCAGCAGCAGTAACCAGCAAGAGTCTAGTTCCTCCAGGGCAGAGATGTTTAGCAATTACACGTTAATTGTTGCTCCACAGTCCTGGAAGAACCAAGACCCCACAGCTCCAAGGAGGCTGGGAAAAGACAGATGAGCTGCAAGCTGATCTCCCATTCAAATAGTTATCAAAATGATCTACTACATACATAAGTGGGAAAAGTGCTGCACTTCATAAAAGCCCTGATGTGGAAACCATTTAAGCCATTTGGCATTCTTCCAGTTACTTTATCACTCTTTGGAGTGGACACAGTGACTTATTACCAGCTCTGAACTGGAAACTGGAGTCCTCCAGAATGGATTTGAAATCTCACTTAATGAAGTTTATGGAATTAACATTAAAAGGCATCATTCTCTCTGACAGAATGTGCTTCCAAGAGAGATCAGTCCCATGAGAGAAGGTGACAACAACCAATCAAGGCATTTATAAAGTATTTATATTTCTATTCACATGCACACATCACATACAAAAGGCAATCATTTACTTCTGATACTTCAGGGGGAAGCATCACTGAGTAAAAGGGAAGTTGTAACAAGAGTGCTCATATTCCTTAAGCTGAACTTGGATCAATGTTCCAAATGATTTGTGTTTAACAGTAAGAAGGCTTCATAAGCTCAAGTCAAGACTTTGATGCAGCAAAACTTCCACCATTAACTTGCCTCATTTTTTTGTTTGTTGTGGTTTTCATTTTCTCCTCTCAGTCAATTTTTAGAATAGAATAGAATTAACCACGTTGGAAAAGACCTCCAAGATCACCGAGTCCAACCTATCACCCAACAGCATCCAATCAACTAAACCATGGCACCAAGCACCCCTTCCAGTCTCCTGCTAAACACCTCCAGTGATGGTGACTCCACCACCTCCCTGGGCAGCACATTCCAATGGCCAATCTCTCTTTCTGGGAAGAACTTCTTCCTACCATGCAGCCTAAACCTCTCCTGGTGCAGCTTGAGACTGTGTCCTCTTGTTCTGGTGCTGCTTGCCTGGGAGAAGAGATCAACCCCCTCCTGGCTACAACCTCCCTTCAGGTAGTTGTAGAGAGCAATAAGGTCTCCCCTGAGCCTCCTCTTTGCCAGGCTAAGCAACCCCAGCTCCCTCAGCCTCTCCTCATAGGGCTTGTGCTCCAAACTTCTCCCCAGTCTCACTGTCCTTCTCTGGACACATTCAAGTGTCTCAACATCCTTCCTAAACTGAGGGGCCCAGAACTGGACACAGGACTCAAGATGTGGCCTAACCAGCGCCGAGTTTTGTTTGTTTCTGTCTGTAACTAACATCAAGCTTTCATTTTAGCTCTGAAATACCACATGCAGGCTGATTCCCAGTCCCCTCTGTTCTCAGCAGGGGCCACAGAGAGCAGAAGTGTTGATAAGACTTCACAAATCAAAGTGCACTGATAAGTGTAATTTTACTCTGCCTCCTCTATTGCGTCACTACTCCTTATCTGATGGTTTGCAGCCAGTGCACAGAATTACACCCAGTTGTGTTTGGGTTTCTTTTCTTGTCAGAACAAAGCTTTCTCATTGGGCTCCTTTCAGGACAACAGATCATAATCAGCAGTGAAACAAGAAGGGTGCAAGCGTATTTCTGCTGTGTTTGTTCAAGTAAACCAATTCTGCCTAAAACACAGAATTGTACCTTCCCAAAAGAACTGATGATGGGCTGTTGCTACTGATGAACAGAGATTGCCCCCAAGGCCTTTACAACTGGTACCTGTGCAAAAAGGTTCTGTATTATTAGTAGTATTTCAGTATTTGCATAGTAGAGCTGATTCCAAGGGAAATGGTGAAGCATATACCCCAAAGTTACACAATTTCATCATACATACATACTGCCCATATTTCATTTAACTTCATCAACAGAGGAAGGAAGGAAACTTAGAATCATAGAATCAGTCAGGGCTGGAAGGGACCACAAGGATCAGCTAGTTCCAACTCCCCTGCCATGGGCAGGGACACCCCACACTAGATCAGGCTGGCCAGAGCCTCATCCAGCCTGCTCTTAAACACCTCCAGGGATGGGGCCTCAACCACCCCCTGGACAACCCATTCCATGGCTTCACCACTCTCAGGGTGAAGAACTTCCTCCTCACCTCCAGCCTGAATCTCCCCACCTCCAGCTTCATTCCATTCCCCCTAGTCCTATCACTACCTGATAGCCTGAGAAATCCCTCCCCAGCCTTCCTGTAGGCCCCCTTCAGATACTGGAAGGCCACAATGAGGTCACCTTCTCTTCTCCAGACTGAACAGCCCCAACTCCTTCAGTCTGTCCTCATAGGAGAGGTGCTGCAGCCCTCTGCTCATCCTCGTGGCCCTTCTCTGGACACCTTCCAGCACCTCCAGATCCCTCTTGTAATAGGGGCTCCAGAACTGGATGCAGAACTTCCCATAGAACAAGCACTGTGATGTGTTCTCAGCCTAAAAAGGCTTGGCCAAAGCATTTAGCAGTGGTCTCTAACTGAAGCAAGCAACTTGACCCAAGAATAACCACAGCACTGGCTTTCCACAGTACTTCCACTTGGGATCTGAGGTCAGCCATTTGCTCTTTCTGTGCTCCACATGCAGGGATCAGCTTTCCTAGAACAGTGGGGCAACCATTAAGTACTGCCTCAAGTTAGATACAAGACTAAGATAAGCTGGAACCTGTGCAATATGGAAAACCAGACAAGGGAACTTACAACACAGTAGTCTAAGCAGATGACCCCAAAGCAGCTGGAACTGCATGTTTACAGAACTCATCCATTCTTGCCCGTGTGGAACTATTACCAGAGATGCTACCAACAAACCTGTTTTATGGATTTGACTTAATCTTTACTTCATATTTGTCAACTGGTTTAGCAGTAGTAATTCTGGATTAACGAGGCCTCCAGGATCAGGTGTAATTTGCATAATTACAAATTAACCCATGACCAGACCTCTAAGTCGAAAAGAGCAGTTTCTAAGTCTAAAGCACACAACCATGGGCCAAACAGGACACCACAAAGAGCAGGGGGCCGAGTTACAGTCTCATATAAATGATATTTAAAACCAACTTAATCAATTTGTGTCTTGGTATTAGCATCATGTACTGCTTTCAGTCTTGTACCACCTCTCTGAACAGCCCATTCCAACAGCTAACAACTCTCTCTGTGAAGAGCTTTCTTCTCACCTTGAGCCTAAACTTCCCCTGGTGCAGCTTGAGACTGTGTCCTCCTGTTCTGGGGCTGGTTGCCTGGGAGAAGAGACCAACCCCCAGCTAGCTACAACCTCCCTTTAGGTAGTCGTAGACAGCAATAAGGTCTCCCTTGAGCCTCCTGTTCTCCAGGCTAAACAATCCCACCGCACTCAGCCTCTCCTCATCGGGCTTGTGCTCAAGGAGTTGATAATCTTTCAGTTCTTCTCCAACCTGATCGATGCTATGAAGCCAAACCCCTACTATTGGAGGTCTTTAGATCAGTAAACTACTTCTCCTCATTAACTACTATTGGAGGTCTTTAGATCAGTAAAGTACTTCTCCTCATTAACACCAATAGCAGGGAGTTAACCAACAGAAGTTTTGTCAGGGCATTACATTAGTATAGCATTTTTTTTTTTTTTAATGGGTAAGTTTCAGAACTACATAACTATTAAGTGCTGAGCTTTAATCGTGTACCAAAGCAACGTCTCAAACACTATGGGCTCATACCTACCAAATATCGGTGACTGCACTGAGCAGTACGGCATCGTCTCTTCATTAGGAGCTTGGGTGAACAGGCTGAGGTTGGTGTAGACATCGTGAGTTTTGGAGTAGTCCAGAACCTGTTTCGAGGCTAAAAACCCACGGAACACATTTGAAGGTGCACCTCGGTAGAGGATCAGGATAAATATCGCTTGGAAGACGAACAGAAAACACAGAAAGCAAGGGCTCTCGACACGAGAGAGGAACATAGCTTTTCGCCCATGCTCCGGAATCCGACCAGCGAGGTGTTCAACTGCCTTCTACAGGCTGCCTTTCCGGGCTACATCGCTGTGCACGGAAGATCTCCACCTCCTCTTCAAACTTTCCGAGGCGGCAGCATACTCTTCTCACACGGCTTCGCCATGGTGCTTCCAGCCAAATCCGTTCTCGCTACAAGCTCTGCAGAGGGGCTTAAGGAGGGGAAAGCCGTTCGAGGCCACCCGGAGCCGAAGAGCCACGGGAGGGGTTGGGGGGCAGCGGCTCAGGCGCAGCACCCGTCCTCCCACACCCCCTTTACGCCTACCGACCGCACGGGACTGAGCGGCACACCTCCGCGCCGGGGCTGGGGAAACCGTGTGTGGGGAGACAGCCAAACTCGCCTGTAGTCATCCCCCGCGCAGGACAATCCAGTTCTCCCCTGCTCCGCCCCAGCTCAGGGTAGGGGAGGAGAGAGTCCTCACCCCGCCGCGCAACTGCCAGGCAGCGCTGAGGCCAGTTCCACGCAGCCTCATCCGCCACCAGAGCCCGTGCCCGCAGTTCCCTTGCGTTGGCGAGACTACAGCTCCCGGCATGCAACGCGGAGCAAGGAAGAGCCCGCCCCGGCCCTGCCGCCGAAGGGCATTCTGGGAAAGGTAGTCCCCGGGGTCTCCTCGGCGCCAGGCGCTAGTACGGCCCTCAGCCAGGGCGGCCGGCGGCAAGCGGCGCTGTGGGTTGCGCAGAAGGGTAAGGGTGGATGCGATGTGTGCCGCTCTTCTAGGCGTACATTAGTAAAAGGACTGATCCAACATCAGGAAAAATTCTTTACTGAACGGGTGGTGAGGCGTTAGAAGAGGCTGCTCAGGGAGGTGGTGGAGTCACAATGGAAGGGAATGGAATAGAATAGAATAGAATAGAATAGAATAGAATAGAATAGAATAGAATAGAATAGAATAGAATAGAATGGAATAGAACAGAATTAACCAGGTTGAAAAAGACCTCCGAGCTTATCAAGTCCAACCTATCACCCAACACCATCTAATCAACTAAACCATGGCACCAAGTGCCTCATCCAGTCTCTTCCTTGACACCTCCAGGGACGGTGACTCCACCACCTCCCTGGGCAGCACATTCCAATGGCAAATGAGTCTCTCTGTAAAGAATTTCTTCCTAACATCCAGTCTGAATCTCCCTGGCACACCTTGAGACTGTGTCCTCTTGTTCTGGTGCTGGTTGCCTGGGAGAAGAGACCAACCCCCTCCTGGCTACAGCCAGTAGTTGTAGACAGCAATAAAGTCTCCCCTGAGCCTCCTCCAGGCTAAGCAACCCCAGCTCCCTCAGCCTCTCCTCCTAGGGCTTGTGCTCCAAACCCCTGACCAGCTAAAAGCTGTGTAGATATGGTACTTTGGGACATGATTTAGTGGGTATGGTGGGGTTGAGTTCACAGCTTGACTTGATGATCCAAAGGTTTTTCTCACCCTTAACAGTCGTATGATTCAGTGATTCTGAAGTGCATGTGCTGCTTTCTGCCAGTGTCTGAAGGGACACAGTGAGGAGCCTCCTGTCATGGACTCACTGCCAATTAAAACTTTGGTTTTTAACCCCCCTCTCTTTCCCAGCTGGTTTCTTAACACAATGGGGCTTATGAGATCGTGGTGTCAGTCTGTCTGCGTGCTCTCGGGATGGATTCTTAACATGTTGCTCATTTTCACTTCAATTTGGGAGACAAAAATGAGTGCTGCCAATATTATATGTCTCCCATCAGGATGGCATGGGAAAAAAGATGGGGGATAGCACTGCAGACAAGGCAGCAAAGCTGGTGAAAGGTCTGGAGAACAGGTCTTATGGGAAGCAGCTAATGGAATTTGGGTTGTTCAGCCTGGAGAAAAGGAGTCTGAGGGGAGACCTTCTCACTGTCTACAACTCCCTGAAAGGAGGTTGCAGCTAGATGATGTCAATCTCTTCTCCTTAGTAAAAAGTGATAGATTAGATTAGAGAGTGGAAATTACTTCAAGTTGCATCTGTTGATCATATTGCAGAGATCAGCCTCTGGGATCAGCTGAGATTAGCCTCAGCAGAGTGGCAGAGCTTTCAGCCATATAACAACCTCTTCCACAAGGAAGAAGAGAAGAGTTGTAATTGTTGGAGACTTACTCCTAAAGGGAATAGAGGGCCCAAAGTGCTGGGCTGACCCTCATCATAAGGAAGTCTGTATTTTTCCTGGAGCTTGACTCAGGAATATCACTAGGAAATTCCCCAGGCTGGTGTGGTTGTCAGACTGTTACCCACTACTGATCTTCCAGGTGGGTAAGGAAGAAGCTACCCTGTAACCTGAGAGGAATGAAGAGAGAGAAATCAGGGCCTTGGGGAGGTTGGTGAAAGAGTCTGGGGTGCAAGATATTCTCTTTTCCCTCCTTCCAGTTGTGGGTGATGACAAGTGATCTTGAAGGTCTCTTCCAACCTGGTCTGGTCTGGTCTGGTCTGGTCTATTCTATTCTATTCTATTCTATTCTATTCTATTCTATTCTATTCCATTCCATTCCATTCCATTCCATTCCATTCCATTCCATTCCATTCCATTCCATTCTCCATTCTATTCTATAGGGTGGAATGGAAGCATGCATTCAGTAAATACTTGGCTCAGAGACTGGTGCTACAGGCAGGGCTTTAGGTTCTTTGGTCATGGTTGGTTTTATATGACACCAGGCCTGATGGTAGCATGTGGGAAAGCACAGCCCCTCCCAACCCAAATGATTATATGATTTTATCTATATGGGGTAGCTTGGAGTACTCTCTCTTCAGAACTGGATGAAGATGTAGGGGAAACATCTATAGGAAACATCACCTCAGTCATTCTGCTGTGTAGACCAACCTGTTACTCAGTTTAAGTGGATTGCTTAAGGCCTGGATGCAAATTGTCACATTTAATATTAATTGGGGTTTTTTTAAATGGAAAATGAATGGAACCTTTCTTCTGCCTAGGCAAAGTCTTGCTCTCTTGAAACCCACCCACTGCTCTTGCATGCTGCTGTGAGTTTCCACCATTTATGTTCTCCCTGTGCCATTTGCCCCATGACCATGGCAAACCCACCCTGCTTGTTCTCCCTCCATAAAACAAAGCAACAATGACTGTTCTGCTGGAAGGCCTGGGAAGTACAATGCCATGGACAGGAAAGAATTAATCTTTGTGTCAACCATGAAACAAACAGAGGAACCAAGCTTTTCATGGTATGACCTAGGGTTGCAGGCACCAATTGTTTTAGAGCCTGGTACTGCTTTATGCTCCCTTGGGTCACAGTAGGAAATCATGATGTAGGAATAGCTTAGGCAAGGCCTGTCTGCCTCCATCTGTCTTGGAGACAGGGAAAAGCTGAAACCCACTGGAACTGTCCAGCTCCAGTGGCTCTCCTAAGTTCCTTGTAGTCAGAGCTTAGTTGTAAAAACAGCCACCCTATGTCAGTTTCTGGGCAGAAGCAGCAGCAGGTCAGCTGGAAAGGAAACAACCTCCCTCAAGCTGTATTTTTACCTCTCTTTGTATTCTCTGAAGACTGGAAAACTAACATAAAACTGCCTAGATCAGCTGTCTGCAGAGGAGCTGAACGGCATGTGTTTGTGTGTGGGCTGAGAGAATTCGTGTCCAGTTCTGGGCCCCTCAGTTTAGGAAAGATGTTGAGCTGCTGGAATGTGTCCAGAGAAGGGCAACAAAGCTGGGGAGGGGTTTGGAGCACAAGCCCTGTGAGGAGAGGCTGAGGGAGCTGGGGTTGCTTAGCCTGGAAAAGAGGAGGCTCAGGGGAGACCTTCTTGCTGTCTACAACTACCTGAAGGGAGGTTGTAGCCAGGTGGAGGTTGGTCTTTTTCCCAGGCAACCAGCACCAGAACAAGAGGACACAGTCTCAAGCTGCACCAGGAAAGGTTTAGGCTGCACGTTAGGAAGAAATTCTTCACAGAGAGAGTGATGGGCCATTGGAATGTGCTGCCCAGGGAGGTGGTGGAGTCACCATCACTGGAGGTGTTTAGCAGGAGACTGGATGGGGTGCTTGGTGCCATGGTTTAGTTGATTAGGTGGTGTTGGGTGATAGGTTGGACTTGATGATCTCGAAGGTCTTTTCCAACCTGGTTTATTCTATTCTATTCTATTCTATTCTATTCTATTCTATTCTATTCTATGCTATTCTATGCTATTCTATGCTATGCTATGCTATGCTATGCTATGCTATGCTATTCTCCAGGAATCCCTCCCTCAGGAGCCTTCCAAAGCTGAATGCAGCTCCTCTCCTTACCCTTCAGCTGTTGTCACCGAAACAGGTGGATCAGAAACCACTATGAGCCTTTTTCTCACGAGAGAGCAAACAAGTGAGGACTAGAAAGCAGAGTACAGATCAGTATTTAGTGGTGCCAGCAGGTCAGAGCCCTTTCAAGGTCACAGTGCTCCTATTCTAAACAGAGCTGTGGATAACTGGGCCATGTTTTGAATTAAAAATGAATCAGATTGCTTAAATGCAAAAAAAAAAAAAAGACCCCCACCCAAACAAATGTGTCTCCACTGAAGCATGGAAGGGAGGTGGTGGGCACTTTAGCAACACCTGCACTCCAATTTATTGAGAGTGGTAAGGAAGGGGGGGAAAAAAAATATGTGAGGCTGGGTTTGTAAGAAGCCAGCACTGGGCTGTCTTCACAGTGAAAGGTCTGCCTTTCTCATTGTCACATGTCTGCCTGAGAAATTAAATTGAATGTATACAAGGGGAAAAAAAAATAGAAAAGACAAACACCATCTGCAGCAGAGCTTGAAATTAAGTTTGTGTGAGAGCCTCTGGATTGTCCCAGGGGAGGGGGCTTTCACTCTTTCCAACTGTAATTTCACCTCCAATCAGCCCCAAACATGATGAGAGGCTGAGAAGTACCTCGCTCCATTTAATAAGATTCATTCTTGCTTGCTCTTTCTCTTTCCCCTTCTCCTCTCTGCTTTGCCTCTCGGGGCCTGCCCCAGATCCCTGTTGAAAATGCAGCAAAGTGGCTGGGAAGCTTGGCCTTGAAAATGCAGGGCCCACGGAAGGGAGGAAGGATGCACTGGTGTAACAGAGTGATACCAAGCAGGGCACTCAGGCAGTACTGATCAATGAGTCTTACCCACTGGCCTCCCAGTCACCAGGGTTCCTTTCACAGGAGGAGGAAGGTAGCAACCAGGAATAGTGTGGCCAGCAGGAGCAGGCAGGTCATTCTGCCCTGTACTCAGCACTGGTTAGGCCACACCTTGAGTCCTGTGTCCAGTTCTGGGCCCTTCAGTTCAAGAAAGATGTTGAGTTGCTGGAAGGTGTCCAGAGAAGGGCAACAAAGCTGGAGAGGGGTTTGGAGCACAAACCCTGTGAGGAGAGGGTGAGGGAGCTGGGGTTGCTTAGCCTGGAGAAGAGGAGGCTCAGGGGAGACCTTATTGCTGTCTACAACTACCTGAAGGGAGGTTGTAGCCAGGAGGGATTTAGTCTCTTCTCCCAGGCAACCACCAAGAGAACAAGAGGACACAGTCTCAAGCTGTGCCAGGGGAAGTTTAGGCTGCACGTTAGGAAGAAATTCTTCACAGAGAGAGTGATGGGCCATTGGAATGTGCTGCCCAGGGAGGTGGTGGAGTCACCATCCCTGGAGGTGTTTAGGAAGAGACTGGATGGGGTGCTTGGTGCCATGGTTTAGTTGATTGGATAGTGTTGAGTGATAGGTTGGATGTGATGATCTCGAAGATCTCTTCCAACCTGGTTAATCCTATTCTTTCTATTCTAGTCTTTCTATTCCGTTCCATTCCATTCCATTCCATTCCATTCCATTCCATTCCATTCCATTCCATTCCATTCCATTCCATTCCAAAAACTGATACCTTCTCCATTATGGAGTCCAGGCTGTGTTTTCCTGACAAAGGAGTAGACAAGAGAACAGCACAGCGTCATACATACTATTCACATCATATTTAATAATGCTCCAGTACCATTCAATATAAATAAATAACCATTAAAAAGTACTTTCTTGACCTTTTCTTTCCCTTGTCAACAGGATTTTCTGCAACAGAAAACGTTAGTAGTATTCATTGGTTGGTGAGCTGGATGAATCTGAGAACATGAGTATCAGAGACTAATATGCTAGTGAAAACCAGGTGCTGAGATGCCTTCTCTAAATACTTCAGGCTTGGCCTGCAGCTTCCCTCCTTCACAGCATTTGCTTTCCTTGAAGCCTGTAGCTCTGACTGCTCCTCCACCCTGTGCTCCCCAGCCCAGTTCTGCTAACAAGCAGCTCTCCTAAATGGTGATGTCTGTTACTCAGCTACCCTTCACTGATACACCTTGACCAGCAGCAGTCCTGGCTGTCTTTAAGCTGCTCTACAGGAATGGGAGTATCTGTGCTGAACAGGTCCAAATGTCTGCTAGCCTGGAATATTGGCTGTGTACATCCATGCTGTCCCTACGAGGTCTTGGTCCTGCACAATTTAGCAGCTGACAGAATTTCTTGATTGACAGAAGCTCTCCACCACAGGGCCAGGCTGGGGCAAGAATAGAGGTGGTGTGATGGGGCCAGCCTGACTGGCACTGAGCTGAGAGCATAATGCACATCACAGGAATCCAGACCCCAGAAGGAAAGGCAGCTATAATAGTTTTGCTTTCTTGTAGGGATGACTAAAGAGCAACCCTCTAGGGACACGTGTGTGAGGGTATCTTTCACAGTGGGAATAAATCCTTAATACAAACACCCACTGTCAGTGCCAAAATCCCTGTGTAGGACCTGTACAAGGTTAAAGATCAGGGAATTTAACCCCATACTCCCCCCTGTTCATATGGGCAAAACCCATGCCCATCTCAGAGGAGAAAATGGAGCATCATTGATCAACTCCTCAAAAACACAAACAAAGGGACTTAATGTTGGTTTAGTGCTGGGTGGAAGCATTGAGCCCACTTCTCTGGTGGTAGGATGGGTTTGTCAGCATCCACTGGAGTGCAAGACCTGTGCACAAAGCTCTGACAAATGGAGAATAAGAAGTGTTCTGTGGACACCAGGCCTCCTTCCTGCTATCCAGTGCCGGTATGCCAGACCCTTCCTCTGCAAGGACATTCCCAGGGTCCAGAGGAGACACTGTTTTCACAGCCCATTCGGTATTTCTTCATTCTGACATAGCTAGCATGGTGTGTTCATGTAGAAAGACCCTGACCTAAGCCTTCCATTTCCTGGCCACAGCCTCCATTTCTCTATTTGCTGCCTGTTCTTTGCTCTCTCCTGCAACCATCTCTGACAGGAGGCATCTCATCCTCTTTGCCCCCTCCTGTGTTTTAGCCTCCCTCTATAGCAGATTGTGCAGCTGCTTGTTCCCCGTTTGAAGGCTGACTTCCTCTCTCAGATACCCTTCAAAGAACCCCCTTCATGGAGGCTTCCCAAGGTCCCATGGGGACTGTCTGATGACTGAGGTACTCCTTTGCACATGTTTTTACCTTGCCACGTTTGCTCAGGAGCCAGAAACTTAGTGCCACCCACGTCTCTTCAATAAGGAACCGTAATTCCCTTTGCTCTATTCTCCTCCTTGCTGTGATCCTGATTATTTTGCCAGTTTAAGACACCACTGTGAAGAAACCCCAGGGAGAGCAGAACATAAGACATTCATCAGTGAACACCAGGCTCTACAGTTCTGGGGTGAGAATATTCTTTCTTCATGAACATGTCAGGTGATCTAAGCTGAAAACCAAAATGAAATGAGGAGGAGGCAGAGAAGAATCCCAGTGTAAATGAATCAACAAATCAATAAGGTTCCTGCCAGCCTAGAATTCCTTGGGCAGGGAATGACTCAAATGCTCCCAACTTTTCCCCAGCTGTGAACCCCTCAATGTGTTTCTGAATGCCTAAAGCCTTGTTTCTCATGGCCTGAGTGAAGAGGGTTTTCAGGGTGGTTTTCAGAGGGGTTTCTGGGTCACTCAAGGAATCTTCCCGGGGAAATCACAGCGACACCACTCCCCACGCACACACATGCTACCAACACTTGTGCTTTGAATCCAGTGCATCCTTCCTGTAGTCCTCATTTGCCACCTCCTCCTTTGTGGGCTGCCTTCCACCTGGCTGCCTTCCTGTTTTATTGAGGGAAAGGGAAACCCTTCCACATGACACCATCCTCTCTCATTTCACAGTGCCACCCATGGCTTTCAGCGTTCTGCTGGAAAACCATGTCACACTTGCTAGTTCACTTATCTACATGCTCAAAACAATGTTCCTCAAGGATGTCTCTCCAGATTCCTCCTCACAGGAGAGGAGTGGAGGCTGAGAGTTCCTTTTCTCTGAGCATTTCTGACCCACCTCCAGCTCAGAGAGGTGTTTTCCCTTCTGAAGGTCTAAGAAGCAGATCTGTGATCTGAGGCTACTGAAGTTCCTGATGGTGCTGCAGCAGGGTTCCAGGCTAGAAACAACTAGCCTGTGTCAGTCTACCCATCTTTGCCCCTCCTTTCTGGTCTCTCCACTGAGACATGGAGGCATGGCCTCTGAGCTGCAGTACCTCCTGGGTCTCCCTGAGAGGGAAAGGATATTTATCCAGGTGGCTCTGGGAATCTGGGATGGCATTTTCCAAAACAAGGTCAAGCGAGGGCAGTTCGAGTTGTCAGCAAAGGCACAGGCTCCAGATCCCTTCTGAACTCACAAACCCCAAATGAGGTGCTTCAGCTCAGCTTCCTCCCCAGTACTGAAGGTTGATCCATGGAGTTATCTGGGTGCATCCTTCAGAGGAAAAGCGTATTTCAGACTAGCTTTGTTTTAAGGTGGTTTTGAGAACATACCAGCCTCAGGGTAACAGGTCCACATTTGTGCTTTTGCAAGAGCTCATGTCCTGGAACCACTGCAGCTCCACAGCTGCTGTACTGAAGTTCAGGTTTTATGATATGCCTGGAGAAACCTTCAGAGGCACCTGCACCCATCCTGGATTTCAGCCTCTATACTGGCACAGCTGAGAGTGGAGATCCCATGTAATAAATTTTAAGGGATGGTTAAAAACATAGAGCCTGCAGGGGAGGAGAAGCACTGCTCTCCCAGGTGGGCAACAAGAGATTTTGCATCAAGTTGAAGGTGAAGAGCTATAGGATTGCAGGGCACCACTTCAGCTCTGTCCCTGGTTGTTACCACCTTTTGTGCAGCGGGAGCTCGTTGACGTGGTGACAATTTTGGGAGTGGTTATCATCCTTCATCAGTAGGGCAGAGGGTTAGACAGAGCAGGCAGGGGCACACAGCTGCTGTTGTTGCTGACAAACTTCAGGATCACTGCTTGCTGCCTCTGTCAAAGCAAACGTAAGATGAGGTAAGGGTCATAAAACCATAGAATCACTAAGACCTTTGGCCGTTAAACCATGTCCCTAAGCTCCATGTCTTCATGGCTTTTTGAGCACCCCCAGGAAAGGTGAGTCCACCACCTCCCTGGGCTGCCTGTTCCAATGCCTGACCACTCTTACAGGATAAAAAGATGTTTCCTAATATCCAATCTAAACCTCCCCTAGCACAGCTTGAGACTGTTTCTTCTTATCCTGTCACTTGTTACTTGGGAGAAGAGCCTGACATCCATCTCCTACAACCTCTTTTCAGGGAGCTGTAGAGAGTGAGTAGGACTCCCCTCAGTCTTCTTTCCCCCAGACTAAACAATCCCAGTTCCCTCAGCCATCCTCACAAGACCTGTTTCCAGACCCTTCATTGCCCTTCTCTGGACCCCCTCCACCACCTCAATGTCTTTCTTGTAGTGAGGGCACCAAAACTGAACCCAGTATTCAAGCTGTGCTCTTACCAGTAGTGACTACAGGGACACAGTCCCTTCCTGGTCCTGCTTGTCACACTGGCCTGATACAGGCCAGGATGCTGTTGGCCTTCTTGGCCACCTGGGCATACTGGTGGCTCATGGTCATTTGTCTGTTGATCAGCATACCCAGGTCTTGTGGGCAAGCACTTGGCAGTTTTCCAGCTACTCTGTCCCAAGCTTGGAGTATTCATGGGGTTGTTGCGATCCAAGTGCAGGACTTGACACTTGGCCTCGTTAAACCTCATACAAATGACCTTGGCCCATCACTCCAGCTGGTCCAGATCCCTTTGCAGAGCCTTCCTACCCTCAGGCAGATCAACACTCCCACCCAATTTAGTGTCATCTGCAAATTTACTGAGGATTCACTCAGTCCCCTCATCCAGATCATTGATAAAGATACTAAAGGGAACTAGCCCCAAAACTGAGCCCTGGAGAACTCCACTTGTGAAGGAGATAGGGGTGTCAGTATGACACCCAGTAGAGCAGGGCAGGAGACATTTCCAACAAGGCTGTCTGCTGGCTCAGGTAGACACTAGTCAGACATCAGAGAATAGTTCCTCAACAACACTACACACAATTTCAAGCTGGGATATGGCTGAAGAGCTTCTGGTTCTATCTGTACCACAGAGTCCTACCTGGCAGATTTTATTAAAGGGAACAAAAAAGGTGTTTAATGGTTTTCTGTCCCTTCCCTCCACCCCCTGCCATGAAAGAATGACTTTAACCCCTGATTGCTTGGTTTTTAAGAAACACAAGGAGAATGCTATCTGTGGATCCCTGATCAGTCTGTCTGGAAGCAAAGTCATGCAGGGGAAATTCTTTTCCTCTTTCTAAGTTGAAATTCTTTTCCTGTTTCTGTTTCCAGGCAGAAAGGGACCTGGGGGTACTGGTGGATAGTAGGCAGAACATGAGCCAGCAGTGTGCCCAGGTGGCCAAGAAGGCCAATGGCATCCTGGCCTGCATCAGGAACAGTGTGGCCAGCAGGAGCAGGGAGGTCATTGTGCCCCTGTACTCTGCACTGGTTAGGCCACACCTTGAGTCCTGTGTCCAGTTCTGGGCCCCTCAGTTCAGGAAAGATGTTGAGATGCTGGAAGGTGTCCAGAGAAGAGCAATGAGGCTGGGGAGAGGCCTTAAGCACAGCCCTGTGAGGAGAGGCTGAGGGAGCTGGGGTTGCTTAGCCTGGAGAAGAGGAGGCTCAAGGGGAGACCTTCTTGCTGTCTACAGCTACCTGAAGGGAGGTTGTAGCCAGGTGGGGGCTGGTCTTTTCTCCCAGGCAACCAGCACCAGACCAGGAGGACACAGTCTCAAGCTGTGCCAGGGGAGGGCATCCAGTCTCTTCTTAAGCACTTTCAGTGATGGTGACTCCACCACCTCCCTGGGCAGCACATTCCAATGGCCAATCACTCTTTCTGTGAAGAACTTTTTCCTAGCATCCAGCCTAAATGTTTCTTATTGCTGTCCTTTTGCAGATCTGTTCTGATTTGACACATGGAGTTTTCTCCCCCAAACTCACAAATGCTGCTTTGGTTCAGCTGGTCCTGGATAAGGGCAGTGTGAATATGAATAGAATAGAATAAAACAGGTTGGAAAAGACCTTCGAGATCATCACATCCAACCCATCATCCAACAGCTAAACCATGGCACCAAGCACCCCATCAAGTCTCCTCCTGAACACCTCCAGTGATGGTGACACCACCACCTCCCTGGGCAGCACATTCCAATGGGCAATCACTCTCTCTGTGTAGAACTTCTTCCTAACCTCCAGCCTAAACCTCCCCTGGTGCAGCTTGAGACTGTGTCCTCTTGTTCTGGTGCTGGTTGCCTGGCAGAAGAGACCAACCCCCACCTGGCTACAACCTCCCTTCAGGTAGTTGTAGAGAGCAAGAAGGTCTCCCTGAGCCTCCTCTTCTCCAGGCTAAGCAACCCCAGCTCCCTCAGTCTCTCCTCACAGGGCTTGTGTTCCAAACCCCTCACCAACTCCAGCTGGGACAAGAGAGCTGCTGTTGGTGCAGTGCTCACTGAAGCCTGATCTTTGCAATTCACATGATGAGCAGGTCCCTTGACATTGTGTTAGTGGGAATCCACCAGGCAGGCACATAGAATCACAGAATCATAGAATCAACAAGGCTGGAAAAGACCTCAAAGATCATCAAGTCCAACCTGTCACCCAACACCTCATGACTACTAGACCATGGCACCAAGTGCCAC
This sequence comes from Picus viridis, assembly GCA_033816785.1. Lineage (NCBI taxonomy): Eukaryota > Metazoa > Chordata > Aves > Piciformes > Picidae > Picus > Picus viridis. The sequence goes on along the minus strand of CM066569.1, from coordinate 11,577,577 downwards.
GTCCAATCCCCTCTTGAACACCTCCAGGGACGGTAGCTCCACCACCTCCCTGGGCAGCACATTCCATGTGCCAAGCAAGTGATCCAACTAGAGCACTGAATGCAAACCAAGCAATGTCAGCCTGCCTCACATATGCTGGTGTTAAAAGGCTTGATCAGATCCTCAACAAGGACTAACCACCAGGAGGGAAAGACAGAAATACTGTCCCTGTTGTGCCTAAGAACAGAACATCCTCAGGGGAGCAATTTTACCTCTTTTTATTCTCACCACTGGCTTATCTAGATCATGTGTGTCAAGGTTCTGCATCTCAGCAGCCTTGACAGCAAGGACCTCCACAACACTGCAGTAGTTAGCAGAGAATTCAATTTAAAGCTTTAACGGTGGGGAATCTAATGAATTTGCTTAACTGCCCAGTCAAGCAATTTGCCTTGCAGGTGTCCCTTGGAATGGAAGCCACCTGCCCACTTGGCAGGTCAGAGCAGCTGTCCTACATGGCAGACAGTGGTGCAAAAGGGATTGTGGTCAAAGTTGCTGCTAGTGCAAGTGAAAAACTCCTTCAAAATCCACAGAGGTAGCTCAGCCAGTGCTCTTGCTTGAAAGCACCAAAGGGGATGACTCTAGATAAGAGTGCCAGTCCTTGTGCTTCATGAGTGGCAATGTCTTGATCTCTCAAGCCAGTTGCTTCCCTTTCTCACAAGGGGACACAGTCTCAAGCTGCACCAGGGGAAGTTTTGACTGGAGGTGAGGAGAAAGTTCTTCCCAGAAAGAGTAATTGGCCATTAGAATGTGCTGCCCAGGGAGGTGGTGGAGTCACTGTCCCTGGAGGTGTTCCAGAGGGGATTGTACATGGCACTTGGTGCCATGGTTTAATTATGAGGTGTTGGGTGACAGGTTGGACTCGATGAGCTTTGAGGTCTTTTCCAACCTTATTGATTCTATGATTCTATGAAATTACCTATGGGGAACCATTCCCATGAGAATCCATAGCAGGTGTGGGGCATGTCTCATGGAGGATGGCTGAGAGTTTAGTCAGGGAAAGAGGACAAGGACAAAAGCACTGATATATGAATGGCACACTTATGGAAACATCACATCCACACTCTGCATCTCTAGTGAAGCAATCAACCCCTCCTCTGACAGCTGGGCAAGGCAGGTCTAATGTGTCTGAGCTTTTAGAAGCCTGCTCATTCTTTACAAAGTGAGGGGTACCTCCACACCAGCTAACTGGATTCTGAGTCCTCATGGGCAGTCATAGCTTTAGCCTACTGCAGATGCAGCATAGGTGGGTGTGTAAAATGAGCCAGTAACAGAGGCACAGATTAAAAGAGAGGCTGCTGCCTAAGCACAAGCATCTAGCATCATTTGTGGGTTGCACCTAGCATCATTTGTGGAATACTAGGATATCTGAGATATTAATCAAAAGCTGGCAGATATAGAATCATAGAATCAATAAGGTTAGAAAAGACCTCAAAGATCAAGTCCAACCTGTCACCCAAGACCTCATGAATACTAAACCATGGCACCAAGTGCCACATGCAATCCCCTCTTGAGCACCTCCAGGGATGGTGACTCCACCACCTCCCTGGGGAGTACTTTCCAATGGCCGACAACTCTCAGTGAAGAACTTTCTCCTCACCTCCAGCCTAAACCTCCCCTGGCACAGCTTGGGACTATGTCCTCTTGTTCTGGTGCTGGTTGCTTGGAGAAGAGACCAACCCACACCTGCCTACAACCTCCCCTCAAATAGTTGTAGAGAGCAATAAGGTCTCCCCTTGAGCCTCCTCTTCTCCAGGCTAAGCAACCCCAGCTCCCTCAGCCTCTCCTCACAGGGCTGTGCTCCAAACCCCTCCCCAGCCTCATTGCCCTTCTCTGGACACATTCAAGAGTCTCAATGTCCTTCATAACTGAGGGGCCCAGAACTGGACACAGGACTCAAGGTGTGGCCTAACCAGTGCTGAGTACAGGGGCACAATGACTTCCCTGCTCCTGCTGGCAACACCGTTCCTGATGCAGGCCAGGATGCCATTGGCCTTCTTGGCCACCTGGGCACACTGCAGGCTCATGTTCAGCCTACTAGCAACCAGTACCCCCAGGTCCCTCTCTGCCTGGCTGCTCTCCAGCCACTCTGACCCCAGCCTGTAGCTCTACATGGGGTTGCTGTGGCCAAAGTGCAGCACCTGGCACTTGGACTTGTTGAATGCCATCATGTTGGACTCTGCCCATCTGTCCAGCCAGTCAAGATCCCTCTGGATGGTAAGGAGTTTGTGTTTGTGCCCTAAAGGAGGGACAGGTAGGCTACCCCAGGGCCCCTGTGGTGACACCAGGTGTCTATGTTTAGGCAAGTGACACCTGTCACTCCCATCTGTCGCTGGGCATGCAGGGCTTTGCACTCTTTGTACAGCTGTCACTCCTGATGAGATGATGTGGCAATGCAGCATGCAGCTACTAGGAATGCACACAGCAGATCAGTGCAGAAGCTGAAGTACTCACAGCTGCCTGTATGAAAGCTGTCAGTTTTATTTCTACCAGCAGAGTTGAGCTGAGGTGTCTATTGGGGTCAGGACTGAAAGCAGCCTTGGCATATCTTCCAAAGTAGGAGTAAATCATTCAGCATCCTGTATGCCTGCCACAGATACGAGTCACTCCAGAAACAGCTGAGTACTGCCAGATTGGATACCTTTATTCTTTGGGGACTGTTGGGCTAGGAATCTGCCCAGGGCAGACATTGGGGTCAGAAAGCATGGCAGTTGGCAGAGGAGGCTGTAGCTCTGCTGAAGCCTATTCTTCACCAGTCTTTATTTCTTGGAACATATCACTGATCTCTGATACATTTCAGCACTCACCTCTGGTGGCCATAATCCCCCATTCTCCTGCTGACCTGGCTCTGTGGATCACAAAGGCATTCCCAGTGCCTTTACTACTTCTCTTCAGCAGCAGATATATTCCTAGCCTTGGAAAAGTTGGTGCTAAGCCACTCAAACTCTGTGAGAGCTGGTGGAGATTTTGCTTTGCTGGTTCCTGTTTTGAAGTGGTCTAAGTGGCACTTGAAACCATGGTTTAGTAGTCATGAGGTCTTGGGTGACAGGTTGGACTTGGTGATCTTTGAGGTCTTTTCCAACTTTATTGATTCCATGATTCTATTGTAAGTGTCCCATCAGCCCTTCCCTGCTGCACCCACACCATGGTTGTTCCTGCAGGCTAAAAGCTGCAGGTAGATGCAGAAAGCTGCAGGTAGATGCAGAAAGCACTGCAGAGGTGGCAAGGCTCACAGGGGTGTGGTCTCTTTCTACACACTGTGGGACAACTTTGACACTAAAAAGAGACTGAAACTGGCAGAAATAGGGGAGCAAGGAATTTGGCTTGTGATATTCTTCTGCCACCTTTCTCTCTCTGGTTTCAGGCCAGGGTTCCATGTAGAATAGAATAGAATAGAATAGAATAGAATAGAATAGAATAGAATAGAATAGAATAGAATAGAATAGAATAGAATAGAATAGAATAGAATAGAATACGATAGGATAGGATAGGAGAGAAGAGAAGAGAAGAGAAGAGAAGAGAGAAGAGAAGAGAAGAGAAGAGAAGAGAAGAGAAGAGAAGAGAAGAGAAGAGAAGAGAAGAGAAGAGAAGAGAAGAGAAGAGAAGAGAATTAACCAGGTTGGAAGAGACCTTTGAGATTATTGAGTCCAACCTATCATCCAACACCATCTAATCAACTAAACCATGGCTCCAAGCACCCCATCCAGGCTCTTCTTAAACACCTTCAGTGATGGCGACTCCACCACCTCCCTGGGCAGCACATTTCAATGGCCAATCTCTCTTTCTGTGAAGAACTTTCTCCTCACCTCCAGCCTGAACCTCCCCTGGTGCAGCTTGAGCCTGTGTCCTCTTGTTCTGGTGCTGGTTGCCTGGGAGAAGAGACCAACCCCCTCCTGTCTGCAACCTCCCTTCAGGTAGTTGTAAAGAGGTCTCCCCTGAGCCTCCTCCTCTCCAGGGTAAACAACCCCAGCTCCCTCAGCCTCTCCTCATAAGTCTTGTGCTCAAGACCTCTCACCAGCCTTGCTACAAGGAGACTTGAGGAAGTATGAAGTATTGATCACAAGTGGGTAAAGTTGAGGGTCTACTTCTTGTGGAAAGGGTGACATGGTAAGGGAGTTTCTGGGACAAACATATATGCAGTCTTTAAGGAAATAATCACATAAATAAGAAAACAAGTGGAGATTATTTGTCTCGCCCAAACCAATCAAGACAAGGTTACTCACACCCTGGAGCAGGCTCTCTGCTTACACCTCTACTCTGGGGTCTGTAAATCCACGCTTGCCTTCATTAACCAAAGTGGGCCTCTCAGTTCTTGTGTGCCAGACCAACACCTAGAGGGAATCACAAAGAGTTCAGGGACTCTGGATGCCATGGAAACGCTGAGAGCAGCGCGTTCATCAGGTGGGATCCTCAGCAACCCGTGGCCCACAGCTGTTTGAAGCATGTAATTCAAAGGGGTTAAACCTGGGAGAGACTTCACAGGCACATGAAACAGTGACAAGAAGAAAGGATCATTCTGGACTGAAACCCCAGAGTCAATCCTCTGCCAATCCTCCTGGATATTGGAAAAACAATCTGGGCACGAAGTGCACATCTGAGGCTCTTTGTTGAGAGAGTGCATAGCACTAACGGTACCTCAGTGCTCTCTGAGCTTTGCATCTATGAAGAATTTGGCAAGCTCTGCCTGACTGTTCTGACACCATTCTGCACTGACTCCTGCCAGTGCAGGGCAGGCACAGTGGAAGGTGAAGCAGCATGGCAGGAGGCTGAAAAAGAGAAGCCAGGACCCAACGAGGAAAGTGTATCTCCAGGTTCTCTTGTCCTACTCACTGCGGTGGGTTAACGCCCATTCTGAAAACAAACCCAAACCAGGGGGAAGGGCTTGCAGGTGCTTTGCCCTCCCTGCAGGGTATTTTCCCCCTGGGAAACTGAGTCTGTTCCACTCCCCCTCCCTGCCCAGCTAAGGTATAAAAAGCAGGACATTGCAGCTATTAGGTCTCCTTTTGGCTCCTGCCTCTCCTGCATGAGAGCTACTGCGACTGCCTCCCTGCTCCTCTGCCACATGGTCGGGCCTGAGCCTTCTCCCTGCTGCCTCTGTGCCTCTTCAGAAAGAGACTGGTTTTGTATTATTCTTCTTTGTCCCCCTCCCATCCATCCTTGTTCCTTGCCCTTCTGAACCTTACCTGTTATTTTTTTATATATATATATATATATACACACACACATTTTGTTTAAAGAAAACTCTTTACCTCGCTACTTCCAAGCTGACTCCAAATTATTGTTTGGTGGATTTGCTCCTTCCTTTTCCCCCTCTCTGTTGGGAGGGAGGAGGAAGGAGCAGGGGAGAGATGCTCAGCCTTGTCCCCACCTGAGCTCTTAACTCCCAGTTAAGGCTTAAACCGCCGCACTCACCTTGGTGCAGTTGGCTGCTTTGGGCTCCAGCCCATCCATAGTCACTAGATCCTTCAGCAGACTGGTTTCCTGGTAGCCTCCTTTCACTCCCTCCAGCTTGAAACTGGCCTGAGGCTTCTCCAGAATCAGCTTGATGCTGATAGCAAAGCCAGCCATGTCAATGGCGAAGGGCCGGTTGGGGTCAAAGACGGTTTTCCAGCCCACCACCTTCCCCGCCGGGCTCACTTTTGGGGACTCGTAGCGCAGGCCCCCAACGAAAGCCACTGGCCAGACTGACACCCTCCTGGTGTAGCGCATCTGTGTGCCAGAGAGAAACAGTGCTGAGAGACTTCCACACCGCCACGTTTGGCCCAACCCATTAGAGACCCATAGAACCAATCAGGTTGGAAAAGACCTCAGAGATCATCCAGTCCAACCTGTCACCCAACACCTCATGACTAACTAAACCACGGCACCAAGTGTCACATCCAGTCCTTTATTGAACACCTCCAGGTTCGGTGACTCCACCACCTCCAAGGGCAGCACATTCCAATGGCCAATTTCTCTACCTGTGAAGAACTTTCTCCTAGCCTGCCATCCTCTGCTTTCATTGGCACCTGTCCACTCCTATTGACTTCCCACCCAATCACACAGGTCTAAGCAGCAGGAGTTCATCACCTGTGCTGCTCCTTGAAGAAGAGCTACAGACTGCAGAGCCACAGGGCTGTTTTAGCAGAGGTGGTAGTTTTAGGCTATGCCTTTAAAATTTTTCACAGATCATAGAATCAGTCAGGTTGGAAATGACCTCAGAGATCATCAAGTCCAACAGGTCACCCAACACCTCAGGACTACTAAACCATGGCTTCAAGTGCCACAGCCAATCCCCTCTTGAACACCTCCAGGGATGGTGACTCCACCACCTCCCTGGGCAGCACATTCCAATGACCAATTACTCTTTCTGGGAAGAAATTTCTCCTCACCTCCAGCCTAAACCTCCCCTGGCACAGCTTGAGACTGTGTCCTCTTGTTCTGGTGCTGGTTGCCTGGGAGAAGAGACCAACCCCCACCTGGCTACAACCTCCCTTCAGGTAGTTGTAGAGAGCAAGAAGGTCTCCCCTTGAGCCTCCTCTTCTCCAGGCTGTGCTCCAAACCCCTCCCCAGCTTTGTTGCCCTTCTCTGGACAAGTTCAAGTCTCTCAATGTCACTCTTAAACTGAGGGGCCCAGAACTGGACACAGGACTCAAGGTGTGGCCTAACCAGTGCAGAGTACAGAGGCAGAATGACCTCTCTGCTCCTGCTGGCCACACTATTTCTGGTGCAGGCCAGATCTTGAGCGAAAAAGTAACAAAATGTAAATGAATCACTATTAGGTGTGAAAAGGAAAATAAAGATAATTCTAGACATATTCATTGGAGAGATATCTACCATAAAAAACCAATTCTTTTGCTTCTTGTCTCTTCTCACAATCTCAAGCTGCACCAGGGAGGTTTAGGCTGGATGTTAGGAAGAAGATCTTCCCAGAAAGAGTGATTGCCCATTGGAATGTGCTGCCCAGGGAGGTGGTGGAGTCACCATCCCTGGAGGTGTTTAGGAAGAGACTGGATGGGGTGCTTGGTGCCATGGTTTAGTTGATTAGATGGTGTTGGGTGATAGGTTAGAGTCAATGATCTCAAAGGTCTCTTTTCCAAACTGATCTATTCTATTCTATTCTATTCTATTCTATTCTATTCTATTCTATTCTATTCTATTCCATTCCATTCCATTCTCCCTTCGTTGCTCTGGAGAGATACTAACCTGCTTCTGCTTGACCTTGGCTGCATTGTTTTGGTTAAGTCTAACAGCAGCTTTCTCTGTTCCTTTCTGCCCTTTGGACAGGGGGTGAAGGGGGCAGAGAGACAGCTTCCCTGGTCTCTTGGCCAGGGGTTCTCATGTTGTTTGTTAATTGTAAATCCTGTGTATTTTGTACATATTCATTGCATTCCATTGTAGATTGCAGTTTTGCCTGTAAATAGAGCTTTCATTTGCTTCCAGCTGAGCTGGTCTGGCAAAGTTAATTGGGGGGGGAGGGGTGGGGGATAATTTCAAACCACCACAGCAGGTTCTTCTTCAAACACCAAACTCCCTGCTTTTCTCTGCCCACGTTCAGTCCCTCGGGAGAAGGAAAATCTTTGTGGTTTTTTTCTGATCTCATCTGAGGTCTTATAATTTTTGGTGACATTTCAGTAAATGCCAAACTGTCACCAGGCCTCTAGCTCTGGAAAATTCACCATCAGCTGGCAATGTGTGCTTGCAGCCCAGAAGCCGATGGTACCCTGGGCTGCAGCAGAAGAAGTGTGACTACCAGGATGAGGGAGAAGATTCTCCTCCTCTGCTCCCATCAGACCCCACCTGGAGTCCTGCCTCCAATACTGGTGCCTCCAGCACAAGAAGGACATCAGTCTGCTGGAATGCATCCAGAGGAGGGCCACAAGGATGATCAGAGGGCTGGAGCACCTCCCTACGGGGACAGGCCGCCAAAGTTGGGGTTCATCAGCCTGGAGACTAGAAGGCTCTGGGGAGACTCCATTGTGGCCTTCCAGTAACTGAAGGCACCCTACAGGAAAGCTGGGGAGAGACTTTTTACAAGGGCTGGTAGTGGTAGGATGAGGGGAGTGAATCTGAGTTGGAAGAGGCTAGATTTAGACTGGATAGGAGGAAGAAATTCCTTACAGTGAGGGTGGTAATGCACTGGAACAGCTTGCCCAGGGAGGTTCTGGATGACCCTCCTGGAGGTGTTCAAGGCCAGGCTGGACAGGGCCTTGAACAAGCTGATCTGGTGGAAGGTGTCCCTGCCCCTAGCAGAGGGGTTGGAAGTACGTTATCTTCAAGGTCCCTTCCAACTCAAGCCATTCTATGAATCTATGAATTATCAACTCCACTCACTCCAGCTTCACCCTCAGGCAAGTCAGCTCCTTCCCTGACTGATTCACCTTTATCCTCATCTATTGCAAATACCCTCCACCTTTGGTTTTTTATCCATGGCTACTGCCTGATAGAGTGGGGGTTTATAATGTTGTCAGAAAGGATCTGGGAAGAAGTAAGAAAGGATGAGCTCTACAGAGACCTAAAAAATCCTGGAAACTGGAAATGGGTATAGTGGCAAAGCTTAACTCTGTGTCTCAAGTGGTGTAGTCCAGTTTGGGAGTTTCTGGAAGTTAACAAATGACTTGGCATCTCACAAGAGCCAGGCTTCCAGCAAAAGTCTGGGCAAGCTTCTGTGATCCCAGGATCACAGTCCTGTTGTGGTGATTGGAACTCACGAGCATAGAAGGACAGCCAAGGAGAAAAGGTGGATTAGAAGGTCAGCCAATTCTTCTAACACCTCCTAGGCTGAACATGAACTAGCAGTGTGCACAGGTGGCCAAGAAGGCCAATGGCATCCTGGCCTGTATCAGGAATGGTGTGGCCAGCAGAAGCAGGGAGGTCATTGTGCCCCTGTACTCAGCACTGGTTAGGCCACACCTTGAGTCCTGTGTCCAGGTTTGGGTCCCACAGTTTAGGAAAAACGTTGTCCAGAGAAGGGCAATAAGCTGGGGAGGGATTTGGAGCACAGCCCTGTGAGGAGAGGCTGAGGGAGCTGGGGTTGTTTAGCCTGGAGAAGAGGAGGCTCAGGGGAGACCTCATTGCTGTCTACACCTGCCTGAAGGGAGGTTGTAGCCAGATGCGGGTTGGTCTCTTCTCCCAGGCAACCAGCACCAGAACAAGAGGACACAGTCTCAAGCTGTGCCAGAGGAGGTTTAGGTTGGATGTTAGGAAGAAATTCTTCATAGAGAGAGTGATTGGCCATTGGAATGTGCTGCCCAGAGGTGGTGGAATCACCATCACTGGAGGTGTTTAGGAAGAGACTGCATGGGGTGCTTGGTGCCATGGTTTAGTTGATTAGATAGTGTTGGATGATGGGTTGTACTCAATGATCTCAAAGGTCTCTTCCAATCTGGTCTATTCTATTCTATTCTATTCTATTCTATTCTATTCTATTCTATTCTATTCTATTCTATTCTATTCTATTCTACCCATCACACTCCTTAAACACTTCAGATTTATGCTTTGCCAGAATTTAGTCTCTTGTGCTTCTTTAAATCAGGTCATCTCTCCCTGAGGGTATAAACATCCTCTGGTCCTTGGCACAGGGCAGCATCCAGGTGGGTTTTGAATTACTCCAGAGGTGGAGACTCCTGCACCTCTCTGGGTGCCCTGTTCCAGTGCTCTACCCACCTCCAAGTTAAAGAAGTTTCTCCTCATATTTAGGTGGAACTTCCTATGTTCCAGTTTGTGCCTATTACCTCTCATCCTGTCATTGGGCACCACCGAGAAACAAAAACCAGCTCTATCCTCCTGACACCAACCCTTTAGGTGTTTATAAGCATTGATAAGACCCCCCTCAGTCTTCTCTGTGCTAAAAAGCTCCAAGTGCCTCACTCTTTCTTCATAAGAGAGATTTGTAGTCCCCTAATCATCTTTGTACCCCTTTACCATGCCTTTTCAAGCAGTTCTTTGTCCCTCTTGAACCACAGAGCCCAGAATAGGACACAGTACTCCAGATGAGGCTTCACCAGGGTAGAGGGGAAGGAAAACCTCCATCCACCTGCTGGCCACACTCCATGCAGCCCAGGATGCCATTTGTCTTCTTGTCCATGAAGGCACATTGCTGGCTCTTGGTGAACTTGTTATCCACCAGCACTCCCAGGTCCTTCTTTCCAGAGCTGCTTTCTAGCAGGTCAACCCCTAACCTGTACTGGTGCAGGGGATTATTCCTCCCTAGGTGCAGTACCCTACACTTGCCCTTGTTGAACTTCATGAAGTTATTCATGTCTGCAGCCTATACCATGGCAGATGTGCTCCTAACAGCATAACTACTGAGTTAGAGCAACTGTAGGTTTTCATCTGCTCTATACTCAGCTCCCACTGAGTGCAGGGTGGGCGAGGAGGGCTCTAGGCAATGTCTTCCAGTTAATGCTATTAGTCCATGTGGTAGTCCTAACTTAAAGGTCTTTGCAAGTGCAATCTGGTCTTGAGAGGCTTTGCAGCTATACCCTGCTTTTCTGTCCCATGCCATTTTAAGGCTCTTACCTCTTCAAAGAGCTCCAGGCTGTAGGTGTTATCATCATCAGCAAAATACACCACCCCTTCTGGTGGCGCAGTGTTGCTGAAGCTGTCCCTCAGCCAGTGCAGCCCCAGGTTCCTCTGCAGTGTCCCCCTTGGGGTGTGGGATGGGATCCAGGACAGTCCTAGTTTCAGACTCTTGGGTGTCTCCACATTGAGATGGGTGAAATTGAGGCCTGCCTTCTCCAGCAGGTTGGATACCAGGTTGGTCCTCCGGGGAGAGTCCTCCACCACCACCCAGTGCAGGTTCTGTACATGTAGGAAGGTGTTGGCCAGACGAGTCAGCTCAGCTTTTTGCACCGGCCGGGTGTAGGTAGGGGTGATGACGAAGATGGTAGGCAGGGTGTCTGACCACGGGGAGGCCTGGAGTACACATAATTGTGGATGACTTTAGGTGTTGCCCGGGGCTTTGCTGCTGCCGAAGGCATGATGGGAAGCCTTCTTCTCGCAGTGCAGAGGTACCATTGAGGAGAGCTTTAGAGGTCACGTTCTCATCTGTCTCTTCTGCAGCAAAAGGAAGGAAGGAAGGAAGGAAGGAAGGAAGGAAGGAAGGAAGGAAGGAAGGAAGGAAGGAAGGAAGGAAGGAAGGAAGGAAGGAAGGAAGGAAGGAAGGAAGGAAGGAAGGAAGGAAGGAAGGAAGGAAGGAAGGAAGGAAGGAAGGAAGGAAGGAAGGAAGGAAGGAAGGAAGGAAGGAAGGAAGGAAGGAAGGAAGGAAGGAAGGAAGGAAGGAAGGAAGGAAGGAAGGAAGGAAGGAAGGAAGGAAGGAAGGAAGGAAGGAAGGAAGGAAGGAAGGAGAAGAAAGATGTTAAAAACTAATCACTGCCGGGCTGCTTCCTCTATGGGGAGTGTCAGGGACAGGTCTGTGTGGAACCTGTGCTCAGCACACCAGCACCCTCTCCCCAGAGCCAGCCTAAGGTGAATGATTAATGTGCTCTAAAGTACAGTTTGTGTGCTGGCTTGTAGGCAAACCTTGAGGGTGCCTTCAAATGAGTTTGTCTCTGATTAAGCCATCCCATGAGAGAGTATCTGTTACCAAGGGTTCCCACCAGCAATCACCACAGCTGCCACCACACTGACCACAGAACTCTTGCACTTACTTCTCAGCAGGCTGAGGTAATGGGTGGTTGGGTACTGGTGCCACAAGGTTAGGAGGAGAGCCCATGGCAAGGCAATCAGGAGCGTGGTAAGAAGGTTACGTCTCCTCAGCATGCTGCAGAGAGCTTCCAATGCCCAGGCATCTCTCTACCTTTCAGAGCAGAGAAAAGAGTTAAGTAAGGCCTCTGAAATATCAGCCACCACAAACATTAGGACAGTAAGTCTAGAGGCCAAACTAATAGACTGCCTTTGGCTTGCTTGGAGGGAGATGTGGTAAATGTTGGGCCCTGATGCAGCACAGCCTTTGTCTAACTTTACAAGGAGCCCCATTAATGTTACAGGCCCAGACCATTATCCAGCTGCCCTGGCCAATTCCTGTGCTGTTGAATAGAGGCTTTTATCTATTGATGTTGCTGTAAAGAACTTCCCACTGCCCCATGATGAACCCACTGTCCTTGGCTTTAGGGTTGTCCCCGCTGCTGATTCTGAAGCCAAACAAGATTGTTACTTGCCCCCCCTCCCCAGGGCTGGTACTTATTTCTGAGCTCTGTGGTGACCATTTCATTTGTTTCTTTTAACAGACCATTTGAAAACTGTGTGCAAGATTTGGGTTCCTGCCTATGTGAAGGGACAAAACAGAAAATGCCAGGCATCCTCCAGGCAGCCAGCATCTCTTTCAGTCCTGCAGTTTGAATTCCTCTTCCTTATACAGCAATACAGAATCACAGAATGGCAGGGGTTGGAAGAGCCCTCTGAAGGTTATCTAGTCCAACCATTCTGCCAAAGCAGGTTCACCTAGGGCAGGTTGCACAGGATTGAGTCCAGGTGGGTTTTGAAAGTCTCCAGAGAGAGAGAGAGAGACTCCACAGCCTCTCTGGGCAGCCTGATCCAAAGCTCCAGCACCCTCACAGCAAAGGAGTTTTTCCCTAAATTCAAGTGAAATCTCCCACCTTCTAGTTTGCACCCCTTGCCCCATGTCCTGTCACTGGGCACCACTGAAAAGAGCCCAACCCCATCCTGTTGGCCTCCACTATTTAGATATTGGTAAGCATTGATAAGATACCCTCAGGTCTTTCAGCCTCTCCTTGTAAGAGAGGTGCTCCACTCCCCTCCTCGTCACTGTGTCATAGAATCATAGAATCATAGAATCAGTCAGGGTTGGAAGGGACCACAAGGATCATCTAGTTCCAACCCTCCTGCCATGGGCAGGGACACCTCACACTAGGCCACATCCAGCTGGCGGCCTGGCACTAGTGGTGTGCCCCAAGGATCAGTGCTGGGCCCCATGCTCTTCAACATCTTTATTGATGATCTGGATGAGGGCATTGAGTCCATCATCAGTAAATTTGCGGATGAGACCAAGCTGGGGGCAGGAGTTGATCTGCTGGAGGGCAGAGAGGCTTTGCAGAGGGACCTCGACAGGCTGGACAGATGGGCAGAGTCCAAGGGCAGGAGATTGAACACATCCAAGTGCCGGGTTCTGCACATTGGCCACAACAACCCCAGGCAGTGCTACAGGCTGGGGTCAGAGTGGCTGGAGAGCAGCCAGGCAGAGAGGGACCTGGTGGTGCTGGTTGATGGGAAGCTGAACATGAGCCAGCAGTGTGCCCAGGCAGCCAAGAGGGCCAATGGCATCCTGGCCTGCATTAGGAATAGTGTGGCCAGCAGGAGCAGGGAGGTCATTGTGCCCTTGTACTCTGCTTTGGTTAGGCCACACCTTGAGTACTGTGTCCAGTTCTGGGCCCCTCAGTTTAAGAAGGACATTGAGACACTTGAACGTGTCCAGAGAAGGGCAACAAGGCTGGGGAGAGGTCTGGAGCACAGCCCTGTGAGGAGAGGCTGAGGGAGCTGGGGTTGCTTAGCCTGGAGAAGAGGAGGCTCAGGGGCGACCTCATTGCTCTCTACAACTACCTGAAGGGTGGTTGTAGGCAGGAAGGGGTTGGCCTCTCTCCCTAGCAACCAGCACCAGAACAAGGGGACACAGTCTCAAGCTGCACCAGGGGAAGTTTAGGCTCGAGGTGAGGAGAAAGTTCTTCACCGAGAGAGTGATTCGTCACTGGAATGTGGTGCCCAGGGAGGTGGTTGAGTCTCCGTCCCTGGAGGTGTTCAAGAGGGGACTGGATGTGGCACTTGGTGCCATGATCTAGTTCTGAGGTTGTGGTTACAGGTTGGACTCGATGATCTTCAGGGTCTCTTCCAACCTTGGTAATTCTATTCTATTCTAGATCAGGCTGGCCAGAGCCTCGTCCAGCCTGGTCTTAAACACCTCCAGGGTGTCCCTCTGTTGGACTCTCTCCAGTAGTTCCCTGACCCTCTTGAACTGAAGACATATCTCTGTCCTGTGTAAAGTCACAGTGTGATGTGATGCTAGTCCTGGTTCTCCTCTTTGAAAGACCCTTAGCAACCTGTGTGCACTAAATCATACGAACGTGAGATGCTAGAGGTTACTTGTGGAAGCCCAACACACGGCTAGTGCTTGTGCTGTGGTCTGTATGGCTCTGCCACAGGGAGTCACATTTGGTGCCATGGTTTAGTCATGAGGTCTGTGGTGACAGGTTGGACTTTGGAACATCTTTGAGGTCTCTTCCAACCTTGGTGATTCTGTGATTTTCCTCCAACTTTGAGCTTTTCTTTTGGTCCCTCTTTGAGTACAACATCTCCTGGTTCTGTTATTACACACCAGCAACAAAAGCAGTGCTTCAGAAAGAGGGATCCATTTCTGGTACTGGAGAACAGCAGCCCATAGAAACACTGAGGGGTACAGAGCAAAGGTACTTGTTAACATCTGAGGACTTTCTGCTGGCATTCAAAAAAGGATGCCAGATGTTCCATGGTTGGATATTAGTCCCTTCTCTCTCTCCTGGTAACATCTGTAATCTGTTTCCTCTGGCATTACCTTTCTGATGCCAAATACTTCTCTCAGTAGACTTCCTAGTTACCACAGTGATGCTCATGAGGAGGCTAAAGGGAGCATAAACTCTCATTAGCCTCCTGCAGAGATATTTCTGTGGGGAAACTGGTCCAAGGAGCGCTCTGCACTGCCTCATAACAGCAGCAGAGTCCTAAGTCCAGAGAAGGGCAACAAGGCTGGGGAGAGGCCTTGAGCCCAAGCCCTATGAGGAGAGGCTGAGGGAGCTGGGGTTGTTTAGCCTGGAGAAGAGGAGGCTCAGGGGAGACCTCATTGCTCTCTACAACTACCTGAAGAGTGGTTGTAGCCAGGAAGGGGTTGGTCTCTTCTCTCTAGCAACCAGCACCAGAACAAGGGGACACAGTCTCAAGCTGCGCCAGGGGAAGTTTAGGCTGGAGGTGAGGAGAAAGTTCTTCACCGAGAGAGTAATTGGCCATTGGAATGTGCTGCCCAGGGAGGTGGTGGAGTCACCATCCCTGGAGGTGTTCAAGAGGGGATTGGACGTGGCACTTGGTGCCATGATTTAGTCATGGGGGCTGTGGTGACAGGTTGGACTTGATGATCTTCGAGGTCTCTTCCAACCTTGGCGATACTGTGATACTGCGATACTGTGAAGTCCCCATGGGCCCTGGCTCAGGATCATCACAGCTCCTTGCTTCCTCTAGTATGCTTGCAAGTACAAATGTCTCTGCACCAGAATCAGGCAGGCAGTGTTTCTTCCCTTTAAAAGAAGACCTTAATGATACTGGTACAGTGTCCATGCATGGTCCTGCCACTGCTGAAAACTTAGGTTGCTTCTGGAGGGAATGAAAAAGAGGAAGCGGTGGTGGCAGCTGTGTTACCAAGAGAGCACAGAGGGGAGGTGATCAGGTTTTTAAAGCTTTAAGAAGTTACCTTTCTAGTCCTTTCTCCTCCTCCTCCTCATGCTCAGCCCTGTTCATGCTTCCTCAACCCCACAAATGAGTGGAAGGTGCTGCCTGTGTGTGCAGCTCCCAAGGTGCTCCTTGCTCCTTTCTTTCTGCATGTGCCTTCTCTCTATTGCTTCTCCAAAGCATGCAATGCTGAAGAACGTCAACCCCATATAAAGCACCAGGCCACTTGGGAACCTCACAGAGGGCATTATTTTAACCCATTCTTTTCAGTAAGTGACTTGGAATATTTTATTTTCTCTTTAAATAATTTCCTTCTCTCCCCTACTGCCACCTCCTGCATCTTCATCATACTTGTGCTCTTCTCTGTTCCTTTTCATCTTTAACTTGCCTTTTATTAGTCCTTAAGAGTGTCTCTTCTTACCTGCTAGTCTTCCAGGACTGTAAGCTCACCAGTAATTTTAGCCTCTTAACCTCTTTCTTTCCCCACAGAAAAGTTCTTGGCACTTTCTTAATGTCCACCCTGTGTGGAGTATTTCCCACAAAGTGATCCTTCAGCCCACCCTCTAGAAAAAAACACAGCATCACAGCCCAATTGCATGCCAATGCCTCTGGGCAGCCTGCTGATGGTCCCAGTGGGGCTTACAGAGGTATACTGCACATGCTTTAACCTACATTTTATAATTAAAACCAAAGTACCCAAAGAGGCTCAGATTAATTGCCTGGCTGGCTGGCAGGCATTACTCTGGGTATTCTTGGCACAACCAGCTACCTACCTTCTGCCTTTAAACCCATTCAGAGGAGATCCTATTAAATGAGATTCAAAATCATAGAATCATAGAATGAATAAGGTTGGAAAAGACCTCACAGATCATCAAGTCCAACCTACCACCCAACACCTCAGGACTAAATAAACCATCAAGTGCCACGTCCAATCCCCTCTTGAACACCTCCAGGGATGGTGACTCCACCACCTCCCTGGGCAGCACATTCCAATGGCCAACAACTCTCTCTGAAGAACTTTCTCCTCACCTTCAGCCTAAACCTCCCCTAGTGCAGCTTGAGACTGTGTCCTCTTGTTCTGGTACTGGTTGCCTGGGAGAAGAAACCCACCCCCACGTGGCTACAGCCTCCCTTCAGGTAGTTGTAGAGAGCAATGAGGTCTCCCCTGAGCCTCCTCTTCTCCAGGCTGAACAACCCCAGCTCCCTCAGCCTCTCCTCATAGGGCTGTGCTCCAAACCCCTCCCCAGCCTCGTTGCCCTGAAAACCTTGTGATCCAGCCATCACTAAACCGAGATCCTGCCTCCATCCCACCCGTAATTCCTGGGTTTAGGCTGTAGAGGGCAGGGACTGTCTCTTAATGGGCTTGTGCAGTCCTGTGCCGATCCCAACAGGAGCCTTTGGATGTGATTGCAACACAGATATTAGTGATTGTCCTCTCCCGCTAGCTCTTCTCCTCCCTTGCTATTTCTCCTTTCCCACCTATTCCCCTTTCTCTTGCCTTTTTTACCCAGCGTCTCCTGCAGCCCTTGCTTGTTTTATGCACCCCTAACAGCATTAGCTGGATGTTTGATGGATGCCTTCAATATGCTGCCTGTAGCCTTCCTGAGCTGTTTTCCAATTATACATCCCTCTTCTTAATTTCATCCATCAATCTTCTGTTCCCCATTAAAAAATAAACAAATGCATACACAGAGCACAAAGCTGAGTGTGAGAGGGACAAAATGTTTCTCATACTCCTCTTGCCTCATGCTGCTTTGTCAAACTCCTCAATTCCCAGAGCACAACACCATCCAGTCCCCACTTAAGCTCACGTGCTCATGCAGAGGGCATTCATCTGAAAGGATTCAGGGGGAGAGAATGAGAGAAGCACATGCTGAGTGAGAGCCCAGCCCAGATGCCCCAGACTGATGCTGAGGGGAAGCAAGACCTGTCTGAGGTTCAAGAGCATCCTGTGTGACCCATCCCTTCACTGCCCTTAACGATTGTTACCAGCAGGGTACAATTTGTTACAGGTAGAGCAACTCAGCTGTTGGGAGAGGGATAAGGATTCCCAGGCTGGAGAATATCCCAGTAGGCCTTACTCTTCAGATACAACTTTAAGAGGTCACATATGTGACCTTTTTCATGAGCTGCAGAGTAACTTGAAAGAAAAGCATCTCCCTGGAGAAGGACCTGGGAGTGCTGGTGGATAACAGGTTCACTATTGAGGCGGCAATGTGCCTGAAGTTCTGTGTCCAGTTCTGAGTGGAGGTGATAAAGATGGGGATGGGCTCTTTTCAGTGGTGTCCAGTGACAGGACAAGGGGCAATGGGCACAAACTAGGACACAGGAGGTTTCACTTGAACTTAAGGAGAAGCTTCTTTCCTTTGAGAGTGCTGGAGCACTGGAGCAGGCTGCCCAGAGAGGTTGTGGAGTCTCTGATTTTCCGAACCCACACGGAGGTATTTCTGTGCAACCTGCTCCAGGTGAACCTGCTTTAGTGGGAGCATAGGACTTGATGATCTCTGGAGGTCCCTTCCAACCCCTATCATCCTTTGATTCTGTGAAATGTTGGGTGAATGGTAGAGAAAGGTAGAAGTTAGATAGAAGCACATCTGACTGGGGGTTGTAAGGCTGGCATGTAAGTTTAAGTGCCTGCAGTTTTCTTATAGCTGTGTTGAAAAGCTGCTTGATTACATCCTCTTTGGTAACCCAGAAACAGTTAGGACTGTACAGGCTTTGGCAGTTGCTTCACACCTTATGTAAGAATTACCATAGAATCATGGAATCAACAAGGTTGGAAAAGACCTCAGAGATCATCAAGTCCAACCTGTCACCCAAGACCTCGTGTCTACTAGACCATGGCACCAAGTGCCACATCCAATCCCCCTTGACCACCTCCAGGGACAGCGACTCCACCACCACCCTGAGCAGCACATTCCAATGGCGAACAACTCTCTCTTCTCTTTTGAGGTTTTAGTTCTGCTCTCCTGATTCAGCACCAGACCCACACCTTTGAAAAAGTCTCCTCTGCAAGAAAGAAAAATCTTGCAGGCTGGTTCAGGGCAGGCAGCCTCTCTGTGCCAGGCTTACAAGACTGTGAGTGCTGGACCGACACCTGCCCCTGGGCTGTATGTTTGCAGTCTCAGACACACACTCTAAAGATCATGATCACGGAATCACTGAATCATTAAGGTTGGAAAAGACATCTAAGGTCATCAAGTTCAACTGTCAACCCAACAGCACCATGCTTACCAAACTGCATCACAAAGTGCCATGACTATACATTTTTTTAATACCTCTAGGGATGGTGATTCCACCACCTCTCTGGGCAGTACATTCCAATGGCAAATCTCTCCCTGGGCCACCTGTTCCAGTGCCTGAACACTCTTTCAGTAAAGAATTTTTCCCTTAATATCTGATCTAAACCTCCCTTGGCACACCTCGAGGCCATTTCCTCTTGCCAGGTTGCTAGTATTCTATTGCCTGCATTCTCCTCTAGGCCAGAGAAGGGCAAGAAAGCTGGTGAGGGATTTGGAGCACAAGCCCAGTGAGGAGAGGCTGAGGGAGCTGGGGTTGCTTAGCCTGGAGAAGAGGAGGCTCAGGGAGACCTTCTTGCTCTCTACAACTACCTGAAGGGAGGTTGTAGCCAGGTGGGGCTTGATGTCTTCTCCCAGGAAAGCAGCACCAGAACAAGAGGACACAGTCTCAAGCTGCACCAGGGCAGGTTTAGGCTGGATGTTAGGAAGAAGTTCTTCATAGAAAGAGAGATTGGCCACTGGAGTGTGCTGCCCAGGGAGGTGGTGGAGTCACCATCACTGGAGGTGTTTAAGAGGAGACTGGATGGGGTGCTTGGTCCCATGGTTTAGTTGATTAGATGGTGTTGGGTGATAGGTTGGACTCAATGATCTTGAAGGTCTTTTCCAACCTGGTTAATTCTATTCTATTCTATTCTATTCTATTCTATTCTATTCTATTCTATTCTATTCTATTCTATTCTATTCTATTCTATTCTATTCTATTCTATTCTATTCTATTCTATTCTATTCTATCTATTGACAGAAGAGACCAATTCCCCCCTCATTACAACCTCCTTTCAGTTCTCACACAGGGAACTACCCACGGGGACAAATTTCACAGTTCAAAATGTCCCCTGTGAACATCCCAGCGCCTAGTGTAGAGATTTTCTAGGCAAGCACACAAAGCAGACTAGTATCAGCTGATGGAGCCAAAACCTTCAAGAAACACCCCTTTAATCTTGATTTGTGCCATGTTAGCAAGCCTACCATCTGACAGAGAGAGTTGTTAGCCATTGGAATGTGCTGCCCAGGGAAGTGGTGGAGTCACCATCCCTGGAGGTGTTCAAGAGGGAATTGGCCATGGCACTTGGTGCCATGGTTTAGTTAGTCATGAGGTGTTGGGTGACAGGTTGGACTTGATGATCTCTGAGGTCTTTTCCAACCTTATTGATTCTATGATTCTGTTTTGTGCATACCTTGGGAGGAGAGAGGTGTGAGGTGTGGAGAGGGGAGGAAAGAGGGGTGTGAGTGGCACAACAGGAGCAGATCTGCTGGTGGGTGCAGACAGCTTAATTTCACAGCCCAAACCTATCAGAAGGGTTTGCTTTGCTTTTGCTGCATTTTGCTGCCTCTCTCCGTCCGCCCCTTAGCCACCTTGAGGAAGTCCATGCAGATTTCATGAGTTGCCTAACTCCCGGTGTGGGAGATGTGATGCTGAAGGCAGAGCAGGGAGCTTTCAATTATTGATGAGAGCGACCTCTCTTTAAACAAGGAATGCATAATTCATGGCAGCGCCGGTATTTGCGGTGATCAGCAGCGGCTCTGCCTCTGCTTTGCTGAAATCCACAAGCCACTGCTGTCCCTTCTCTCCACCGTTCCCTCAGGCCCGTCAGAGCCCTCAGGCCAAACTTCAATGCCGTTTCAAAACGGAGACACGCCAAGCTACCGCAGCACTTCCCCTCGCCGGGCAGTCTGCTGCCTGCTTGAGATGCGCACAGTGAGGGGGGAGCATGGTTTCAAGGAACCACAGGAGGGGATGGAGCAGGTTATTGCTCTGAGATAAGCAGGGGCAATTTCTGGGCAAACACAGCCACAACAGCACATTTCTCAGCGGAAGGTCTCCTCTGATCCCGGCACAGGTCCGCAGGAACGGCACTGATGTAGGATGGAAAAGACAGGCTGGGTATAAGGGACAGAGCCCAAGGGGCCACATCCACATCCAGGGTATTTTTCTGTGGTGGTGGTAAACAGAAGTGGAACACAGAGATTTGGGTTTCTGCTCCCTAAGTAGCAATTTCTAGGTATATCTGTGTCAGGGGGGTTGGACTAGATTATCTCCAGAGGTCCCTTCCAACCCCTACCATTCTGCTAGTCTGTGATTCTCCCCTAAACTGCTGGAACTGAGTGGCTGAAAAGCAAAGGAGGAAAGGAAAGGAAAGGAAAGGAAAGGAAAGGAAAGGAAAGGAAAGGAAAGGAAAGGAAAGGAAAGGAAAGGAAAGGAAAGGAAAGGAAAGGAAAGGAAAGGAAAGGAAAGGAAAGGAAAGGAAAGGAAAGGAAAGGAAAGGAAAGGAAAGGAAAGGAAAGGAAAGGAAAGGAAAGGAAAGGAAAGGAAAGGAAAGGAAAGGAAAGGAAAGGAAAGGAAAGGAAAGGAAAGGAAAGGAAAGGAAAGGAAAGGAAAGAAAAGAAAAGAAAAGAAAAGAAAAGAAAAGAAAAGAAAAGAAAAGAAAAGAAAAAGAAAAGAAAAGAAAAGAAAAGAAAAGAAAAGAAAAGAAAAGAAAAGAAAAAGGAAAGGAAAGAAAAGGAAAAGAAGAAGCAAGAGTATTTTTTCTAGGCAGGGAAATTTTAATGATGAAACAGGGAAGGGAAAGGCTCTTCCCTAAACCCACACCTGGGATCTTGACATCTCAGTACACAGGAAATGCAGAGGCCACTTCAGTCCTGTCCAAAGGTGCTTTTCTGCTGGAGGTCTTAATGGTTCCTCTGCCACAGACCTTGTGAATGGCTCTGGGTAAACATCACCTGCCACTGGAAGGAGGTGAGCACTTCCCTACCCCTCATGAGGACAGAGGTCGAGGCAAAATTAACTGAGCCCCACCAGAGAGACCAAAATTAGAGAACTGCAAATAATTAAACAATACAGGGAAGGTCTTTCCCCAGGCAGGAAGAGTGGAGCTACCAGCAGCTGTGGGGTTTCAAGGCTCAGTCCCATCTATGCTCTTGTCAGTGTGCAGGCTCCTGCAGGGACAACTTCCCTGGGAAGTGAGTCACCCCCAGTGAAGCAGCTGCCCTTCCCAGGCCCCCACACTTCTTCCTCAGATGTAAAGTAAGGCTTCATCTTCTCACTGCCAGCTCTAATCCCTTCACCATATGGGACTGCAGTTACTTCAGCCCAGAATCCAGGCTTGTCCTTGGGGAACATGCTGTGCAGCCCCCTCATCCCTCCACCACCCCTGTAAATGCAAGCTGAGCATCTTGCCTCCAACCTCGGTCTTTAGACAGCTCAGCATGGCACCTTTAGAATGGAATGGAATGGAATGGAATGGAATGGAATAGAATAGAATAGAATAGAATAGAATAGAATAGAATAGAATAGAATAGAATAGAATAGAACAAACCAGGTTGGAAGAGACCTTCGAGATCATTGTGTCCAACCTATCATCCAACAGGGAGTATCCTTATCCTTCCCGAGAGTATCCTTATCCCAGATGTGGGGCTTGTGTTTGAGTAGCACAGAGACAACTCCAAGGATGATGTCTTACAAAGGGATTTGTTCCCAGGTTAAAAAAAAAAAAAAGGAAAAAAAAGGCAACAAACACACAAAATGCAACAGAAAACAACAAAGAATCACTGGTAGAGCTAATTAAATCTGCTGGCTAGGTCCTGTGGGAGCCAATGCTTTTGAGACAGACAGACATGGCTCAGACTGCTATCCCCAGAAAGATCAAGGATACCCAGGCACTATCTGGGCTATCAGCAGGAATGGAGATAACCCAGTTTGGATATAGACTAGACCTTGAACTTGACTGCAAAGCCCAGCTATGCAGGGAGCCTTCTGGAGCCTGCAAAAGGAAGTCTAAACCAGGCTATTTTTAATCAGCCCAGACCCAAACGTCCTTCACGATCGGTCCATGTGACCCTGTCATCACCTTCCCCATCCCCTGAGCTCTGGCAAGGGTGGGCTGTGACTCAGAGGGACACAGCCCTCTGCCCCATCCCCATTCCCTTGTGCCGCAGAGCCGTGATCCAGGGGTGCCAGAAATACCTGGAGAAAGATTGGCAGCTCAGGCCTGAGGAGAAGCAGGAGGCACCAGATGTCTCCTGAGAAAGCCAGCTCTCCCCTGAGAGACCTCTCTGCTTGGAGTTATCATCTCTTGAAAGGGAAGTCGGGGGCTTATTCAAATGTTGACTTCTCTCCCCCGCTGCTGAGCTCTGGCAGAGCCGAGGTCCTTTTGAGATGCTGATGACTGTTACAGCATAATCATTCCACGTGTACCAGCGTGAATCAGCCCCAATATCTGCCTCATAAAATAAATAAATAAACAAACAAACAAATAAATAAATAAATGCCTTTTTTTTTTTTTTTTTTCCAAGAAGGGAAAATAATTCTAAGGCAACAGAAGCAATGCTGGCTCGTTCCAAAGCATCTGTACTTCTCATCCAGTGCTTTGCCTACCGAGTTAACAGCTGATGCCTGTTCAGCAGGAGTGGGAGCTGTCATTTCACAGGCTTCTCACAAAAGCCAAAAGGAAAAAAACCCCAGTGTTTGCTTCCAGAACACTACTTTTCCACACACCCCCCCAGAGGAAAAGGCATTAGGCATTATTTGATGGATAATTACCTTTCAGAGGTGCTTGTTCTGAAAGGGGGGAAACAAAAAAGCAACCAACCCAACACGCTGATCACACTCTCCTTGTAAAAAGATAGGAGGCCCAGAGCCCAATGCTGCTCCTCTGGCAGCAGCCAGGACGCAGAGACAGACTTTGATCTTAGCTACGTGTCAATATGACATCAAATGCAAACCTCCAGAGGAGCACACTACTGCTAATGCACACCCTTGATTGATTTAGACAGCTTGTTTTCCTCTGGCTTTCAAAGGCAATGTCAAAATGCTCTTCCCTGCTGGACTTCCCAGTTATTCCTAGCTCAAAAAGCTGCTTGGGCTGAAATCACACTGCAAATGAGTGGAACAGCACTTGTGCCCTTTAAAATGCAGTCTTCCCAAAACCCTGTGGAAACACTGACATTTTAATGGTTACACTTGTCTGCTGGCACCCTGAAGAATCAGAGCCCAGACCGCTTATTGCAGAGAAATAATTGTGGGCAGAGGATGCACGGGCAACAATTCCCTGGAGTTTTTATTTGGGAATACTGGCTGAGTTATGGGATCAATAAAAGCATTGTGCAAATATCAGAATCACAGAAATACAGAATTGCCTTGGTTGGAAAAGTCAGAATCACAGCGTCACAGAATCACCCAGGTTGGAAGAGAACTCCAAGATCATTAAGTCCAACCTATCACCCAACACTATCTAGTAGGATAGGATAGGACAGGATAGGATAGGATAGGATAGGATAGGATAGGATAGGATAGGATAGGATAGGATAGGATAGGATAGGATAGGATAGGATAGGATAGGATAGGATAGGATAGGATAGGATAGGATAGGAAGAATAGAATAGAATAGAATAGAATAGAATAGAATAGAATAGAATAGAATAGAATAGAATAGAATAGAATAGAATAAACCAGGTTGGAAGAGACCTTCAAGATCATCAAGTCTAACCTATCATCCAACACCATCTGATCAACTAAACCATGGCACCAAGCACCCCATCCAGTCTCTTCCTAAACACCTCCAGGGATGGTGACTCCACCACCTCCCTGGGCATCATATTCCAATGGCAAATCACTCTCTCTATGAAGAATTTCTTCCTAACATCCAGCCTAAACCTCCCCTGGTGCAGTTTGAGACTGTGTCCTCTTGTTCTGGTGCTGGTTGCCTGGGAGAAGAGACCAACCCCCACCTGGCTACAACCACCCTTCAGGTAGTTGCAAACAGCAAGAAGGTCTCCCCTGAGCCTCCTCAAGATCCTTGCCTGAGCCTCCTCCTTAAGATCCTCAACTGTCAACCCAACACTACCATGCCCACTTAAAACATGTCTATGAGTGCCATGTCTGGATAGTTTTTGAACACCTTCAGGGATGGTGACTCCACCACTTCCCTGGGCAGCCTGTTCCAATGCCTGACCACACTTTCAGTATGGAATTTTTTTCCTAGTACCCATTCTAAGCCTCCCCTGGCACAACTTGAGACTGTTTGCTCTCTTCCTATCACTTGTTGCTATGTAGAAGAGACAAACACTCACAGGTGGGGGTTGGTCTGTTCTCCCAGGCAACCAGCACCAGAACAAGAGGACACAGTCTCAAGCTGCACCAGGGAAGGTTTAGGCTGGAGGTGAGGAGAAAGTTCATCACAGCAAGAGTTGTGGCCATTGGAATGTGCTGCCTAGGATGGTGGTGGAGTCACCATCCCTGATGACTGGGGATTGGATGTGGCACTTGAAGCCATAGTTTAGTAGTCATGAGGTGTTGGGCAATAGGTTGGTCTTGATGATCTCTGAGGTCTTTTCCAACCTTGTTGATTCTATGATTCTATGATGCTGTGATCTTCCTCCTCGGGTATCCCCAGCCTCCTGCACTGTTTATTTACCCTGCCTAAATCAGACCATTGAGATGGATAGTTGTGGTCCTTCACTGGTGGCTGGGAAGCAAAGGAAGGAGATCCCAAACATCTGGGCTTACCTCCATCAGCAGATGTTGTACCCTGGGCTGCAATGCTTTGAAACAGTGTTTCCTCCCAAGCCTATTACCTAGTTATACCCAGATTTATTTGTCCTTTTCTTTTTCTTTTCCATAGGGAAGATGAGACTTTCACAGGGCTTGTTAACAGTAAACATGAAAGAATGCAAGTTCCCTGGGACTGGCTTACAAAAAAATAGACAAAATGGACAAATTTGGGCAGAACATCTTTCATGGATGGCCACTCCACAGAGTAACCCAGAATGGACGCTGGCTGGCACCGATGAGTTGCCACCTGTGGTAGTTTAGGCTGGGTGCCTCCTGCTGCTACCATGCAAGATACACCTTTGGTGCCCTGGGTGTCCAGCCCAGTGGGTGCACACAGGAAGCTACCCATTTGATTCCCATAATGTCCTGCTCCCTATAA
Source organism: Picus viridis (assembly GCA_033816785.1). Classification (NCBI taxonomy): domain Eukaryota; kingdom Metazoa; phylum Chordata; class Aves; order Piciformes; family Picidae; genus Picus; species Picus viridis. The sequence goes on along the minus strand of CM066569.1, from coordinate 11,551,908 downwards.
ATCCATCTACAAGGTCTCACACTTCCTCTTTCTTCCCTCACTGCTACCGTGGGAGATGCTCCCTATCCGGTAATGGAGGGGGAGTTATCTCAAGGCCTCTTAGGCCTGGCCAGGCCTAATGCCAAGAGGAGAAGGGGGAAGGGCAATCTCAGATCTGGCCAGCTGAGATTAGCCTAACAGTGGAGGGGGAAGAAAGAGCCCTGGGGGTTGTGGGTGTAGCCTTAGGTGGGGAGAGGGGAGTGTTGGGATGCTTCTGGGTATGCTTTGGGATCTCCTTTGTCACTGTGCTCGTGGTTCTCTGTAAAACATTCACTGCTTTTCCCTTTAAACTTTCCACCACTTCTGCAATCCATTTGTCTGAGTCTCGTTTTTCTGCCCTGGTGGGAGGCAAGGGAGGATCTGCCTTCCAACCCACACCACCACCACAGCAGGCAGGCCCTGGTTAAAGGAGAAGTGAAAAGAGGAGACCAAAATGGACATTGGAATGGGCTGCCCAGGGAGGTGGAGGAGTCACTGTCCCTGGAGGTGTTCAAGAGGGGACTGGATATGGCACTTGGTGCCATGGTTTAGTAGTCATGAGGTGTTGGGTGACAGGTTGGACTTGATGATCTCTGAGGTCTTTTCCAACCTTATTGATTCTATGATTCTATGATCAATTTGGGCAGAACATGTTTTCATGGATGGCCACACCATAAAGTAGCACAGAAAGGCACCTATGAGTTGCCACCACAGCAGGCAGGCCCTGGTTAAAGGAGAGGTGGAAAGAGGAGACCAAAGTGGACATTGATGAGCATTTTTGCTGTTGCAGCTCCCCAAGCAGTGTGAAATGTGCTCGTTCTGTAACGAGTCGAGACAGTCCAAAATGCTAATTCTGATTTCTTCCTCCAAATGAATCATCAGCACTCATTAGACCTGCCACTTGCTATGCAGCACCCAAGTGCCATGCAGACACTTCTAAAAACAAATGGAGAATGGAGAAATAAAGTGGCACCTAGAGAATTGTCTCTTGCAATAGATAGATGCTATGGTCCACTGCTTGATTTGTACCTTAAGTGCCACAGCTGATTTGTATCAGCTTGGACTCGATTAAAAGAAACACCAGAATGAAAATCGGAGTCAGAGGACTGCAGTGTTTATTCTCCTGCCCTCTGCACATCAAATGAAAATGGAGGGAGGGAGTGAAGGAAAGAAGGGGCACGAAGGTGACAGCCAGTGTCCTGCTAGGGTTGTCATAGAATCATAGAATCATTGAGGCTGGAAGAGACCTCTAAGATCACAAAGTCCAACTGCCACACCTTGAGTCCTGTGTCCAGTTCTGGGCCCCTCAATTTAAGAAGGACATTGAGATACTTGAATGTGTCCAGAGAAGGGCAACAAGGCTGGGGAGAGGCCTCGAGCACAGCCCTGTGAGGAGAGGCTGAGGGAGCTGGGGTTGCTTAGCCTGGAGAAGAGGAGGCTCAGGGGAGACCTCATTGCTGTCCACGACTACCTGAAGGGAGGTTGTAGCCAAGTGGGGATTGGTCTCTTCTCCCAGGCAACCAGCACCAGAACAAGAGGACACAGTCTCAAGCTGCACCAGGGGTAGTTTAGGCTGGAGGTGAGGAGAAAGTTCTTCACTGAGAGAGTTGTTAGCCATTGGAATGTGCTGCCCAGGGAGGTGGTGGAGTCACCATCCCTGGAGGTGTTCAAGAGGGGATTGGACGTGGCACTTGGTGCCATGGTTTAGTAGTCATGAGGTCTTGGGTGAGAGGTTGTTCTTAATGATCTTTGAGGTCTTTTCCAACCTTGTTGATTCTGTGATTCTATGATTCAATCCATCACCACCATGGCCACCAAACCATGTCCCAGAGTGCCATGTCTACATGGTTTTTGAACATCTCCAGGGATGGTGACTCTACCACCTCCCTGGGCAGCCAGTGATGACCCAGTCTCTCCTTTACCGATGCAAAGCAGTAACAAAATCCAATTTAAATATCTGGCAGACAAAGTTAGCATCCAGGTAAGAAAATCAGCATTGAGAGTAAAGCTTTTGCACTGTTCCAGCAGATGTTTCTGGACTGATTCTGAGAGTGATAGATGCTGTGGTAGCAAGCAGATACAACCTTTAGAATAGAATAGAACAGAATAGAGTAGAGTAGAGTAGAATAGAATAGAATAGAATAGAATAGAATAGAATAGAATAGAATAGAATAGAAGTAGAGTAGAATAGAATAGAATAGAATAGAATAGAATAGAATAGAATAGAATAGAATAGAGTAGAATAGAGTAGAATAGAATAGAATAGAATAGAATAGAATAGAATAGAATAGAAGTAGAGTAGAATAGAGTAGCATAGAATAGAATAGAATAGTAGAATAGAATAGAATAGAATAGAATAGAATAGAATAGAATAGAATAGAATAGAATAGAATAGAATAGAATAGAATAGAATAGAATAGAATAGAATAGAATATACCAGGTTGGAAGAGACCTTTGAGATCATTGCATCCAACCCACCATCTAACACCATCTAATCAACTAAACCATGGCACCAAGCACCCCATCAAGTCTCCTCCTGAACACCTCCAGTGATGGTGACTCCACCACCTCCCCAGTCTCCAGGCTGAGAGACAGAACACAGTTCACATTGTGAGCACATATCCAAAGGCACAGGCACAAAAGCAACAGCTTCTGTAGCCTTGGGCCTCATTGTTCATGGTTGGTGGTTGCAACCACATAAATTGAAGAGCCAGTGCTGACCTTCAAATCACAAACTTAATCTTGGGTGTGCCTGCAGGGCATTCCTAAGAATTGAATTTCATATTGTCCCCTTGAATATTGAACTCTCTTCAAAGGCAGATCAGGTTGGCCTGAAACATGGCAGGCAAAGAGGAATCTCTCTTTGAAACAAGAAATGGGCTGTAAACTGTGACTCTTAGAGGTGGATTCTGGGGTGAACCTGTCTCTTTCCTTGTGCTGGGGGATGAAAGCAGCCTCTGGTTATCAAAAAGCTTTCTGAGCATTGGGACAGTTCATAGTCTCCCAAGGACAGTGATGCTGATAGAAGTGGCAGCTGCAGAAACAGAAAATGGATCTCTAGATGCTCTGGAATGCCTTAAGCAGAGGTTTGACTTGTCCTTTCTGGACAATGAACTCCTGCCCCCAGAAAGCACTTACAGTTGCTTTTCACAGTGTTTGTCCTTAACCACATTCCGTGCAGTATGTGACTGGTGAACAGTCTTCCCTCTCTTCTTGCAGTAAAGTCTCCTTCAATTAATTAACTCCCTCCCAGCAGAAGGATGCTGGATGTTATCCAAATTGGGATAGCCTTAAGATGATGTTACTAATGTTGCTCCCATCCATTTCCTCCCCAGATCCCAGACACCTTGGTATTTCTGAGATACAGCAGGATGGAACCCAAAGCAGTTCTCTGTAAGGGCATTTGTGGAAGTCAGAGAGCCAGGTGAAGCATGCCCAGCTTACCATGTGCAGACTGCTGCCATACCTTATCAGTTCTGCAAAAAGTACTTGTAGTGGTTTGAAATGTGCCACCACATTAGCAAAAGGTCCAGCAACAGTTTCTAGGGAGATCGTTTGGGGCAGTATGCTGAAACCTCTTGGGGAGGAAGATGGAAGAAACTTCCTGCTTCTGATGCTGCAACTAATTTCTAGGCCATTTGTGTTTCATAGTATCATAGTATCAGTCAGGGTTGGAAGGGACCACAGGGATCATCTAGTTCCAACCCCCCTGCCATGGGCAGGGACACCCCACACTACATCAGGCTGGCCAGAGCCTCATCCAGCCTGCTCTTAAACACCTCCAGGGATGGGGCCTCAACCACCTCCCTGGACAACCCATTCCAGGGCTTCACCACTCTCACGGGGAAGAACTTCCTCCTCATGTCCAGCCTGAATCTCCCCACCTCCAGCTTCATTCCATTCCCCCTAGTCCTATCACTACCTGAGACCCTGAGAAGTCCCTCCCCAGCCTTCTTGTAGCCCCCTTCACATACTGGAAGGCCACAATGAGGTCACCTCAGAGCCTTCTCTTCTCCAGACTGAACAGCCCCAACTCCTTCAGTCTGTCCTCATAGGAGAGGTGCTGCAGCCCTCTGCTCATCCTCGTGGCCCTTCTCTGGACACCTTCCAGCACCTCCACATCCCTCTTGAAATAGGGGCTCCAGAACTGGAGGCAGTACTCCAGTTTGTCCTGATGCTCAGGTCAGGACTCATGTTTGGGTAGGGAGAGAAATACCTAGTGTCAGATTTTATCTGTCTGAGAGGTGCAATGCAGAAGGGAGTACAAAAGAGCAGGAATTGTGCCCAGTAGTTATTATGCACCAGTGTTTAACAGATAAAGGTCTTGGTTTGACTTCCAGGGTGCTACAATCCAAGTGTGGCTCGGCTTGCTGGACTGTGAATAAAACTTGCTGTTGATAGCTTATATACTGCTGAATGGGAGCAGGTGTTGACAGGAGAGCCACAGAGGTGCTTTGCAGCACCTCCAGAAGAGGCTGCTAGGTGGGATGAAGCATGCAGTGGCTAATGTGATGGGGAGCGCAAGGTGAGGGATCTGGGTCTAATACATGCACTGCTCTGGATTTATTCTCAAGGGGGTGTCAAAAGAAGGGAGTGCCATGAATGAAGGCCCCTGGAAGTGGTAAAAGCAATTTTAAACTATCCTTTCCTAAAGAATCCTTAGGGGTAGGCTATATATACCCACAAAAATTTTCATAGCATAGAGAATGGAATGGAATGGAATGGAATGGAATGGAATGGAATGGAATGGAATGGAATGGAATGGAATGGAATAGAATGGAATGGAATAAGGATAGGATAGGATAGGATAGGATAGGATAGGATAGGATAGGATAGGATAGGATAGGATAGGATAGGATAAGATAGGATAGGATAGGATAGGATAGGATAGGATAGGATAGGATAGGATAGGATAGGATAGGATAGGATAGAATTAACCAGGTTGCAAAAGACCTTTGAGATCATAGAGTCCAACCTATCACCCAGCACCATCTAATCAACTAAACCATGGCACCAAGCACCCCAGCCAGTCTCTTCCTAAACACCTCCAGGGATGGTGACTCCACCACCTCCCTGGGCAGCACATTCCAATGGCCAATCTCTCTTTCTGTGAAGAACTTCTTCCTAACATCCAGCCTAAACCTGCCCTGGTGCTGCTTGAGACTGTGTCCTCTTGTTCTGATGCTGGTTGCCTGGGAGAAGAGACCAGCACTGGTGACTGGATCTTAGCAAAGTGCTTGGCAGTGTCCTCCCTAAGAGATTTGTGTCTTCCTTAATGCTCCAAGACTCCTCTTCTAACATAGAATTAGAAACACCACTTCTGCTGTAAAGAAGCTTCCTGTTAGAATTTGAAAGCATGCTGCCAAGTGCTGTAAGTTTGAGGAAAACACAAAACAGCGTGAGAGTCGCTAGCCAGAACTGGGAAAAAAATGCTGGGATTAGTGGAGGAGCTATGGAGAAGCCTATGCACTGCTACAGGGCAAGAGGTGCTGGTATCCCATGGTGGAGGAGTGATGAGTGAGTGAAGGCAGAGCAAGAGGCTGGGTTGGAGAGGACACTTGACATTTCTAGTTGTTGACAAAACAGAAGCTGCAAGAGGTTGAACGGAGTAAGGTGGGAGAGTCAGTTCGAAGGGGAAATAAAAACAATGGAGAGGGGGAGAACAACACACTGCTAAACCACAGAAAATGAGCAGGGCTGAACTGTTAAATACTTCTTCACAGAGAGGGTTACAGTATTACAGTACAGTATTACAGTACAGTATTACAGTATTACCAAGGTTGGAAGAGACCTCGAAGATCATCGAGTCCAACCTGTAACCACAAACCTCACGACTAGACCATGGCACCAAGTGCCACATCCAGTCCCCTCTTGAACACCTCCAGGGACGGCAACTCAACCACCTCCCTGGGCAGCACATTCCAATGACGAATCACTCTCTCGGTGAAGAACTTTCTCCTCACCTTGAGCCTAAACTTCCCCTGTTGCAGCTTGAGACTGTGTGAGAAATGCTGGCCAGGCTGAGATCTGCAACCTGATAGCACTTGCCAAAATGCAAATGATTTCTCCTTTCTAAAGCTCTGCCAGGGGACACCTGGATGTTAGGATGGGTGTTGTAGGCTGGGTGTAAGGAAGAAGTTCTACACAGAGAGAGTGATTGCCCATTGGAATGGGCTGCCCAGGGAGGTGGTGGAGTCACCATCACTGGAGGTGTTCAGGAGGAGACTTGATGGGGTGCTTGGTGCCATGGTTTAGTTGTTTAGGTGGGTTGGATTGGTTGATGGGTTGGACGCCATGATCTTGAAGGTCTCTTCCAACCGGTTTTTTTTTCTATTCTATTCTATTCTATTCTATTCTATTCTATTCTATTCTATTCTATTCTACTCGACTCTATTATGTTCTATTCTCTAATGTTCTATTCTATTCTATTCTATTCTATTCTATTCTATTCTATTCTATTCTATTCTATATCTATCCTATCTATCCTATCCTATCCTATCCTATCCTATCCTATCCTATCCTATCCTATCCTATCCTATTCTATTTCTCTGCTACCTGGAGTGAGTGGTTAATGCCCTTACCTCCTTTCCTATTGCTCCACAGAAATGAGGAGCTGGCATCATGTATGTCTGAGGGAGGAAAGAATCTTACAGTGCGCCCTGGAGCAGTAGAATTTGTCAGCTTGGCTCCGACTGCTTAGCCCAGCTCCGAGATACGGCTCAGCCAGGCTCGTGTTTGAGTCCAGCAGATGCTGCCTGTGAGCTTTGTAGAGGTGCACAGGGATAATCAGGATTTGGTTTCTGCTTGCTTGCTAATTTGAGCCCCTGCTGCGAGATTGGGATGTTTCTGAGGATTTGATATTAGCTTTAATAATTAAAAAATTATTTCAATGCTTGGTGAAGGAGATGCATGATCCATCCTCGAAGCCGCTCAGCAACAGGACTCATTAAGGCATGTATTAGTACAGAAAGATACCCTTGCCCCAGCGTCCTCTTGGAATGACTATCCACTCATCTAAACAAGATAAAGGTCTTTACAGGCCTCCTCTGAGGCCAGAGGATAAAGCACTCAGCTGTGAAACAAGATTTCTTGGTTCTTTTTCTGCCTTCGACTCGGCAGTCGGTATGGATCTGAGCAACTCGTTTCACCTGCTTCTAGTGCCTCAGTTGCCCCGGAGGTAAGATAAGCACAACAACACATGAACACTCTGGGGAAATGACTTTCAAGTGCCTAAGCTCATTAGAGGGAAAAACCAAAGCAAGCCTTGCAATGAATAAAAGGTGTCTCAGCCCCTTGTCAGTGGCTTATACTAACCACACAGTTCCCGTTGCCTTCTCAAAGCCCCATGTACAGCTAGGTAAGTACACGTGGCACTTGAAGCCACAGTTTAGTAGTCGTGAGGTGTTGGGTGGTAGGTTGGACTTGAGGTGAGGAGAAAGTTCTTCCCAGAAAGAGTGATTGGCCATTGGAATGTGCTGCCCAGGGAGGTGGTGGAGTCGCCATCCCTGGAGGTGTTCAAGAGAGGACTGGACATGGCACTTGGTGCCGTGGTTTAGTAGTCATGAGGTGTTGGGTGATAAGTTGGACTTGATGATCTCTGAGGTCTTTTCCAACCTTATTGATCCTATGATTCTATGATAGGGGAGAAAAAGATCTTTTAGACCTATACCACCAGATGGTAGCCAAGTAGAGATGTTAAAATCTTACTATTCAGCTCAAAAGATCTAATTTAAGCAAAGCCTGGTAAAGTATTTCTGGTTACCCTTCAAGGAGAAAGAGGGCCTGCCAGTTCTGGGGCAGGATCTAATTCTGCTCTTTACCACGTGTGAATGGAGAACAGTGATACTTCATGTGTTCTCTTATCATAGAATCATAGAATCAGTAAGGTTAGGAAAGAGCTCAGAGATCATCAAGTCCAACCTATCACCCAACACCTCATGACTAACTAAACCATGGCTTCAAGTGGCATGTCCAATCCCTTTTGGCACACCTTCAGGGATGGCGACTCCACCACCTATCCTGGGCAGCACATTCCAATGGCCAATTACTCTTTCTGGGAAGGACTTTCTCCTCACCTCCAGCCTGGCACAGCTTGGGACTGTGTCCTCTTGTTCTGGTGCTGGTTGCCTGGGAGAAGAGACCACCCCCACCTGGTTACAACCTCCCTGCAGGTAGTTGTAGAGAGCAATAAGGTCTCCCCTGAGCCTCCTCTTCTCCAGGCTAAACAACCCCAGCTCCCTCAGCCTCTCCTCACAGGGCTTGTGCTTGAGACCTCTCCCCAGCCTCACTGCCATTCTCTGGACACATTCAAGTGTTTCAATGTCCTTCTTAAATTGAGGGGCCCACAACTGGACACAGTACTCAAGGTGTGGCCTAACCAGTGCCGAGTACAAGGGTAGAATGACCTCCCTGCTCCTGCTGGCCACACTATTATTGTTCCCAGAATCATTCATTGAATCTCTCAGATAGTTCCATTCTCCTCACGAGGAGAAACTGAAACAGGGTGGAGGAAGCAGGTATAAAAGGAGACATTTTGGTCCACAGTGTAAGAGTTGAAGTGTTCCTTGTTCTTAGGATTGCATGAAGAACACTGAACTTCATACTTGAAGGGACAAGCCTTGGGTGGACCGTAGTGTGGGGTGGGCATAAAGGAAGCATAGATGAAAGGAAGATGAAGGAAGAAAAATGCATGTGGGTGAGATACTAAAGTGTGACTGAAAGTGGTTCCTGATGAAAGAAGAGAGTACTGGAGGAAAGATGAGGTTAATGGGAATGAAAGACCAAAGACCAGGAGAAAGGAGGAGGAGGAGGAATCAGCAAGGGTGAGGGAGCAGGTGACCAAGCGGGACAGCAAGCAGGGGCACAGTCGAAGCATCTGAGTGCTCTCTGAAGAGATTGCCTATGTTGTTTCTGCCTGATTTTTTGTATGTGATCCTGCCTTAAAATGGCAGGAATGTGGCAGCACAGCACTGGCGCTCTGATTTATTAATTCCATCCCGTCCCACCAGCCCATAAAACAAAAGCATCTGTGTTTGCTCAAGAGGAGCAAATGAAGGGCCTCATTCACGTCAGAGGTGGAGAGGGAAGCTGGCAGATACAGGAAAGTCATCCGTGCCTCCTTCCTTTTCACCTTTGTGTGGATCTGGGCTGGGGGAAGGGCTGGGGGAGGGAGGGACACAGAGGATGGAGTATCAGGAGGGAGAAAGTTAAGATCATGCTGACGGTGTGTGCAGGAGAAAGTGGAGGGAGGACCCAACGAATGCGCTAGGCTGGGCCACCTCCAGTGGGGAAAGCACCCCAGCGCTGTGGAGAGGAGCCTTTGCTGCCACTTGGGCTCGCCCAGCACTCATCTCTGAGGTGGCCCTTTGTGCAGTTTTGCCCCAGTGAATGGCAGTCCTATTGCTGTGGTCACAGCCAGGGCTTTCCTGGAGCACAGCACTGTTGCTTCACTCAGAGCTATAAACACAACCATAATAATAAAGTAAATCTGTGAGCTGTAGGTGAGCTGTAGGTTGAATTACCCCTTACAGCTGTTTGCTAGCATACTTTCAGGCTGAGGAAGGATCAGAGTGAGGTGAGTATTGACTACCCTACTTTAATGACTGGGGCATGAAGGGGACTGGAGCCAGCAGTTTCTGCTCCTGCCAGGCAAGGATGAAGCGTGCTGTTTCTAGCAAGAGGCACCATGAGATTTTTGTCAGACACAGAAGACCTTGCTAACACCGCACCTCTACCCCTGCCTTTAGAGACAGTGTCTTTAGGAGCCAGGCTGCCCTACCATGCCACAGAAGGAGCTTCACCTCCCAGGGAGCAAGCTGCTGCCGCCTGCCTGGGCCTTGGTTTTTCCCCTCCAAGTTCTCCCACACGAGGATCGCTGAAGAGCAATCCTGCTTTGCTAGCAGAATGCAGTTCCCATGTGCCCTGCACTCCCACACGCAAACCCACCGTGAACTTGCAGCATGAGACAACACTGCTGCTCTAAAATCTTTTATCCAGAGCTGGGATTGTCTGACTCTAACTCTGTTCAGCTCCAAGTGATCCCAGCACTTTGCTTGGCTAGGGGCTGGCTGTGCTGGGAATAAATGCCCTTGCTTTCATTGCCAAGGGGCAATATCCAAAGAACAGGACAATACCATTTTCCTTTGTAATGCAGCATTATTCATAAACCAGCACCACACTCAGTTGCCAGGATGCTGGCATTCTGTTAAAATCCACAGCACAAGCAGGAGAAGCATCAGTGTAAGCACCACTGGATCAGCTCAAATCTCACCAGAACTTAGCCTGAACCTGCTCCATCTGACAAGAATCAAACCTGTGAGAGCCAAGTGTCAGCACACAGTGTGGGAAACACTTATTTTTTTGCTTCTGCATGGAAATGAAATGATTGTCCAGGGATCTTCACTGGAAGATGTCTGTCTCCTTTTGTCCTTTGTCTCTCACATTGATCAGTGCTGTGGGTTTTGGAAGTCGTAAGAAATCCTATGCTCGACAATTGTAAGGGGTTGAATCCTGAAGATTTAGAGCTATTTCAGATCAGCTGTCCTGTCCAGTGCTGAGTGGTCTACTATCCATCAAAATGTCTCCCTGAATCCTACGCTCAGCAACAGCAGCATCTTGTAGCAGCGAGTTCCATATGCCACTACGCACAGCACGGGAAAATACTTACTTCTATCATCAAATTGCTACCTTTCACATTGCCCACAACGCAATCCAGTTGCTCCACCCACAAAAGCCATGCAGAGAAGCATTCGTTCTCCTTCTTCCACAGTGTTGATGGCTTTGTTTTTCACCCCGATGTCCCCCCTCATTTGTCTCCCTCAGCTGACTAGCCCCGCATTAACGACTCTCTCTGTGCCTCAGGCATTAGTGGGATTACCTGCTCGGAGCGGAGAATGAACGACAAACGAAGTGTAAAGGTCCCTGTGCTGGAGCTGTGGATCCGAGTTCTGTGCCACAGCCCTGGGAAGCTGTGTCTCCTGAGGAAACTAAGCTCAGATTTTATAAACCTGAGGAACTTGCAGAGTGCAGTGGTTTTATCTCGGGGGAGAAGGATCTCAGGCAGTCCCTCACGCTGCGCGGTGGAGGAAGCCAACAAGGCAGTTGATTGAACACTTGGGAACGCTGGCAAAGTAGATAAATTTGAGCTCTTAAGCAAAGACCTTTGGGAGCACTAATGTCACATGAGAGTGAGCTAGAAGAGACTTCAAGCTCTTAATTATGAGCTTGCAGAGCTTCAAACAGCATGAAAGGATAAGGGACCGAGTTTTCATGAATGTGTTGACTACTGGTCTGGGTGCAGTTTGGACACATAACCCGACCTGAAGTTGAGTCTGACCAGGGTCCCTTTCAAAGGGCTGACTCCAGGCAGTCATCTACACTCGAGAGGAATTTGCAGGTACCCACAGGTCTCATCCTTGTGCTCTGCTGATTTGACTCTTACAGTATTGGTCTGAGTCCTGTCAGGCTGAGCTGCTTCCCAGCAAGTGCTTCTCAAGAGATGCAGCGGCCTTGCCTGGGAGACAGATGATGTGGGGATGTCTCAGCTGTGTCACCCTCATCTGCAGTGTCTCCCTTGCAAAGGGGATAGTCATTCTGACAAACAGCTCCCTATGTGGGCAGGGAGTGCTCTCAATCACGTATGCAGAGTACTTTGAGATCTCAGGATGGGAAGCAGAGCAGATGTGCATAATGCTTTGTGATTAGAGAGAAAGGCCAGGAGCAAAAAGGACAGAGGGAATCTGGACTACTTCAGGGCCCTGCAGGTGTGTGGGACCTGCCTTCCACTCCAGTTTATTACCACCTTTTCAGGCTTCTTCTTTTATTAGGAATAATTATATGCAAGGAGGAAGGGGTAGATATCATCTTTCCTGTGTACATCCTGCAGAATAATTGCAGAGGTTTCCCAGAGCAATTTTGCATACTCAGTAAAGGGCATCTTTAGGGACTATCAAATATCTCATCCCTCGTAGGCATGCATACAGAGGCTTGCAGCATACCTCAGGAGAGCTCTTTATTGCCCCCAAATTTTGGGAATAGGAGAGATAACTGGGAGCACTCAAGAGCAGGAAGAAGAGGCCTTGGAAAAATGCTCTGGGAGGTGAATGAGGTTGTGAGGTGGGTCCTCACAGTCAGGGCAGTGATGTTGCCTCCCAAGGCACCGGTGGGAAGCTGGGTGGCTGTGCTTGCAGAATCAGCACCCCAAGGGGAGAGGCAGTGAGAAACAGGGGAGTGTGCAAGGCAGTGCCACTAGCAGGTGATTCTTGTGGTGAAGAGAGGAGGAAAAACATCTGGGGGGTATGGCTGGAGAGGATCCACTCCAGGCTCCTGCCAGCAAGCTGCCTGCTAGGTATGACTTTGCTCTCAGACACTAAGGTCATCTCCTGGCCTGCTGCTGAAGCAGAGGTAGGTTCCCTGCCAGAAAGCACCTCTACTGGTGCTTCACAGGCAAGAAGAAAGGATGCTGGGTACACAGGAGATGCAGCGTTCAGCTGTCAAGTACCATCTTGGACACTTTGCATAGAAGATACCATTAGAGGACACAAACACTGTTCAGAAAGAGGTTCTCAAATCACATGAAAGAAAGAAAGAAAGCTAAAGAATGTGAATTTAAGGGCTATACAATTTGGAAGTCTATTCTGTGTCGCATACATTCAGCTGCTGCACAGCTTTGTGCAGCTCCCTAGGCAACAGCCTTCCCAAATGACACCGCAACAAAGCCCCAAGGTGTGGGAACCTCTCTGGTTAGAAAGCTCTGCCACAGGAGCAAGTATTCTCAGCCCAAAAGCTGAGTGTCTGGTGAGCATCTCGTGAATCAGGCTGAAGCCCTTTGCTGCAAAGGTGTCCACATCCCAGCCCTGATCTGTCAGCTGGCTGCTTTGCTTTGGGATTAGAAGGTTGCCTAAATGGTTTATCAATCATTGTAATTATTGTTATTATTATTACTGCTACACTGAAAATGTCAAGGAAGCCACAAGCTTTAATTTGATCTCACCCAGCTCCCGAAGCACCCGATACGACGTGTCAGCTGCTCAGCATCTACCTCTGTACATCATCTGCCCTGCGGAGCCTTAACTCAGCACAGCCCGAAGTGCTTTGAAAGCAGATAATGAAGTTGGTCCAGGGAAGCAGGGAAGTGAGGAGTCACTGCCACCAGCCTCCTGGCCTTGCACTGCCCCAGCACAGCCAGATCTCAGCCTCCGGTGCCCCAGGTGTGCCCACTAACTGATAGCTTCCAGGAAGCCATGGAGCAGGCATCGACTGAAAGTGATCCTGGCCCCTGCATCCTGCTTCAAGGCATGGAGAGAAGGGGATTGGCAGCATGCACAGCTGCAAACAGATGTGCCACAGTCTGTCACACACAGCTCTGCCAGTGGACCCTTCCTGCCTTGTAACCTTCTCCATAAACCTGAGACTGATCTCCCCATCATCTACCAAGGTGTCTCATTTTTGAGCAACGATGGCCTCCCTTCTGTGAGCATCCCATCCCGCTTGTATTTGTGTATCCATCTCCCAGCTTGCTCTGTGGCCCCTGCTCCTTGCCCTACCTGAGGCTGTTTGGCAGCCCAGGGATGCACAGCACAAACCTCACCCTCTTTTTCCCCTTTTGCACCAGGTGAAGTTTGAGCCTGACCAAAGGTGGGCACTCAGACTCACATGTGAAGCCACTTGTTCTCTGCTATGCTCTCTGTGTTCATGCTTTCCACAAGGAGGCCTTGTCTGGATCCAGGAAAGGAGCTGAAAGCACCTGCAGAAGCCGAACCTCTGGTAGGTTCACTCTCTGCGCTGTGCAGGCTTGAAGTTGCCAGCTGGGTATTTATTGCTTGCCATTACTACTCTGTTAAGGGATGCTTAGTGCTGCCCCACTGATCCAGACAGCCTTTCTCCCAAGTGTGCACAGAAACTGCCCTTGGCAGGTATTCCTGGGGAGTTGTTGAGGAACCAGCTGCTTCTCTGGCTGTGCTATCAGGAGGGTCAGACTAGATGATCTCCAGAGGTCTCTTCCAACCCTTACTATTGTAGGATTCTCTCCACATTTTCAGCACCCGGACCGGGGAGGGGAGGTGGGATCTGCATTATTCCTCTCGCAGCACTAACTGCTGAGCCTACTTCTCCTCCTGTCCTGGCCCCGGGCTGGATGGGTGAATGGCAGCAGGACAACGAATAAAAGTACTTCCCAACTCACCTAGGAGCATCCGCCCTAAACTCTGCTCCAGAAAAAAACCAGCAAGTGCATCGCTCAGACAAGGCAAGAGTGAAAACGGGTTGAGACCTTCCCCAGATGCACCTCTGCGGAGCTCCTCACGGGGATGCCTGTTCGGTGTTGGCTCCCACCGGGGCTGCGTGTGCCTGCACACAAACCCTGTCACCCCCTGCGCTCCGGCTTCCCAGGATCTGTCACCAAAAGGCACTATGAAACGTTTTGAGGGTTCTCGGGACCCGCGTTTTGGTAACCCGGCTGGCGATCGTGGCAGCGCTGGGGTGGACGGACACCAGGGGATATCTCCCCACAGCTGGAAAATTCCAGTCTGGGAGTGGGATATTTCACCTCTGGAAGATCCCCGGGCCGGGTTAGGCGGGCTCTTGGGGTTCAAGGACACGGGCTCCCCGGGAATCGCCAGGGCACTGAGCACAGATTAAGTTTGGGGTAGTCGGCTGATGGTCGCCGGGCAGGGTACCCCTTCCAGTGCCCAGCACTGGGCACCTCGGGGGACCACAAGGTCACCCCTTCATCCCCGACGCTCTCCCCACCCCCATAAAAAAACAACAACCAAATCTAAACCCCGGCACCCCAGCACGGGGGGGAAACCGGCTTACCTGGCGAGATGCGCCGGTCAGGGCGGAGATGCTGGGGCACCGACCAGAGGGCTGCACTGCATCGGGGGCTGCTGGGGGAGCATCAGGCGAAGGTGTGTCCTCACAGTCGCGCTGGGACCAGGACCGGGACCGGCCCCGGGACCGGCCCGTTCGTACTACCGGCGGATGGAGGCAGCCGCCTTCAGACAGCGCCGGCGATGCGGTTACGCGCGGCGCGGAGCCGATTTAAGGCCACCCTTGTACCGGGGATGGGGGAGCGCCGAGGGCCGGCTCCTGCGCGCCGCGCATCCCGCGGGGCTACCTTAAAGCCGCGAACGGGCGAGAGCGGAGCCGCCGAGAAGCAAACCGGAGGGTGGGGAACGGGGGGTAGTGAAGGGGAGCGGAGCCCGGCCCCGCACCGCCGCCCAGCTGCTCCCGCCGCCCCGAACACCGGCAGCGCCGAGCCGCTCAGCTGGGCTTTCCTTTCTTTCCCTCGGAAAGGGAGGTTTGCCCGTCCCCAGGAGGGGCTGGGATTGGGTTTGTCTGTCTCGGGGGGCGTTTAGTTGGTAAGTGGGTACTGGTTTGATTTCTCGTACCCCATCGAGGCTACTCTAAGGAGGAGCCACCTGCCATGGGTAGAGACCGTGAGGGTTTGACCAAAGTCGGGGCGTACGGTGCTTCTGGGTTTTGGTTTCACAGAATAACGGAGTGGTAGGGGTTGGAAGCGACCTCTGTAGATGATCTAGTCCAGCCCCCCTGCTACAGCAGCATCACCTGTAGTACATCACAGATAAACGTGCCCAAGCCGGTTTTGAAAGTCTCCAGAGAAGGAGACTCCACAATCTCTCTGGGTAGCCTGGTCCAGTGCTCTGGCATCCTCAAAGTAAACAAGTGTTCCCTTGAGTTCAAGTGAAACCTCCCTTGTTGTGCTTTGTGCCTGCTGCCCCTTGTCCTATCTCTGGGCACCACTGAAAAGAGCCCAGCCCCATCCTCATGACCTGCACCCTTCAGATGTTGATCAGCGTTGACAAGATTTCCCCACTTGCTGCCCGACGGCTCGAATGGCTGCTGTGTACCCCAGTTTCCCTTCTAGCTGTGAGATGGGCAAGGAACATTAGTGCAACCACTTCCTTCTGCGTTGACCCTTGGATGATTTCTTTGGCCACATGAGTAGCCACAGCCAATGCTTTATCTGTCAGCCTCCACCCAGCAGCAGGTTATGTGGGAGAAGACAGTCCTGCTTTGTTTTATCCCTGACTGTGTCTCCCAGCCATAAAGTCACCACACTGCTTGAAGTCG
This sequence comes from Picus viridis, assembly GCA_033816785.1. Classification (NCBI taxonomy): domain Eukaryota; kingdom Metazoa; phylum Chordata; class Aves; order Piciformes; family Picidae; genus Picus; species Picus viridis. The sequence goes on along the minus strand of CM066569.1, from coordinate 11,535,798 downwards.
TCTGTATGAAGCAACTCTTCAACCTTTCACCCGGGGCTAAATGCACACAGGGTAGAAGGAGAAATGAGGGCTGTCACCCCTCAGCCCTACTCTAAGAGACTTCTTTGCAGGCACCTTCTTGCAGAGGAATGAGCAGCACACTTCCAACCCCTGCTTACTCTCCTAGGATTATTAAGGCTGGGAAAGACATCTAAGATCCAACCATCAACCCAACACTGCTGTGCCCACTAAACCACGTCCCAAAGTGCCATGTCTACGTGTTTTTCAAACACCTCCAGGGATAGGGACTCCACCACCACCCTGGGGCAGCCTGTTTCAATGCCTGACCACTCTAGCAGTAATGACATTTTCCTTAATATCCAACCTAAACCTCCCCTGGCACAACTTGAGGCCATTTCCTCTTGTCCTATTGCTAGTTACTTGGCAGAAGAGGCAGTCCCACGCCTCTCTACAACCTCCTTTCAGGGAGCTGTAGGCAGCGAGAAGGTCTCCCCTCAGACTCCTTTTCTCCAGATAAACAAGCCCAGTTCCCTCGGCTGCTCCTCCACCAGCTTTGTTGTCCTTCTCTGGATACACTCCAGCAACTCAATGTCTTTCATGTGGTTGTGACTGCCATAGCCTAGGAGTTTCTCCAGAAGAGGTTGCTATAGCTTTTGGCAAACCATGAGGCACAGAAGGTAGCGCAGTCCCAGGCTCAGGTGTGGACTTGTTGATCAAGATTGGCTTCAGGTAACAAAGCTCCTGCTGTGGGATACACTGGGCAGAGCAAAATGTTTTTGAGATTCTTGGCTGGAAAATGCTTTTGGGGAAGAACAAGGGAAGTCTGTCTTCTCAGCTTTGCTGCCAGGTCACAGCCACGTTTCTGGAGCAGATGTTGCTGAAAACACCTTGGAAAGAAAGACATCAAGTGACATTTTACAGCCCAAATGACACTTACAAAAGTACAACACAGAGGTGAACCCAATACAGGCAAAGCAGCAGGCTTGTGTGTGCCAGTGACTTTGCTCACCTGCTTGTGTGTGCCAGTGACTTCGCTCACCTGATTCTCCCTTTGCCAAAGGGATGCTCTGAGCTGTGTTCAGTGCCTGGCAGCACTTGCTGCCATGCTCAGTGCTGCTGTGCTCACAGCTATGTAGACTCACTGCCTGCGTCTGTCCTCACACACCCCTCCCTTGGCCAGGGCAGGGCATGAATCACTGCTGTCTTTCACCAAATGTGTGAAGGCTGGCACTATCCTTCCCTGGCATCCCAGGCTGCCCTCACTGGGAGGGAGTCATCCATCCATCCATCCATCCATCCATCCATCCATCCATCCATCCATCCATCCACCTACCTACCCACCCACCCACCCAACTGTCCTCAGTGCTGAAGGCATGAAGTCCCCAGGTTGTATGGTGGGCCCAGCGAGTGCTGTATGCTCGGGGCTGAAAGCCAGCACGTGGGTGTCAGGAAATGGCGAGACGCTTCCCTGCAGATGGCACAGCAGAAGTCTGAATTACTCCTGCTCTACTGGCAGAAGCATTTACTGTGCTGCAAGAATTAGCTAACAGCCTTGATTTTAGGCAGACCTGCATGGAAGGAATTGACTGCCTGCTCCTGCTAGGCGTTGAGTCTCTCAGCATCCCCTGGGACAGGACAGAAACTTTGTCCTTCTGTGTTTGGGGAAGGGACTTGAAAAGGAGATAACTGACTCATTATCACAGACATCTTGTGTGGTCAGTGAGTTGAAGATGAGTCTTGGGTGAACACCTTAACCCTGGGACCTCTCTAGGAGAGGTTTTTTAAGAAGGATTTTCACTCCTGGGATCACTCTTGAGTGCAAAGGCTTCTGGCAACTCTAGAAGCCCTAACCATTCAGCTTTTGCTTTCTTATACTCCATGATTTCCCTTTGTATCTCTGCAACCTTTGACATGGTGGTTTCACTGCTACTCACAGCCACTGTTTGGTCAGTGCACCTCGTGGTTGGACTGGAGGGTCTGAGTGTCATCACTGAAGGAAAATGCTCTCCCCACCTGGCCAGAGCTGCCTCCTTGCAGAAGCTGTAGACTTTTGAACCAAGATTCAGGTCTGGGAATGAGGGCCCATGCTAAAGCAGCCAGAGTAGATTTGTTGGAGGGGACAGTGGGGTATCCAGTGCATCATAATCTTCCTTATCTGTCCTGAAACACTGTCTGGGGCAGCTTGTGTTCCCAGCTACATGGCAATGTAAGTCCTACCTCCTTCCACTGCCACCATGGCTGTGTCCAGCCCAGACATATGCAGCAGTCTCCACTCCGGTGTCTTGGCTGGCAGCTCTCCCTGCCTTCCTATATCATCTGCCCCTCTCTGCCCAAGCTTCCTCCAGAGAAAGCACAACATGATGTGAAAAACTCAGTGGAATCTCCATTGTGAGGTCATCACAAAGCTAAGCTCCTTCCCAAGCGGTGAGCACTTTGAGATCCCGGAAGAGAAGCTGCTGGAGAGGGTAGCTTACTGCCACCAATCTATACACCATTTGTTCCTGAAATCTGCTTTTCTTGCTTTTTCGCTGCTGTGCCCTAAGGGACCTGATGCTGTGTCAGCCCTGAGGCAGACCCACATCCCTGAGCCTTACAGCAGTAAGTCACAGCAGGAGAAATGCTGTGGAAAACATTCCCTGACTCATGCTGCCAAGGAGTGCCTCAGCACTGTGAGCCTCCCGGGGTCTTACTCCATCTGGACTGAGTGATGTGGCACCACGAGTGTCTGAGGCTCCTTCTGGGACTGGACGAGTGAGTTTTTCACACTTCCCACCCTTCCTTTTGCCAAGGGATTTTGCTACATGGCATCAGGGACCTTGATAGTGTAGAGTCATAGAATCATGGAGTCGTTTAGGTCGGGAAAGACCTTCAAGATCATAGACTCCAACCATTAACCCTATTCTACCAAGTCCACCCTTAAGCCATATCTTCAAGCACCACACCTACATGGCTTTTAAACACACCAAGGGATGGTGACTCTACTATCTCCCCAAGCAGCCTGTTTCAATGCCTGACAACCCCTCAGTGAAAAAAAACCAACTTCCTAATGTCCAGCCTAAACCTCCTGTGATTCACCCCGAGGTGAACACCCTTTTGTTCTATCAATAGTTGCTTGGGAGAAGAGACCCACACCCACCTCATGACAACCTCCCTTCAGGCCCCTCAGTTTAGGAAGGATGTTGAGTTGCTGGAAGGTGTCCAGAGAAGGGCAACAAAATTGGTGAGGGGTTTGGAGCACAGCCCTGTGAGGAGAGGCTGAGGGAGCTGGGGTTGCTTAGCCTGGAGAAGAGGAGGCTCAGGGGAGACCTTATTGTTGTCTGCAACTACCTGAAGGGAGGTTGTAGCCAGGTGGGGGTTGGTCTCTTCTCCCAAGCAGGCAACCAGCACCAGAACAAGAGGACACAGTCTCAAGCTGCACCAGGGGAAGTTCAGACTGGATGTTGGGAAGAAGTTCTACAGAGAGAGTGTGATTGGCCATTGGAATGTGCTGCCCAGGGAGGTGGTGGAGTCACCATCACTGGAGGTGTTTAGGAGGAGACTTGATAGGGTGCTTGGTGCCATGGTTTAGTTGATTAGATGGTGTTGGATGATAGGTTGGACTCGATGATCTCAAAGGTCTCTTCCAACCTTGTTAATTCTATTCTATTCTATTCTATTCTATTCTATTCTATTCTATTCTATTCTATTCTATTCTATTCTAGTCTAGTCTAGTCTAGTCTAGTCTAGTCTAGTCTAGTCTAGTCTATTCTCAGAGCAAGAAGGTGTCCCCTCAGCCTCTTTTTCTCTAGTCTAAACAGCTTCCTCAGCTGCTCCTCAGCAGATCTGTTCTCTAGGTCCGTCATCAGCTCTATTGCTCTTTTTTTTGGACCTGCTCCAGCACCTCAATGTCTTTCTTGAAGTGAGGTGCCCAGAACTGAACACGATGCCCTGGGTGTGCTTTTACTAATGCAGAGTGCAGATTGTCCTCTTCTAGAGGCGGAATGGGATGCTGTGCTGGGGGTACCTGCCTGTTAGTGGCTGTGCTGAGAACTTGCCTGTTTGTTGCACTCAAGTCAGGGGAGAAGCACACAGAGCTATTGGTGTTTCCCAGCTGGCATGGTGTATTTCACAAACAAAAAGTGAGGAAGAGCTGCCAGCAGCCCTCGAGGAAGGGCAGAGAGGAGATGTGGAGATGCGAGGGAAACCTCCTGAAAAGGTCAGTCAGGGATCATTCCCACAGCTGACATATGGCTTGTAAAGCTTGGCTAGGGAGTGGCATCTCACTGCCTCTCTAAACACAGATCTCAGAACATGACATTTAGTAAAGTGAGTAAAACCTCCCATGTGAGCTGGGGAGGTGGCACCCCCTTTCTGCTGAAAGTGAAGATGATTTCCCCAAATTCATCCCTGAAACCATATCTGAGGGATGCCATGAGATTCCCACAGTCCTGCCTTCCAAGCCTCCAGTCAAGCTACAGCCTAACCATATTTTCAGAGAGCTTGCTGAGCTATCTTCTGCCTATTCAATCCCAAGAAGGCCAATGACATCCTGGCCTGCATCAGGAACAGTGTGGCCAGAAGGAGCAGGGAAGGCATTGTGCCCTGTACTCAGCACTGGTTAGGCCACACCTTGAGTCCTGTGTCCAGTTCTGGGCCCCTCAAGTTTAGGAAAGATGTTGAGTTGCTGGAAGGTGTCCAGAGAAGGGCAACAAAGCTGGGGAGGGGTTTGGAACACAGCCCTGTGAGGAGAGGCTGAGGGAGCTGGGGTTGTTCAGCCTGGAGAAAAGGAGGCTCAGAGGAGACCTTATTGCTCTCTGCAACTACCTGAAAGGAGGTTGTAGCCAGGTGGGGGTTGGTCTCTTCTCCCAGGCAACCAGCACCAGAACAAGAGGACATAGTCTCAAGCTGCACCAGGGGAGGTTTAGGCTGGATGTTAGGAAGAAGTTCTACACAGAGAGAGTGATTGCCCATTGGAATGTGCTGCCCAGGGAGGTGGTGGAGTGACCATCACTGGAGGTGTTTAGGAAGCGACTAGATGGGGTGCTTGGTGCCATGGTTGATTAGATGGTGTTGGGTGATAGGTTGGACTTGATGATCTCGAAGGTCTCTTCCAACCTGGTCAATTCAATTCAATTCAATTCAATTCAATTCAATTCAATTCAATTCAATTCTATTCTATTCTATTCTATTCTATTCTATTCTATTCTATTCTATTCTATTCTATTCTATTCTATTCTATTCTATTCTATTCTATTCTATTCTATCCTATTCTATTCTATTCTATTCTATCTATTCTATCCTATCCTCTGTCCCTAGGACAGACCCCCTTCACAACTCATTCTCTGTCCATTTTTCTGGACACAGAAAAAGGATGACGGCAGGAGGTGGGAAAAGCAGGGCCGGGGGGAGGGGTCAGGTGCCTCTCTCCCAAGGTCCAAAGCTGCAGCAGTGTCTCTCTCCTCATTTTAAATCTGCCTTGAAAGATGTGTGACAGAACAAACAGTCCTTGATCTAAAACCTGCCAGCCTTTGAAGAGTCTGTGCTTCAGCCAAGCAGCCGGCAGTTGCTGCTTGAAGAGAGCTGAAAAGCCGCTCTGCAAGCTCTGCAGTTTCATTTCTCTCCCCCTCGAAGCACCAGAGCTGTGCACTAATCAAGCTATTTCTGCTACAAGCTGGGGAGGAAAGAAAGAGAGATTGTTGGTGTTAATGCTATTTTTAAATACTTTGCAGACTCTTGAATAGGATGATGATGGGGGCCGTGCAAGGACCCAGACAGAGACAGATTGATGTGTGGTAAATGCATCTGTTATTCTTCAGCTGGGAGGTGACTCTTGGCAGCGCAACTGCAAAGGTACAGCAAGGAGCTGCTGCAAGGTCTGGGCTTGCAGCCTCCAAGAAGGCTTCAGCTCAGTGCTTCCAGAGCTCTCTGTCTCCTCCCTAGCCATCCACCAGACAGCATCACTGCAGAGGAGCTGCAAGCTTGCGAAAAAAACCCACCTCTGGGAATTTTCTTACAGTTATTGAGTGTGTGTAAGGACTCCTGTGTGTATGGTAGGGGTTGGAACTGACCTCTGGAGACCATCCAGTCCATCTGTCCTGCCAGAGCAGGTTCACCTAGAGCAGCTTGCACAGAAACGTGTTCGGGCAGGCTTTGAATGACTATAGAGATGAAGACTCCACCACCTCTCTGGGCAGCCTGTTCCACTGCTCCACCACCCCTGAAGCAAACAAGTTCTTTCTCACGTCCAGATGGAACATCCTGTGTTCAAGTTTGTGCCCGTTACTGGGGGTTGGTCTCTTCTCTCAGGCAACTAGCACCAGAACAAGAGGACACAGTCTCAAGCTGTGCCAGGGGAGGTTTAGGCTGGAGGTGAGGAGAAAAGTTCTTCACAGAGAGAGTTGTTAGCCATTGGAATGTGCTGCCCAGGGAGGTGGTGGAGTCACCATCCCTGGAGGTGTTTAGGAAGAGACTGGATGGGGTGCTTGGTGCCATGGTTTAGTTGATCAGATGGTGTTGGATGATAGGTTGGACTCAATGATCTCAACTGTTTCTTCCAACCTGGTTAATTCTATTCTATTCTATTATTCTATTCTATTCTATTCTATTCTATTCTATTCTATTCTATTCTATTCTATTCTATTCTATTCTATTCGATTCATTGCCTCTTGTCCTGTCTCTGTGCACCACTGACAAAATACTGGCCCCATCCTCCTGACACCCACCCTTTATATATTTATAAGCACTGAAAAGATCCCCTCTCAGTCTTCTCTTCTCTAGGCTAAAAAGTCCTAAATCCCTCAACCTTTCTTGTTAAGAGAGAAGTTCAAGTCCTTTAATCATCAATCACACTCCTGTGTGGGATAATCTATTTGCCTGCTTCTGCACATACCTTGCACCCTTGGGATGGGGTCTACCCATGACAAGCTGGAGACACTGATTGCCTTTCCCCAGCTCCTACAAAGCAAAATCAATCCTGCCCAGCAGCCAAAGAAATGCAGAACAGAAGGAAGTCTCAAGCTTTGGTCTCACACCAGTAAGAGGGAATGTTCCCAGGTGATGGGGGAGAACAGGATGGGAGCAGAGAGGTGAGAAGGAGTGTTGTAAGACGGAATGTTCCCAGGTGACGGGGGGAGAATAGGATGGGAGCAGAGAGGTGAGAAGGAGTGTTGTAGAGGGAATGTTCCCAGGTGATGGGGGGAGAATAGGATGGGAGCAGAGAGGTGAGAAGGAGTGTTGTAAGAGGGAATGTTCCCAAGTGATGGGGGCAGAATAGGACGGGAGCAGAGAGGTGAGAAGGAGCATTGTAAGAGGGAATGTTCCCAGGTGATGGGGGGAAAATAGGATGGGAGCAGAGAGGTGAGAAGGAGTGTTGTAAGAGGGAATGTTCCCAAGTGATGGGGGAGAATAGGATGGGAGCAGAGGTGATACTGAGTGTTGTACTGATGGAGAAGTTTAAAGAAACCCCAGCTCAGGTGACAAAATCAGATTGAATTTTCCCTAGCCCTAGCAGCAGGTGAGTAACCTGAAGATACAAAATCAGAGCAGCCAGCCTTTCTGGTCTCCCTTAACTGTTGAGCCCCATCCTCTTCAAGGTCTTCATTGACGATCTGGATGAGGGGATTGAGACAGTCATCAGCAAATTTGCACATGACACCAAGTTGGGAGCAGATGTTGGTCTGTTAGAGGGCAGAAGGGCTCTGCAGAGGGACCTCGATCGACTGGACAGATGGGCAGAGTCCAATGGGATGGAATTCAACAAGTCCAAGTGCCAGGTGCTGCACTTTGGCCACAACAACCCCAGGCAGAGCTACAGGCTGGGGTCAGAGTGGCTGGAGAGCTGCCGGACAGAGAGGGACCTGGGGGTGCTGATTGACAGCTGCCTAAACATGAGCCAGCAGTGTGCCCAGGGGGCCAAGAAGGCCAATGGCATCCTGGACTGCATTAGGAATAGTATGGCCAGCAGGAGCAAGGAGGTCATTGTGCTCCTGTACTCTGCTTTGGTTAGGCCACACCTTGAGTCCTGTGTCCAGTTCTGGGCCCCTCAGTTTAAGAAGGACACTGAGACACTTGAAGGTGTCCAGAGAAGGGCAACAAGGCTGGTGAGAGGCCTTGAGCACAGCCCTGTGAGGAGAGGCTGAGGGAGCTGGGGTTGTTTAGCCTGGAGAAGAGGAGGTTCAGGGACAACCTCATTGCTCTCTACAACTACCTGAAAGGTGGTTGTAGCCAGGAAGGGGTTGGGCTCTTCTCTCTAGCAACCAGCACCAGAACAAGGGGACACAGTCTCAAGCTGCACCAGGGGAAGTTTAGGCTGGAGGTGAGGAGGAAGTTCTTCACTGAGAGAGTCATTTACCATTGGAATGTGCGGCTCGGGGAGGTGGTGGAGTCATTGTCTCTGGAGGTGTTCAAGAGGGGACTGGACGTGGCACTTGGTGCCATGGTCTAGTCATGAGGTCTGTGGTGACAGGTTGGACTTGATGATCTTCGAGGTCTCTTCCAACCTTAGCAATACTGTGATACTGTGATACTGAGCCCTTTGTGTGGGGGGCTCCATGTGCACCTGGGGGATGGCACACCAGCACCTCACCCTCTGGAAAAGTTTTGCAGAGGGAAAATGTGTATTTATCTTTTGACTGAGGTATGAGCTGTCCTCTAATGTCAAGCAGAGATTTAGATCTTGATGGCTGATTTCTATAGGATGGCTTAAAAAAGAAAGTCAATCCCTATTGAAATGTCAGCTTTAAGAATAATGTCTATGCCATCCTGTCAGTCTCAACTCTGTTAAATTCAATAAGGCTTTTTCATAAAGGTAAGAAACTGCTTTTATAGGAAGCTGCATCTTAAGTGAGCTATCTGTTGAAAGCACAGGCTGGAGCATCCGTGCCGTTATACTGAACTGATGCAGGAGAAGCTTTTGAAAAGACTGTCCCAGAGACCCTGATCTTGCTGAGGAGGTCACAGAATCATAGAATCAATGAGGTTGGGAAAGACCTCAGAGATCATCAAGTCCAACCTGTCACACAACACCTCATGACTACTAAACCATGGCACCAAGTGCCACGGTTACTCCCTTATTGAACACCTCCAGGGACGGTGACTCCACCACCTCCCTGGGCAGCACATTCCAGTGGCCAATTACTCTTTCTGGGAAGAACTTTCTCATCTCCAGCCTAAACTTCCCCTGGCACAGCTTGAGACTGTGTCCTCTTCTTCTGGTGCTGGTTGCCTGGGAGAAGAGACCAACCTCCCTGCAGGTAGTTGTAGAGAGCAATGAGGTCTCCCTGAGCCTCCTCTTCTCCAGGCTAAGCAACCCCAGCTCCCTCAGCCTCTCCTCACAGGGCTGTGCTTGAGGCCTCTCCCCAGCCTCGTTGCCCTTCTCTGGACACGTTTGAGTGCCTCAATATCCATCTTAAATTGAGGGGCCCAGAACTGCTGCCACTCAGCACACACTGACCAGGGCAGATCTCTCTGTGTGCTGCCACTCCTAACAGCAAATACTAATCTTGCATCGAGGAGGATGCGGAGGGCTCTGCTTTCCGCAGCAGCTCCACTGACAGCTGTGTCAAGTCCTCCTTTTCCAAGGGCAGATCATGACATGTCCTTTGTCTGTTGCCTTTGGGAGGTGGAGGGAGGCTGGGGGGGTGGAGAACAGAGGGCAGTTGTCACCCAGCTCCTTGGCTATATGAGAAAGTGGCTTCTGTTTCTGAGCTTCTCTCCGCTCCACATCTTTCATCGCCGTCGCATTGAACAAGAGTTTCTTTTGTGTGAGGGGGATGACTGGTCCGCAGCAGGGTCAAATAGCGCTGCCTGCACAGCCTGGAACCTGTCTCACACAGTATGGGCTTGTCCTGCAGACACACAATCACCGTCAGTTGTGTGTGCCCCAAGGCTGGCTCTGCTCCTGGCACCAGACACACGGGGGCAGAGTCCATACATCCAGGCGGGGAAGGAGGCAAATGCCAGGGCACTGCTGCCCTCTGCGACATGTGGTGCTGCACCTCTGCAACGTGGGTTGGCTGGACAGGACTTACAGAAATACAGAATTAACCAGGTTGGAAAAGACCTTCAAGACCATCAAGTCCAACCTGTCACCCAACACCTCAGGACTACCTGAACCATGGCACCAAGTGCCACGTCCAATCCCTTTTTGAACACCTCCAGGGACAGTGACTCCACCACCTCCCTGAGCAGCACATTCCAAAGACTAACAACTCTTTCTGGGAAAATCTTTCTCCTCACCTCCAGCCTAAATCTCCCCTGGCACAGCTTGAGGCTGTGTCCTCTTGTTCTGGTGCTGGTTGCCTGGGAGAAGACACCAACCCCCTCCTGGCTACAACCTCCCTTCAGGTAGTTGTAGACAGCAATAAGGTCTCCCTGAGCCTCCTCTTCTCCAGGCTAAGCAACCCCAGCTCCCTCAGCCTCTCCTCACAGGGCTGTGCTCCAGACCTCTCCCCAACCTCGCTGCCCTTCTCTGGACACATTCAAGTGTCTCAAGTCCTTCTTAAATTGAGGGCCCCAGAACATTGTCTAAGCATCACCTTGTGATGCTCTATTTCGAGCTGGAAAGAGAGTTTCATGTTGCAAAAATTACTTAACTGGCCATGCATTACAAGCACTCAAAAATGACAGCTTAAAGGTTGAGTGGCCTTCAAGAAAAAGCCTGGCACTGTGACCTTCCCATTTGCTGGAGTGGCACAATATACCAATCAGCAAGAGTCCTTTGTTCTTCTAGAGACCCTTGAATTTGCAACCTAATATCCTATGCAAGTCCTGGCTTTTCCCATGGGCACATACTTCATCAATACTGATTGGCATGGAAACTGCATTCAGCTCTTTTTTATTGTGTTTTTTTTTTTTCCCCCAGCCATGCCACTCAGCACAGCTGTAATCACTTTGTCCTGAGCAGTGCTCAGGAGGTTTCCAGAGAGAAAGTGAGAAACGTTAAATGCACTGAATCAGTGATGACCAAACTATTCCCCAAGCAGAAACCTGAGCAGGAGTACATTGGAGTGGTGGAGGCTGTCCATCTGGAGGAGGAGGAGGAGGTTAAAGGCTTCAAGGAAAGCATGTTGCAAGGCAAACTGCACCCTGAGCCTCCTCTTCTCCAGGCTAAGCAACCCCAGCTCCCTCAGCCTCTCCTCATAGAGCTTGTGCTTGAGGCCTCTCCCCAGCTTTGTTGCCCTTCTCTGGATACATTCCAGCAACTCAAAATTTTCCCTAAACTGAGGGGCCCAGAACTGGACACAGGACTCAAGGTGTGGCCTAACCAGTGCTGAGTACAGGGGCACAATGACTTCCCTGCTCCTGCTGGCCACGCTGTTCCTGATGCAGGCCAGGATGCCATTGGCCTTCTTGGCCCCCTGGGCACACTGCTGGCTCATGTTCAGCCAACTGTCAGCCAGTACCCCCAGGTCCCTTTCTGCCTGGCAGCTCTCCAGCCACTCTGACCCCAGCCTGTAGCTCTGCATGGGGTTGTTGTGGCCAAAGTGCAGCACCCAGCATTTAGACTTGTTGAATGCCATCATGTTGGACTCTGCCCATCTGTCCAGTCAGTCCAGGTCCCTCTGCAGAGCCCTTCTGCCCTCTAACAGATCAACCCCTGCTCCCACCTTGGTGTTGTCTGCCTTATTGATTCTATGATTCTATGATAAACTTCTTTGCCTTGATAATTTCTGCTCTCTCATCAATGGATTCAGACTTCCCAGACTGCCCATACTCAGCTGCCTGGATGAGCAAGACTTGTGTTGGTCGTTGACACAGTCAGGTGTAACCACATGCACAAGAAAACTGGACAAACAAACACAGCTGAGTGCATATCAACAAAAACCAGCATCCATCCTCATGTGCCTCCTTAACCCACAGCCCAAAGCAGATTCTCTTCTAGCAGAAGGTGACCAAAAGCTTCTGCTGCATTTGTGAGATCTCTTTGCATGCTCTTGCTCAATCTGCAGCTAATGTGCAGAATCCACAGGGATTCATGGCTGCCTCTTATTTAAAGACCAAACAACACCATCAGAGCTGATATCCAGGTCAGCATGAAGAGAAATTGTCTCTCTGACCTTCAAGTCTCTCACACAGGACTTGGCCAGGCTCTTTTCAGTGGTGCCCTGGAGTAGGACAAGGTGCAACAGTCACAAACTGGAACACAGGAAGTTTCATTTAAACATCAGGCAAACTGCCTTTCCTACAAGGCTGCTGGAGTACAGGAGTGGGCTGCTCAGGAAGGTTGTGAAATTTCCTTCTCTGGAGACTTTCAAATGCCTGAGCACACATTCCTGGATGATTTACTCTAGGTGATCCTGCTTTGGCAAGGGTGTTGGACTAGAGGATCTCCAGAAGTTCCTTCCAAACCCTACAGTTCTGTGACTCTGTGACTTTGCAGCTACAAATCCAGAAAACTAGTGGCATGCTCAAACTCACATCCAAGCACTAACCCAGAGAGCCAGTGGGGACCAAGCACAGACAAGTGCAGTGCTACAGACTGGGGACAGAGTGGCTGCAGAGCAGCCAGGAGGAAAGGTATTAGATATTGCTAAGCATTGATAATATCCCCTCTCAGTCTGGGGACCTGGGGGTACTGGGTGACAGCTGGCTGAACATGAGCCAGCAGTGTGCCCAGGTGGCCAAGAAGGCCAATGGCATCCTGGCCTGCATCAGGAACAGTGTGGCCAGCAGGAGCAGGGAAGTCATTGTGCCCCTGTACTCAGCACTGGTTAGGCCACACCTTGAGTCCTGTGTCCAGTTCTGTGCCCCTCAGTTTAGGAAAGATTTTGAGTTGCTGGAAGGTGTCCAGAGAAGGGCAACAAAGCTGGGGAGGGGTTTTGAGCACAGCCCTGTGAGGAGAGGCTGAGGGAGCTGGGGTTGCTTAGCCTGAAGAAGAGGAGGCTCAGGGAGACCTTCTTGCTCTCTACAACTACCTGAAGGGAGGTTGTAGCCAGGTGGGGGTTGGTCTCTTCTCCCAGGCAACCAGCACCAGAACAAGAGGACACAGTCTCAAACTACACCAGAGGAAGCTTAGGCTGGAGCTGGGGTTGCTTTGAGGTCTTTTCCAACCTTATTGATTCTATGATTCTAATGTGACAATGCCATAGGGAGCCTCACAAAGCCTTCTAGACCCCTGGACAATCCTCTACATGAATTATGCTCATGCTGATGGGTTGCCTTTAAGAACAAGAGGCATTTTCAGCCAGCTTGGAAGATGTGGAAATACTCTCTGTGCAAAGAAACGGGATGAGCTCATGAACACTGATATGGAATTCCCTTCCTTTCCATCCTCCTCCATCTGTTGACCTCATCTCAGTGCTGAAGAGGCCACTCTGCGTGGGAGATTCAAATGGCAACCCAGACTTTGGGCTCATTTGGCTCTCAGCACCTCACCCACACAGATCCTGCCAATAGTCATTATTGTGATGTCTTCAGAGCTACTTCTAGTGAGAAACATTGGGAGAAAAATGATAGGTGCATGTCATGTAGCGTAATGTGTTGACACCAAGCACACCTCCTATCCCCTCCTTATTTCTGTCTTACCTGTGATGAAAGGCCTCCTAATTGCTGTAGTGCCCATCTCAGAATCAGCCAAAGGACAGGCCAGGGACAGGGAAGAAGCATGAATGTATAAAGGCTCCAGGTATATGTGCATGCAGGTGTGCCCATACATCCACATGTGTGCACACCAGCACTGCACACCAGTGCTACTCAAAAAGTAAAGTTGATGTTAACTCCTCAAGCAAGTCATAGAATAGAATAGAATAGAATAGAATAGAATAGAATAGAATAGAATAGAATAGAATAGGATAGACAGGACAGGACAGGACAGGACAGGATAGGATAGGATAGGATAGGATAGGATAGGATAGGATAGGATAGGATAGGATAGGATAGGATAGGATAGGATAGGATAGGATAGGATAGGATTAACCAGGTTGCAAAAGACCTTTGAGATCATCGAGTCCAACCTATCACCCAGCACCATCTGATCAACTAAACCATGGCACCAAGCACCCCATCCAGTCTCTTCCTAAACACCTCCAGGGATGGTGACTCCACCACCTCCCTGGGCAGCACATTCCAATGGCCAATCTCTCTTTCTGGGAAGAACTTCTTCCTAACATCCTCTAGCCTAAACCTCCCCTGGTGCAGCTTGAGACTGTGTCCTCTTGTTCTGGTGCTGGTTGCCTGGGAGAAGAGACCAACCCCCACCTGGCTACAACCTCCCTTCAGGTAGTTGTAGAGAGCAAGAAGGTCTCCCCTGAGCCTCCTCTTCTCCAGGCTAAGCAACCCCAGCTCCCTCAGTCTCTCCTCACGGGGCTGTGCTCCAAACCCCTCCCCAGCTTTGTTGCCCTTCTCTGGACACCTTCCAGCAACTCAGCATCTTTCCTGAGTCATGCTTCATCCTTCACCTGTCTTTGCAGGTCTAATTTTGCCAGGCAAAACTAATATTGTCAATAGGACATCACTATGCAACACTGACCTAAGGTGATCCTGCTTTAGTAGGGGGATTGGGCTAGATGATTTCCAGAGATCCCTCTACCATTCTGTGCGTGTGACAGAGCTAAAACTCAATGAGGAAGCAGATTACACATGTACTTCTGTATCCTTTAAGGCTTGAATGTACTGGGAATCTGAGTAGTGTGGCAATAGAATCAGAGTTATTGCTCTAGCTATGTTATTTTAACTCCCTCTTGTGCCTAATCTATTCTGGAATAAGAGTAATTACTCCAAAGTAAGAAAATGCTTTTATTCTAGAACAGTGTTTCCCTGAGGGTGACTTATACTAAGAGCAGAGAATGAACTAGTTTTTCCTGCCTTACCAAACTTCAGGATGCAAAACATTGCCTTCTGATCTGCACTGGAATAAAAATTGGATTCTTTGGAGATTTTAGTGGGGGACATAAATCAAAGGGGTCAGGAAGTGCTCCTTAGCAGCCAGCTGATCAGTGTCCACTCTGGGTAGAGGCTCCACAGCTCGAGGTCCCTGGAGGTGTTTTTAGAGCAGGCTGGATGAGGCTCTGGCCAGCCTGATGTAGTGTGGGGTGTCCCTGCCCATGGCAGGGGGTTGGAACTAGCTGATCCTTGTGCTCCCTTCCAACCCTGACTGATACTATGATACTATGATAGCCTGATTCCTGGGTGAATTCCATGTACTTGGAAATCCTACTTAGAGAGAAGTGTCCTGGAAACACTTGAGTATAAGAAGTGTGTGCTCTGACTCCTAGGGTGTCTCTTTTTTATTGTCACTCTTATTTTATTTATTTTTTCCAGTTGCAATGTGCCTGTCCTTGAGCAAAGTTCCATCTCTGGCCAAATCAGTTGGTTATTTTCCAATGCAACCCTGGTTTGTTAAAAAATTCATGACCAGCCTTAGTAGTATTAGCATAGATTTAATGGTATAATTATCTAACTATAGTTATGCTGGGCAGTTCCCTGAGGTACCAAAGCTCTAAGCTCATTTTTCTCCTGTGCAGGCAAGCTCAAATGATAATGCAAGTCAAGTAATCCCCTCCCCTGAACATCAGCATCTCAGCTCTCCCCTGAAATTAGCCTTGCTAGAAGTAGCATTTACATGATCCTGCCTCTGCCCATCCTTCCTTGCAGCCCTCTGCCCTGCCCCACACGTATCACAGAATCACAGAATGGTAGGGGTTGAAAGGGCCCTCTGGAGATCACCTAGACCAACCCCCCTGCTAAAACAGGTTCATCTAGAGCAGGTTGCACAAGAACATGTCCAGGCAGGTTTCAAAAGTCTCCAGAGAAGGAGACTCCACAGCTTCTCTGCACAGCCTGGTCCAGTGCTCTGCTCAAGTAAAGTTTTTCCTTAAGTTTGAGTGCAACCTTCTGTGCTCTAGTTTGTACCCACTGCCCCTTGTCCTGTCACTGAGCACCACTGGAAAGAGCCCAGCCCAATCCTCACAACCTCACCTTTTAGATATTGCTAAGCATTGATAATATCCCCTCTCAATCTGCTCTTTTTCTGGGCTAAAGTGTCCTACGTCTCTCAGCCTCACTTCAGGGTGTCCCTGCCCATGGCAGGGGGTTGGAACTAGCTGATCCTTGTGGTCCCTTCCAACCTTAACTGATACTACGATACTATGATTCTATTCTATTCATAGGAGAGATGCACCAGCCCCCTCATCATCTCTGTGGCTAACATCTTTTGTGATGTGGGATCCTCCTGAGGTTTCAGTAGCACTTCACCTTTCTAGTATGCAAAGTCCCCACCCGTTGCAGGGCTTTATGTCCCTTGCTCTCAGTCTGCAGCACTGCCAGCACCCAGGACTGCTCTCAGGCTTGGTGACCTTGAAGCAGCAAGCGCTGCTCCCCCATCACCAGCCCACCTGCCAGCCAGCTCGCCTCTGCCTTCCCACTGCATCCTCCCCCTCCACAGGCACACTTGAAGCTCGTTGTAGCATCTGCTGCCCTCTCATTTGGAGTCTCACAGGGAACGCTGCTGCCCTCAGCTAACTGTCAGTATTTATCATGACATCCCATTAGCACAATCCACACTAATGACTGTGAAAGATGCATCCATTTCCATTTTCTAAAGGGCTTCTGCTGGCTGAAATCCAGCCTCAGGGTGAGGTTGGGGAGGGTAGCAGGGGGACAAATCTTCGTGTTGACAGAGCAAAGCGTGCACATCATTACCAAGTGCTCTTCTCTCCAGGGGCTCAGCAGCTGTCAGAGAGCGAGTGAGGGATTCCTCTCCTGGCATCTCAGTGCTCTGTCCGGGCACGGTAAGGTGTGAGCTGGCCGGGAGAGATGGGGGATCTCCTGCTTATTGGCATCTGCATGGACAGTGCAGCTTTCCAGTAGACCAGACTGCAATTATCCAAAGCTGCCACTTCTCTCTGAGGTGTGTGGTAAGAGTTAAATCTGCAGTCAAATGCCCAGTGTGGAGGAGCCAGGAGCCAGGATGCAAGATAGCCATGGTTTAGTTGATTAGATGGTGTCGGGTGATAGGTTGGACTCGGTGATCTCAAAGGTCTCTTCCAACCTGGTTAATTCTATTCTATTCTAAACATTATGTTTAATAGTAAGCAGCCCCTTAGAAAGGGAGTGTATGTGGTGGGGAAAGGGGGCAGGACTGGGGAACCATGATGCAGCCTTTCCCTACCCTCCTTAGCATTCTGTTCACCCCAGATGTGCAGGTGTCTGCTCCTGTGGTCTATCTCTATATGGTCCCACTTTGATTATTCCTCCTCAAGTGGTCCCCAGTAAGGAAGCAGTCACTGCTCTCAGACATCTGGCACCCTTCTCCTACTCCTTTCAAACACCACCTAAATCCAAAGCCTGTTTATGTCCCTTTCATCTGACTGAGTGGGACTTCACTGCAAAGGAACCAAGTGGCTTGACTAACACTCTTGCCTGAAAAGACAAAATGGGTGTGTAGGAGATGTTTCTTGCTGTGCTGTGTCATTCTAGGTAGAGATCAAGTAATTTCTATTACAATGAGACAAGAAAATAAGGGTTGTGCTCTTGCAGCAATCCCTAGTGGATGTTTTGGTGCAGGTGAAGGCAGAGGAGCGTGTGTGGTGGGCAGAAAGAAATGTAGTGTCACTGTTATTTTCTTAGGACCCAGTGTAATTTTTTCCTTGCCCCTCTCATGTCCTGACTCCAAAACCTCCCACCCACCGGCACAGATCACTCTGTGTTACCCAGCACAGAGGCCACCATACAAACGAGACAAAGCAGAGAAAGCTTCCGTCTCTACCCACAGGGAACTTTTCCATGACTCAGTGCAACTTTAGCCACACCACTTTCCTGACACAGAGTTGGAAATACCCTCTTTTCCTCCTACTTGTGCCAGCTTGTCTCCCTGTCTCCTTAGCAGCCTTGCCCTTTAGCTATTGATGAATGGCCGTGTTTGCTTTTGGTTATCTGTTATCTCGCAGATATAGATTTAACTTCTGTAATACTTGCTGTACATTTGACCTTTTAGCTCTCTGACTGGTCTGATCATTTTTCTCTGATCTCCAGTTGCAGAAATTGCCAGCAGTGCTACAAGTAAACAGCTTATGTAAACTCCTGCCAGAGTCAGATTCCACACACACACCCCCCAAACCTTTCTGAGATGCCTAAAGCAACAAGGACCACTTTCAGCAAGATTTTATATTAAAACCTTCTGTTTAGTGGATGCTTCCTCTCCCTAGGACCTATGCTGTTACCAGAAACATTTCACATATCTTCTATTTGCTGAGTATGTGCTAGCAATATTTTAGCCTTGACTTCTTAAAATGAATCCCATCTGGACATTTCTTGCTGAGGTTTCCAATCTCTCTCTCTCTCTCTGTTCCTTGTTTGCTTTGGTCTTCATTATTTCATCCCCAAGGATCCAAGAAATGGTTCTCCACTCCTCCTTTGATGTCTATACTTGTCTCCACTGCCTGTATGCTCTCCTTTTGCATTTTAATTCATTGAGAAGTTCCAAATGGGCCTTGTGCTGAAATACCCAGTTTTCCTGCTCAATAAGACTGTTTGTTTCTAAGCTCTCAATCATTTTGCTTTAAGAATCAGGCAGGCAGGCCCCCTGGGTATCTTAACCTCTCACGGCAGCTTCTCGAGTGATTCCGCCTAGAAAATTCTCTTACAAGAAGGCCAAGTTTGTGAAAGTCCAGGGTAAGAACCGCAGTTTACCTTCCCATCCGTCCTCTAGGACTCAAACTCAATTATTGTATGGTTACTGTGGTCCAAACTACTCTCTGTGGTCATATCCACCACCATGCTTTCCCTCTTTGTGAGCAGGAAGACGAGCTTTGTTCTGCCGTTGTAGTGCTTTGAGATTCCAAGGAATCATAGAATCACCAAGGTTGGAAAAGACCTCAGAGATCATCAAGTCCAACCTGTCACCACAGACCTCATGACTAAACCATGGCACCAAGTGCCACATCCAATCCCCTGCTGAACACCTCCAGGGATGGTGACTCCACCACCTCCCTGAGCAGCACATTCCAATGGCCAATCACTCTCTCTGTGTAGAACTTCTTCCTAGCATCCATCTTAAACCTCCCCTGGTGCAGCTTGAAACTGTGTCCTCTTGTTCTGGTGCTGGTTGCCTGGGAGAAGAGACCAACCCCCTCCTGGCTACAACCTCCCTTCAGGTAGTTGTACAGAGCAATAAGGTCACTCCTGAGTCTCCTCTTCTCCAGGCTAAGCAACCCCAGCTCCCTCAGCCTCTCCTCACAGGGCTGTGCTCCAAACCCCTCCACAGCTTTGTTGCCCTTCTCTGGATACATTCCAAATAGATGTATAGTAGATACATCAGGCCCTAAGAAGGAGTAGAAGCAGGTGAATGGAGCTCAGGTGAGTTTTGTTCTACAGTTTGGGTGTCCAGGGGGAGGTTGTGCAGGATCTAGCACTACCTTCTCCATTTGACATATTGAATGGCTGACAGCTTAAGTCCCTCTGGACCTCTGTTCAGTGCTAAACCCCAAACACTTCCACCACAGGTTAGAGATAAGAGAGAGAAGCTTGGAGTGGGAGGTCTCAGGCAAAAGCAGCTAGGCAGGATGGCCAATAAAATGAGTCAGGCTGGCAGTGAGGAAGACCTTTCTTGGTACTACCTGCAGCTGAAGATAGACTACTAGCAAAATGACAAGAGGTGTTTGGGCTGAACAGGGGAAGATGGAATGGAGCAGTCTGAGGAGAATCTTTGAAGTTGATTCATTATGACTCTGGCCTGGGTGAAATCCCAGGAAGCTCTGCACTGTGCTTCAGAGGTGGGGAAAAAACAGACCCTCCCCTTTCAAATTTCTGTTGGTGGATGCACACAGCCATGGGGGGAGGGGGGCAATGCAGACAAAGGGACAGCTGGTAGGAAGCACTCACAGCCTCAACAAGTCTGGCAACGTGTTTGCATGTAGGAAAAGGCAAACTAATGCAGGGCAATGCATGACACCGCAAGACATGCTGCTGCCCACAAACAGTCCTCCAGACCTTGGGAGAAGAAAGGAAGCAGCACAGCTGGTGGTGTCTACAGCTAATAAAATCAGGCCTTTTCTGTCTCTTCATAGCACTTGGTGCTTCCCAAGAGCTAATTTTGTGCTTTGAAGCACCACTTACCCTCTGCTTCAGCTGGATCTGCCAGATCTGCCAAACAGAGCCTGATACATTACCATAGCAGACCTTGCCAATGTGTAAGAAATATTGCCCTGGGGTAGCGTTGCAAATGCGAGTCTGCTTTGCCCACCTCTAAAAGGCCACACTGCTCCCTGGACCCTGGGGCCACCAATGGGCTTCCAGCATGTCATGGATCTATTTGGACAACCCAGAGTGGAGCAGATAGCAGCCTAGGTAGAGGACATGATTTCTTAAAGAACTAATTGAAGCAAAGTTTACTCCCAGTGAAATTAGCTCAGAGATAGTCAAAGGGGAGATGACTGTCAGCCTTCTTTATCTTTCCTGATAAGCATAAAGAGAGACATCATTTAAATATAGAAAAGAAGAAAAGAATAGAATAGAATAGAATAGAATAGAATAGAATAGAATAGAATAGAATAGAATAGAATAGAATTAAGCAGGTTGGAAGAGACCTTTGAGACCATCTAGTCCAACCTATGATCCAACACTATCTAATCAGCTAAACCATGGCACCAAGCACCCCATCCAGTCTCTTCCTAAACACCTCCAGTGATGGTGACTCCACCACCTCCCTGGGCAGCACATTCCAATGGACAATCTCTCTTTCTATGAAGAACTTCTTCCTCACATCCAGACTTAACCTCCCCTGGTACAGCTTGAGACTGTGTCCTCTTGTTCTGGTGCTGGTTGCCTGGGAGAGGAGACCAACCCCCACCTGCCTACAAGCTCCCTTCAGGTAGTTGTAGACAGCAAGAAGGTCACCTCTGAGCCTACTTTTCTCCAGGCTGAACAACCCCAGCTCCCTCAGCCTCTCCTCACAGGGCTGTGCTCTAAACCAGCTTTGTTGCCCTTGTCTGGACACATTCCAGCAGCTCAATATCTTTCCTGAACTGAGGGGCCCAGAATTGGACACAGGACTCAAGGTGTGGCCTAACCAGTGCTGAGTACAGGGGCACAATGACCTCCCTGCTCCTGCTGGCAACACCGTTCCTGATGCAGGCCAGGATGCCATTGGCCTTCTTCGCCACCTGGGCACACTGCAGGCTCATGTTCAGCCTACTAGCAACCAGCACCCCCAGGTCCCTCTCTGCCTGGCTGCTCTCCAGCCACTCTGACCCCAGCCTGTAGCACTGCATGGGGTTGTTGTGGCCAATGTGCAGAACCCGGCACTTGGATGTGTACAATCTCCTGCCCTTGGACTCTGCCCATCTGTCCAGCCTGTCAAGGTCCCTCTGCAGAGCTCTCCTACCCTCTTACAGATCAACTCTTGCCCCCAGCTTGGTGTCACCTGCAAACTCACTGATGATGGACTCAAGGCCCTCATCCAGATCATCGATAGGGATATTGAAGAGCATGGGGCCCTGTAGCTGATGGGCACCGGGAAAATCGAAGTAGTTCTTAAAGCTGGAGTGCAGAGGAGGTGCTGAATTCCTAGCTTCAAGATGCAGTCTTGGGGGGTAGAAGGTTATCATCAGCCATCTATTTTTAAATTCCTGCTTATCCCTGTGTCCTTCTGACCAATTTGCTGAAGAAAAGCCAAGAAGAAGTAAATTAGACGAAAGGATGTCAGTGCACCTTTGATGCAGGAAAAGAAGCCCTGAGCCTGGAGCCAATGTTGATAAGCTCTGATTTTAGGAGACCATTTATAGCACAAATATATATGACCAAAATAGGACTGAGAGCAGTAGCCAAGAGGACGACACGAAGAACACTGTGTTTTATATAAGGAAGAAAATGTGCCCTTTGGGGGCCAGAGTACAGTGCTGGAGAAAGGCTGGCTGTCAGTAATGCAGTTCTGCAGAGCCTTCAGGTCTGTGCTTGCTGTAATTGAGGGGTCAGCATCCTCCAGCATCCTTAGATGCACAGACAGAGAAGGATGTCATACAGCCAGACGCCGCTCGGTTTCACGGTCCCGAGGTAAAAGAAACCAAACGAGCAGCCGTGGGGAGAAAAATGGTTCATCCTGGGGAGGATGTAATCCATGCACCCTGTGCAGAGGGAGGGAGGTTGAGCTGGCTGTCCATGGTGGCAGTGGATTTTTCCTTCCCCAAAAGTGTAATAGCCCTGCTGAGAAGCCGGTAGGTTAAGCGTGCTGGCAGGCAGCCGGATAACGGAAAGCTAATTGCTCCGCTGGCTCCTGTGTAGCCAGCCCTGAGAGAAAGGGAGGAGGAAGTGCTAGCTCTGGGGTGGGGAAATATTTGTGCTGCTTCTACAAGGAAATTATTCTGATTTTACTTTTTTTTTCTTGAGATAAAGCTGATGGCCATTGCTCAGGGGGAGAATACATAAATTGATAAATCACAGCTGATTGTATGAAGGCAGATCTAACACCAAGCTCTGCCAAACACTAGCACACAAGCACACACCTGACTGCTTAACATCAACAAGGAGTCTTCTTTTTACTCACAGCAGTAATTGTAGACCTGACCCTGTGTTACAGTATCACAGCATCACCAAGGTTGGAAGAGACCTCGAAGATCATCGAGTCCAACCTGTCACCACAGACCCCATGACTAGACCATGGCACCAAGTGCCACGTCCAGTCCCCTCTTGAACACCTCCAGGGATGGTGACTCCACCACCTCCCTGGGCAGCACATTCCAATGGCCAGTTACTCTTTCTGGGAAGAACTTTCTCCTCACCTCCAGCCTGAACTTCCCCTGATGCAGCTTGAGACTGTGTCCTCTTGTTCTGGTGCTGGTTGCTAGAGAGAAGAGACCAACCCCTTCCTGGCTACAACCTCCTTTCAGGTAGTTGTAGAGAGCAATGAGGTTGTCCCTGAACCTCCTCTTCTCCAGGCTAAACAACCCCAGCTCCCTCAGCCTCTCCTCACAGGGCTGTGCTCAAGGCCTCTCCCCAGCCTTGTTGCCGTTCTCTGGACACCTTCTAGCAACTCAAAATATTTCCTAAACTGAGGGGCACAGAACTGGACACAGGACTCAAGGTGTGGCCTAACCAGTGTAGAGTACAGGGGCACAATGACCTCCCTGCTCCTGCTGGCCACATTATTCCTAATGCAGGCCAGGATGCCATTGGCCTTCTTGGCCACCTGGGCACACTGCTGGCTCATGTTCAGGCGGCTGTCAATCAGCACCCCCAGGTCCCTCTCTGTTTGGCAGCTCTCCAGCCACTCTGACCCCAGCCTGTAGCTCTGCATGGGGTTGTTGTGGCCAAAGTGCAGCACCTGGCACTTGGACTTGTTAAATGCCATCCCATTGGACTCTGCCCATCTGTCCAGTCGGTTGAGGTCCCTCTGCAGGGCCCTTCCACCCTCTGACTGACCAACATCTGCTCCCAACTTGCACCTAGCTCTGTCACTGCCTCCAGCTCTAACTCACAGGCAGGAAAAGCAGCTCAGCAAAGGGAGGCTGTTTGCCCACAAAGGTCACACAGAGTCAGTGTCAGAGTTTAACACGGGAACTTCTGCCTGTATCTTCTCCTCAAACCCACTCTCAGGCCCTGGATAGGATTTCTCTGCTCATCTGAGTCAGGGTATTAGCAGAGAGAGGCCATGAAGTGTCAGTCATTTTACTAATAGGACACTGCTTCACCTGAATGATGCCAGAATTTCCCCTTCCCTGCATTGATCTTCTCCTAAATGACTCAGGAAAAAAAATGACTGTGGAGGAGATGTTGACTAACCAGCCTGGCAGTCTTGATGCAAATGCCCCAAGCAGGCAGGTCTGGGTGACATTGATCTCTCGATGAGAGATTGTGGCAATACATCTGCATAAGGGGCAGCAAGGTTTGATGTATGAAGATAGTTTAAAACAACTCAAGATGTGTGCTGTAGCTTGCCTGAGCAATTCACACCTGCCAAGCGACACCCACACCTCTCATTGTGCCTGTCAGTCTGCCCAAGCCCAGAAGGAAAAAGAAATGTGGGGTTTGTTGGTTGGTCTGTTTGTTTGTTTGCTTGCTACTCCTGTCACTGCCCTTCTGGGTGTTTGTGGAGCAGGTCACCTCCCTTCTCCTGCTGCCCCAGTTTTGCTGAGGCAGCTCTCAAGCCGAGATACTGCATCCTTGTTTAGGAAAAGACTTGATGGGGTGCTTGGGGCCATGGTTTAGTTGATTAGAATAGAATAGAATAGAATAGGATAGAATAGAATAGAATAGAATAGAATAGAATAGAATAGAATAGAATAGAATAGAATAGAATAGAATAGAGTAGAATAGAATAGAGTAGACCAGAGTAGAGTAGAATAGACTAGACTAGACTAGACTAGAATAGAATAGAATTAACCAGGTTGGAAAAGACCCTTGAGATCATCGAGTCCAACCTATCATCCAACACCATCTAATCAGCTAAACCATGGCACCAAGCACCCCATCAAGTTTCCTCCTAAACAGCTCCAGTGGTGGTGAATCCACCACCTCCCTGGGTAGCACATTCCAATGGACAATAACTCTTTCTATGAACAACTTCTTCCTAACATCCAGCCTAAACCTTTCCTGGTGCAGCTTGAGACTGTGTCCCCTTGTTCTGGTGCTGGCTGCCTGGGAGAAGAGACCAACCCCCACCTGGCTACAATCTCTTCAGGTAGTTGTAGACAGCCAGAAGGTCTCCCTGAGCCTCCTCTTCTCCAGGCTAAGCAACCCCAGCTCCCTCAGCCTCTCCTCACAGGGCTGTGCTCCAAACCCTCCCCAGCTTTGTTGCCCTTCTCTGGACATCTTCCAGCAACTCAACATCTTTCCTAATCTGAGGGGCCCAGAACTGGACACAGGACTCAAGGTGTGGCCCAACCAGTGCTGTGTACATTTAGGGTTAGACACTCTCTGGAGAGAGAAGTAACTCCAGAGAAAAGTTGGAGGACAACACAACTGCAAGGAGTTTTAACCTAAGCAATACAGGGGCTTCACAACTTCTATTGCCCTGGTTCTCAGATCCACAGCAGGTTATGCTCCATCTGGAGGTGTTTAAAAGATGTGCAGGTGTGGTGCTGAGGGACATGGTTTTAGTGGTGGACTTAGTAGTGTTAGGCTTGTGGTTGGACTTGATCTTAGAGGTCTTTTCCAGCCTAGATGATTCTATGATCTCAACCCAGAACAGCTCAGAGAGATCTGGCTGGAAGACAGGAGGGGTGGTCCAGCAGCTTGGCTTAGCACTGTATCATTTTCACAGAACTCTGCCTTCAACTCTTCCCAGGAGATTTCATGTGTCTGATTTAGCATCCTAAATAAGATATAAAATATTAATACAAAATTTTACCTCCACCTCAGGGACTTACAAACTGCTCTTGCCATATACCCAAGGCTTTCATTAAATAGGCTGAGGCTGCAGCTGTATTATTCTAACAGGAACAGATCACTTTTTCTGTGTCAGGGCACTTCTGCTGTAGAGATGTGAGGGAGGGAATACAAGAGAAAACAGTATGGAGCAGAAGAGGTGGAGGAAAAGGAGACCTAGGTAACAGAAACTGGAAAGTAGGAGCTGAGGAGAGAAGGATCAGAGAAAAGAGTGAAGGTGTATGATGATGGAGAGGGGGAAAAGGCAGAAGAATGGGGAAAAAAACCCCAAACCAAAATAAATGTGGCAAAAGGATGGAAAAAAAATGTGGCAAAGGAGAAAGGGAAAAGCTTGCTTCTGATCCATAAAGCTAAAGCAAACTCCTGAGGGGGCCAAGAAATTATGCTGGAAATGCTGGGGAACTGCAAATGATTAATAATTAGGAGTTCAGGGTTTTTTTCCCTTTGGCTTTTCCCATTCTTTTCTCTTTGCTCAGGTTGCAGAGAGAAGTTAGCCAGTTTGACCTGCAGAGAGAAGTTAGCCAGTTTGACCTGCAGAGAGAAGTTAGCCAGTTTGACCTGCAGAGAGAAGTTAGCCAGTTTGACCTGCAGAGAGAAGTTAGCCAGTTTGACCTGCAGAGAGAAGTTAGTTTGACCAGCAGAGAGAAGTTAGTCAGTCTGACCTGCAGAGAGAAGTTAGTCAGTTTGACCTGCAGAGAGAAGTTAGTCAGTTTGACCTGCAGAGAGAAGTTAGCCAGTTTGACCTGCAGAGAGAAGTTAGCCAGTTTGACCTGCAGAGAGAAGTTAGCCAGTTTGACCTGCAGAGAGAAGTTAGCCAGTTTGACCTGCAGAGAGAAGTTAGTTTGACCAGCAGAGAGAAGTTAGTCAGTTTGACCTGCAGAGAGAAGTTAGTCAGTTTGACCTGCAGAGAGAAGTTTAGTTTGACCTGCAGAGAGAAGTTTCAGTTTGACCTGCAGAAAGAAGTTAGTCAGGTTGACCTGCAGAGAGAAGTTAGCCAGTTTGACCTGCAGAGAAGTTAGCCAGTTTGACCTGCAGAGAGAAGTTAGCCAGTTTGACCTGCAGAGAGAAGTTAGCCAGTTTGACCTGCAGAGAGAAGTTAAGTTTGACCTAGCCAGTTTGACCTGCAGAGAGAAGTTAGCCAGTTTGACCTGCAGAGAGAAGTTAGTTTGACCAGCAGAGAGAAGTTAGTCAGTCTGACCTGCAGAGAGAAGTTAGTCAGTTTGACCTGCAGAGAGAAGTTAGTTTGACCTGCAGAGAGAAGTTAGTCAGTTTGACCTGCAGAAAGAAGTTAGTCAGGTTGACCTGCAGAGAGAAGTTAGCCAGTTTGACCTGCAGAGAGAAGCTGGTCAGTTTGACCTGCAGAGAGAAGTTAGCCAGTTTGACCTGCAGGGAGAAGTTAGTTTGACCAGCAGAGAGAAGTTAGCCAGTTTGACCTGCAGAGAGAAGTTAGTTTGACCAGCAGAGAGAAGTTAGCCAGTTTGACCTGCAGAGAGAAGTTAGTCAGTTTGACCTGCAAGAGTCATCCTCTGGGCTGACAAGCAGAGGAGCAGCACAGGTACGTGCACTCCTCAAACAGGAGGTGAGGTCCAGTGTCCTCTGGCTAGTGGCCACGAGTACATGGTCTGTCACTGATGGAGATCCCCCTGAACCTGGGCAGTTCTTACCCTCCCTGATTGTGGAGCCTCCTTCTCTGCAGACTATCAAGACCTGCCTGGATGGGTTCCTGCGTGGCCTGCCCTAGGTGGTCCTAATTTGTCAGGGGTGTTGAACTCATTGATCTCCAGAGGTCCCTTCCTGCCCTACCTTTCCATGATCCTGTGATGTGGATTGAGGCACGTTTGGTAGGAATGGCTTGCACTTTTCCCTCTTAGCTTGGCCTTGAGCCATATCAAAATACATTTTGTCTTCAAGTACCTGCTTGCTGCTGAATAAATTTCAAGGTCTGTGACTGCCTTTCCCCCCTTGTATTTACTACTCTGCCAAGCTTTATGTCTCTATAAACTTTACTAGCTGGGGTTTTTTATTTACTTTCAGATCATTAGGCATCAGGCTCAGCTCTGACTGTGGAGCTGTGTGAAATGTTGCAGAAGTGTAGAATGTAATAGAATCATGGAATCATTAAGGTAGGGAAAGGCCTCTAAGATCATCAAGTCCAGCTGTCAATCCAACACCACCATGCCCACTAAATCATGTCCTGAAGTACCACACCGACACATCATTTGAACCCCCTGAGGGATGGTGACTCCATCACTTCCCTAGGCAGCTTGTTTAAATGCTTGACCACTTTATGAGTAAAAATAATTATCCTACTATCAAACCTCAACCTCCCCTAGTGCAACCTGAGGCTATTTCTGCTCATCTTGTCACTCAACACAAGAGGCTGACTTCCACCTCACTACCACCTCCTTTCAGGGAGTGGTAGAGAATGCAGAGGTCTCTCCTCAACCTTCTCTTCTCCAGACAAAATAGCCCCATTTCTGTCAGCCACTCCTCACAAGACCTCTTCTCCAGACCCTTCACCAGCTTCACCGCCCTTCTCTGGACCCACTCCAGCACCTCAGTGTCTTTCTTGTAGTGAGGGCCCCAAAACTGAACCCAGTATTCAAGCTGTGGCCTCACCAGTGCTGAGTACAGGGGCACAAGCATTACCCCAGTCCTGCTTGTCACACTATTCCTCATACATACTGGGATGTTGTTGGCCTTCTTGGCCACCTGGGTACATGCTGGTTCATGCTGAGCCTGTTGATTAACACCCCCAGGTCTTTTTCTGCTGGGCAGCTTTCTGGCCACTCTGCCCCAAGTCTGTAGTGTTGCACAGGTTACTGAGATCTAAGTGCAGACCTTTAGACTAGACTAGACTAGACTAGACTAGAATTAACCAGGTTGGAAAAGACCTTTGAGATCATCAAATCCAACCTATCACCCAACACCATCTAAGCAACTGAACCACGGCACCAGACAGCCCCATCCAGTCTCTTCCTAAATACCTCCAGTGATGGTGACTCCACCACCTCCCTGGGCAACACATTCCCATGGCCAATAACTCTTTCTATGAAGAACTTTGTCTTGCTGAATCTCATACAGTTGGCCTCAACCCACTGATTCATCCTGTCCAGGTCCCTCTTCAGAGCCTTCTTACTTTCAAGCAGATCAACACTCCCACCCAGCTTAGTGTCATCTGCAGACTTACTGAGGGTACACTCAATCCTCTTGTCCAGGTCCTTGATAAAGATATTAAACAAGACTGCCCCCATTTGAAAACCTGTTCTTCCTGAGTACTCTTTTTAGAAGATCACAGCTGTTTATTCTTTATCCATTCATGATGTGCCTTGTAAAATCATCACAGGTCTATTTTTCAATGAGAATATGACATGCTACTGAGTGAACAGAAATCTGTGTCATTATCTTCTTGCACATCCAAGAAAATCTCAATAGGTTTGACATGTTCCCTTGCAGTAAGAACATGTTGATTGGCATTAATCCTGTTCAATATCTTTACTGATGATCTGGATGAGGGGATTGAGTCCATCATCAGTAAATTTGCAGATGACACCAAGTTGGGAGCAGGTTTTGATCTGTTAGAGGGCAGAAGGGCTCTGCAGAGGGACCTGGACTGACTGGACAGATGGGCAGAGTCCAACATGATGACATTCAACAAGTCCAAGTGCTTTGGTCACAACAACCCCATGCAGTGCTACAGGCTGGGGTCAGAGTGGCTGGAGAGCAGCCAGGCAGAAAGGGACCTGGGGGTGCTGGTTGACGGTAGGCTGAACATGAGCCAGCAGTGTGCCCAGGTGGCCAAGAAGGCCAATGGCATCCTGGCCTGCATCAGGAACAGTGTGGCCAGCAGGAGCAGGGAAGTCATTGTGCCCCTGTACTCAGCACTGCTTAGGTCACACCTTGAGTACTGTTCTGGGCCCCTCAATTGAAGAAGGACACTGAGACTCTTGAACGTGTCCAGAGAAGGGCAACAAGGCTGGGGAGAGGCCTTGAGCACAGCCCTGTGAGGAGAGGCTGAGGGAGCTGGGGTTGTTTAGCCTGGAGAAGAGGAGGCTCAGGGGAGACCTTATTGCTCTCTACAACTACCTGAAGGGAGGTTGTAGCCAGGTGGGGGTTGGTCTCTTCTCTCTAACAACCAGCACCAGAACAAGAGAACAGAGTCTCAAGCTGTGCCAGGGGAGGGTTAGGCTGGAGGTGAGGAGAAAGTTCTTCCCAGAAAGAGTAATTGCTCATTGGAATGTGCTGCCCAGGGAGGTGGTGGAGTCCCTGGAGGCATTCAAGAGGGGACTGGACGTGGCACTTGGTGCCATGATTTAGTTAGTCCTGAGGTGTTGGGTGACCTGTTGGACTTGATGATCTCTGAGGTCTTTTCCAACCTTATTGATTCTATGATTCTATTTCTGCTCATTACTTTGTCAGCAGCTGACATCTGGCTCTCTGACCCACCCTTGCTTGGAACAAACTGCTTGCACCTTTTGCTATATTGATACTATATTGTGTTAACACTTTTAATGCTATATTAGCCTTAGTACTCTCCCAGCCTTCTGAGATTTTCCCTCCCTGCCAAGATGTGTTTACTGTTAAGACTGTCTCTAACCAACAGGCAACACAGAGAAAGTTTTAGGTCTCTTGCTTACAAGTCATTCAGGTCTGGAAACATTAAAACAGCTGATCTTAGCAGATGATGTTTAATGACTTCAGACACTAATGGACTTCAAAGTTCTCCTTCATCCTCTTATTACATTTGCTTTGGGTTTTTTAATACAGGTCAGAAGCAGCAGTTAAGTCAGTCTCTCTTTTCCCAATGTATAATAAAACAATATTACCTCCATTACTCATGAACCCATAAAATTGATGGACTTTATTTAGTTCCTAACACACTGAAATGTATCCTTATTGTCCTGAGCTCGACCAGCCACTTGTTTTCAATTTCCCTTTAGTTGTCTTTATCAATTTCTTATATTCATGGCTGGTAATTTATACTGACTGCCATCTCTTTCTTGATGCAGCACAACCCATTTATCGTGCATGTCTTCCCGGTTTCTGATTGCTGCTTTGACTTTGCAGCTGAATAAGGATGCAAGGGATGAATGAGGATGATGAGCTTTCAGCCCAAGCAAGCCTTTGGTTGATTGCAAAGCCACACTTTCATTTCTAACACACTCCTCTGTGAGACCTGCCAATTTTCATTCATCTTTCATGCCTCCTTATTTTTGCCCCCCTCCTATCAATTTTGCTTCTCTTTTTCTTCAACTGTTGAGAAATTAGCTCCTTGCAACTGCCCTCTGTTTGCCCACATTGAATGTAATCATCTCACAGTCATTATCATCTGTAATTTTAGAAACCTTTAAACTCTATCAGCTCCAGCATCCATCCTTCCAATCAAAGCTCCTCAAGACAGGGCTTTCATTTTTTTCCCCCTTCTGCAGCAGGTATGAAGGAAAAAAAAAAGAGGTGCTTAAAGAATAACTCACCTTAATTCTCTGGTTTGATTTAGCAGTCTGGAACATCCTTGTACCAACATGCCTCCTGGGCTTTATTAGGTAACACATCAATCCATATGCATTCGACATCCTTTGGTTCTGCATTATCAATAACTCCATACCAAGTAATGATGTCTTTAATGCAGGACTGCCGCTTCTACCTCTTTTCTCCGCTCACTTGTTCCTAAACTGATTGAATCCATGGGATTTTAACATCCTGCTCATGTCAGTTGTCCCACCAGGTTTCAGCAATGCCAGTTATTATCAAGGAGAATTTCTAATTGCTCGTGTTTGTGAGCGAGTCTCTTCGCGCTGCACCGCGCCGCGAGCAGCCGAAGTGTTCCCGTATCGGCTGCCACATAGGAGCGATGGACCTGGGATGAGCTGAGTTGGATGCTGGTTTGCCATTTCTACACTCTGTGGCTTGACTCTCAGGATGTGGACTATGTGATCTGGTTAGGCCACACCTTGAGTCCTGTGTCCAGTTCTGGGCCCCTCAGTTCAGGAAGGATGTTGAGTTGCTGGAATGTGCCCAGAGAAGGGCAACAAAGTTGGTGAAGGGTTTGGAGCACAGCCCTGTGAGGAGAGGCTGAGGGAGCTGGGGTTGCTTAGCCTGGAGAAGAGGAGGCTCAGGGGAGACCTTCTTGCTGTCTACAACTACCTGAAGGGAGGCTGTAGCCAGGTGGGGGTTGGTCTCTTCTCCCAGGCAACCAGCACCAGAACAAGAGGACACAGTCTCAAGCTGCACCAGGGGAGGTTTAGGCTGGAGGTGAGGAGAAAGTTCTTCACTGAGAGAATTGTTCGCCATTGGAATGTGCTGCCCAGGGAGGTGGTGGAGTCACTGTCCCTGGAGGTGTTCAAGAGGGGATTGGAGGTGGCACTTGGTGCCATGGTCTAGTCATGAGGTCTGTAGTGACAGGTTGGGCTTGATGATCTTTGAGGTCTCTTCAACCTTGGTGATTCTGTGATTCTGTGTTATTCTGTGAGTACATTTGCACAGGGAGGCTTGGGGTGTAACTCATGGTTTGCTGAGAGCTTAGGCAGTGTGAACTGTGGTGCCCATGTCCTGAGGTGCCTCTCTGCAAGAGCACTCACTGAGCACCACCAAAGCATATTGCAACAGAACACCACATTCTTTTTTCTGTTCGTAGTCTTCACTGGGCTGTCAGGGCCTCAGGACTCTGAGGCCTGAAACTTAACAGCCACCTAACACCATATTCTCATCAGCCCAGGGTTTCAACTCCAGAACCCCCTGCCACCATCAGAGACCCCTAAGCTTTTATGGTAAGTATGCTTCTCTTCAGCCACTCTACTGTTAAACCTTTATGCCTTTAACACTGCTGACAATCCAACCATGATTAATATTGTTCAGATGGAACTGAGCTCCTTTTCCATTTTATCATACAGGCAGCAGTATGAAAGGCTGAGGAAACATCTGATGTGCCCCTTCCTCTGATGTATTCTCTTTGAAATGCTCAACTCAGCTGAGAGGTGACCAAGCATTGAGTGAATGATCTGCATTGGAGCAGGCACCTGAGCTTTTCTTCAGCCCAGAGTGACATAAAGTGCTGGTGCTTGGTGACTTGATGCCCACAATGTGTTGAATACAACAGAGAAAGAGATAGAATAGAATAGAATTAACCAAGTTGGAAAAGCCCTTTGAAATCGAGTCCAACCTATCACCCAACAGCATCTAATCAACTAAACCATGCAACAAAGCACTCCATCAAGTCTCTTCCTAAACACCTCCAAAGGTGGTGACTCCACCACCTCCCAGAGCAGCACATTCCAATGGACAATCTTTCTTTCTATGAAGAACTTCTTCCTAACATCCAGCCTAAACCTCCCCTGGCTTGAGCTTGAGACTGTGTCCTCTTGTTCTGGTGCTGGTTGTCTGGGAGAAGAGACCAACCCCACCTGGCTACAACCTCCCTTCAGGTAGTTGTAGACAGCAATAAGTTCTCCCCTGAGCCTCCTCTTCTCCAGGCTAAGCAACCCCAGCTGGTGCTGGGGGCCATGGTTTAGTTGATTGGATGGTGTTGGGTGATAGGTTGGACTCGGTGGTCTCAGAAGTCTTTTCCAACCTGGTTAATTCAATTCAATTCAATTCAATTCAATTCAATTCAATTCAATTCAATTCAATTCAATTCAATTCAATTCAATTCAATTCAATTCAATTCAATTCGATTCGATTCGATTTGATTCGATTCTGTCCTATCCTATCCTATCCTATCCTATCCTATCCTATCCTATCCTATCCTATCCTATCCTATCCTATCCTCCCATCCTATCCCATCCTATCCTATCCCATTCTCTTCTCTTCTCTTCTCTTCTTCTCTTCTCTTCTCTTCTCTTCTCTTCTCTTCTCTTCTCTTCTCTTCTCTTCTCTTCTCTTCTCTTCTCTTCTCTTCTCTTCTCTTCTCTTTCTTCTTCTCTTTCTTCTCTTCTCTTCTCTTCTCTTCTCTTCTCTTCTCTTCTCTTCTCTTCTCTTCTCTTCTCTTCTCTTCTCTTCTCTTCTCTCCGAACCTCTCCGAACCTCTCCTCTCCTCTCCTCTCCTCTCCTCTCCGAACCTCTCCTCTCCCTCTCCTCTCCTCTCCTCTCCCTCTCTCCTCTCCTCCTCCTCTCCCTCTCCTCTCCTCTCTCCCTCTCCTCTCCTCTCCTCTCTCCTCTCCTCTCCTCTCCTCTCCTCTCCTCTCCTCTCCTCTCCCTCTCTCCTCTCCTCTCCTCTCCTCTCCTCTCCTCTCTCTCCTCTCCTCTCCTCTCCTCTCCGAACCTCTCCTCTCCTCTCCGAACCTCTCTCTCTCCGAACCTCTCCTCTCCTCTCCTCTCCGAACCTCTCTCCTCTCCGAACCTCTCCTCTCCCTCTCGAACCTCTCCTCTCCGAACCTCTCCTCTCCTCTCCCTCTCCTCTCCGAACCTCTCCTCTCCGAACCTCTCCTCTCCGAACCTCTCCTCTCCTCTCCGAACCTCTCCTCTCCGAACCTCTCCGAACCTCTCCTCTCCTCTCCTCCTATTCTATTCATTGCAATGCTAGTTGAAAACAAACAGACAAGGGGAGGCAGAAGGGTACATTGTTGGTAGAAATATTTCTTTGAAACTTATGTCTGGATTGCAGAGTTGTCCTCCTGTGGTGGCTTATACTGCAGTTGCCTTGCAGGATGGTGAGTCTGCATGCCAAGTGGGTGCTTCTTGTCTGAAGTCTGTCCACATGATGTCCAAATGATGATGGATTAAACAGTAGCTCTGATGATATAATAATATGCAATAAATCTCGTGCAAGAATTATGCAGGCTGGGAATTTTCACAGTGTTTGTCTTAATGGAAAGAGTCACAAGAAGTGCTGCCTCTACTTTTCCTCTTCCATTTGCTGCTTTATGTTCCCCCTAACCTCACTACTCTTATTTGTCTCCTCTTTAAAGTAAAGGATCACATCCCTCTCAATCTTTATTTAACAGCAGCCTCCCAAGCAGATAATCATTCTTATCACTCATCTCTGAACTTCTTCCATTTCTGCTGCAACCACTTGCTGGCTGGAGACTAGGACTGAGCACAATGTGCCAAGCAAAAGCCCACTATTGATTTATTGAATGGCTTTATGTTTTCAGTAATCTCTTTCATGCACACTTTCTTGCTACTGATGCTAGAAGAGGAAATGGATAAAAATGCCTCTCAAATGCACTGAAATGAAAAATCTCAAGTGCAATCTCTTCCTTCCCCTGGGAAAGTAGCACATCTGACACCCTCTGTGCTGCAGATGCATACATCTTGGCTTCCCAGAGGTGAACTTTTGACTTTCAGTGTGGCTCTCAAAAAAGTCAGCATGCATTGTGTTACTGCACATTTTCAATGCACTTGTCTCTGATTTATAAAGGTGAGGTTTGGTTAGCTGAAAATGTGAACAGCTTTTGTTGGGCTGAGAAAATAGAATGGAATGGAATGGAATGGAATGGAATGGAATGGAATGGAATGGAATGGAATAGAATAGAATAGAATAGAATAGAATAGAATAGAATAGAATAGAATAGAATAGAATAGAATAGAATAGAATAGACCAGGTTGGAAGAGACCTTCAAGATCACCACGTCCAACCTATTATCCAGCACCACCTAATCAACTAAACCATGGCACCAAGCGCTCTATCAAGTCTCCTCCTAAACACCTCCAATGATGGTGACTCCACCACCTCCCTGGGCAGCACATTCCAATGGACAATCTCTCTTTCTATGAACAACTTCTTCCTAACATCCAGCCTAAACCTTTCCTGGTGCAGCTTGAGACTGGGTCCCCTTGTTCTGGTGCTGGCTGCCTGGGAGAAGAGACCAATCCCCACCTGCCTACAACCTCCCTTCAGGTAGTTGTAGACAGCAAGAAAGGTCTCCCCTGAGCCTCCTCTTCTGCAGGCTAAGCAATCCCAGCTCCCTCAGCCTCTCCTCACAGGGCTGTGCTCCAAACCCCTCCCCAGCTTTGTTGCCCTTCTCTGGACACATTCCAGCAACTCAACATCCTTCCTAAACTGAGGGGCTGAATTGGATTAATTCAGGAAAAAAAAAATAAAATAAAGCCACTGACGCTTGATAAGCGGGATGATTAATTAAAAAAAAAGGAATTAATTTATTAATAACAAAATTTCGAGCGTCAAACGTTAATAAACTTATTTACAATTTGTTTAGGTTCGGGTATCCGGTGGGGAATCACTTACACAAAATGTTGGTAATATTAATGATATGAACACTTTAGTTGGAGGAAGGATTTGATCTAGAGGAACTACGCTCTTGATATCAAGCTCAAAGTTGAAGGGAAAGCGAGGAGCCGCAATTCCTGATCCAGTAACAAAGTGGGTTTCCTTTGCTCCCTGGTGGAGCAAAGGCAGAGGGTGAGAAGGAAATTAATGTCCAATATGCCTTATGAAATCGATAATCGGAATCACTTACGAAGCACTATTCAGTCCGGAGATTCTGAATCAGTCCAAGACGTGGTGTTGTGAGCAGCGGTCAGGAAAGTTTGTAATCCAGAACTCTGTTCTCGGTGTAATTTGTAAAGCCAAAGAAAGGGAAAAGGTAGGATCCAAGCACGTTGCCCAGCGTTCAAAGTGAAACTGGAGTACACGTGGTGGATGCTGGTGGAGGATGGGCGAGTAGCACACACACCTCACCGGCTGGCGAGGAGCCGGAATCAAGGAAGAAAAGGGGCCGGGTCACTGAAGAACCCCTCTAGTTAACTGTTTTTTGAAACAAAACTGACCACTGGCAGAAAAATTATTTGTAACTTAGCCAGTCACCTTCTGGGCATCAGCACAGTGGTGAGTGGTCAGGATACCTGCCAAACAGGTTTGGCTGGCTTTTTACTGATACATGTTTTCTTTTGTCTGTCTCCCCTAACTTCTTAGGGCTCTTACTGAAGCCTGTTTTGGGCCTAGTCATGCCCAACCAGGACAGGGGCCCAGAACTGGACACAGGACTCAAGGTGTGGCCTAACCAGTAATGAGTACAGGGACACAATGACCTCCCTGCTCCTGCTGGCCACACTGTTCCTGATACAGGCCAGGATGCCATTGGCCCTCTTGACCATCTGGGCACACTGCTGGCTCATGTTCAGCCTACTATCCACCAGTCCCTCCAGGTCCACTCTGCCTGGCTGCTCTCCAGCCACTCTGACCCCAGCCTGTAGCACTGCATGGGGTTGCTGTGGCCAATGTGCAGAACCAAGCACTTGGAAGTGTTCAATCTCATGCCCTTGGACTCTGCCCATCTGTCCAGCCATATGTCTGGGGGACTGGATGTGGCACTTGGTGCCATGGTCTAGTCATGAGGTTTGTGGTTACAGGTTGGACTCAATGATCTTCGAGGTCTCTTCCAACCTTGGTAATGCTGTGATACTGTGATGTCAAAGAAGGGGATGCTGACTGACTGCACTTTCCCAGCAAGCATTGCTGTAGATGGATTTTAGCATTAGGCATCTGCAACTGTTTTAATGAAGGATCCTTTTCCCATATAAAATACCTGGGTCATCTGTAACATAGTGTCTTAGCCTGCAGAAGAGGAGGATCAGGGGAGACCATCTTGCTGTCTACAACTACCTGAAGAGAGGCTGTAGCCAGGTGGGGGTTGGTCTCTTCTCCCAGACAACCAGCACCAGAACAAGAGGACACAGTCTCAAGCTGCACCAGGGGAGGTTTAGGCTGGATGTTAGGAAGAAATTCTTCATAGAAAGAGAGATTGGCCATTGGAATGTGCTGCCCAGGGAGGTGGTGGAGTCACCATCACTGATGGTGTTTAGGAAGAGACTGGATGAGGCACTTGGTGCTGTGGTTTAGTTGATTCGATGGTGTTGGATGATAGGTTGGACTCGATCTCAATGGTCTCTTGCAGCCTGGTTAGTTCTATTGTATTCTCTTCTATTCTAAAGCAACAGTGCAGACACCCTCAGAGGCAACTTTGGATTGAGTGCTGGCAGCCTTCCTGCTGACTCCGAGTTTTTTCTGCTCCTGTAAGGACTTAAGGATGAAGCTTCCAGATGTATGGGCACTTAGACTCTATCTATCTTGGCATATGCCAGTGTAGATAAAGGAGTATCAGACTATGTGCTGAAGCTGTCTGCTAGAGCCAACTGATAAGAAATAAATGAAAAATATAACTGTCTTCATTATCACTGAGTGTCTTCTAGGCAACCAGCCTCACCCACACTGACCAGAAGCCCAGTCTCACAGAGTGCCTCATGAAAAGGCAGCCAGATGACTTTGCATTCACTTTCTATCCATTGTCTTCTCCAATGTCCAATGCTACAGTTTCTCAGAGCACAGTCATACTGCATGGTCCACTAATTGGTTTAGGACTTAGTTCTAATAAAAATCATAGGCTCATACAATCAATAAGGTTGGAAAAGACCTCAGAGATCATCAAGTCCAACCTATCACCCAAGACCTCATGACCAGCTAAACCATAGCTTCAAGTGCCACATCCAATCCCCTCTTGAACACCTCCAGGGATGGTGACTCCACCACCTCCCTGGGCAGCACATTCCAATGGCCAATTACTCTTTCTGGGAAGAACTTTCTCCTCACCTCCAGCCTAAACCTCCCCTGGCACAGCTTGAGACTCTGTCCTCTTGTTCTGGTGTTGATTGCCTGGGAGAAGAGGTGTTTAAGAGCAGGCTGGATGAGGCTCTGGCCAGCCTGATCTAGTGCAGGGTGTCCCTACCCATGGCAGGGGGTTGGAACTAGATGATCCTTGTGGTGCCTTCCAACCCTGACTGATATTATGATATAATGATACTAAGAGACCAACCCCCACCTGGCTACAACCTCCCTTCAGGTAGTTGTAGAGATCAATAAGGTCTCCCCTGAGCCTCCCCTTCTCCAGGCTAAGCAACCCCAGCTCCCTCAGCCTCTCCTCACAGGGCTGTGCTCCAAACCCCTCCCCAGCTTTGTTGCCCTTCTCTGGACACATTCCAGCAACTTCCCTTCTATGAGTTTGCTAGACATGATGCATTTTAAAGTGAGATAGAGAACCACTCAGTCTGTTATTTGATCTTGTCCATGTTTGTCACCAAAGAACCTGAATATTTAATGGTGAATGCATGCAAATCCTGCAGTGAGACAGCAGGGAAGTGAGGGTCAGTCGGCAGGGTAGTTATCTGCTAGAGACTGTTCCTGTCTGAACAGCTCTTTCATCATCCCATTCTCCTGCTATGTTCAGATGTATTGCTGTGGTGGGAAGAGGAGTAGATAAACAGATGCATAGCTCAGGTAATCAACCATTAATTTGATGGTCAAGTGCAGTCTCCATCCTTGGATGTTTCCAGGATTAGACTGCACAAAAGCCCTGAGCCACTTGGTCTCACCCTGCTTTGAGCAGGGGACTTGAAGATGACCTCCTGAGGACCCTTTCAACCTGAATTAAATTACCATATGATCCTTCCTTCCTTCCTTCCTTCCCTTCCTTCCTTCCTTCCTTCCTTCCTTCCTTCCTTCCTTCCTTCCTTCCTTCCTTCCTTCCTTCCTTCCTTCCTTCCTTCCTTCCTTCCTTCCTTCCTTCCTTCCTTCCTTCCTTCCTTCCTTCCTTCCTTCCTTCCTTCCTTCCTTCCTTCCTTCCTTCCTTCCTTCCTTCCTTCCTTCCTTCCTTCCTTCCTTCCTTCCTTCCTTCCTTCCTTCCTTCCTTCCTTCCCCCTCCCTGCCTTCCTCTCTCTTATTTTTGTTGCTCTGTTTTTAAAGGACTATAATCTACTTTATCTAAGAGCCTCCAGCGCAGTCAGAGCTATCTGACAGACCCTGTTGCCAGGATCCCAAATCAGTGCTTTGATGACAGACCATCTTCACAGCCTGGCATGCTTTCTCAGCTGACTCCAATCTTGCTAGTAGTTTCACTCCTTGCAATGTGTCCTTTAAAAGCATTCCACTCTCGACAAAACCAGAGGGTTTGGGGGGAAAAAAAGGGTATAACCAGGGAGCCTGTGGCTGTAAAATGCACAGCCAGAGGTCGAACTACAATTGATGAGCAGGAAGTATAAACTCCCCTCTCTTTGCCCAAACACATTTACCTTTCATTAGGACTAGCAAAACATGGTGGCTGTTTCCCACATGATGTCCCCACCCAAAACGTACAGCTTCTATTTTTTTGCCCCCCAAAGTTCCTCCCACCCCCAACCTCCTTTCATGTGTTCTGTTTCATGTGGACCATCTTTCTTTTCATCCTATTTAAGTTCTAACTGAGAAATGTTTGTTTAACTCCTCTTCCTCAGCCTAAACAAACAAAAAAGTTGGAGTCGAATCAAGGGCTTCTTCCTCTTCTTCCTCTTCTTCCTCTTCTTCCTCTTCTTCCTCTTCTTCCTCTTCTCTTCCTCTTCTTCCTCTTCTTCCTCTTTCTCCTTCTCCTTCCCCTTCTCCTTCCTTCCCTTCCCTTCCCCTTCCCCTTCTCCTTCTCCTTCTCCTTCTCCTTCTCCTTCTCCTTCTCCTTCTCCTTCTCCTTCTCCTTCTCCTTCTCCTTCTCCTTCTCCTTCTCCTTCTCCTTCTCCTTCTCCTTCTCCTTCTCCTTCTCCTTCTCCTTCTCCTTCTCCTTCTCCTTCTCCTTCTCCTTCTCCTTCTCCTTCTCCTTCTCCTTCTCCTTCTCCTTCTCCCTTCTCCTTCTCCTTCTCCTTATTATTATTATTGTTGTTGTTGTTGTCGTTGTTGCTGTTAAGAATGAAAATGTGAGGGTACAACCCTTTCTCATGAGCATCTGTTGCTTTGAAAACTCAGGTTTTATCCAGGGAGAAAAAGAAAAAAAGAAGGAGGAAAAAGCAAGTCTTTGGTGACCACATTAGCAGCTCACTCTGACCACAATAATAAATGAAACCCTCTGGAAGTAAAAAGAGCCAAGCAGCCTCTTAAAACAGATTGCTGCCTGCGATGGCTTTTTATGGGCTGATGAACTCGGCACAGCAAGCTTCTACATTCTTCTTTTGCAGGAGAGTCTTCCACCTCCAGCTTAGGGCTACTGTGCAATAAAAATCCCTACACCACAGCAGTAATCTCTCTGTGAATGGTTGCAATGCATACAGGGGCTATATATAGTCTGAAATCAGGTTAATTGTCTGTAATAGTGCCCTTCACTCCCTTTGTCAAGTTTATTGTTGCTGAAAGATGTCAGCCTGACAACTGCTGAGACTGAAGTCTCCTGTCTTCCACTTGAAGAGGTGACTCCAAATCTAGGACAGGCTTCAGCAACTTTTCAGAGAATCATTGAGGAGGAAAAGACCTCTAACATCATCAAGTCCAACAGTCAGCCCAAACCCACCACGAAACCACGTCCCATATTGCAATGTCTATGCATTTATGAACACCTCCAGGCGTAGTGACTCCACCACCTTACTGGGCAACTGCCTGACCAACCCTTT
Organism: Picus viridis; assembly: GCA_033816785.1. Classification (NCBI taxonomy): domain Eukaryota; kingdom Metazoa; phylum Chordata; class Aves; order Piciformes; family Picidae; genus Picus; species Picus viridis. The sequence continues at coordinate 11,495,148 of CM066569.1, read as the reverse complement.
CTGACAAGACTAGGTATAAGGCAGACAACATGAGCCAGCAGTGTGCCCAGGCGGACAAGAAGGCCAATGGCATCCTGGCCTGCATCAAGAATAGTGTGGCCAGCAGGAGCAGGGAGGTCATTGTGCCCCTGTACTCAGCACTGGTTAGGCCACACCTTGAGTCCTGTGTCCAGTTCTGGGCCCCTCAATTTAAGAAGGACATTGAGACACTTGAATGTGTCCAGAGAAGGGCAACAAGGGTGGGGAGAGGCCTTGAGCACAGCCCTGTGAGGAGAGGCTGAGGGAGCTGGGGTTGCTTAGCCTGGAGAAGAGGAGGCTCAAGGGGAGACCTCATTGCTCTCTACAACTACCTGAAGGGTGGTTGTAGCCAGGAAGGGGTTTGCCTCTTCTCCCTAGCAACCAGCACCAGAGCAAGGGGACACAGTCTCAAGCTGCACCAGGCGAAGTTTAGGCTGGAGGTGAGGAGAAAGTTCTTCACCAAGAGAGTGATTCGCCATTGGAATGTGCTGCCCGGGGAGGTGGTGGAGTCACCGTCCCTGGAGGTGTTCAAGAGGGGACTGGATGTGGCAGTTGGTGCCATGGTCTAGTCGTGGGGTCTGTGGTGACAGGTTGGACTCAATGATCTTCGAGGTCTCTTCCAACTGTGATACTGTGAACTGTGGTGGCAGATTTGTGATCTGGACAGTTTCTCAAGGGCAGGACAGGACCATCTACAAGAGATGGTTGTTATTAGATAATAGCCACTTATGGTTACTTCTGAGTGAAAGATTTGAGACAGTCATATCATTCTGAAGTCAGAGGCTCCACACTCTTTGGTGTGAATGCAGATTTCTGTATCTTTTTGGCTCTGTGAACTCCTGGTGCAACACAGAGAGTAAGTGACAATGCTGTGGGGTATGCTGTGCGTGGCATAAAGCAACAAGGAGGATAATATCAGGGAAAGCAAGAGGGTAAACAAGAGTTACTGCAGCACAGATGGTATCCTCGCCAACTAGGCAGAGTCCCATAGAAACAGGCAGAGATAGGATAGCCTCAGGCAAGGCAAGGTGATAAATCAAGCCCAGAGTCCCTCCAGAGAGCCAAACCATCCTTTCTACAAGTTGGATCCAGCATCCCTCTGGAACAACAATCAATTTAGGCAGGACAGAACTGAGCACATGTACATGGGCAACATAGACCAGGAGCTTTATTAAGCTCTGCTCTGGGAAGAAGGGCAGAGGGGGCATGAATGGAGGGGCCAGGCAAGCCCTGGGTTTTCAAATGGTTATAAATAAAAGGCAGCCCCATTAAACAGAAAATATGAAGACAGGATTACAGGGAGCTGGCTCATAGAGTCTTGTGTGAATTGATTATTTCTAATTCTTTCTCTTTCTTTCTTTTCTTTCTTTCTTTCTTTCTTTCTTTCTTTCTTTCTTTCTTTCTTTCTTTCTTTCTTTCTTTCTTTCTTTCTTTCTTTCTTTCTTTCTTTCTTTCTTTCTTTCTTTCTTTCTTTCTTTCTTTCTTTCTTTCTTTCTTTCTTTCTCTTTCTCTCTTTCTTTCTCTCTTTCTTTCTCTCTCTCTTTCTTTCTTTCTTTCTCTCTTTCTCTCTTTCTTTCTTTCTTTCTCTCTTTCTCTCTCTCTTTCTTTCTTTCTTTCTTTCTTTCTTTCTTTCTTTCTTTCTTTCTTTCTTTCTTTCTTTCTTTCTTTCTTTCTTTCTTTCTTTCTCTCTTGCTTTCTTGCTTTCTTGCTTTCTTTCTTCTCTGTTTCTCTCTCCTTCCTTCCTTCCTTCCTTCCTTCCTTCCTTCCTTCCTTCCTTCCTTCCTTCCTTCCTTCCTGCCTTCCTGCCTTCCTGCCTTCCTTCCTTCCTTCCCTCCTGCCGTCCCTCCTTCCCTCCTGCCTTCCCTCCTGCCTTCTTTTTCTGCACAGGGTAAAAAGCATCTTTTTGTGCTGGGCTACAGGCAGTAACACATATGGGCACAAAGGCCGCACATTACTCAGCAAAACAGTCACAGGTACAACACAGAACAAAGGGAGAAATCAAGGGCAAGGGGAGAGGAAGTGGTTAGCTGAAAACAACCACAGGAGCCAGTTGTCATGTGTCAAGGCCTAAGTGGATCACCATCAGGAAGGCATTTCTTTCCAAAGTACCTATGAAAACAGAAGACATATCATCAGCTATTTTAGCACATCTCCCTGCTCATGTTTCAGGAGAGGATACTCACATTAGATGATGAACAGACCTGCTCTAGCATGAAACCTTTATGCTATCCCTCTGGCTTCTTTGGATATGCCAAGCTGCATGCCCCCGTGAGATGGGACTGGGGGAGCCTAAAGTGAAGATGAGGCAGCAAGAAGGATTATAATACTCAGAAGGGCCTTTATTTCTATCTGGAAACATTATTAGGACCAACAAGTCTGTGAGCCAGTCTCGAGAAAAACGCGGCATACCGCTCCCTCCCAGCGCTCCCTGCACACACTTTATGTGTCGGTTGCACAGGAGAAGGAGTCTTAGACAGCAGATGCAGCAGCAAAGGGAATCAGTGAATACTGATTCAGATTCTGCACAGCTGCTCATCTCCACTCCTCCTCCACTCTCTTTTGTTTCGTATTCATGAGGGCTGGCGTGAATGGGGCTCTGCCTGGCACGTTCCGTTTGGGGCACAGCTGTGGCAGGGGTATTTTCTGCACGAGGAAGGAGAACTCTCGTAATTAAAAGCATTCTTACATGCAGTTCAAGAGCACTGAAGCACAGCACAGCAGCAAGGGAGCCACTTACATGGCCTGAACAGGAGAGAGGAGCAAGCTGCAGATGCCTCCCACTGACAGAAGTTTATTTGCATGAACCATTCATGAAATAATTAGCAAGAGCAACAAAAAGCAAAGTCTGTTTGCTAATGATTCATGGGCTGGATAAAAGGTTGAATTAGTTGGATAATTTATTTGTAAAAATAATCTAGCCAGCTGTAATTAGGAGGCTGGGTACTGTGATCTAGAATGAGAAGGGAAACATTCCCAACAGCACATGACCTTTCAGAGAGCATTGCTGGCTTTGCACAGAAGCAATCCCAGGAGCCTGTGCGTGTGTCTGGGTGCAGGGTAGATCTGGTAGAGGAGTAGGAAGCAGGATGCTCTTTGGTTTTTAGTGTAGGGATCCTTTTCCTGTTTTTTTTGGCTTTGGCCTCTTTGAGCAGTTGGTGCTATTCCCAGTGGCTTTTGGGTGCAGATCAAAGCGTTGCTGAAACCACTTTCAAGTCAAGCAGAGAGCATTTGGAATGAGATGAGCAACCAGCTTCAGTTTGAAAGAGTTAGAGATTTTCTGTTGAGAAGAAAAGAACGAAGAGATCTTTGGAGACACAGTAGTGTATTACCTTTCTTGGAAGTCTCTCCCCCCAGCTCAGCTCTTTAGCTACAGAGGCTGAGGCAGCGATGCCCCTTGTGTGAAGCACCATCCTCTGGGAGCAGTGCATCTAGCCCTTAATGAATATCTACAGGCCTGTGTGCGCGATCGATCCCAGCGCGGGTCATTTAGCTTGCCAAAGAGTTGAGCTCAAATGATTCCTTGTCTGCCAGCTGGCCTGACCCTGACACCAGCAGGGGATGCTGACAATTCTGCATTGTCCTTGGCCTTGCTGCAGGGCTGTTTTCCTCTCAGCTAAGCAGGGAGCGTGAAGGGCAAGGACCTTGTCTGAGCAACAAGAGGGGAAAGGCATTGAAGGCAGGTAAGAAGCTCTTGGGGGGGCCACGACAGAGTGAAGATTGGGAATAATCCACCTATTGCTTTGTGCAGAGCATTGCCACACCTGCCTCGCACAGGTATCAAGCCAGTGTTTGCTACAGACCTTCCCCTGAGTGCTCACATATGCACACTCCAGCCACACATGCACGCTAACAGCCACCAAAATGGTGGAGCAGCTCCTTTGGGTGTTATCTGCCTCCCCTGGGCCACTGAGAAGTTCCCCTCTGAGTTCAGTCTCGCTGTTCTGGCCTAGCAAGCTGTGTGACCGGAGGCAGAGCCCTCCTCTGTCAAAGGGAAAATCCTCTGGAGGGAAGACAAGCACGAGCTGACCCAAGCATCAGCAGTTGTGTCACGCTCACCTCAGCTGGTCTGCAGTTTAATCATCCCTGCCTGTTTTTGTTGGCCTGCTCTGAAGCCCTTGGAGCAAGACTCAAAACTCCTTGAAGCTGCAGCGAAATGTTCACAGGACGGTTGCGGCTCTCCATCGCGCGATGAGGCGAGGAGAAAATACCCTCACTGTGCCACTGGCTTTCTAACAAAGGGCTCTCATAGCTGCCCTTCCTCTAAACTATGCTGAGTCCACCCTTTCTGCAGCAACAAAACTCTCTTTCATACTCGTGGGATGCTGCATCTCAAGCGGGGCCCTTCCTGAGCTGCTCGTTGCGGAAGGGAACACCCTTCTGCTGCCAGGGAGCTGGTGCCAGCCACAAAAGGATGGAAGCTTCATATAGGGGTTAAAAGGACCTCACATGGAGAAGCCTATTCTTGAACAGCTATGCAAATTGGTGCAATAATTTTCAGAATGCTGGAGAATGCTCTTCTAAGGTGGCTGTCAATGGGTCCATGTCCCAGTGGAGGCCAGGGACAAGCGGAGTCCCTCAGGGATCAATCCTGGGACCAGGCTTGTTCAACATCTCTGTGGGTGCCATGGACAGTGGCACTGAGTGCACCCTCAGCAAGTCTGCTGATGACACCAAGCTGTGTGGTGCAGCAGACACGCTGGAGGGAAGGGATCCATCCAGAGGGACCTTGGCAGGCTGGAGAGGTGGGCACAAGCCAATCTCATGAGGTTCAACAAGACCAAGTGCAGGGTCCTGCATCTGGGTCGAGGCAATCCCAGGCACAAATCCAGGCTGGGCAGTGATGGCTGGAGAGCAGCCCTGAGGAGAGAGACTTGGGGGTGCTGGGGGAGGAGAAGCTCAACAGGAGCTCTCAATGTGCACTTGCACCCTGGAAAGCCAATCAGATCCTGGGCTGCATCAGGAGAAGTGTGGCCAGCAGGTCAAGGGAGGTGCTTCTCCCCCTCTGCTCAGCTCTGCTGAGACCCCACCTGGAGTACTGACTCCAGTTCTGGAGTACTGCATCCGGTTCTGGAGCCCCTATTCCAAGAGGGATCTGGAGGTGCTGGAAGGTGTCCAGAGAAGGGCCACGAGGATGAGCAGAGGGCTGGAGCACCTCTCCTGTGAGGACAGACTGAAGGAGTTGGGGCTGTTCAGTCTGGAGAAGAGAAGGCTCTGAGGTGACCTCATTGTGGCCTTTTAGTATCTGAAGGGAGCCTACAAGAAGGCTGGGGAGGGACTTCTCAGGCTCTCAGGTAGAGACAGGTCTAGGGGGAATGGAATGAAGCTGGAGGTGGGGAGATTCAGGCTGGATGTGAGGAGGAAGTTCTTCCCCATGAGAGTGGTGAAGTCCTGGAATGGGTTGTCCAGGGAGGTGGTAGAGGCCCCGGTCCCTGGAGGTGTTTAAGACCAGGCTGGATGAGGCTCTGGCTAGCCTGATGTAGTGTGAGGTGTCCCTGCCCATGGCAGGGGGGTTAGAACTAGCTGATCCTTGTGGTCCCTTCCAACCCTGACTGATACTATGACACTATGATATCTGGGAGCCATAGGGGATTTTTCATGCCTCTCCCAGAGGAAAAGTCAGCAACATTCAAAGAGAAACAAGTCCCTTAGATCCTCAAAAGCAACTGTTTGTTGTCATCTATGTAACAGACCTGTACAGAGGGACTTCAGAAAAGGGTGGGTGGGAAGGGTTTCCACCAGATCAAAATAAGTGTGTGATTCATCAGTGTCACACTGTTGTGAATATGTGTAAGACCATACTAAGAATGAAGGCTGAATGGCTGCTAAGACTTGGGTAGCAATTGCTCAGCACTGCTGTCAATACAAACCCAGCTTGGCAACTGGCATCACACTTCAAAATGTTTGTAGATCAGCCTGAAGGGAGGTTGTAGCCAGGTGGGAACCAGGGAACCAGCAACAGAACAAGAGGACACAGTCTCAAGCTGCACCAGGGGAGGGTTAGGTTGGAGGTGACGAGAAAGTTCTTCCCAGAAAGAGTAATTGCCCATTGGAATGTGCTGCCCAGGGAGGTGGTGGAGTCACTGTCCCTGGAGGTGTTCAAGAGGGGATTGGATGTGGCACTTGGTGCCATGGTTTAGTAGTCATGAGGTCTTGGGTGACAGGTTGGACTGGATGACCTCTGAGGTCTTTTCCAACCTTATTGATTCTATGATTCTATTATCCTACAATCAATATGATGGAGCCTCACATTTGCCACAAGGAGGGGATACCATTTTGGTTCTGGAATACATGGAACAGTAATGAACATTTATTCCAAAGGTTGCTGAGCCTTGAGAAGGGAATCAGAGAGTTTCCAAGTTGGAATATGCCACAGGAAGGAATTAATTTCATGTATTAGCATGCCAAGCAGAATGCTCTCCACATGTCATGGCCTGCATTAGGAATAGTGTGTCCAGCAGGAGGAGGGAAGTCTTTGTGCCCCTGTACTCTGCACTGGTTAGGCCACACCTTGAGTGCTGTGTCCAGTTCTGGGCCCCTCAGTTTAGGAAGGACATCGAGACACTTGAACATGTCCAGAGAAGGGTAACAAAGTTGGTGAAGGGTTTGGAGCACAGCCCTGTGAGGAGAGGCTGAGGGAGCTGGGGTTGCTTAGCCTGGAGAAAAGGAGGCTCAGGGGAGACCTTCTTGCTGTCTACAGCTACCTGAAGGGAGGTTGTAGCCCGGAGGGGGTTGGTCTCTTCTCCCAGGCAACCAGCACCAGAACAAGAGGACACAGTCTCAAGCTGTGCCAGGGGAAGTTTAGGCTGGAGGTGAGGAGAAAGTTCTTCCCAGAGAGAGTTGTTTGCCATTGGAATGTGCTGCCCAGGGAGGTGGTGGAGTCACCATCCCTGGAGGTGTTCGAGAGGGGATTGGATGTGGCACTTGGTGCCATGGTCTAGTCATGGGGTCTGTGGTGACAGGTTGGACTTGATGATCTTTGAGGTCTCTTCCAACCTTGGCGATACTGTGATAGTGTGATAAGGAGTCAAGGCCTTTACAGCCTGCTCTACAAAGGAACAGAAAACAAGAATTTGCCCAAGAAGCTTTTGTAAGTGAGTAACTAAATAAATCTACTTCTCAGCTCAGTGGCTACTGAGCACAATTTGCTGACTACTCTCCAGCCCAGCGATGGTGGCCTCCCCGCGTCACTGCAGAAAGGTGCACAGGATACTTCAGGATGGAAATTCCCCCTGCAGGGCCATATGGCCACAAGCAGATAATGCTGTGAGCAGCACTCATGAACAGTTTCCAAATCTGCAGCAGCTGGAGCGTGGGATCATTTAACCCACCACTGATGTACTTCCTGCAGCCTCGAAAACCAGGGGTCGGTTGGAACCCAAATGCACGACGCGTTTCCCTGGACTTATCAAACGAAGCTACACGCCTCTCACTGCTATCACACACTCCCAGAAGTTATCTCTTGGGGAGCATGCTGGAAAGGCACACAGGACAGATGCTTGGTGGAACATTGGCAGGAGACCAGGTATCCCAGTTGCTGGGGTGGCTCCAGCAACCGAGCAGAACGGAGCGGGAGGAAAGAACAGCTATAATAATCCCGATGAAAACAAAGCGTCGGGCTACTGTTTTATTCCAGCCACAGCAAGAACAACAATAAAAGCTGTCAGAGGCAAGGGCTGTTCTTTCAGCAGAGCTGCTCTGTGAAGGCTTGTAATGAGCTGCACTCACCTAAAAATAGTGTCCAAGTTAACAGAGTGTACCTTGGTTCGTGGGACGGCGATCCGTCTTTGCGCCTGCCAGATGTTGCCTCATCAATTATTGACAGCACCATGGCATTTCCACAGCCTTGCAATGAGCTTTATAAATAGACAGATAAAATAATTAAGCCATCAATTTTGTTAGGCAATTAACTAGCATCCCCCCCATTTTAGCCTGAGATGATGCCAAGATTGTGTTGGTTTCGCTTCGTTGTTGTCTTTTAAAGCGCGTAAGGGAAGGAGAGACTGAGCTTGCCAGGGGAAAAAAAAAAAGAAGAAGAGAGAGAGAAATGTTTCCAGCCTGAAAAACAACAAAAAAAAAGAAGGAAAAAAAAAACCACCCCATGGACTGATGTCTGCATGTTAAGCAGTGGGGTTAAATGTTTACAGTCTCCAAAAATTTTGGGCATCAGGGCGGAATTCATCCCCCTCAGCTTGATTGAATGCAGACGTTTGCATCTCGGCTCATCGCCGTGGACTCCCTTTATAGTCAGCAAAAAGGAGTGAACTGTGCCCTTCAAGTGCCTGTTTCTCTTGGTCCATCATAAAAAGAGATACTGCAGATTACAGGCTCTGACACAGGCATTGCACAGCTGGAGGAGAAGAATCCTTCCTTGACAGCTCCTTTGAAAAATCTGTTGGAGAAAAATATGTTAAGCTCCAGCCCTGGAACTGCTGCAGCTCAGTTGTTTAACGGTGAGGTGAGGTGTAACCTTAGGGGAAGGACTGCTGGGCACATGGCAGGTAAAGGTCCCTACCAGCACAGTAATGGCACTTCCTCTGTGAATGCATCCTGTGAGGTGAGCGCCTTCCAGAGGGCAGGGAAAGTTTTGCTCTTCCAGTGCCTCAGTGTGGGCTTTGCCTGTGGACTGCACTGCTGCAGAGAAGAAGTATCCAAGGTCAGGGTTGTGAAGGAAACTGTTGCTCAGAAACACATGGGCAGGTTTAACCTGCTGTTTGGTTCATTTTTGGATTGTGGTGAAGCTAAACACCTAATGTGTTCACTTTTGAGCCTCTCACTACAAGAAAGACATTTGGGTGCTGGAGAGGGTCCTGAGAAAAGCAACAAAGGTGGTGAAGGGTCAGTAAAACAAGTCTTACAAGGAGCCGTTGAGGGAAGAGGGGTTGTTTAGGCTGGAGAAAAGGAGGCTGAGGAATGACCTCTCTCTCTGCAACTCCCTGAAAGGGGGCTGGAGAGAAGTGGGTGTTGGTCTCTTCTCCCTAGTAACAAGTGACAAGACAAAAGGAAATGGCCTCAAATTGCACCAGGAGACATTTAGATTGCCTGTCAGAGGAAATTCCTCGCTGTGAAAGGAGTCTTAAACACTGGCACAGGCTCTCCGGGGAGGTGGTTGAATCCCCATCCCTGGAGGTGTTTGAAACACACAGAAATGGGGTGCTGAGGGATTTGGTTTAGCACCAGACCTGACAGAGTTAGGTAAAGGTTGGACTCAATGATCTTGAAAGTCTTTTCCAACCAGAATGATTCTATGATGGGTCTCTTGCTGGGATTGCTGAGGGGTTTGCTGGAAGCTGCAGCAGTAAAAAGCAAGCCAGTGCCGCTACACACTGAAAGGACATTACTGATAAATAGGAACTATATCCAGAAATGGATTGCAATCCCCCCTGCCCTGTTGTGCCTGCAAAAGGCATTAGAGCAGCTGATACACTGCAATCCATGTTTTATTGTGGGTTTCAGGATGTAAGAGGTCAGTGGAGGAATGAGAGCACAGAGAGCTGATACTGTGCAGGTAATACAGCGTGTCCTTCAGGCTAAGAGGCTTGCAGTGTGAAACACCGCTACCAGGATGCCTGCTTTGAACAGCAGAAGCCAGCACTCACTCAATTGAGGATTTCGACTTCCCAGCTGGAGAGGACTGTAGAATGTGGCTGTTAGAGGAAAAAATGATGAGAGGAGAAAGGGGAAGTGAGAACTTCTATAAGCAGAGATAAAAATCCTACTTCCTCCTCTTGTTTTGAAGGCCAGGACCAGGACAGTTCTTACCTCAGGGCCAGCAGCAGCCAGCCCCACCAGTATTGTAGACATTTCACCAAATTCTTTCCTTGTCACTTTGTTTTAATGCAAGGTGCTGTGACAGCACAATGAAACAGATGTTGGAGGGGAAAATACCCTACAAAGCAAGAGCAGCACTGGTTGTCAATAGCAGGATAACAACAAAAATCAGAGAATCACAGAATCACCAAGGAAGAGACCTCAAAGATCATCAAGTCCAACCTGTCACCACAGACCTCATGATAGTAATATCCTGATCATGAGTAAGATTTCACTGATCTTGTCTGATATTTTACCTCTAAACTCTCTGTCACATTGTACATGCATAATCATGTCTGCTACAAAATTTTCTTTCAGGATCCTCCCCAGCTAGAAAATGCCAGAGCTTTTGTCCTGGAGCTTCTGTTACTGCTGGATTTTCTCCTCCTTCTGGACAGAATCATAGAATTGATTTAGTTACAAGAGACCTTTAAGGCCATCAGGTCCAAATGTTAACCCATCACTGCCAGACCACTAAACCATGGCCCTCAGCCCCACATCTGCTGTAGTAGTGCTACATTGTCTTGTGCCCACAAATGTTTGTGGCACCCTCCTAGCTGATAGACAGAGTTGTTAGCCCATTGGAATGTGCTGCCCAGGGAGGAGGTGGAGTCACCATCCCTGGAGGTGTTCAAGAGGGGATTGGACGTGGCACTTGGTGCCTTGGTTTAGTTAGTCATGAGGTGTTGTGTGACAGGTTGGACTTGATGATCTCTGAGGTCTTTTCCAACCTTGTTGATTCTGTGATTCTATGTTTCTATGACAGACATAGTTCCTGCCCTGAGAAGCTCTTCACTGTAGCTAGGAAGAAAAGAAACAAAAGGAAAATAAAATAAAATAAAATAAAATAAAATAAAATAAAATAAAATAAAATAAAATAAAATAAAATAAAATAAAATAAAATAAAATAAAATAAAAAAATAAAATAAAATAAATAAAATAAGAAAGAAAGAAAGAAAGAAAGAAAGAAAGAAAGAAAGAAAGAAAGAAAGAAAGAAAGAAAGAAAGAAAGAAAGAAAGAAAGAAAGAAAGAAAGAAAGAAAGAAAGAAAGAAAGAGGAAGGAAGGAGGGAAGGAAGGAAGGAAGGAAGGAAGGAAGGAAGGAAGGAAGGAAGGAAGGAAGGAAGGAAGGAAGGAAGGAAGGAAGGAAGGAAGGAAGGAAGGAAGGAAGGAAGGAAGGAAGGAAGGAAGGAAGGAAAAGAAAGAAAGGAAGAAAAGGAAGGAAGGAAGGAAGGAAGGAAGAAGGAAGGAAGGAAGGAAGGAAGGAAGGAAGGAAGGAAGGAAGGAAGGAAGGAAGGAAGGAAGGAAGGAAAGGAAGGAAGGAAGGAAGGAAGGAAGGAAGGAAGGAAGGAAGGAAGGAAGGAAGGAAGGAAGGAAGGAAGGAAGGAAGGAAGGAAGGGGAAGGAAGGAAGGAAGGAAGGAAAGGAAAGAAAGGAAGAAAGGAAGGAAGAAAGAAAGAAGGAAAGAAAGAAAGAAAGGAAGAAAGAAAGAAAGAAAGAAAGAAAGAAAGGAAGAAAGAAAGGAAGAAAGAAAGAAAGAAAGAAAGAAAGAAAGAAAGAAAGGAAGAAAGAAAGAAAGAAAGAAAGAAAGAAAGAAAGAAAGAAAGAAAGAAAGAAAGAAAGAAAGAAAGAAAGAAAGAAAGAAAGAAAGAAAGAAAGGAAGAAAGAAAGAAAGAAAGAAAGAAAGAAAGAAAGAAAGAAAGAAAGAAAGAAAGAAAGAAAGAAAGAAAGAAAGAAAGAAAGAAAGAAAGAAAGAAAGAAAGAAGGAAAGAAAGAAGAAAAGGTACAAACCAAATAATAAGAGGAGAGTGTGCAATGCAAGGCTTTAAAGGAATTGCTTGTGCAGATTTTCTCTGCTCCTCTGCTGGGAGGGGATGCTCCATATATCTCTCCTCAGAAATAAGGATGTCATTAGGGAGACCATGCTAGCTTGTTTGATGGCCTGAGGAGGCAAGCAGCTGTGAAGTGTGTAACAGGGTTGTGAACAGCCTGGAGCCTTGACTGAGATACACTCAGATTTGTGGCTGTTAACAGTGCGTGAATATGCCATGTGACAGAGTAAGAAGAGGGCAAATAGGAGATTTCCCATACCACAGACCAATGTTCACTGATGCTTCTTCCTTCTTTCATAGAATCATCGAATTGGTTGGAGAAGACCTCAAAGATCATCAAGTCCAACCTGTCACCCAACACTTCATGACTACTGAACCATGGCACCAAGTACCACATCCAGTCCCCTCTTGAACACCTCCAGGGATGGTGACTCCACCACCTCCCTGGGCAGCACATCCCAATGGCCAATTACTCTCACTGTGAAGAACTTTCTCCTCACTTCCAGCCTAAACTTCCCCTGGTGCAGCTTGAGACTGTGTCCTCTTGTTCTGGTTGCCTGGGAGAAGAGAACGACCTCCTCCTGGATACAACCTCCCTTCAGGGAGTTGTAGAGAGCAAGAAGGTCTCCTCTGAGCCTCCTCTTCTCCAGGCTAAGCAATCCCAGCTCGCTCAGCCTCTCCCACCTCTTCCTCCTGGAGACAGACTTAGTTGAGAAGCCTGGTTCCCATCCACCTACCAGGGGAACACAATCCCTCCTTCCTTTTTAGCCAACCAGGCCCTTTGCCTGACTCACTAAACAAAGGAATACTTCCAAGCAGGCAGGCCAATGAACCAGGCTAAAGCTGCTGACCTTTTCAGTTGAGCATCCCCATATGTATCTGTTGGACACTCACAAATCTTAGGTTTGTTTCTGCCAGGAAAAGGCAATTTTCAGGTCACCAGCTGAGCTACATCCTGGGAGGGGGGAGTAAAAACTGCACTCCAGAGACTGAGAAATTGCTCCTGAGGGAGCAAATAGTTTACTGCACCAGAGAGTAGACTTTAAATATGGCCTGCACTGTAGCACAGAAGGTTCATAACATGATACCACACAAACCAGGCACTACCCCCTGCTCCAATGCACGCAGGAAAGCAGTTTACTCCTCAGAGAGGGAATGGAGTCTCTCTGCACTGCTGCATCTACAGGACAGGGAATGTGATTTCACCAACCCATAATTACTGTTCTGATTTGATTATTACTTTTCAAAAACATTTTCTCCCTCTAAAAATAAATAGGAAGAAAAGAATTGCCTTAAGCACTCCAAAACTTTTACTATCAGTTCTAATTAACATTTATTCTTTTCCTTTTGACAGCTGTACACAGTGGAGCGAATGAATCTCTGCTCAAATGCTACTGGTCCCTGTCTGCATCATTAATCTGATGTTTCCAGGCAGTGGGAACAACTGCCTGATCACTGTCTATCACCAAAGGTTGATCTCTTAGTGGTAAGAGGCAGATAGAATAGAATAGAATAGAATAGAATAGAATAGAATAGAATAGAATAGAATAGAATAGAATAGAATAGAATAGAATAGAATAGAATAGAATAGAATAGAATAGAATAGAATAGAATAGAATAGAATAGAATAGAATAGAATAGAATTAACCAGGTTGGAAAAGACCTTCAAGATCATCGAGTCCAACCTATCATCCAACACCATCTAATCAACTAAACCATGGCACCAAGCACCCCATTCAGTCTCCTCCTAAACACCTCCAATGATGGCAACTCCACCACCTCTCCAGGCAGCACATTCCAATGGGCAATCACTCTTTCTGTGAAGAATTTCTTCCTAACATCCAGCCTAAACCTCCCCTGGTGCAGCTTGAGACTGTGTCCTCTTGTTCTGGTGCTGGTTGCCTGGGAGAAGAGACTAACCCCCACCTGCCTACAAGCTCCCTTCAGGAAGTTGTAGAGAGCAAGAAGGTCTCCCCTGAGCCTCCTCTTCTCCAGGCTAAGCAACCCCAGCTCCCTCAGCCTCTCCTCACAGGGCTGTGCTCCAGACCCCTCCCCAGCTTTGTTGCCCTTCTCTGGACACCTTCCAGCAACTCAACATCCTTCCTAAACTGAGGGACCCAGAACTGGACACAGGACTCGAGGTGTGGCCTAACCAGTGCTGAGTATAGGGGCACAATGACTTCCCTGCTCCTGCTGGCCACACTATTCCTGATGCAGGCCAGGATGCCATTGGCCTTCTTGGCCACCTGGGCACACTGCTGGCTCATGTTCAGCCTACGAAGTCCAGAGGAGCTGCTCATCCTTGCAGTCCAAGCTAAATTTCTTGGAGCTAGAAATTGGACAGCCTTTAAGAGCATGTGATTTCCCTAGGAGATTTTTGAGTGTGGCTTGGGCTGAAGTAGTCTTTCTGAAGGGATAATGATACTTTCCCATTCCAGTTGTTGGGACTGTGGAGAAGTACAAAAATATGGAAGATTTCAACCTCTTTGTAACCCTCCAGAAGTGTTAGGCAGGGCTGCTGCTCACATCACCTGAATTATTTTGCTCTCTCCCCTACCTTTTCTTTTAATAAAGACAGCGCTCTCTCTGCATTCATTATTCAGTTCCTAGCAGATCAACTGCACAAGGCTCTCCTGGTTGCTATCATAAATTGCACCAATCAAGCCTGAAGCTAAAATATCTCCAAATTCTTTAAACCCAGCCTCTCCTCAGGCTTCAAATCTGACTATTTGGGCTCGAGGTGAGGAGAAATTTCTTCACTGAGAGAGTCGCTAGCCATTAGAATGTGCTGCCCAGGGAGGTGGTGGAGTCACTGTCCCTGGAGGTGTACAAGAGGGGATTGGACATGGCACTTGGTGCCATGGTTTAGTGATGAGGTCTGTGGTGACAGGTTGGACTTGCTGATCTTTGAGGTCTCCTCCAACCTTGGTGATTCTATGATTCTGCGACATCTTCTCTCGCTTTACTTGGGTTAAAACCCTCCTGCTATTGCTTCATTACCATGGTGAAAGCATGCTCAATGATGCAAGAGATCATAAGCAGAGAGATTGAAACACAGCTCTTACTTTAAAGAGGTTGCTTTTATGGATAATATTAGACCTGGTCCTAGCACTTAGCTGTTTTCTTCCTTAATTGCATTGTCATTACAGGACGAAATGATTCCTAATAGCCAGGTGGTTGGCTGTACATGGAGCACACCGGTGTGCGCTTGGCTGATGGATGCTGCCATGGTCTAGTCATGAGGTCTGTGGTGACAGGTTGGACTTGCTGATCTTTGAGGTCTCCTCCAACCTTGGTGACTCTGTGATTCTACGACATCTTCTCTCGCTTTACTTGGGTTAAAACCCTCCTGCTATTGCTTCATTACCATGGTGAAAGCATGCTCAATGATGCAAGAGATCATAAGCAGAGAGATTGAAACACAGCTCTTACTTAAAAGAGGTTGCTTTTATGGATAATAGTTGACCTGGTGCTAGCACTTAGCTGTTTTCTTCCTTAATTGCATTGTCATTACAGGACGAAATGATTCCTAATAGCCAGGTGGTTGGCTGTACATGGAGCACACCGGTGTGTACTTGGCTGATGGATGCTGCCATGGTCTAGTCATGAGGTCTGTGGTGACAGATTGGACTTGATGATCCTTGAGGTCTCTTCCAACCTTGGTGATACTGAGAGACTGTGAGACTGTGGTAGTGTGACTGCGACCCTTGCGCTTTGCGGTGTGAGCTCTGAGATTATACCGCACGTTACCACTAGATGTCAAACTGCGTCCCAGATCCCACCGATGCCTCCAGCGCCAAGTGCGAAAGCCCTAACACGCTGTTGCCGCTGCAACCATCTCAGCAACAGTGTTGGGGGTAGACTTGAATTTCTCCTCAGGGGAAATGATCGGCAAGCTTAAAGGGTTTCAGCTAGTATAGATACAAGGATTTCTAAAGGGATTCTTTGCCCAGAGAGGCAGGCTCAGGTGTTACTCACAGCTACTGACTGTGATTTTGTTCAAGAATTAAATCTACCTGCGCACAGCACTGATGCAAGAAGCAATTAATATAGGTCCATAGAGGGAAATGTTATCAGCAACAGAGGCTATATTGTTTCTTTCTTTTTCCCCCTCTTGGCCACTTTAATTGCTTTGGAGTAAAAAAACAGTAAGAGAAAAGGCTGATGAGCCTTTAGCTTAGGACTGCAGCTCTTGGCAACACTTGCATGAGAAGCACAGAAGACATGATCAGCGTTTGGATCAAGGATCCCCTGCACAAGAGCCCCTGAGTCTTTCTAGTGGCTTAGTTGGGATGCAGTGGAGGTGCTCACAGTCTCAAGCTGTGCCAGGGGAAGTTCAGGCTTGAGGTGAGGAGAAAGTTCTTCCCAGAGAGAGTTGTTAACCATTGGAATGTGCTGCCCAGGGAGGTGGTGGAGTCACCCTCTCTGGAGGTGTTCAAGAGGGATTGGATGTGGCACTTGGTGCCATGGTTTAGTCAGGAGGTCTGTGGTGACAGGTTGGACTTGATGGTCTTTGAGGTCTCTTCCAACCTTGGTGATTATGTGATTCTGTGATTCTGTGCTCCTGTTCAGAAGAGCTTAGCCAGAGTTGAGCTGAAGCCCTTGCTGAAGGGTGTTTGTTATAAGGCCTGTATTTCCTTCCTCAGGAAAGGTCCATGGCGCTGTTACTCTGGCCGGGTTGGAACTCACTGCCTCCCATGGGTTTGATTTATCAGATGCGTGCTTCTTTTCGTCACCTTCGTGGTTAAATGACAGATCTGTTGCCACCCAGACAGGGCTGCTTCTCAGCAGAAGGGGAAGAAGAGATCCCCATCTAACTAAATGCCTCTTCCATGAAAGCTACAATGTAAAGAATGAGATCTTGCCTGTCCCATGTGTAGGAAAACACAGTTTCGGAGGTGTAGCCTTCTGAAAGGACACCGCTGGGGCTCTTTTTAGCCTCAGCAGCCTCCTTCCTGTTGCAGCCAAAAATAAACACCCCGAGGCTTTTCTTCTCTAGCACTTGTAGTCTCTCTTGGCTTTGTCACAATTTGTGTCACAGGATGTCCCACATCACCGCAACATACCACAGCACGACAAGGGGTTAGAACGGCTTAGCCCTCCCTTGCATGGGGAAGTGCCTCTGCCCCTCCTGCCAATAGCTCCTCATCACCTCCTAGTGGATCACGGGAACACCAGATGCAGAGCCTAATTGGGAGGATTTCATCACCTTGCTTTGACTTTTGTATTTATCAATGGTGCCTTACGCCTTTCGCCCAAGCTCCCTCATGGCACACAGCCACAATCCATTCCTTGTCCATCCTCCACATATGCTTAGTGTGCAAACACTTAGTCATGGCTTGTGTCACCTCTTTGGTTCCTTCCTCCTGTGGTCCACTCCCATGACTAGCCAGCTGGTAAGATGTCCTGAGGCACAGGTCTGTAAGGACAAGAGGGTCTGTCAAGCATGGTATGATGACAATCTTCCTCCTACACACAGAACGGAGGCTCTGGCTGTGGCTGACAGCCAAAGAGTTCTGTGGGAAGGAAAGGCTATTTTGGCCAGAAATTCTTCAGCCAGACCTGTGACATTATCTGAAGACCCACAGCACATCCTCTTTGGCAGTCCTGCTTTTGTGCACAGAGCGGCAGGTCCGAGGGGAGGACCTCCTTAACCAAACAGGCAGCAGAATAAGCACAGTTAGAAAAAACTGCTGGTCTGGTTACTCAGCCCCAGAGCTACCCTCTCAGAGAGAAAATTTCACCTTGACACTCTAGGGAGGCCTCTTCAGCAAGTGTGATCTTCTGAAAGCAGGGAAGAAAGGGCCCAGTGCCAACAAAACCAGGCCAAAACTATGCAACCAAACCTCTAGCATGTTTAAAAATATCTCTGGGTCCCTCTCCATCCCACTTCTTCTGGCTGCCTTTCTGGCCTGCTTCTCAATGCGAGGAAGGACGCTGCAGCTAGCCAGGCGCTGGGATGTGGTTGAGACGGTTCTGTGGTGAAAGGGTGGAGTCCCCTTGTTTTCCTCTTTTTTTTTCCCCTCCCAAAGTTCTCACACAGTGCCTGCTCAAAGAAACTGTCACTCTTCCACTCCACTCCCTGCCTCTGGAGTTCAGGGATAACAGAAGCCTGCAAGCAAACCTGTGCTTTCCACCAAGCCTCTCATTGCAGCAAGGTGGGGCCAGGACACAGCCCAGGAGATCAGCCAAGACAAGCACCTCTTTTCAAGGGCTCTCCTTCATACTGTGCCAGTGCCTGGGACACCCTTTTATGGGATTTTCTAACTATGGTAACCCACATGATTTTTAACAGTCAGAAAGGTTTACCTGGGGGTTCTTGTTTTGTTTTGTTTGCTTTTGTTTTGTTTGCCTGTGTGACTACTTGCTCCTTTTGCCTTCAGAGTTATCTCCTGCAACCGAGCAACAAATTGGCAAGGGCTGGGGACGTGGAAAAAGTTATGGTGCCCCAGGATAGCAATGAAATGAAGCAGCTGTTGGCAGCTTGACAATATAATTTGTCAGTCATCATTTCTCTCAGGACCTTTTATCTGAGGCTATATCCTATTCTGAATAGCATGAAAAAGTTATCCCACTTCAGTTCCATTGTTTACACTTTGCCCATAGCTGGGGCTAAACTCTAGCAGTTACTCTATCACCTGATGGCCCCTCCCCAGCAGAGAAGAAGAACCAGGAAAAGAAGACCCAGAGGTTTAAATAAAACCAGATGGAATGACACTGGCACCAATGGCAACACAAGGTAGACTAAATTATACTCCACACAGCAAAAATGCTGCAGCCACAATATCCAGCAAAGTTCTGAAGAGCAGGGAAAGAGTGAAGAGGACCCCACACAGGAGTCTCTAGCAAGAAGCTCTCTTCTTCTCATCAAGCTTCCCCTTGGTACTGAGTGTGATGCTTATGGTCTGGGATACACCTGTAGCCAACTCTAGTCAGCTGCCTCAGCTGCCTCAGAACTGCCAATGGCCTGAAGCCCATAGCTGGACTAGGATTCTCTCCCAGCAAAACCAGGACAGTCCTATGTTTCCATTTACATTCTCCCTTCAGCAGGTTTCTTTCACTTTCCTCAAGTGGCAGATACAGGTGTCAAAGTTAATGGAAACTTAAAGTAATGCTGATCTTTTTGCAGCCAAACGTTGGCATCTTGATTTTTCCTGAGCTGTGCAGTCTCACCCAGCCCAACTGGCTCATGTGCCTGGAACATAACTTAGCCAAATGACTCCCTCAAATTCCACAGTCCAGGGATGAGAGGAAGAAACTGCAGAAGACTTTGCCAGATAACATATGATTGAAAACCTGAGAAAATTGCAATCTGCTTTGGGATACTCCAAAAAAAGGAAAAAGAAGCAAAATTCGTTGAATAAACAATTAATTGCAAAATTATTCACTGAGGTCTAGGAGCCAAGTAAAAGGAGGAAGAAGGATCCAGAATGTTATAGAATCATAGAATCAGTAAGGTTGGAAAAGACCTCAGAGATCATCAAGTCCAACCTGGCACCCAACACCTCATGACTAAACTAAACCGTGGCACCAAGTGTCCCATCCAGTCCCCTCTTGAACCTCTCCAGGGATGGTGACTCCACCACCTCCCTAGGGGGCAGCACATTCCAATGGCCAATCTCTCTTTCTGTGAAGAACTTTCTCCTCACCTCCAGCCTAAACTTCTCCTGGCACAGCTTGAGACTGTGTCCTCTTGTTCTGGTGCTGGTTACCTGGGAGAAGAGACCAACCCCCACCTGGCTACAACCTCCCTTCAGGTAGTTGTAGAGAGCAGCAAGGTCTCCCCTGAGCCTCCTCTTCTCCAGGCTATACACCCCCAGCTCCCTCAGCCTCTCCTCACAGGGCTGTGCTCCAGGCCTCTCCCCAGCCTTATTGCCCTTCTCTGGACACATTCAAGAGTCTCAATGTCCTTCTTAAACTGAGGGGCCCAGAACTGGACACAGGATCAAGATGTGTCAGCATGAAGGCTTGCTAGTATTGACATAGGAGGAACATACTTCCTAGGAGCAATGACAAAGAGGATCTGTCTCATTATTGACATTTTGAGAAAGAGAGGTAAGACTGTAGAAGAAAAAGAGAAGCAGTTGTTACCCAGAGCCCATAGATGCAGGGGCCCCAGAGCTGAGCTGTCACTTCACATTTTGATCTCCTACTCCCAGGGTGCAAGTGTTTTACCAAGACGTTTTGTTTTCTCCCGTTGCATATTTTCAGCAGTTGCTATTGTTCTGCTGCCTACAAATGGGCTCCAGGAGCCCAAGGACAGCATGAAAAGCTGAAGTACAAGAAACACGGCACCAGGAAAGGGCAGAGCAAGAGGACTGATAGGGAGAGCAGGGTCTCCAAGGTCTTCTGGAAATGCGGCGCCTAACTACCCCTGACTCAAGAGCAGTGGTGCTTCAGAGCTTAGGCAGCAAGCTGACCCTCAGGTATTGAGTGACTGTGGTTTTGCATGTCTGTAGTCAGCAGTAGAATCATAGAATCATAGAATCAATTAGGTTGGAAAAGACATCAGAGGTCATTGAGTCCAACACCTCACAACTAACTAAACCATGGCTTCAAGTACCATGTCCAATCCTTTTTGAACATCTCCGGGGACTCCACCACCTCCCTGGGCAGCACATTCCCAATGGCCATTAACTCTTTCAGGGAAGAACTTTCTCCTCACGTCCAGGCTAAACCTCCCCTGGTGCAGCTTGAGACTGTGTCCTCTTGTTCTGGTGCTGGTTGCCTGGCAGAAGAGACCAACCCCCTCCTGGCTACAACCTCTCCTCAGGTAGTTGTAGAGAGCAGCAAGGTCTCCCCTGAGCCTCCTCTTCTCCAGGCTAAGCAACCCCAGCTCCCTCAGCCTCTCCTCACAGGGCTGTGCTCCAAACCCCTCCCCAGCCTTGTTGCCCTTCCATGGACACGTTCAAGTGTCTCAATGTCCTTATATTGAGGGGCCCAGAACTGGACACAGGACTCAAGGTGTGGCCTAACCAGTGCTGAGCACAGGGGCAGAATGACTTCCCTGCTCCTGCTGGCCACACTATTTCTGACACAGGCCAGGATGCCATTGGCCTTCTTGGCCACCTGGGCACACTGCTGGCTCATGTTCAGCTGGCTGTCAACCAGTAGGAAATGTTAGAGTACAGTGAAAAGAAAAGGTGAGGTTTCTGTGGTTTTGTATTGGTTTTTTGCCTTCCCTCCCTCCCCCTGCCTTCTTCTGTTTGGAGGTTGCTAAGCACATAGTAAGTATTGGGGGGTCTCCACTGCTACCCACTTCTGCTCTGGCCATAAAGAGTCCAGCAATCACATGAGGAACTAAATTACATGTTGCAAAAGTTAACTTGGAAAAGAGGAAATGATCCAGCTCATGATTGGTTTTGGGTAGCCCAAATAGTTCTAGAGGGAGAAAACTGTGAGTGGCCATAGAATCATAAAATCATGGAATCAATAAGGTTGGAAAAGACCCCAAAGATCATCGAGTCCAACCTGTCACCCAACACCTCATGACTAACTAAACCATGGCACCAAGTGCCACGTCCAATTCCCTCTTGAACACCTCCAGGGACGGTGACTCCACCACTTCCTGGGCAGCACATTCCAACAGCCAACAACTCTCTCTGTGAAGAACTTTCTCCTCACCTCCAGCCTAACCTTCCCCTGGCACAGCTTGAGACTGTGTCCTCTTGTTCTGGTGCTGATTGCCACGGACTGGGATATCCCAGAAAGCAAGTTGTGAAGTCTCCACAGGACTGGTGTGTGGCCATGTCTGTTCATGATGGTGCGACTTAAAAATATCAGATAGCAAGGAAAAAAATAATCACGATTGGAGCAATCTATTTTAATTATGCTTCACATTTGTGGTTATTTTCAAAACCTCACAGAAACTGACAGAAAACAAAACTCAGCTGAAAAGGTTTTGCTTCCTGTTAGCTGGTAATTAAAACATCCTGATTTGAAACTAAATATAGCCCTTCCACTAAATTGGGTAACTTTTTGCAAGCCCGGGCTCTCTGCACATGTAAATAGAACAATCTAATTGCTCACATCTATTCAGATCCATAATTTGCATTTAGTTATGTTAGAAAATAGTCAGTGCCTTTGCTTATTTACATTATAATTAATCATTCTTGTTTAGTTTGAGTTTAGTTGAGTTTTTGGGAGAAGAATTGGAATCAAATTAAGATGCAGAAAGCCAGAATTACAATTCTGGGTTGTTGTTTTTTTTTTTATTGGATAATGAAGCTACAATGTAGCTCTGCAGGACGTACAAGACAAGCTGCTCAAATCTGATTAAGCAAGGAAAGGACTTCTTATCACAGGTAGTGAATTGGATTGTTTCTGTTTGGACAACCTTACAAGTGTTTAGAACTAAGAGGTCTTTAGAATAGAATAGAATAGAATGGAATGGAATGGAATGGAATGGAATGGAATGGAATGGAATGGAATGGAATGGAATGGAATGGAATAGACTGGAATGGAATGGAATGGAATGGAATGGAATGGAATGGAATGGAATGGAATGGAATGGAATAGAGTAGACTAGATTAGACTAGACTAGACTAGAACAGAATGGACTGGACTGGAGTAGAATGGAATAGAATAGAATAGAATAGAATAGAATAGAATAGAATAGAATAGAATAGAATGGAATGGAATGGAATGGAATGGAATGGAATGGAATGGAATGGAATGGAATGGAATGGAATGGAATGGAATGCAATAGAGTAGACTAGATTAGACTAGACTAGACTAGAACAGAATGGACTAGACTGGAATAGAATGGAATAGAATAGAATAGAATAGAATAGAATAGAATAGAATAGAATGCAATAGAGTAGAGTAGAGTAGAGTAGAGTAGAGTAGAGTAGAGTAGAGTAGACTAGACTAGACTAGACTAGACTAGACTAGACTAGACTAGAATAGAATAGAATAGAATTAACCAGGTTGGAAGAGACCTCAAAGATCATCAAGTCCAACCTATCATCCAACACCATCTAAATCAACTAAACCATGGCACCAAGTGCCTCATCCAGGCTCTTGCTAAACACTTCCAGTGATGGTGACTCCACCACCTTCCTGAGCAGCACATTCCAATGGCCAATCTCTCTTTCTAGGAGGAACTTTCTCCTCTGTTGTAGAGGAGAATTTGTTCCTTATGCCCAGCTTAAACCTCCCCTGGTGCCACTTGAGACTTGTTCTGGTGCTGGTTGCCTGAGAGAAGAGACCAACCCCCTCCTGGTTACAACCTCCCTTCAGGTAGTTGTAGAGAGCAAGAAGGTCTCCCCTGAGCCTCCTCTTCTCCAGGCTAAACAACCCCAGCTCCCTCAGCCTCTCCTCACAGGGCTGTGCTCAAGGCCTCTCCCCAGCCTTGTTGCCCTTCTCTGGACATGTTCAAGAGTCTCAATGTCCTTCTCAAACTGAGGGGCCCAGAACTGGACACAGGACTCAAGGTGTCCATTTCTTTCAAATGTTAAAACCACAATAAATAATAGTAATAAAAAAAGGCAACCATGACTTCTCCCTCAGCAGTCCTCCTAACTCATTTCACATCTAAACAAAAGTTTCTGCAGGAGGCTCCTCCCAAAACAGATGCAATTTTTTTGCTACTCATTCCTCAGAGCTTCAGTAGCACCTCAGCAGCTATTTCCTTGCCATCCCTGAGCTTCTCAGTGTTCATTAATCCACCTTCTTCCCCTGATCCTCCCTGCTGCTCAGCTTTTTTGTTTCCTGTTCAGCTGGAGTTCAGGACTCCCTCCACCTGGCCTTGTTGCCACAGCAGGTCACAAAAGGAGCCCAAATGTCGAGTCTTACTTGGGTATTCAGTTGCCCAATGGCTTTCTTTTAGGTAAGGGGCTGCAGTGCTATCTGAGGGAGAGTTAGAAGAGGGAAGTGGCTGCAAGGCCAATCTCTCTCCCATCTCCTAAGCAACCACTACAACAGACGAACAGTCTTTTCATAATGGCATCTTGATAAAGTGATTTGGCAAAATGAGAATATAATTTCCTGTTGACTGCTAAGGCCCCACAAATGATCTTCAGTTAGTGAGCACAGTGGACCTGTGTTCTGCAATAAACAGCAAGTGAGAAATAACCCTTTTATTGCTGCACCACGAGCCCAGAGGATCCCAGATTTCTTGGCCAGCTTGTGTGCACCGAATCAGGAGCTGCCATAGAGACAAGGCCTTTGTTTTTCAGGCCACCATCCAAATTTTTCTGGGCTCTTAGGGCTTGCATCTTTAGAATGTCCCTCTACACTAATGAAAGATGTAGCTTTTTTGGTACTGGTTTATACTGAAGACTAAGGTCCTTACAAGAAATCCCCTGACTCCAGGAGCTGGAACTATAAGATAGTTGCTGTGTATGACAGTAACATTATAAATCAGAAGAACTGATGCATGTGAAACTGCCTAATTTCCTATGAAAAGGCCATCTCCATTTGACTATTTCAGGGGGGTTGTGACATTTGATTTATTGCAATTGGCTTCTGTGATATGTTCAAGTGCAACAGTACTGGGTCCTTCTTATTGTACCATGTAGACACTGTCTGCCAGGGGTCTGTCGACGATCTTAGAGGTCTTTTCCAACCAGTATGTTGCCACAGTTCCATGAAATGCAACCTTCCCTTGCTGCATTAATTTCTGGGTTTATCCTGGTATAGAATAGAATAGAATAGAAAAGAGTAGAATAGAATAGAATAGAATAGAATAGAATAGAATAGAATAGAATAGAATAGAATAGAATAGAATAGAATAGAATAGAATAGAATAGAATAGAATAGAATAGGAGTAGAGTAGAGTGTAGAGTGGAGTAGAATAGGATGGAGTAGAATAGAGCAGAACAGAATAGAGTAGAATAGAATAGAGTAGAATAGAATAGAATAGAATAGAATAGAATAGAATAGAATAGAATAGAATAGAATAGAATAGAATTAACCACGTAGGAAAAGACCTTTGAGATCATCAAGTCCAACCTATCGCCCAACACCATCTAATCAACTAAACCATGGCACCAAGCATCCTGTCCAGTTTGCCTGCTTGCAATGCTTGTACTGCACCCTGTACTCCCCACTCAGCTGCACACTTTTTCTCCAAGACTGCTGTCCTACAGTGCCTGCTGATGGATGCTGTGTGCCCATGACATCAAAATATTATCTGCTTTTCTCACCCTCACCTTCATTTTAGCTTCATTTAGCCTGGAGAAGAGGAGGCTCAGGGGAGACCTTATTGATGTCTACAACTACCTGAAGGGAGGTTGTAGCCACGTGGGGGTTGGTCTATTTTCCCAGGCAACCAGCACCAGAACAAGAGGGCACAGTCTCAAGCTGTGCCAGGGGAACTTTAGGCTGGAGGTGAGGAGAAAGTTCTTCCCAGAGAGAGTTGCTAGCCACTGGAATGTGCTGCCCCCTAGGGAGGTGGTGGAGTTACCATCCCTGGAGGTGTTCAAGAGGGGACTGTACATGGCACTTGGTGCCATGGTTTAGTTAGTCATGAGGTGTTGGGTGATAGGTTGGACTTGATGGTCTTTGAGGTCTTTTCCAGCCTGATTGATTCTATGATTTTTTCCCCTGCCATTGTGCTTTCTCCTAAGCCATCCTTACAAGCTGGCTCCATTTTCAAGTTACAAATACTTGTTGTTACCAACCAGAGGCTATGTAACTATGACTCAGAGCACTAGATTCATCCCAGCACCTCTGAAATTTGCCAGAGAACAGTGGGTATGTGGTGATCAGTGGAGAGGCACACACGCTCCTCTTATTCCTCACAGGGAATTTCCATCCTTCTTCTCAGGCAGCACCAGCAGAAGCCTGCATGTTTTGGGCAAATCCCTTTTCAGATGATCTTCCTCTTGCCCTAAATTTTGCTCTGATTCTGGTACTCATCACTTTACTTCCCCTGCTGGAGAGGGTGGCATCTGTGTTGTTTGGGTTGGTGGGGATTGGTGGGTTTTTTTGCAGGCTGTGACCTCTCTAATGCTTATGGGCCTAAAGGAAAACCCTAAACAGGTTCGGCTGAAGGATGTTCCTGGAATCTCCCACAGGGATACAAATGCCCTTTTCTGGCTAGGGAGGATTTGGCTCAGGAGGCCAAAAGAAGCAACAAAGTTGGAACTGAAGGTGAGGGAACAAAATCTGTTTTGGACACGAATCTGCAATTTCCAGGCTCTCATCATGAAGGTTACTGTGGATCAGGCAGGCCCCTCTGCCTTAAAGAAATCTCTCTTCTCTCTCTTCTCTCTGTCTGGATTGAATTTTTTCCTTCTCCTTTGTTTTTTTTTTTCTCTCCTTTGTCTCCATTTGTTTTAAACAAGCAATAGTAATCTTAACGTGGGCTCTTCCTCTGCTCGCCAGCAGGGCTGGCCCCCCCTACACTGCTGAGCTTGCAGAAAGTGGTAGCCAAGCACCACAAAAGCACAAAAAAGGATCACAGGGTAAGTAAAGAAGGGCATGACTGCACCTGTAACCCTATATGTACACGAGCAGCTTCAACTACAACCAGGGCAGATAGCAAAGGCTTTCCAGGAACAACCTGCTGCTGAAACACACTCTGGCAGGAATACAGGATTAGAGGTGAGGGAGAACAGAGAGCAGATTTTACACTGCTCTTCACCACCCTGATTTGTTGCCCCGTGGCATTCCATCCACGTCTTCTGACACCTCCACAAAGACTGGGGCTGGGCTACACCACGGAGCTCTTAGCACAGGGAGAAAAAGCCCACGCTGGAGGTTGAGGCAGGAGGGACAATTGCTTCCCATTTCCCAGTACAGTATGTTACAAAGGGCTGTTGCAAAAGCTTGGCTGCCTGACAGTTTTGTTTGCAAGAGCATTGGCCCCTTTCCAAGTAATTCTTTCAGGTCTCATTGTCTGGTAGGAAACAAACAAGGGGAACAGCACTGGGTGGGCACACCAGAAGAGAGTCTAAATATAGCAGGGCAACATTAGGGAGCCAGGCTTCTTATCCAGCGCTTACGCTGAAGATAACAAAGCCCCTCTGCTGGTCTGCAGCTGAGGCACCAGTCTGCTGGAGCTATGGCAGGTACACAGGAGAGGGCTCCCCAGCTGCCCCAATCTCACTGCCCAGCTACAACAGCACTACACTAGCCATAAAAGTTTTACAGTACAGTATTACAGTATTACCGAGGTTGGAAGAGACCTCGAAGATCATCGAGTCCAACCTGCAACCACAAACCTCACGACTAGACCATGGCACCAAGTGCCACATCCAGTCCCCTCTTGAACGCCTCCAGGGACGGCAATTCAACCACCTCCCCGGGCAGCACATTCCAATGACGAATCACAAGTTGAAAGCAGCCCGTTAAGATGTGTAAGCAATTGCAAAGCACAGAGAGAATATTTCTGGTTCCAGCCTTATGATTACTTTCTGCTGTAATTCACACCCAATATAACTCCAGCATGAGTCAGGAAATAATCTGAACTACAGCTTTAGACAACGAGGTGTCAGAGCAAAGGCAAGCCAGGGCCTTCTGGCTAGTGATGGAAAGAAGATAACTTGGTGCCACCTTTGCCAGGAGGTGGTGAGGCTCAGTAGGATTCAAGCTAAACAATGATGCTGACAGCACTGCAGGGCTGACTACCTGTCTGGAAGCAGGGGAAAAGAGAAAGCAAGTGTGCCACAGGATTTGTATAAGTCCTGCACAGTGTGGAAGTTCCCCACAGAAAACACCTCCTCCTAGAACAGCTAGGGTGCAGGTACAGGAAGGTTAAAGGAGAAATGTGATGCTTTAGTCAAGAAGTTACATAGTGCATGGTGATGTAAACCCCATAAAAAAATAGAATAGAATAGAATTAACCAGGTTGGAAAAGACCTTTGAGATTATTGAGTCCAACCTATCACCCAACACCATCTAATCAACTAAACCATGGCACCAAGCACCCCATCAAGTCTCTTCCTAAGCACCTCCAGGGATGGTGACTCCACCACCTCCCTGGGCAGCACATTCCAATGGGCAATCTCTCTTTCTGTGAAGAACTTCTTCCTAACCTCCAGCATAAACCTTCCCTGGCACAGCTTGAGACTGTGTCCTCTTGTTCTGGTGCTGGTTGCCTGGGAGAAGACACCAACCCCCATCTGGCTACAACCTCCCTTCAGGTAGTTGTAGACAGCAATAAAGTCTCCCTGAGCCTCCTCTTCTCCAGGCTAAGCAACCCCAGCTCCCTCAGCCTCTCCTCACAGGGCTGTGCTCCAGACCCCTCCCCAGCTTTGTTGCCCTTCTCTGGACACCTTCCAGCAACTCAGCATCTTTCCTAAACTGAGGGGCCCAGAACTGGACACAGGACTCAAGGTGTGGCCTAACCAGTGCTGAGCACAGGGGGAAAATGACTTCCCTGCTCCTGCAGGCCACACTGTTCCTGATGCAGGCCAGGATGCCATTGGCCTTCTTGGCCACCTGGGCACACTGCTGGCTCATGTTCAGCCTACTGTCAACCAGTACCCCCAGGTCCCTCTCTGCCTGGCTGCTCTCCAGCCACTCTGACCCCAGCCTGTAGCACTGCATGGGGTTGCTGTGGCCAATGTGTAGAACCCGGCACTTAGATGCACTAAATCTCATGCCCTTGGACTCTGCCCATCTGTCCAGCCTGGCAAGGTCCCTCTGCAGAGCTCTCCTACCCTCTGACCAACAGATCAACACCTGCCCCCAGCTTGGTGTCATCTGCAAACTTACTCATGATGTGGGGTTTCCTGAAGGATTATACAGAGAGCTTTAAAATTATACGTCCTGTGAGAGGGGAACTCAGATCTCAGGTGGAAGGAATCTCTCCACAGAGTTGATTTCCCTGTTCTGCACCTTCAGCATTTGAGAGCACAGTAGAAAGGCAAGTTGTTTTTCCACTTAACCTAGGCACATGCCTGTCTGTGAAGAGGGATGTGGTGCAAGGCAGGAAGAGAAAACTTAGAAGGGAGAGAGGATGTGATCAGTCTTGCCGAGAAGACAATAGGAGATCATTTGTGCAGACCCACCAGTGCTTTTCCTACAGGGACTTAACTCAGCCAGTAGAAATGAGAAACAAATATACCAGAGTTAGCCACTTGCAAGAACACCTGGCCTTGCCTGCCACAGTTGCAAGCGCTCTACCTATCACAGCTGACAGCCCTCTTTGTAGAGGTGTTTGCAAGGGGAACATGTGGCTTTTGCAAACTTGCATTTCCTCTCTTTCCCCTTCCTGCCACCAAATCATGTTTTGCTCCTGTCTATGCTTGAGAATCTGATTACCGCACGTGTTCACAGGCTGGCAAGACACAAGAAGCAATGGGCCTATGGTTAAGGCATTTCCCAAGTTCATGGGTGTTGTTGAGTAAGCGAGAGAGTCACAAAATAGAATAGAATAGAATAGAATAGAATAGAATAGAATAGAATAGAATAGAATAGAATAGAATAGAATAGACCAGGTTGGAAGAGACCTTCAAGATCATTGTGTCCAACCTATCAACCAATCCAACACCACCTAATCAACTAAACCATGGCACCAAGCACCCCATCAAGTCTCTTCCTGAACACCTCCAGTGATGGTGACTCCACCACCTCCCTGGGCAGCCCATTCCAATGGGCAATCACTCTCTCTGTGTAGAACTTCTTCCTAACCTCCAGCCTAAACCTCCCCTGGCACAGCCTGAGACTGTGTCCTCTACTTCTGGTGCTGGTTGCCTGGGAGAAGAGACCAACTCCCACCTGGCTACAACCTCCCTTCAGGGAGTTGTAGAGAGCAATAAGGTCACCTCTGAGTCTCCTCTTCTCCAGGCTAAGCAACTCCAGCTCCCTCAGCCTCTCCTCATAGGGCTTGTGTTCCAAACCCATCACCAACTTTGTTGCCCTTCTCTGGACACCTTCCAGCAAGTCAACATCCTTCCTAAACTGGGGGGCCCAGAACTGGATGCAGTACTCGAGGTGCAGCCTAACCAGTGCAGTGTACAGGGGCAGAATGACTTCCCTGCTCCTGCTGGCCACACTGCTCCTGATGAGGACCAGGAGGCCATTGGCCCTCCTGGCTGCCTGGGCACACTGCAGGGTCATGTTCAGCCTACCATTGACCAGTACCCCCAGGTCCCTCTCTGCCTGGTCACTCTCCAGCCACCCTGACCCCAGCCTGTAGCACTGCCTGGGGTTGCTGTGGCCAATGTGCAGAACCTGGCACTTAGATGTGTTCAGTCTCATGCCCTTGGACTCTGCCAATCTCTCCAGCCTGTCGAGGTCCTTCTGCAAAGCCTCTCCACTCTTAGCACCAGATTTGGTAGTTAGGTAATGGTTGGACTCAATGGTCTTAAAAGGTTTTTTTCCAATGGAAAGATTTTGGCGACTCTGTTCTCATAGAATCGTAGAATCAATAAGGTTGGAAAAGACCTCAAAGATTCTAAGATGTGGGACAAGAGAGTCCTCAGGAAGGCTCAAAGGGAGGTGAGCAGTGAGGGAAACAGAATGGGTGAAATTAAGAACCAAGGTAGGTGGGCACCCTGTGAAAAGGGAAGCTGAAGGGTAGCTCCGTGGTCTGCCATCTGACTAGCACTCAGAGAAACAAAAGCCTCCAAGCCAGGCTTCACAATACACTCCAACTTTGGCCACTGGGATGGGAGTAGACAGGAAACTGGGCCGGAGAGGGGCAGGAGAGGAAAGAGAGTATGTCGGAGGGGGTGGGAGGGAGGGTGAACTGGCGTGTCAGGGTCTAACAATGAACCGTCTGTGTCAGGAAAACAGTTGTACTTGGCAGGGCTATTTTTAGGGGTTCAGATCCCCCTCCTCCCCAGGTCTTCCACTCCCACCCCCTGCTCTTTTGTGCTGAGTGGCGCCTGGCAGATTGGTGGAGATTTCATAGGCACGGATAGGAAAGAGCTCAAACGCAGCAAAGGAAATGCAGCGGAGCGGGGAGAGATGGATGCCCAGAAATAGTCTGTGTGATGCCTCCACCGCAGCTCCTGGCTTTTGAAAGGGGAAGAAGTCCTTAGACCTAACACCCAAAGCTGCTCCTCAGGCTCTCTGAGCGCTTCTGGGGTCGCCAGCGCCTTGTCCGTGAGAAGGATGAGCAGTCAGGGTCTGCCCTACGTAGATTCACACACAAACGCTGGCTGGCCACATCCGCTCTCAAGCCAGAGGGTGAGGTACCACTGAGCAGCAACGAAGCAGGATGGAAACATGCCCCACCTTCCTGCATGAACCTGCAGCCCTCGCTGACAGGGAGGCCTTTGTGACTGACTTCAAATACTGACCTGTTTTGACAGGATCAAAGGGAAAGAATTAAAGTAAGTGTTGTGGGCCTGGACTTCCTGATTTTCAGCTGTGGTGCTGCGGGGCAGCTGTTTGTACTGCAGCAGGGGACTAGGAAGTAATCTCTACAGAGAGATTGCTTCTGTGAGATTTCTGACTTGGCTTGGTGTTGCTCTAATCTGCAGACTCATTTTCCCCACCCCCCCCTTCTTCTATTATTTATTTTAGGAGGGAGAGAAATCCCCCCTTATTTTCCAGCTGTTTCAGCTTTGAATTGCCTTTTGCTTTCCATACTTCTGGCCCGAGCTCCTTTCCTCCCTGGCATTGGTTATTCTCATCTGTGAAAACTTTTCCAGAAGGGAAGCTTGGCTAAGTGCTTAGCCTTGCTGCTCACTCTAACTGTTGCAGAGACCTGCCTTGCCTCCCTGACTGAACAAATCCAGGCTTATATTTTCCTCTGTGTAGGAGAACATTGCCCCTTTTCCTCAGAAAAATCCCCTGGCTCAGCATTGATTTCAGGCTTTGATACCAAGCGCTTTGTTTGTAAAGCCTCCCTTGTTTGGATCCCACTCACCTTGTCTGACCTCCTCCTCCTCTCCATGGGCTCCCCAGGCAATCCTTCAGTGACCTCCTCTCTGTCCTCTCACTGAACCTTGTCCTGGCAACAGGGAAAGCCACCCCCATAGCCCAGCCTGCCTGGCAAGAGCTCTCCTGGAGCTCCTTGTACCTTTTTCACTGTTCACAACACACGCCTCATTCACCCTGCCTGCCACAAGGTTTCCTTTCTCCATCCTTCAATTTAAAAAGGACATTGAGACTCTTGAACGTGTCCAGAGAAGGCAACGAGGCTGGGGAGAGGCCCCGAGCACAGCCCTGTGAGGAGAGGCTGAGGGAGCTGGGGTTGTTTAGCCTGGAGAAGAGGAGGCTCAGGGGAGACCTTATTGCTCTCTACAACTACCTGAAGGGTGGTTGTAGCCAGGAGGGGGTTGGTCTCTTCTCCCAGGTAACCAGCACCAGAACAAGAAGGAACAGTCCCAAGCTGTGCCAGGTGAAGTTTAGGCTGGAGGTGAGGAGAATGTTCTTCACAGTGAGAGTAATTGGCCATCGGAATGTGCTGCCCAGGGAGGTGGTGGAGTCACCCTCCCTGGAGGTGTTCAAGAGGGGACTGGATGTGGCACTCGGTGCCATGGTTTAGTAGTCATGAGGTGTTGGATGATAGGTTGGACTTGATGATCTTTGAGGTCTTTTACAAGCCCATTGATTCTATGATTCTATGATCTCCCTCTTCCCTCCATGGGATATCTGGCATGGGGTGGCAGGACAGCAGAGTGCAACATTTGAAAGATTCTCTAAGAGTAAAGTGAGAATCCACCCATGTTTCTAGCTCCTCTTTCCTTCAGTTGTGCTTCAGATGGTTTTCTCTTGGCATGGGCATGGCAGTCTCTCCCTGCCCCTCACTACAACACCCTCATAGCAAAGGCTGATGTCGGTTACACAGCCTGACCCACAGGCATCACTCACCCATAGCCCGGCTGGGGTCAGGGCACCACAGCCCAGCCCCCAGACAGCTCTCAGTTTTCACAGTGTTTGTTGACCAGCAGGAACCATCATCACAGCTCCCACAGATGCCTCTTGCCTGAAAGGATGAAGGGAGCTGCCACAGAGCTGATGCCAAGAAATGCTGTTTTCAGCTGTTTCTACTGGCCTGTAGAAACACCAAAGGGTGACACCACCAAGGCCCCTTGGAGCATGGAATTGTAAGGGAGGGACAGGACATGTGCTGCACGGTGCTCCCGCTGTTCCCTGGGGCGATATCTCCTTTTTGATGACATGAGGAAGCTGCAGTTTGTGGAATTAATTAATTAAGTAATTTTAATGAAGCCATCCTCTTTTGAAGACATTCTGTTTAGGTAGGCTTGCAAAAGAGGAGCAGGGAAACCATATCTAAGATGAAGGAGAGTATGGAAGTGAAGGCAGAAGTGTGGTACCGTAGGTTACCAGGCAGAGGGGACAGGCGAGAGCTGTGGACACAGCTCCTGGTACTGAGGCCATCTGATGTAGGGTGATGGGGGAGACCAGCACAGGGAGTTTGAACATCCTGCTTGGTTCATGGACGGAGGGAGGTGTTTGCAGAGGGGATCTGAAAACTTGGAATAAGATTGTGTGGTACTTGCCACCTTGAAGCTCATCCCTGCTGCTTCAGTGCCCGGGTTCAGCCCTGCAGGAGAGGACTGGTGTGTTCAAGATGCACCTCCACCCAAGGAGACAAGGAGAGGTCTTTCTCTTCCTACAAAGGGCAGCCAGATGCACAGGCAGTGGGAAGATGGCCTGGTGAGACATCCAGATCTGAGCATCCTGTTTGTCTGACCAGTTTGAAGTCTGTCCCTTAGCAGGCAGGCAGAATGCACTGGGGCGTGCGACTAACAGCATGCTGGTGCAGGGACAGATGCCATACACTGACATGATATCAAGATGCTGTGAGAAGCTCAGAATAAACTCAAGGAAGTTAAGTATTTCTCGAGCACCAGAGGTCCCTGAGAACAACATTGGTCTGGGGCTAAGAGCTCTGTTTTGCCCCTAAACCTGAAAGCAGGAGCAGGAGGCTGGGAGCCAGCATGGCTCTTGAGCACTCTTCTGCAAATCATTTTCCCTCAACCCACCAGTCAGCGAGCTGTAAAATGGGGATAATGATGACAATTACTATGATAAACTGCACAATAGGAATTATAATTACTCAAGGTCCTTCACTAGGGCTCTTGGTGCTTTTTTTCTTGTACATGAAGTAATAGCATTGAACTTTTTGAGGCGGGGGGGAAGCCACAGAATCACAGAAAATATGTGATTGGAAGAGACCTCAAAGGTCATCCAGTCCTTTGACCCAGCACTGAAGGGTTGGCACTGAACTGTGTCTCTAAGCATCAGGTCCACACACTGCTTAAACACCTCCAGGGGCAGTGACTCCACCCCTGCCCTGGGCAGACCATTTCAATATTTGAGAACCCTCTTTTGTGAAGAAATATATCCTAGCATCCAGCTTGAACCTCTCCTGGTGCAGCTTGAACCATTTCCTCTAGTGCTGTCACTTGCCACCAAAGAGAAGAGGCTGGCCCCCTCCTCACTCCAACCTCCCTTCAGGTAGTTGTAGAGAGCAATGAGGTTCCCCCACAGCCTCTATTCTTCAGACTGAACAGCCTCAGCTCCTTCAGACACTCCTCGTTGGTGATGTGCTCCAGGCCGTGTTGCCCTTCTCTGAACACACTCCAGAGCCTCAATGTGCCTCTTGTAGTGAGGGGCCCAGAACTGAGCACAATACTTGATGTGTGGCCTCACCAGTGCTGAGAGCAGGGGGATGAGATGGGGAGTCTGCAGAGGTATGTGGAACAAGATGGGGATGTCTCTGCCATGTGAGGGTGTGGAGCCCAGGGCTGAGGATGGAGGTTTTCTCACCACTTTTCCTCCAAAATGAAACTACTCTCCTTGCCTTTGGTCTGATTTTTAGTGCAAAGCTGCAATTTCCTGGTTTTCATTTGCTTATTTTTCACTCAAACCCATACAGCAGGGGTGGAACAAGAGCGGGCAGGGAGAGTTTTTGCCTCCCTAGGTGAAGCCTGGGGCCCACCAGCATAATCAGCCCTACAAAGAGACCTGAATTTCTGGGATCAAAAATGTGGAGTAAGTGTAAGCAACTGCTCATATGAGCAGAGACACTCATAGCGTAGTGAAAGTTAGACTAGAAAGGTATTAGAGGGGCAAGGGAGCATGACACAGGGCCCAAAGGTGGACCTGTCCCATTTCACTTCTTGCTGCTACTGGGTGGTTTCTGTTCCTTATTGCTATAACCCTCTGTGGATCAAGAGGAGCCTTTCTTGGCACCTAACTCAAAAGCACATGAACTTAGACGTCGGGATGGCATCTGTTTCTGCTTGCTGGGAAGGAGGGAGCTGAAGGTTTCTCTTTCCCCCCCCTTTTTATTTCCCAACTCTCTGCCCCCTTCTTGCACTTTGGTAACTCCAGCCTATGCCTCTGGGGAAGGCAGCAAATCCTGAAGAGACAGAGTCCTGCTCAAGGGCAAAAAGACACCTTGTGACAAAGGACTCGGTGAACGTAGGCAGAGATTTACTGGAGCAGCTGCTGGTCTCTCTCCTCGCTGGCCCTTCTTCAGGCCTTTTCAGAGCTAAGTGTTGGCAGTGCAGGAAGCTTCTGACCACACCAGGCTGTGGCTCAGCTCGCAGTGATTTCCTCTCAGGCAGTCCGTTATCTGTTGACTGTCAGGACAGGCTTTCCCTCTTCTTCCCCCACCTCATCCCAGTTCCCCAACTCGTCTCCCCGCCTTCCCTCAGCCTCTCGCGCACATACACACACACACACGCACTTTACTGCCAAAACTGTCCTCCGCCCCCCTCCTCAGCTAACTTCCTTTCAGCAGTTTTTTTTTGAGCTGGATAATCCCAGGATTTGTAAAACAGGGGAAAGGAGCGAGCGAGCGAGCCGGAGTCAGGACAGGAAGCTGGTTTCTCATTCCTCTAACTGTCCGAAGGCAGGAGGAGGGGAAGGAGGGGGAGCCAAAGAGGAGCCTTGTGCAGACTCTTCCCCAGTCCCTTTTCATTAGTCCATTTGAACTTCCAGTCTCCTGCGAAAGCGAAGAGAAGGACAACCAGACCGGGACGCTTCCTGCTGCAAGCGGTGACACTGCGGCTGATGAAACCCAGAAGGTGGCTGTGGAGGGTCCTGGGATCGTGCTGAGGGAGAGACACCCCCAGACCATCGCCTGCCCCCAACTTGCCATCTCTGATGCGGGCACTCGTCCACCACCCACTTCCCTCTGATGAGAACCCTTCCGGGCTCGGGCTATGATCACTGCTGCTGCTGGCTGGGGAGCCTCCTATCGCCTTGATTTTCTTCTGCCACAGGAGCAGCCCAACATCTGGTGGGGATTAATGTTTGCTTCTCTGGCTGGACGCTGTACAGGACCCCTGATGTTGCTCCCCGGGAGGGGGACACGGGCGGTGGTCTGAGGAGAAGAGTGAGATTTTTGTCACCCAGCGTGAGGCCGGGGGGAGGGGGGCAAGGCAGGAGAGGGGCAAACCTCTTTTGGGACTAACCTCATGAAGAACAAGGGAGCCAAACAGAAACTCAAGAGGAAGGGAGCCGCAAGCGCGTTCGGCTGTGACCTGACGGAGTATCTGGAGAGCTCTGGGCAGGATGGTAAATGCTTCTTTATTCTCACCCTGGTTGTGGAGGAGCAGAGCGCGCGTCCCACTTTTGTGCTATTAGGACCGCAAACTGGAGCTTTCCCAAGGATGAGGGCTAGACAGCCCTGGAGCTGGTTTATCCCCGGGAAGTGGAGTCACTGCCTGGTTACCCACAATGAATGAATGATTGGAAGATTGCGTTGGTGATGTGTCTGCATGACCCTTGCATGAGTAGCACTGTGTGCGGGGAAAGGACCATACGAGGGCTCTTGGGCTGCATAAGTGTGGGCAGAGGTGTGCATTGTGAAGCCCTCTCTCATCTGCCTAGCCATGGGAGGGAGCAGAAAGCTTTTATGGAGTTAGGTTTGCCAAAGTCCATGAGATTAGAGTGCTGCAGCGATGTATGGAGGAACTGGGAACATCCCATCTGCCCCTCCTGGATTCCAGTACAGTTCCCATATTATCCTTTCACTGCTGGATGGAGACAGGACAGAGATGGGGGGAGGAGGTGGGGGTGGGAATAGGGGGAGGTGTGTGGGTGGACTGGGGATGGGGGTGAGGTGTAGAGGGCAGCTGAGCTAATATTTTCACTGCCCTGCCTGTTATCTTTTTCTGCTTTCCTCCTCCCCCTGACCTCCATGCCCCCAGGTATTGGATGAGAACATGGTAGCTCAGATAAGAGGTAGCTCCAAAAAGATCATAAGGTCCTGAGCTTGGAGTGGTCAGTCCTTGCTGAGGGAAGGAGCAGAAGGTTTCCTCCTTAAAGAGGGCTGACTGATGAGAGGAGCAGTTGTGAATTCGGTGTAGCGAAAGACCTGCCATTTAGCAAGAGGACAAACGAAGTCATGCCTGCTGCCATCCCTGATGTTACCATTATGTTCCAGTTCGAATGAAATAACTTTTACCACTGTCAGGCTACTCTGAGGGGTGGAAAAAAAATATCTAGCAGCAACGTCAGGTTTGTGCAGGGAAAGCTGTACAATCAGGTCTTTCATTTGCTGATGAGCGTGGCTGATGAAGTCCAGTGTGCTACTGCACCGGGAGAGGGGTGGACTGCATAACAGTAGTCCTTTCCATCGCACAGAGCGGAGGCCAGCACATACATCACGAAGATTAAATGCTTTAGATGTGCCTTTACTTAGGGACGGGAGCAAAGCGGTCGTCCCATTTGATTGCGAGTCGTCCGCAACAATTACTGTGCCTTTTAACTTGGATTGCCCTTAACGGCGACTGAATTGAAACGGCAAAAATCACAGACTCCTGGAACTGACGCCGCTTTGCCAGTGCGAGGTACAGCTAGATAAATTCCTTCCAGCGGTAACATGAGATGCTGTGGTGGAGGAACAATTTACAGCTGTTTACAGGAACACTGAAAAACAAAGCAGGGAAGGCAGGCACTGGCAGCACGTTCAGCTTTAGCAGCAAGGGGGTTTTCGGAGGGAGAAACGTAGTTCCTCTCAGTTAAATTAGACCAGAGCAGCAAAATTTATCACCCAAAATCTCATAGTCTTGTCTTTAAAAATATTTTTTTTTGGGGGGTGGTGGTGGTGGTGTTTGTGTATCTCAAAATAAAGGCAGACATTGTCTCAAGTCTCATTTGTGGGATGGTTCACAGCTCCAACCTACTTATCTCTCCATGCTGAGGAGCAGTGGGGGAGAAATGTGGAGTTGCTTTCCCTTTATGCAGGACTGCTATTTGCTGAATAGCACATCCCGTTGCCCAGTGCCGTGGGACACAGAAATGAAAGGCTCAATTGTTATGGGTTTATTGGGAAGGGTGTAGGTTAGACTGGTACAATTCAACTCACCAGGAGAGGGGGAGAAGAAATGAGCATATTAGTGATATTCATTACACTGCTAGTGGGGCTCTCAGGATCAACGGGAATGTGACCAAGTACACCAAAGTGACATTCGGAGGAGAAAGGAAAGTTCGGATGCCACCAGGACATCACAATCTCTACCTATGGAATGAAGTTAGAAGAATTTAAGAAGGACATTGAGACACTTGAACGTGTCCAGAGAAGGGCATTGAGGCTGGGGACAGGCCTTGAGCACAAGTCCTACAAGGAGAGGCTGAGGGAGCTGGGGTTGTTTAACCTGGAGAAGAGGAGGCTCAGGGGAGACCTTATTGGTCTCTGCAACTACCTGAAGGGTGGTTGTGGCCAGGTGGGGGTTGGTCTCTTCTCCCAGGCAACCAGCACCAGAACAAGAGGACACAGTCTCAAGCTTCACCAGGGGAAGTTTAGGCTGGAGGTGAGGAGAAAGTTCTTCCCAGAGAGAGTTGTCAGCCATTGGAATGTGCTGCCCAGGGAGGTGGTGGAGTCACCATCCCTGGAGATGTTCAAGAGGGGATTGGACGTGGCACTTGGTGCCATGGTTTAGTCATGAGGTCTGTGGTGACAGGTTGGACTCGATGATCTTCAAGGTTTCTTCCAACCTTATTGATTGATTCTATGATTCTATGAACATTTGTGGTATGAGAGATGCTTGATTTGAGGCTAGTTGAATTGTCCTGCTTAGAATTATTTCCAGTGACACGCCAGTGCCCCTGGCTTAGTACAGACGTAAACCAGTACCTTCCTCTCTGCTTTAGACAGTACCAAGTGTTTACTTGTGGCAGTGCAGGCTCCAGTTGCTCCCTAGTTGGATGCAACAAAGATGTATGACTGTTCTGGGTGTGTGGGAATGACAAAGAGGGCGAGAGCATTTTGGCTGCTGTCCAGAAAATATTTTGTTGGGGACCTTAGTGAAAGCAGGTTTAAAAATGCACCCAGAAGGGTTGACTGGAAAAGAAGAGGAGTCTGTAGGACAGGCAGGAGACAAGTCAGAGTGATTGTGCTCTCATGCTCAGGTCTGCTTTGCACCATTCTGCAGCTCTGCTCTGTGGGACTGGTCCAGCACTTTCACACAGGCAAAGGAAAATGGAGAGTTGCTTTGCTGCTGCTGGGGATGGCAAAGGCAGCAGTAAGCATGCCAAGGCTTGTGCAGACAGTTCAGTTTGGCTTCCCCCTCCCCCGATTAGTACATGACCGTTACAGTTAGGGGGTGCTGCATTACTTGTCTGATGCTTTGTGGACAAGATGTGAAACTTGAGTTCCTGCATGCATGTGGTCACTGAAGAGCAGTTTGTACTTTCTGCAAGGACCTTAGTCTCTGTGATGTTGCCAAATTCCAGGGGAGAGAAATACATTCTGCTTAAGGTATCAGCATTTCCTCTCCTGTTGTTTAACTGTTTAATAACTTACTATGGTCTGCTTCAGGGATGGATTTATTTCAGTGGGTGAAAAGGTCTCTCTTTCCTTCTTACCAAACAGATGCACCTAAGACTCTGTTATTTAGAGCTCTATGATAATAGAAGAGAAGCTGTGGTGAAACTACAAAGCATTCAAGAGCAATGTAGATGGAAAGACTTTAGCATGTACAGGGGGATAGCTCAGGAAAGTAAAAATGTGATGCAAAGCCTTTAGCCCTAAATTGATTCTTCAAACCTGACCCAGGCCAGTGGTGAAGGACAGATGTCTGGTGTCTGGTTTGAAGCTCAGATGTGTTGAATTTACTGTATTTCAAGGCAGTTCCTGTTGTTGCCACATTTGACCCTACTCGGCCTTTTCCTGCTGGCAGCCTCTACACAGAGACTGGTTGTGCTCCTTGTGGGGACAGACTGCTATCAGTGCTCCCAAGCATTTAAAATCATGACTCAGGCCACAAAAAAACACATGAGAGAAAATAAAAATCAGTGCTGGGTTCTTCTTCTGGTTTCTGAACCTTCAGTGTGCATATGAATTACATTTTCAAG
This sequence comes from Picus viridis, assembly GCA_033816785.1. Taxonomy (NCBI): domain Eukaryota; kingdom Metazoa; phylum Chordata; class Aves; order Piciformes; family Picidae; genus Picus; species Picus viridis. The sequence goes on along the minus strand of CM066569.1, from coordinate 11,455,308 downwards.
TCTTTATCCTGGCAAGAGGGTTAGAAACTTGGGGGGGGGGAAGCAGTTTTTCTTCCTTCCCACTAAAATTCTCAACTACTTTAATAGTAGTGGAATTGAAGCACTGAATTCATATTTGGAGGCAAATAGTCTTCTGGGGTGTCAGAACTTCACTAGAAAGCAGTGTCAGGCTTTGGGCACCCATGTGGGAGGAAGTTAAGGATAATGTCCTCTACTAAAACACTCTCCTGTGTCAAACTTCATGAAGTGCTGTATGGGTTCAACAGATCTAAGAGATACCAGCCTTGAAGAATTAACATTGCAGTCATCCTTTGGGTCTTTGATAACTGGCCTGGTTTCTGGAGAAGAAAAGCATAGAGTGCCTCCCCTGAAGTAATTTGGAGCTGCACATCAGTCACCCAGATCCTGTACTAACAACAGTGTAATTTTCCAGTGATGGGAAGGTCAGCAGAGAAGACAAGCTGCAAGGTTGTTCACAAACAACCCTACTTGGGGTAGGACAGTCTGAACTGCTGAAGAAAACAGTCATAAAGAGGAGTCTTGCTTCTGGTTATATCACAGAAGTATTTTAAGAAGGAGGTGAAGAAGTCAAAGCTGGATAAAGTGGGAAGGGACTAACTCCAAGTGGAGTTTAATATTCCCCATAGGTCTAACTGTTGGAGATTCAGACTGGGGGTCAGGGACACAACCAGCTACAACTTCTGCTTTTTAAAATAGAAATATACCCAGCATTCACAAAAATTGATAGTGTTGGTGAAAGGTAGTCTAGTCTTTGGCACAGGAACTGCTATTGATTAAGACCTACCTTTGCTCCGTTCACTTAGAGCCAGGTAGGGCTTGGAGAAAATCTGAATCACTTCCTTCAGTTTTTATTGTGATGATGTCTAGAAGCTGGGGTGGGAGGAGCTACCAGGACTGCAAAAAGCCAAATTGCATTGTAGACACTGTGTTTTCAGGGTGCAGGCCAGCTCTGTGTGTCCAAGCCTTCCCTATTTGCTGAAGAGTTAATTCTACTGTTGCTGTACCCCTCTGCGGTTTCTTGTACATCTGTTTCCTGCCTCATGTTGTCTGGTTGGGATGCAATGAGCTCAGCTTTTCCCCTTAACCCCCTCCCACACTCCCCCTCAATGGCTCTCATCCTGACCATGTAGCACCCAAAGCACTTTCCATCTCTTTGTCTAATGATTCTTACTGGATTTGTTGTTTGCTGTAGGAAAAGGGCTGGTTCGTTTGAGGAGCTTTGAAACCATCAGCTGCTTTCTGCTCTCTATTTGTGGCTGCTTCTTGTTGTGATAGAGATCAGGGTCGGCCAGCAGCACTCCCTGAAACCAGGGAAGGGAAGGGAATTGTTTTCTGCAAATCTAGAACAGGGAGCTGGGTGAGGAAACTCTTACAGTGCCATGGAATGTAGTGTGGGGAAGGTGGCAACAGTGTGGGTAGCCCCCATGATATTCTTATCTGCCTCATGGCTGTGCAAGGACTGCTTCTGCCTTGTCACACCTTCATCTGAATGAAAGATTAAGGAATGTTTTGATTTAGTGTTGGAGGTCTCACAAGAGTTTGGTAGCTCTGGCTTACACTGTCTTCGAGGCCTTTCCCAACCTTATTGATTCTATGATTCAATGATTCTTTCTAAGCAAGATCTTAACCACTTTGGAGAGCTGCAGCGGGTCCAGACTTCACTGTGGGATAGGCAAGCAATTCTGAGGGAAAACAGCAACAATAATCCAATGGTAATAGGCTTTGTACAAAGGAAAAGTTGCCTTGGATACTCTTCAGCTGTTTTGGTAAAGCCCCTTAGCATGTTATCTTCTGCCTGATGCTGTGTGTTTCATTACGAAACCGTGTGGCCGTTCAGCGAGACCTGGACAGACTGAGAGCTGGGCAGAGAGGAACCTGATGAGGTTCAACAGGGATAAGTGCAGAGTCCTGCACCTGGGGAGGAATAATAAATGGCCCCAGTACAGGCTAGGAGGTGATCTGCTAGAGAGAAGGTCTGGGGAGCCTGGTGGCCAACAAGTTATCCATGGGCAGCAACATGCCCTTGTGGCCAAGAAAACCAATGGGATCCTGGGGTGCATTAAGAGGAGTGTGTCCAGCAGATCAAGGGAGGTTCTCCTCCCCTTCTACTCTGCCCTAGTGAGGCCCCACCTGGAATATTGCATCCAGTTCTGGGCTCCCCAGTTCAAGAGGGACAGGGATCTGCTCGAGAGAGTCCAACGGGGAGCTACCAGGATGATTGAGGGACTGGAGCACTGCCCTGTGAGGAGAGGCTGAGAGCCCTGGGGCTTTTCAGTCTGGAGAAGAGAACACTGAGAGGGGATTTAATAAATGTTTATGAACATCTGAGGGTTGGGTGTCAGGAGGGAAGGGACAGGCTCTTCTCCATTGCACCCTGTGATAGGACAAGGGGTAATGGATATAAACTACAACACAGGAGGTTCCACCTCAACATGAGGAAAAACTTCTTCCCTGTGAGGGTCACAGAGCACTGAAATGGGCTGCCTAGAGAGGCTGTGGAGTCTCCTTCTCTGGAGACTTTCAAGACCCTACTGTCTGTGTTCCTGTGTGACCTGTGCTGGATTCTCTGGTCCTGCTCTGGCACGGGGCTTGACTTGATGATCTTTGGAGGTCCCTTCCAACCCCTAACATCCTGTGATCCTGTGAAACTGCCTTGTCTCTACTTGGCTGAGGACACTTGTCACTCAGGAAGAAAGTAGGCTGCTTCAGGAATGGCTTAGAGCCAACTGTTAAACCTGCTACCCAGATGTGAACAACTTTTCTGGGTCATGTGGCTTTCCACCCTCACACTGGCATATGCATCTGCACGGATTTGTGGGATAAGAGCATGCAGGGACGTGCATGAGGGTGAATGCAAGCCCACAGCACAGGCAAGTGTGTACCACTCAACGATGCGCTTGCATCCATTTTGGTGGTGTGTTTTTTTCCCCCCTAAGCTGCTTTTCCTGTGCTGATGTTTCGAAGTGAATGGATTCCCATACTTTTGGGTAGGTTCTTTTGGTTAGTGATGCATGCAATAAAGTCCTGGGAAAACTGCTGACAGATCATTTATGGCCATGTGGAGGAAAAAGACGAGGCCTTTATCTTTTTTCAAAGCCATAGAACCATAGAATCAATAAGGTTGGAAAAGACCTCAAAGATCATCAAGTCCAACCTGTCACCCAACACCTCATGACTAACTAAACCATGGCACCAAGTGCCACGTCCAATCCCCTCTTGAACACCTCCAGGGATGGTGACTCCACCACCTCCCTGGGCAGCACATTCCAATGGCCAACAGCTCTGTCTGGGAAGAACTTTCTCCTCACCTTGAGGCTAAACTTCCCCTGGTGCAGCTTGAGACTGTGTCCTCTTGTTCTGGTGCTGGTTGCCTGGGAGAAGACACCAACCCCCACCTGGCTACAACCACCCTTCAGGGAGTTGTAGAGAGCAATAAGGTCTCCCCTGAGCCTCCTCTCCTCCAGGCTAAACAATCCCAGCTCCCTCAGCCTCTCCTCACAGGGCTGTGCTCAAGGCCTCTCACCAGCCTTGTTGCCCTTCTCTGGACATGTTCAAGTGTCTCGATGTCCTTCATAAATTGAGGGGCCCAGATCTGGACACAGGACTCAAGGTGTGGCCTAACCAGTGCTGAGTACAGGGGCACAATGACTTCCCTGCTCCTGCTGGCCACACCATTCCTGATACAGGCAAGTCCCCTTGGAAACATGAAAATGCCAAATGCTCATTGACTCTGCTGCAGAGGAATGAAGAGCTGCCTTCGTCCCACTCTCAAAATTAGAGACTGGCACTGGGGATTTCTGTCTCAAGAACTGATCAAGCTAAAAAGAACCTTTTTCTCTTTCTGTGGCCAAATTGCTTTCAATCCCTGTCTCTTCCCTGACCTGCCTCACTCTAAGGCTTTGCAAACACTAGTCTTCCTTTAAGGAAGGAAGTAGCAGAGGCTAGGAGGAGTATGGGACAAGAGCAGCCTCTTGAGCTGGCCTGAAATGCATTAGTCCTCTTTTTTTTTTTGTCTGATGTGCTGCTGCACTCTGCCCCGTGTTTTCACACTGCTGATACACTCAGGAGCCCCATGACCTCTTCTCTGGGGGATCTATTCCTGGCTGTAATCACAGAGCCTGTGTGGATACTTAAGGCTGCATCTCCTCATCTTTGTGACAGGAGCAAACCAGACAGCTGGACTCTGAAGTCTGGGGGCACTGTATATTATTGTACAGTGGAGGAGAGCTGTGACAGAGAGGCACTGAGGGCTAAGTTCATGAATTAGCAGGTGGAGGAGCTGTGGGTAAACAGCTCCTTGGCCTTTTAGAGCCTGCAAAGGCATGTCCAGAGGACAAGGGAGTGAGAAAGTCTGCTGCCAAAAGGGAAAGTGTGGGGGAAATTATTATGAATAAAGGCTGCCTTTTTCTCCACCTGCTCTTACAAGCAGAGCATCACATTATGAGTCCCAGATATGAGCCTCTATGGCAACAAAGTGAGAGCAGAAAGGCTCTGGGAACAACAGGGGCAGAAGCCATCTGGTCTGATTCTGTTACTCCGCTGTTGCCCCTTGCTCTGGGTGATGTTTTTGTTACTTCCTCAATATGTTTCTGGTTCCTGGGAGCTGGATTTTTGTTTCTCTATGGCACAATGTTACTGCAGTTAAACACTCACGTTGTGAGCTCAGCTCCTTGTTCAGTCCCGACTTCCCATTGCTTGCACTGTGTGATTAGCAGAGAGCTTTTCCACGCTGCTGCCTTCTGTACCTTTCCCTTACCAAGCACTGCAGGAGGCACACGTGTCTTTTGCATGCACTGAGCCCCACTTTGATCCTGCTTTCTCCCTCACCCTCTGTGAACAGCATGAATCACATGTCTTGCTTGCAGGCTGTAGATTAGAGGATGTATTTTGATTTAGCAAGTGTTTTCCCTTTGTTGGTAACAGCTTATTTCATCTGAACTTGAGAAACCAAGGAGTAGAGACTTCACTGATTGTGGTATCACAGCTCTCAAAGGTTCAAGGGAATAATCCTGGTGGATGAGATGCTGCATCACACAGGGTGGATACACAACACAGGCTGATGCAGACATAGTGAAAGAGCAGTGTAGGAGATCCCTAACTGCCTGCAGTGCTTGGATCCAAAGTATTGGTGTAGGCCTGGTTCTAGTTTGGAGATCTCATAACACAAGGTACTAGGAAGCCTGCATCTGTAAGCTGGGGTTTGTGTATATGATGCAGCTCTACAGCAGCAACATTTGCTGGCAGTCAGGGCTGTGCCAAAGATTTACGTTCCAGTGTTTCTCCTTTAATGGTAATAAGGGGAAATGAAAGCAGCCTGTTGGTAATGGTACACCCAGTCCTGCTCCAAAGGGCCTGGGGTGGAGTGGCTGTCAGACTGCCCACTTCATGGCTTGGGCTGGATTTCTGGTCTGCACTGGATGCAGTTGTCCTGAGTGTGAAACATGAAGAGAGGGTAGTTAAAGAATGCAGTGCTACCAGCATCTGCCACCAGTCCTGAACCACCAGCAAGGTGCCAGGCTCACTTAGAGCCTTAAGAGAGAAACCTACAGACACCTTGCTAGGTGATAACTGTCTCCACTGCTGGTTGTTTCAAGGGCAGCTATTGTTCATAGTTGCCTACTAGTGCCTGTTTTCCATGCATTCCCAGATCCTCAAGTCCCAGCTGTCCTTTGTTCCTATGCCAGAACCTTCAGCTTCTCTGCTGATAACTTCAGTGAATATGTTTTGCATCAACAACAAAAACCACTGTGTCTGCAGCATGTTTACAATGGACACAGGCAGAGAACAGTGTAACATAAATTGAATTTAGTGTTAAATGGAATAACGTGGGGCAACTGTGCTGACTCTATTATTAACTTGCATAATTCAATCATGCAGACCTCTGTTTTCAGTATTTATCTGAAACCACAAGCAGGCTTTCTGCTCTCATGCACCAGTGTGATTGCAGATATGAAAGTACTTAGCATGGGCTTAAGGCCTACCTTCTTGTCAGATGTTTAGACCCTTGCATATAATGAAGTTACAGGCACCAGTACTAAACATCACTCTCATTCAAGTGCCAGATCAATGCCATCATTTTGTGTCAGAGGACACAGTCTCAAGCTGAGCCAGGGGAAGGTTAGGCTGGAGGTGAGGAGAAAGTTCTTCCCAGAGAGAGTCGTTAGCTGTTGGAATGTGCTGCCCAGGGAGGTGGTGGAGTCACCATCCCTGGAGGTGTACAAGAGGGGATTGGACGTGGCACTTGGTGCCATAGTTTAGTCAGGAGGCCTGTGGTGACAGGTTGGACTTGATGATCTCTGAGGTCTCTTCCAACCTTGGTGATTCTGTGTAAAGGGTTCAGTCTCTACAAGTCTTTTGGCACACACCACATAAGCAGGTCCTCTTCTGTCTCACCCTCCTATCTTGAACATGACCCTGCAGATAGCTTAGATCTCCCCTTTTGAGCCTGGTAGGGGCATTTTTTGGGTCTTAATAGTGCACCAAAAGTTATAGAACAAAATCCATAATTTTTGCAGTTGCCTTCAGCTCCTCTACCTCAGTGGCTGTCTTTCCATTTGGGAGCAGCAGCCTGGCCCAGGCTCAGACCAGCCTTCCTCCACCCTGGTGCCAGAAGCTTATGCCATGTGTGACAGCCCCACTTGCAAGCAATGATGGGTTGGCTGAATGCCTGCTTTGACTTTGGTGATTTAAGGTCCATAGAGGAAAAATTACCTTAACAGCAGTAGAAAATGTAATAGAATCTCAGAATTACTGAGACGAGTAGGAACTCCTTGAGATTGTCTGGACCAAACCCTGCTCAAGCCAATGGTCCAGGACTGTGTCCAGCTGAGTTCTGAGTAGCTCCACAGATGGCGACTCCATAATCTCTGTGAGCAACCTGATCCACAATGATAAGATTCCTCCTGATCCTCCTCTTATCCAGGCTGAACAATTACAGCTTTTCCTAGTATGAGAGATGCTCCAGAACCTTAATCACCTTTGTGGCCCTGAGCTGGGCTTTATTCAATAACTACCTGAAAGGTGGTTGTAGCCAGGTGGGGTTGGTCTCTTCTTCCAGGCAACCAGCACCACAACAAGAGGGCACAGTCTCAAGCTGCACCAGGGGAGGTTTGGGCTGGAGGTTAGGAAGAAGTTCTTCATAGAAAAGAGATTGGCCATTGGAATGTGCTGCCCAGGGAGGTGGTGGAGTCACCATCACTGGAGGTGTTTAAGAGGAGAGTGGATGAGGCACATGATGCCATGGTTTAGTTGATTAGATGGTGTTGGGTGATAGGTTGGAGAAGATGATCTCAGTCTTTTCCAACCTTGTTTATTCTATTCTATTCTATTCTATTCTATTCTATTCTATTCTATTCTATTCTATTCTATTCTATTCTATTCTATCCTATCCCATCCCATCCCATCCCATCCCATCCCATCCCATCCCATCCCATCCCATCCCATCCCATCCTATCCCATTCTATTCTATTCTATTCTATTCTATTCTATTCTATTCTATTCTATTCTATTCTATTCTATTCTATTCTATTCTATTCTATTCTATTCTATTCTATGTTTTTCTGATACTGAGGAGCCCAGAGCTGGCCACAGGACTCCAAGTGTGGGTCCATCAGTGCCGAGCAGAGAGAAAGGATCACCTCCCTTGACCTGCTGTGAATGCTGTCCCTAATTTTTTCTGAGGTTTCTAGTAGTTTTTACCGTTTCTATCAGAATTTTGCCTTGGCCTCCTAGCCTAGGCTGGCAATTCCAGTCAATAGCTAACATATAATTAGGACAGTGTGAAGGATCCTTTCTGCCCTGGCTAATGCTGAAAATTAATTGCCTCTTTACGAAGAGCCCCTGCTCTTCAATGGTTTCTGCAGTCTTGCTGCTGGCCAGCTCAAATGAATTAATGCATGCCTTCTGTAATATGCTGGTATGCTGTGCAGAGCATTCTTATGAGGGGTGTGCAGAGCCCTGGCTTAATAGAAAACCTACAAATAATTCTGTGAAGCAGCACTCCTATCTCAGGTGGTGTTTAGACAGCCCCCTCAAAGGCACTGTGCACTGAACCAAGGGCTTGCAGCCAGACTTGTTTTTTTATAGTGATGGCTTCATTACACGTCCTTCCCCGGCCCAGGAACCAGGGCAAGGGGAGGGGAAACGTCCCTTGCAGGATTCTCAGCTGTGGCTGCAGCTCTCAGAAATATGCCCTGAGCAGCTGAGCTAGGTTCATAGCCATTTATCTCCAGCTCCTCTCTCTGCCCTCTTCTCCACTGAAGGCTCAGCTAACTAAATGCCTTTGGAAATGCCATTATCTCCCGTGCTCTCTGGGGCCGGGAGCAGCTCGAAGATTTATCATCTGGAACAGGAGGCTTGCTTTAGCTCTGTAGAGCACACAACAGTTGAAGAGACAACAAAAGCTAACTCCCAAACTAAATGCAAAGCTTTCTTTACGTGTCCTGCCCTTTCTTTGCTCCCTTCTATCGTGGAGCAGGCGTGCATTTTGGGGTTTAGTGCCATGAAGTCCTGTTACATGTTGAAATGGTCGGAGAAGACATACCTGTGTCTTTAAAATAGGGACAGGAAACATTACTGCTGCAACTCAGTTGTGCAACTTGTTTCCTAAACAGCACCAGCCCCAGCCTGTAACCCCAGGCAGTGCTACAGGCTGGGGTCAGAGTGGCTGGAGAGCGGCCAGGCAGAAAGGGACCTGGGGGGACTGGTTGATGGTAGGCTGAACATGAGCCTGCAGTGTGCCCAGGTGGCCAAGAAGGCCAATGGCATCCTGGCGTGAGTCAGAAATAGTGTGGCCAGCAGGAGCAGGGAAGTCATTCTGCCCTGTATTCAGCACTGGTTAGGCCATACCTTGAGTCCTGTGTCCAGTTCTGGGCCCCTCAGTCTAAGAAGGATATTGAGACCCTTGAACGTGTCCAGAGAAGGGCAACGAGGCTGGGGAGAGGCCTTGAGCACAGCCCTGTGAGGAGAGGCTGAGGGAGCTGGGGGTGTTTAACCTGGAGAAGAGGAGGTTCAAAGGAGACCTCATTACTCTCTACAACTACCTGAAGGGAGGTTGTAGGCAGGTGGGGGTTGGTCTCTTTTCCCAGACAACCAGCACCAGAACAAGGGGAGGTTTAGGCTGGAGGTTAGGAAGAAGTTCTTCATAGAAAGAGAGATTGGCCATTGGAATGTGCTGCCCAGGGAGGTGGTGGAGTCACCATCACTGGAGGTGTTTAGGAAGAGACTGGATGGGGTGCTTGGTGCCATGGTTTAGTTGATTAGATGGTGTTGGATGATAGGTTAGACTCTATGATCTCTGAGGTATTTTCCAACCTGGTTAATTCTCTTCTCTTCTCTTCTCTTCTCTTCTCTTCTCTTCTCTTCTCTTCTCTTCTCTTCTCTTTCTTCTCTTCTCTTCTCTTCTCTTCTCTTCTCTTCTCTTCTCTTCTCTTTCTTCTCTTCTCTTCTCTTCTCTTCTCTTCTCTTCTCTTCTCTTCTCTCTCTTCTCTTTCTTCTCTTCTCTTCTCTTCTCTTCTCTTCTCTTCTCTTCTCTTCTCTTCTCTTCTCTTCTCTTCTCTTCTCTTCTCTTCTCTTCTCTTCTCTTCTCTTCTCTTCTCTTCTCTTCTCTTCTCTTCTCTTCTCTTCTCTTCTCTTCTCTTCGTGTTAGACCACAGATCAAGTCAGATTCTCCAGTGCACACTTTATTTAGATGATACCACTGCTGGTTTTCAGCAAGCACTGCAGCACAGATCCTGCCTTTATTTGTCATTGGTTCTTTTTCTTTCCTGAGAGGTGCTCACACGCTTGCAGATTTTCTCTGCATGTGGGCTGTGGGGCTGAGAATCCAGGCTAGCTCTGTGCCTGATTGCACCATCTAGATTCCCTCATTCACCCAGAAAATGCTGATTTGGCAACCCCAGAAGGCTGAGAGCAAAGGGAGGGAGTTGTTTATCTGGATCTGAGTGTTTCAGCTGGGATAGTTTTATCGAATAATAGACTCGGTTCAGTTGGAAAAGGCCTTTACGTTCCAGTCCAACCATTATATAATCACCAAGGCTGGTGCTCAGCACCACATCTTGTAAATGCCTCTAGGGTTTAAGGATTCAACTACCTCTGTGGGGAGCTCTTTTCAGTGTTTGAGAACCCTTTCAGTGAAGAAGTTTCTCCAAATATCCAACCTAAGCTCGCCTTGATGCAACTTTCAGCCGTTTCCTCCACTCCTATCACTTAATACTAGGGAGAAGAGACCAAGACCCACCTCGCTCCAGCCTCCATGCAGAAAGCTACAGAGAGGGAGGTTTCCCCTTAGCCTCCTTTTCTCCAGGCTACACAATCTCAGTTCCCTCCACCCCTCTTTACATGACCTGTTCTCCAGACCCTTCACCAGCTTCGTTGCCCCCATCTCAACCTGCTCCAGGAGCTCAATGTCATTCTTGTAGACAGCCTCTGCACCGTTAGTCTTCTGTGTTTTCCAGCACAGTAGTAAATGTGACTGTCAGCCTTGTTGCACACAGGCAGCTTGGCAGCACAACAGGGCCAAACCAGCATGTGGAAAACCCTTTGCTCCATTTGCAACTAGTGCTTGGGTTTTTTTTCCTGTGTTCATCTATCACTATGGTGCTGTTGGTAGTGATGGCAGTCACACCTCAGGAGGTTCAGAGGTGAGGCAGGGTGAGCCTCCTCCTGGATCCCCCGTGTCTAAGCTGTGATTTATGTGAAATAAACAAACCCTCAGAGGGACTGAGCCTCTTTCTTTCCTTATGCAAAATCAGAGAGGGCAACTGCTTCACCATTTTGCTCTTTCTTATATTCCCAGTGTGCACCACTTGGTATTCCTTTTTCCTTACCCTCGTTCTGGTCAGGTAGTTTCAGATACATGAGAGCCTAAGTAAGAACAAACAACAAACTCTCTTGTGAGATTTATTGCAACTTCTGCTTCTAATCAAACCAGAAAAATAGAGCAACAGACTTCCTTCTATAATCCTGTTCTCTCCCCTCCAGTCCCAGCTGGAAACCAGAACTACAACAAGGTAGAGGAATGCAGGGGAAAAAAAAAAAAACACACAAAAGTTAAAACAAATGTCCTGAAACCTCTAAAATGAGGCTGGGGTTTGGCCTGAGGCAATAGCTCAGGGTTACAGAGGGGGCTAGGGTGCTTCTCCTTTCTCTCAAGTGTTTTTAGTCCCTTTTCTTAGCTGGGGTTTTTTGTGTGCTTTCTCTCCCCCCACCCCATCATTTCTTCACTTTATTGCCAGGATGGCAGCATGCACACATTGCCAAAGTCAATACATCAAGTGTCTGCTCCTAAGGCGGGATTAGGAGTGGTAAATGGGAAGAGCTGGATTTGATCTGTCATGGTATCAGTCAGGGTTGGAAGGGACCACAAGGATCAGCTAGTTGCAACCCCCTGCCATAGGCAGGGACACCCCACACTAGATCAGGCTGGCCAGAGCCTCATCCAGCCTGCTCTTAAACACCTCCAGGGATGGGGCCCCAACCACCTCCCTGAACAACCCATTCAGTAGAGTCCATTATTCTTCCTTTCTGGTTCAACAGCAAGCACTGGTCACATACTGGTGCCCAGGGTTTGCTGTGTAAAGCCACAAATGGGGTCTAAGTCAGGAAATTCTGTTCCACACCCCAACAGCTTTGGTCTGGGATCTCCCTCTAGACTTGCAAGAACCTGTATGAAGAAGGATATCTTCTTGCAGCCCCATCTCTAGATCAGCCAGATGCAGGTGACCACTACCCTCTGCCCTCAGGGTGGCAGGCAGAGCACGGCACTGATTGCAAATGCACTCCAGAGGCAGGGAAGGGACCAATGTAGTAAATAAAGAGAAGGACTAAGAGTCCTAATTAGTCCTCATTTCTAGCCTGCTAAAATACCCATCTGTCACTCTGCTGCAGTAATGAGATTTGAGGAGATTAACTGGATACTACTTAGGCTCCTAAACATGGCAGCTCAATGAGCGTGCTGCTGTTCAGCCTTGAGCCATGCTTGAAGCAATTACACTCGAAGCAGGATTGTGTCTGTTTAGTGCCTGCATGGGAGTTGCCTCCAAACAAATTCTCCTGCAGGAATGGGATGGGTGACTCAGAAGATGGCAAGGGTAGCACCAATTCAGTCAAGTTGCAGCCTTGACATCATGTAGGGAGAGGTTGCTGTGGGGGCACAGGGTAAAAAGAAGGGCTCCAATCCTCTAAAACAAGCTCTGGTGAGTATTTTATTTTGAGGGGACAGGGTCTTTTCCACACATCTACATGCTGTGCTGTGTCTTTGCTTTTCCAGAAGCTATTTCAGCTGGAGCCATGATTTGTTGCTTCTTGGTTTTGTTTTCTCTCTCTTCCTCCCCCCCCGCCCCTTTTCTCTTTTTTTCCCTCTCAGTGTCTTAAACTGTCACATAGTGTTGCTCTGCCCAGCTCAACAGCTGCCACCTCCCAGCCTAGAGGTGGGTGGAGTGAGTCTTGTTTTTGCCATCTGTGAAATATTTCAGGGTGTAAGGCATGTGTGTAAATTAATGATGTTAGCTCTTGGGCATTAAAGACAGACATGAAATACAGCTCTGGATCCGAGGGGCTTGGGAGGCTTATCCCTGCCCTAATAATGGTTCCCTACTTGGGATTTTTCATGCATCCCTTCCTACCAATTTAAACTCACTGCAGGATGGTGGAAGGATTTAGCAGATGGACAAAGGGTGACAGCAAAGCTTTTCTCTGGAACAGGCTCCCCTGGGAGGTGGTTGAATGCCCATCCCCGGGGTGTTAAAAAGTTGCAGAGATGTGGTGCTGAAGGGCTTGGTTAACACCAGCCTTGGCAGAGTTAGATAATGGTTGGACTGGCTCAGAGGAGACCTTATTGCTGTCTACACCTACCTGAAGGGAGGTTGTAGCCAGGTGGGGGTTGGTCTCTTCTCCCAGACAACCGGCACCAGAACAAGAGGACACAGTCTCAAGCTGCTCCAGGGGAGGTTTAGGCTGGATGCTAGGAAGAAGTTCTTCCCAGAAAGAGAGATTGGCCATTGGAATGTGCTGCCCAGGGAGGTGGTGGAGTCACCATCACTGGAGGTGCTTAGGAAGAGACTGGATGGGGTGCTTGGTGCCATGGTTTAGTTGATTAGATGGTGTTGGGTGATATGTTGGACTCTATGATCTCTGAGGTCTTTTCCAACCTTATTAATTCTATCCTATCCTATCCTATCCTATCCTATCCTATCCTATCCTATCCCCTTCCATTCCATTCCATTCCATTCTATTCTATTCTATTCTATTCTATTCTATTCTATTCTATTCTATTCTATTCTATTCTATTCTATTCCATTCTATTCTATTCCATTCCATTCCATTCCATTCCATTCCATTCCACTCTTATTCTATTCCACTCATATTCTATTCCACTCCTATTCTATTCTATTCTATTCTATTCTATTCTATTCTATTCTATTCTATTCTATTCTATTCTATTCTATTCTATTCTATTCTATTCTATTCTATTCTATTCCATTCCATTCCATTCCATTCCATTCCATTCCATTCCATTCCATTCCACTCTTATTCTATTCCATTCCACTCTTATTCTATTCCACTCTATTCTATTCTATTCTATTCTATTCTATTCTATTCTATTCTATTCTATTCTATTCTATTCTATTCTATTCTTTTCTTTTCTATTCTTTTCTATTCTTCTCTTCTTTCTGAGAGGTCTTTTCCAACTGACATCATTCTACGATTCAATTATATACTTACGAAGCCAATTTAAGTGAGTATTGGTAGAAAAAGGAGAAAGAGACATGCAGGTTTGCTTCAGCAGAATGGGGAGAACTAGAAACATGTGTTCCTCCCTTGTGACAGAATGGAAGATGAAAAGATTTTGCACCATTGTGATTCAGGGGACGGCGCAGCTGTACCCGATACCCATTCTTGGATTTAAGGAAAGATATTTTATCTTGCAAAGTTCCTCATTTCTCTATTTTTCCCCCACTTCTGCCTCCTTGGAAAGAGGCTGATAGCAGTAGTGCTTTACCTCTTGTGGAGGTTGGTACATCTGCTGCATTCCTGTCTCTGCAGTGCTTCCAGCTCTTTGGTAGGCGCTGTGGTGGTGAAAAGTGGGAACTTGGCTGATGTGAGGTAAGGGAGAGAAGGCAGCAAGAGTGGCACTGTGTGTCTCTGAAATATCCAGATGCCTATAGGGCTACCTGCAAGTCTTCAGGGAACTGAGTGCACATGAAAACCTGTATTTGGCAGGAAAAGCCTCTCTTATGATAAGGATTCCTATATGAAGATTTGAATGAGAAGTGTCCAAGAACCTTCTCCTTTCCTCTCCTGTTTCCCAGCCATTCTTCCCATTTGGGGTGTTGTGGATTCACGTAAATCTGTTTATTATGGTGGAGAGAAAGGGATGAGGGCCACTGCTGACCCTCTCCTTTCCTTGGCAGTTTGCATGTTAATTAGCTTGTCCCTATGAGATGAGTCCACAGTTTGACAGAGCGGCAATTCAGAGGCTGAACAATGTCCAATTATCCTGGCCCAAAGAGCAAGAGGCCAGCCCTTGGCACGTGGGCTCCGAGTCTCTGGCCAGATGGCTCCTGGAAGTCACTTGACTGGACCAGTAATGCTGCCTGGGGTATTTGACAAGGGTCAGCATTTTTGGCTGAGTGCTTTTATGAGCTACAGGCAGCACAGTTGTCTGAACTATTAGGAGGAGCTCCATGTGTGCCCTGGACAGTGCTGTCCACTCTGTGCCATGCACTGGGGCAGTACCAGCGGCTAAACGGGAACATGGATGTTCAAGGGTTAAATGAGATTCTGCACCCACAGCTTGGCTTCCCTCTGCATCACCTCCAGTGATGGAGTCACCATCACTGGAGGTGTTTAGGAGGAGACTGGATGGGGTGCTTGGTGCCATGGTTTGGTTGATTAGATGATGTTGGTGGGTGACAGGTTGGTCTAGATGATCTTGACGGTCTTTCCCTACCTGGTTAATTCTCTCCTCTCCTCTCCCTCTCCTCTCCTCCCTCTCCTCTCCTCTCCCTCTCTCCTCTCCTCTCCTCTCCCTCTCCTCTCCTCTCCTCTCCTCTCCTCTCCTCCTCTCCTCTCCTCTCCTCTCCCTCTCCTCTCCTCTCCTCTCCTCTCCTCTCCTCTCCTCCTCTCCTCTCCTCTCCTCTCCTCTCCTCTCTCCTCTCCTCTCCGAACCTCTCCTCTCCTCTCCTCTCCTCTCCTCTCCTCTCCTCTCCTCTCCTCTCTCCTCTCCTCTCCGAACCTCTCCTCTCCTCTCCGAACCTCTCCTCTCCGAACCTCTCCTCTCCTCTCCGAACCTCTCCTCTCCGAACCTCTCCTCTCCGAACCTCTCCTCTCCTCTCCGAACCTCTCCTCTCCGAACCTCTCCTCTCCTCTCCGAACCTCTCCTCTCCGAACCTCTCCTCTCCTCTCCGAACCTCTCCTCTCCTCTCCTCTCCGAACCTCTCCTCTCCTCTCCGAACCTCTCCTCTCCTCTCCTCTCCTCTCCTCTCCTCTCCTCTCCGAACCTCTCCTCTCCTCTCCTCTCCTCTCCATTGAATCCCATCCTATCCTATCCTATCCTATCCTATCCTATCCTATCCTATCCTATCCTATCCTATCCTATCCTACTCTGTAAGCAAGCCAGTACCTTAGGGAAAGCCGATGAGAACGCCAGGTTGTACTCACAAGTATGGAGCAGGAATTTGGCAACAGTCCCTAGGTCTCTCCTCAGTGGCAGGCTCCAGGAACTGCAGGGTTTATAATCCAATTTGTGGATAACGCGGCATGATCCAAAGGAAAAGGACCTGCCAGAATCAAAGAGTCTGTAGACACGGCTGCTGCGAGGCAAAAGTCATGAGCAGCAGCCCTGCGAGAAAGCCTCAGGTCTCGTGGCAGGCAGGGTCACTCCATGGCAGAAAGGTCCACTCCACAGCAGGCAGGTCTGCAGAGAAGCCAGGTCCGGGTGGAGCAAGCAGGATGAAGGCAGGAGCCAGAGAGAGAGAGCGGAGGCAGGAGCCCAGATCGCTTTCTGGCCACTCTGTTGTAGGCATTTCTAGGCAAAGTGTCCAAGGCCAAGGTATAATGGGTGCAAGGCACCCTGCTAAACATAGCTCCCAAACCCTGGGGGCCTTCCCCCATGGGGAAGGAACCTGGGCCCTGGTGGGAAGAATTCCAGTACTTAATGTTTAAATGTGCTCAGCTTCATTGTCTGCTGATGGCATGCTCAGCTTTGGAAGCCTGTGCTATGAATCAAAACATATAGAATAGGATAGAGTAGAGTAGAGTAGAGTAGAGTAGAGTAGAGTAGAGTAGAGTAGAGTAGAGTAGAATAGAATAGAATAGAATAGAATAGAATAGAATAGAATAGAATAGAATAGAATAGAATAGAATAGAATAAGATAGGGTAGGGTAGGATAGGATAGGATAGGATAGGATAGGATAGGATAGGATAGGATAGGATAGGATAGGATAGGATAGGATAGGATGGGATGGGATGGGATGGGATGGGATGGGATGGGATGGGATAGGATAGGATAGGATAGGATAGGATAGGATAGGATAGGATAGGATAGGATAGGATAGGATAGGATAGGATAAGCCAGGTTGGAAAAGACTTTTGAGATCATTGAGTCCAACGTATCATCCAACACCATCTAATCAACTAAACCATGGCACCAAGCACCCCATCCAGTCTCTTCCTGAACATCTCCAGTGATGGTGACTCCACCACCTCCCTGGGCAGCACATTCCAATGAACAATCTCTCTTTCTGGGAAGAACTTCTTCCTAACATCCAGCCTAAACCTCCCCTGGTGCAGCTTGAGACTGTGTCCTCTTGTTCTGGTGCTGGTTGCCCGGGAGAACAGACCAACCCCCACCTGGCTACAACCTCCCTTCTGGGCCCCTCAGTTTAGTTGCTGGGAGGTGTCCAGAGATGGGCAAAAAGGCTGGGGAGGGGTTTGGAGCACAGCCTTGTGAGGAGAGGCTGAGGGAGCTGGGGTTGCTTAGACTGGAGAAGAGGAGGCTCAGTGTCTAATAAGTTCCTGCATAAGATCATGCATTTTGTCCACCTTTGAGATAGACCCGTGCAAGGAGGTGAACTTAGCCTGGCTTTATTTTTTCCCTTTGTCTTGAATTTTCTTTGAAACCCCTTAAGCATGTGCTAACATCAGGATACAGGTCTTGGCTTGAATTGTGTGGCTCAGCTGTGCTGGCTGCTGAGAACTGCAAAGGCAAAGAGATGATTGACTTGAACAGCAGTACTGTAGCTATCAAAATGTAAGGAAGTTTGATTAAGCATGATCTCAACGCCCTTTTCCTGCAACACCCCTTCTTGTGTTTGCAATGTGTTTGTTAGTGTCTCAAAGCCCTTAGTACAGCAAGATCCAGGATTCAGAAAGACAAAAGAAACCCAACTCCTTGGCATTTGCCTTTGAAGAAATGTTGTGCAGCAAAGGATTTTTTTGTTGCTGTTGTTGTTGCTTCCTCTTTTATTACTTCCCCCAGTCTTTATTATTCTCAGTAAGGACTGTATTTACTTGTTTGCCTCTTCCAGAACCACTGGACAGATGGGAGCTTCTTCAGGGAGAAATTTAATCAGGGCTGCTGGTGTGGGCAAAACAATGGGGCTTTAATCAGGGTGCCCCCAGGAGCCACTGCTGGCCAGAGGTTTCTCTGAATTCCCAAGATGGAACAGTTGCCTCTTTCATGAAGTGCCTGTGGGATGAGCACAGGATTGCTACACTCAAAGCATTTTCATGAAGCAGCAGCAGCTCTCTGAAGGGAAATGCTGAGGACGCTGCCTGCAATGCTCCAAGCTACTGGGGTGTCCAGTGTGAGAGCTTCTTTCTTCCAGGCCTGGGCTGTGTTTGCCTTCCATATGCAATCTGTGAATAGCTTAAGTCTGGAAAGAGTTTAGGAAAGCATCTAACTTTTCTTCTAAAGGAGGGAGGGGAAAAAAATCCCAAGGAGGGGAAAAAAGGATATGTCAAGGGTAATGAAGTAGTTTCCAATGACTCGACGCAGTGCGGCCAAACCATTTGCAACCATTTCCTTTAAATTCCTTTTATACAGAAAGAATTAAATATGAAATCATGAATCAGGAAGCAGTCATCCTGCCAGCACTGCAGTGACATGTACAGAGAGATCAGAGCAAAGTGAGAAAGACACAGAACAGCAGGAGACTTGCAAGCCCCTTTTTTTAGCCCTCTCTTCTTCTTCCTCTTTTTGTTTAGTGCAGACATCCACACAGCACTGACGTTTCTTGCCCCCAAAGAAGCTGTGGGAATCTCCTGCTGTGCCCTGTCTCTCTGTTTCATCCTGGCCTGCATTAGGAACAGTGTGGCCAGCAGGAGCAGGGAGGTCATTGTGCCCCTGTAGTCTGAATTGGTTAGACCACACCTTGAGTCCTGTGTCCAGTTCTGGGCCCCTCAGTTTAAGAAGGGCATCGAGACACTTGAACGTGTCCAGAGAAGGGCAACAAGGCTGGGGAGAGGCCTTGAGCACAGCCCTGGGAGGAGAGGCTGAGGGAGCTGGGGTTGCTTAGCCTGGAGAAGAGGAGGCTCAGGGGAGACCTTATTGCTCTCTATAACTACCTGAAGGGTGGTTGTAGCCAGGAAGGGGTTGGTCTCTTCTCCCTAGCAACCAGCACCAGAACAAGGGGACACAGTCTCAAGCTGCAACAGGGGAAGTTTAGGCTGGAGGTGAGGAGAAAGTTCTTCACCAAGTCATTTGTCATTGGAATGTGCTGCCCAGGGAGGTGGTGGAGTCACCATCCCTGGAGGTGTTCAAGAGGGGATTGGATGTGGCACTTGGTGCCATGGTCTAGTCATGGGGTCTGTGGTGACAGGTTGGACTCGATGATCTCTGAGGTCTCTTCCAACCTTGGTGACACTGTGATACTGTGATAGTATGGCAGCCCTGAACCTTCCTGCCTTGATGTGTCACATCTGTCTGTATTTCCTGATGGCTTTTGCAGTCCCCAGATGCTTGGATACCTGATTCACCCCAGAGGACACTGTGAAGCATTAAGCATTTGGAAATCCCTAGTTTGCAGTTGTTTTGTTTATCTTTGCAACCTTCTGAACTCATATAAGGCAATAATGCAAATCACCTCTGCTGTTTTGCTTTGCTTTGCTGTTGCTGCTTGTAAACTTGTGTGTGCACAATGGCTTTTTTGCCTTTGATTTAGCAATTCCTGCTTTTCCAGTTCTAATTTTTTTGTCCCCCAAACCCTCTGTAAAGATTCCTGTCAAGAGTACCTAGGCTGTTGTGTAAGAGAGGACTAAAGTTATCCAAATGCTACCAAACTGAAGTTAAGAAATTTCCCCAACAAAGCCTGCAATCAGAAGACCTTGTGTCTGTTGTCTGCAAAGGTCTATAGGTCTGCAAATCTGTCTTAAGTGAGCCCTCAGTTTTGCATATCTCAAGAGCCTGCCTGAATTACACTCAGAAGGTATCATAGGATCAGTCAGGGTTGGAAGGGACCACAAAGATCATCATAGAATCAATCAGGGTTGGAAGGGACCACAAGGATCATCCAGTTCCAACCCCACTGCCATGGGCAGGGACACCTCACACTAGATCAGGCTGGCCAAAGCCTCATTCAGCCTGCTCTTAAACACCTCCAGGGATGGGGCCTCAACCACCTCCCTGGACAACCTATTCCAGGGCTTCACCACTCTCATGGGGAAGAACTTCCTCCTCACCTCCAGCCTGAATCTTCCCACCTCCAGCTTCATTCCGTTCCCCCTAGTCGTATCACTACCTGAGATCCTGAGAAGTCCCTCCCCAGCCTTCCTGTAGCCCCCTTCAGATACTGGAAGGCCACAATGAGGTCACCTGGGAGCCTTCTCTTCTCCAGACTGAAGGTGTGGCACTCACCTCTGTTGTCTCCTGCCCCAAATGGGACATGCAGATTCCTGCTTGGAGCCTACCTCACTTTATACAGTTTGGTTGGATAAAACCCCTTAAGGTTGACCCCAATCATTATCTAACTCTACCATATCTGGTGCTAAACCATGTGCCTTAGCATCACATCCCTGCACCTTCTAAACACCTCCAGGGATGGAGATTCAATCACCTCCCTGGGAGCCTATTTCAGCGTTTGAGAAAAGGTTCTTCTAACCTCCAACCTAAACCTCCCTGGTGGAACCTGAGACGATTTCTTCTGGTCCTATCAGTTGTTACTAGAGAGAAGAGACCAACATCACCTCCTTTCAGGTAGATGTAGAGAGGGAGAAGGTCTCCCCTCAGGCTCCTCTTCTCCAGACTAAACAACCCCACTTCCCGCAGCCGACTGAACTGAACTGAACTGAACCACTTTTCAACTGGTTCATGTCAGAAGGCTCTGACTGAGGCTGAATTTGAAGCACAGATGCCTGAGTTCAATTTCTCTAAGATCCAGGGTGCTCAGCTGCGGGGTTTCATTTGAGTCTGTCTCTAGCTTGGCTTCAAGGGAAGAAAGAGTAAATATTACAGGCCAGCAGACTACAGATGCAAAAAATTACAGGCTTTAAAATGTCTCTAGCTGAGCACATAATGGATGCTCTTCGGATTTCGTGATCAGCTGCTGTGCTTTGTTGGCCAATGCTGCCTTCCTCATGCAGTTTATAAAGGAGTCTCAGGTTGTGCTCAGGCAAGCCAGATTCAAAAGCAGATTCCCTGGGAATGCCACTGCCTTCTGCAGCATTTGGTTTACTTCTTCTGAGCAGGATAATCTTGCTGATGTACGCCCAACTGTGACTCCCACCTACTTTGCCAACTCCCCTCCCAGCCTGAGTCCAACGAGACATCTTCCACTCAAATATCTGCTTGCATACTGTAAAATCAAAGGGGCTGTGAACCATGCTGTGTTGCTAAATAATACCATTATGCCCAACAATTTAGATCAAAGGTAGTGGTTTATGTGTGGGATTCATACAGCTGACTTCCTTCTACACCCAGAACCATCCTAAGACCTGGGATGGCCCAAATGCCACATGTGAAACCAGGCTGTAACTCGGCATGGAACCATCTGTGCATAGGGTTCCAGAGCATCCACCTGCATTAGAATAGATAGAATTACCCAGGTTGGAAGAGACCTTTGAGATCATTGAGTCCAACCTATCATCCAACACCATCTAATCAACTAAACCATGGCACCAAGCACCCCAGCCAGTCTCTTTTTAAACACTTCCACTGATGGTGACTCCACCACCTCCCTGGGCAGCACATTCCAATGGCCAATCACTCTTTCTGTGAAGAACTCCTTCCTAACATCCAGCCATGCATTCATTTTGATGTGTCTCCCTGCAGCCCTTTTCTATCCTGCTCAGGTGGGAGTAGAAGGGAACATGCAGGGCTGTGTGGCAAAGTTGGATGGAGCAGGGCTGTATAAGTCAAGGGATCTGGTTAGGAACCTCAGTACCTCAGGCTTTCCCTAGCATGTGGCTCTTGCCATTCCACGTATCTGTTCAAGTGCTCCAACACACAGGGTCTCTCACACAGTGAGACACAAGAAGTATAAGGGGTTCTCATGTGTCAGAGAAAGGGATCCTTCATTTTTCCAGCCACTTCCAGCATTCTGACACCTTGTCTCCATTTCAGCATACTGCCTTTTACCATTAAGCTCCTCCAGAACCACAGGCTGCGTGGCATCAATCCAGCTTCTGACCTCAGTATAAATCTGGGTTGCTGCAGCCAGCTGGTGTGGAAGTACTTAAAATCTGCATGTACAGCAAATGTTCTCAGTTGTAAAAGGGGCTTTACAATTTAGGTTGGCAAAACAGCAGGATGAAAGCAACGTCTGTGTGACGTGGGCTCTTGCGAACCTCCCCTGTGACAAAGCGCCCCTGCAACATCTACACTTTCATGGTTACTGCCAGAGTGAGCCATGAATTAGCTCCAGGGGTGTCCAATGAATGCACCAAAACATACCTGGTGTGGAGAGGTGACAGCCTGGAGTTATACCAGGTGAAGTTCAGGATGGATATCAGGAAAAATGTCTCCACAGGAAGGGCTTTCAGGGGCTGAAACAGGCTGCCTAGAGGTGTGGAAGAGTTGTCAGCCCTGGAGGTATTTAAAAGGTGTGTGGATGTGGTGCTTAGGGACATGTTGTAGAATAGAGTAGGATAGGATAGAATGGAATGGAATGGAATGGAATGGAATGGAATGGAATGGAATGGAATGGAAATGGAATGGAATAAGATAGGATGGGATAGGATAGGATAGGATAGGATAGGATAGGATAGGATAGGATAGGATAGGATAGGATAGGATAGGATAGGATAGGATAGAATTAACCAGGTTGGAAAAGACCTTCCAGATCATCGAGTCCAACCTATCACCCAACACCATCTAATCAACTAAACCATGGCACCAAGCACCCCATCCTGTCTCTTCCTAAACACCTCCAGGGATGGTGACTCCACCACCTCCCTGGGCAGCACATTGCAATAGCAAATAGTGGTAGTGGTTTAGCAGCAATGGAGAAGTTGTGAGCTCTATGCAAGCAGCTGGGATTGATGATCTTAAAAGTCTCTTCCAATTTCAACAGTTCTATGATTCTATTCTAAGAGTGAAAAGAACCTCAGATTTTAGGTGGAGCTGTCAGCAGCAGGTAGCCCTACTGTAATTTACTGCAGCTGGCACCAGAAATGGTGGTAGCATCAAATCCAAGTGAAGCAGAGTGTGTTGGTCTAAATCTCTTGAAGGACACTGTTAAGAAAGTATTGCTGGGGTTGGGATATGTATCAGAAGAGAACTCAAGTTGAAAGCTTTGATGAGAGTGCCTGGATAGGAAGTTCTGGAGACCTGGAGACAAGGCATTGTCTGTTTAAAGAGTGCTTGACCACAGAATGACCTCTCTTAAATGAAGCCAAGCTGCAGACAAAGATGATCTTTTTTCAGATATGCTGAAAAACTCCTCTTTGGCCAGGACCCTTTTATGCTGTAACTGGAGAAAATGAACTAATAATAAACAGTGAGAAAAAGTATTGTGGTAAGAAAAGATCAACTGAACCTGAGAAGTGCAGAGCAGAGAGCAGGGAAAAGCTCAGCTCGTTCCTAAATATGATCACATCCTTAATGTCATAGAATCATAAAGTTGGAAGAGACCTCAGAGATCATCAAGTCCAGCCTGTCACCCAACACCTCAGGACTAACTAAACCATGGCTCCAAGTGCCACATCCAATCCCTTTTTGAACACCTCCAGGGACGGTGACTCCACCACCTCCCTGGGCAGCACATTCCAATGACCAACAACTCTCTCTGGGAAGAACTTTTTCACCTCCAGCCTAAACTTCCCCTGACACAGTCTGACACTGTGTCCTCTTGTTCTGGTGCTGCTTGCCTGGGAGAAGAGACCAATCCCCACCTGGCTACAACCTCCCTTCAGGTAGTTGTAGAGAGCAATAAGGTCTCCCCTGAGCCTCCTCTTCTCCAGGCTAGTGAGCCCCAGCTCCCTCAGCCTCTCCTCATAGGGCTCATATGATGGCTACCAGGGAAAGTGCAGTAGAGCAGTGCCACTCAAGCTCTTCAGGCTGAATCCAAACATGCTATTTTAGAACAGCTGAGAGGCCATGACCAATATTTTGCAGCATATTGACAGACAAATCAAAGAGAGCAGGACAAATGTCCCGGAATCCCTGAGGATCCTCCTTGGTATGAACACTTCAGTTAGGCAGAGGAGTGATGCTAAGGCAACACTGCTGGGCAGTGCAGGCTAAAAATGTTTCCTGAGTTTGGGCAGAGACATATGACCTGTGGTTTGCAGTTAACTCATAGCCTCCATCCCTCCTGTGCTGGGGCAGGTCACTGTTTTGTGAGTGCTTTCTAAAGGCTCTACTATAGTCTTGCAGGAAGCAGCATAGGTTGGGATGGCTGGCAGAGCAGCCAGCACTGACCAAGGAAGTACCCAGGAGCTTCCAGGCCATCTCAGAGCAGCCCCAGGACACCTTGGGAATGACAGGCGGTGTCTGGGTTAGGACACGTCTGTGTCCTCTGACTTACCCTTGAGTGAAATTACTTGCAGTTGGAAATCAGCGGAGAGCTAGAACAGCCACAAGGACTGTGAGCTCTGTCAGCCCTGCAGTCTGTTGGCTCAGGAAGCAGTGGTAATACTTACATTTTGAGCCTTTCCTCAGAGCAGAGAATGGGGAATATCTGGAGGGGTGGGTATCCATTCCAGTGTCTGAGGAGAGCCCTGAGTTCCCAGCATGGTTTCCTGTCCTCCTGGCAGCATCGGCAGCTGCGGGTTTGGAACAAACAGCTTGCGTGTCCCTGGGCAAGTCAGGGCAGCTGGAGGTGGATTTGTTTTCTGTTGATTTCATGGCAGTGCTGCTGCACAGCCTTGGTGTTGAGGAACAGCATCCTAGAAGAGACACCCAGTGAACTGCTCACTACTCCACAGCTACCCAATCTGCATGCCAAGCGTGGGAAGTGCTCAGACCACCCTGATGGCATCAACAAAGCCATCGTGTTTGCTGACATTTCAAGGGAGCAGAGAGGGGAACAAAAGCTGGGAGCAAAAGTCTTTGATCCAGTGCAGAACTGCAGTTGGAAGATATGGACCTGAATTGCAAATGTCAGATCCAAGACCCTTTTTGCAGGGGAGGGATTTTAACCCTCAGTCCAGATCCCAAAGGTGGGGCTCGAGTTCGGTCTCCACAGGAAGAAAATGATGCTGAAATCTGAGTGCCCTGTGAAACAAAACTGAAAGGTAAAAGGAATCAATGAAGAGCTGAAGAGATGGGGGAAGTCAGAAGACAGGGAATGTAAGAAGTTTTGTATAACTGATTTGGAAACAGACAGGATGTCATTTCCAGTGAATTCAGGCCTCCTTTCCCACCCTCCCACCGACCTCCCTTCCCTGAAATGCTCAAAGATAATGCAGTTTCTCCCCAGATGGCCTCTGGGTAGCTTCTTGCCATTGTTGTGGTATTTAGTTATGAGAGAACCATTCCACAAGAAAAAAAAAAAAAAAATTAGAAGTGAGACGAAGCCACAGAGCCTGAATTCCATCCCAAACATTCCCAGGCACAAGGCTACTGAGGCCTGGACCTTTGGTACAAGGCTAGCTTTTAGTACAACCAATCCAAAGACGTGCTCCAAGAATCAGGTCAGCCACAGAGTGGTTGGAGAGCAGCCAGGCAGAAAGGGACCTGGGGGTACTGGTTGATAGTAGGCTGAACATGAGCCAGCAGTGTGCCCAGGTGGCTAAGAAGGCCAATGGCATCCTGGCCTGCATCAGGAATAGTGTAGCCAGCAGGAGCAGGGAAGTCATTGTGCCCTGTACTCAGCACTGGTTAGGCCACACCTTGAGTCCTGTGTCAAGTTCTGGGCCCTCAGTTTAAGAAGGACATTGAGACACTTGAACATGTTCAGAGAAGGGCAACAAGGCTGGGGAGAGGTCTGGAGCACAGCCCTGAGAGGAGAGGCTGAGGGAGCTGGGGTTGCTTATCCTGGAGAAGAGGAGGCTCAGGGGAGACCTTCTTGCTCTCTACAACTACCTGAAGGGAGGTTGTAGCCAGGGGAGTTGGTCTCTTCTCCCAGGCAACCAGCACCAGAACAAGAGGACACAGTCTCAAGCTGTGCCAGGGGAGGTTTAGGCTGGAGGTGAGGAGAAAGTTCTTCCCAGAGAGAGTTGTTAGCCATTGGAATGTGCTGCCCAGGGAGGTGGTGGAGTCACCATCCCTGGAGGTGTTCAAGAGGGGACTGCATGTGGCACTTGGTGCCATGGTTTAATCAGGAGGTCTGTGGTGACAGGTTGTACTTGATGATCTTTGAGGTCTCTTCCAACCTTGGTGAATCTGTGATTCTATGATTCTGTGATTCTGTAATTCTGCTCTCAGCCTTCTCTTCTCCAGACTTAACAGCCCCAGGTCTCTCAGCCTTTCCTCACATAATATTCTCATAAGCCTCTGTTGGATTTTTCCAGTATATGCCTGTCCCTCTTGAACTGGAGAGACCAGAATTGGACACAATGCTCCAGATGCCAGTAAGGGTGAGAACATCCCTTGACTAGCTGGCCATTCTCTTCTTTATGAACCCCAACCTAAAATTTGGCTCATAATTTCATTCAACCTTCCTTTGCTACTCCCCTTGAACACCCAGAGCGAGCCCTTTCCCTTGGTAGTGCTTGCACCCTGTGCAGACTGCTATTGTGTGCATTTGTTTATCAAATATAAATTCAACTTTAAACTCTCCACTGCAGATGTCCCTGCTCACTGGGGCAGTGTGGGGTTGGGAGGGGGTGGAGGTTGGGCTAGATGATCTTTAAAGGTCCTTTCAGATGCAAAGATTCTATGATTCTCCTGATACTTTTGGCCAGCCATGCCTATATTTGCCACCATCACTTTGTTCTTCCTTGTGAGTCAGAGTTTCTGCTGCTTTTCTCATTCTCCTTCCCATATTCAGCATGGTATCCTTTTTTCCTTGGAACTGAAAGACTCAAGGATTTTTCCATTAATAATCCCCACTCCCTTTCCCTGGTCAGTACATTGCTTAAGAGGGCTGGAGGTAATTCATTCACAAGCAGCAAACCCTGCTAAAAGAGAAGGAGGAAAGCATGAGCCCGGTGAAGCTTGTTTTACTGTGTCCAGTTCTGGGCCCCTCAGTTTAGGAAGGATGTTGACTTGCTGGAGTGTGTCCAGAGAAGGGCAACAAAATTGGTGAAGGGTTTGGAACACAAGCCCTATGAGGAGAGGCTGAGGGATCTGGGGTTGCTTAGCCTGGAGAAGAGGAGACTCAAGGGTGACCTTATTGCTTTCTACAACTACCTTAAGGGAGGTTGTAGACAGGCAGAGGTTGGTCTCTTCTCCCAGGCAGCCAGCACCAGAACAAGAGGACACAGTCTCAGGCTGCACCAGGGGAGGTTTAGGCTGGCGGTTAGGAGGAAGTTCTACACAGAGAGAGTGATTGCCCATTGGAAGGGCTGCCTGAGGAGGTGGTGGAGTCACCATCACTGGAGGTGTTCAGGTTGAGACTTGATAGGGTGCTTGGTGCCATGGTTTAGTTGACTAGATGGTATTGGGTAATGGGTTGGACACGATGATCTTGAAGGTCTCTTCCGACCTGGTCTATCCTATCCTATCCTATCCTATCCTATCCTATCCTATCCTATCCTATCCTATCCTATCCTATCCTATCCTATCCTATCCTAGTCTATTTCTATTCCATTCTATTCTATTCTATTCTATTCTATTCTATTCTATTCTATTCTATTCTATTCTATTCTATTCTATTCTATTCTATTCTATTCCAGTCTAGTCTAGTCTATTCCTACCCTATCCTATCCTATCCTATCCTATCCTATCCTATCCTATCCTATCCTAGTCTATTTCTATTCTATTCTATTCTATTCTATTCTATTCTATTCTATTCTATTCTATTCTATTCCAGTCTAGTCTAGTCTATTCCTATCCTATCCTATCCTATCCTATCCTATCCTATCCTATCCTATCCTATCCTATCCTATCCTATTCTATTCTATTCTATTCTATTCTATTCTATTCTATTCTATTCTATTCTATTCTATTCTATTCTATTCTATTCTATTCTCTCTTGTGGACTCCTTCATTAAAGTTCAGCTTTGCTCCCAGAGCAGCTTTGGAAGTGAGAGGCCACTTGAGAGAGCTTGCAGCATTTAGTTGGTGCTGCTGGCTGCTAGGCACTTCCCAGAAAAGCCACTGGAGCCACGTAGGTCGGAGCTGCCTGAAAAGCACAAGGAGGTGTCCTCTCCCGATCCGCCCCATCGTGCTGCTGAGCGCAAGCAGCGGCGCAGCTCCAGCTGAGCGCTGCCGTGCGAGAGGCATCTTCTGTGGCTGGGAACGCTTGCCTGAACGTCAGCACTGCCAATTTCAGCAGCCCTGGCCAACTTCTGGTGCGAGAATGCAGGTGGGCTTTTTCCCCCTGCACATCGTGCACCAGCCGTTGAGATTTTGTAATTGCACCTTGAGTAAGAATTTCCTCCTGTGAGGAAAACTAAGCCACAGTTCACTCCCTTGTAACTCCACCAGCTCTGCCAGACTTGGGGCCACATCTGCTGCTGGCTACAGTTGCATAAAGCTGGAGTAATTTTGCGAGCCTCTGTGGCAATTCTCAGCCAGAAATTGGAAGTGTAACCCTTTCTTTGACTGCTATGAAGACACAGGAGGGTGACCAGGCAGCAGATAGGAATAGGAGACAATCACGTTATGGCCATGTATTTTATGGAAACATGCATGGTACTCATCCAAGAGGACCATTAGGAGAAGCAGCTGAGACTCCAGGGGACTGGTTCTTGTTCTGGTTGTTGCTAGGGAACTTTGAGTAAATCCCCTCCCCACCTCATCTGTTTGGCCATAGTTTTAGGTGTGGTGTGGAAAATACAGGGGGACTTAATTTCTCCAGTCACAGGAAACCACTGCTTGAAGGGGAACATGTCCTAATGCAAGCCAGCTCCTCTCCCTGTGTGGGACCCTGTGGGGACCATGTGGCTGAGACACTGCAGAGGGCAGACAACACCCCTGCCATGTCTGGCTGTGCCCCTTGCAGTGTGTCCTGTTGTGTGTTCTAGCCAGGACAGAGCCTGTAATCGCAGGCTCTCAGGTTATTTCTTACCCTGTGCAGCAAGCTGGTAACTTCCTGGTGGGAGTGGGTAAGCCCATCAGGTTCTCTAATGGGACAAATGCAAATCTTGGATACTATGGGCTATGGGGAGGTTCCAAAGATTGTCTGGTTATGTTTTCCCTCCTCTGCTTGATGTGGTGCTAGTCTGGGGAGCTGAAGCTCTTCGGCTTGGCGTAAGCTTGCTTTCTGCAGTTGCTGTCCAGTTTCTCCACTCTCGATGAAATAGTGCTGGCAGCAGGAAAGATTCCTCCATTTGAAAGAGTGAAAAAGAAGGCAGTGGCCTGGTGTAAAGGTCTTGGCATCTCTCACAGCTTATGACAGCACTGCTGGAGTAGGGGAGCTGTGGCTGTAGCTTTTCTTTTGTGAGCTTACATTCCTTAGCAGTGGGAAATCGGCAGCTGTAATTAGTCTCTGATGTTCTCTGCTAATAAGTGATTTCTCTGGCACTTGCAAATACCATCATCACTGAGACACAGCTCTCTTGTTTTGACCTCTTCTCTCGTCTCTCTCCTCCTGAGAGAGGCCCCAGATGTTCTTCAGCACTGCTAGGAAAAAAAAACCAACAAAACACCCCATCCACTCCTGCTCCTCCTCAATAGCGGCCAGGCAGAAAGGGACCTGGGGGTGCCGGTGGATAGTAGGCTGAACATGAGCCAGCAGTGTGCCCAGGTGACCAAGAAGGCCAGTGGCATCCTGGCCTGTATCAGGAACAGTGTGGCCAGCAGGAGCAGGGAGGTTATTGTGCCCCTGTACACTGCACTGGTTAGGCCACACCTTGAGTCCTGTGTCCAGTTCTGGGCCCTTCAGTTCAGGAAAGATGTTGAGTTGCTGAAAGGTGTCCAGAGAAGGGCAACAAAGCTGGGGAGGGGTTTGGAGCACAAGCCCTGTGAGGAGAGGCTGAGGGAGCTGGGGTTGCTTAGCCTGGAGAAGAGGAGGCTCAGGGGAGGGGTGCTTGGTGCCATGGTTTAGTTGATTAGATAGTGTTGGACGATAGGTTGGACTTGATGATCTCGAAGGTCTTTTCCAACCTGTCTATTTCTATTTCTATTTCTATTTCTATTTCTATTTCTATTTCTATTTCTAATTTCTATTTATTTCTATTTCTATTTCTATTTTTATTTCTTATTTCTATTTCTATTTCTATTTCTTAATTCTATTTCTATTTCTAATTCTATTTCTATTTCTATTTCTTATTTCTATTTCTATTTCTTATTTCTTATTTCTATTTATTTCTATTTCTATTTCTATTTTTTTATTTCTTATTTCTATTTCTATTTCTATTTCTATTTTCTTATTTCTATTTCTTATTTCTATTTCTATTTCTATTTCTATTTCTATTTCTATTTCTTTATTTTATTTCTATTTCTATTTCTATTTCTAATTTCTATTTCTATTTCTATTTCTTATTTCTATTTCTATTTGTTATTTCTTTTTCTTATGTCTATTTCTATTTCTATTTCTTATTTCTTTTTCTTATTTCTATTTCTATTTCTATTATTTCTATTTCTATTTCTATTTTCTATTTTTTTTCTATTTCTTATTTCTATTTCTTATTTCTATTTATTTGAAGTAGTATTATTTGATCATTTATTTCCCTCCTGGCCGCTGTGGAGGAAAATGGCTCCGGCTGCTCCTCATGGAAAAGGACACAGATGCCGGCAGGAAGCCCATTTGCTCTGGGAGGAAACAGGGGCCTGACATCAACAGGAAGCACTGTGTGGTAGAGCTGCTCCTGCCTTCAAGTGCGAGGGGCCTTGAAAACAATGTTAGCCCGCGGTGTAGGACTTGCTGGCAGGAAACACGTGCACGCTGGTGTTTGCCATGCAGAGGAAATGATAAGCACTACCTGGCCCTGACTTGGAGCAGAGATAGCATGGTGAAAAAAAAAGAAAGAAAGAAAAAAAGAAAGAAAGAAAGAAAGAAAGAAAGAAAGAAAGAAAGAAAGAAAGAAAGAAAGAAAGAAAGAAAGAAAGAAAGAAAGAAAGAAAGAAAGAAAGAAAGAAAGAAAGAAAGAAAGAAAGAAAGAAAGAAAGAAAGAAAGAAAGAGAGAAAGAAAGAAAGAGAGAAAGAAAGAAAGAGAGAGAGAAAGAAAGAAAGAAAGAAAGAAAGAAAGAAAGAAAGAAAGAGAGAAAGAAAGAAAGAAAGAAAGAAAGAAAGAAAGAAAGAAAGAAAGAAAGAAAGAAAGAAAGAAAGAGAGAAAGAAAGAAAGAGAGAAAGAAAGAAAGAAAGAAAGAAAGAAAGAAAGAAAGAAAGAAAGAAAGAAAGAAAGAAAGAAAGAGAGAAAGAAAGAAAGAGAGAAAGAAAGAGAGAAAGAAAGAAAAGAGAAAGAAAGAAAAGAGAAAGAAAGAAAGGAAGGAAGGAAGAAAGAAAGAAAGAAAGAAAGAAAGAAAGAAAGAAAGAAAGAAAGAAAGAAAGAAAGAAAGAAAGAAAGAGAAAGAAAGAAAGAAAGAAAGAAAGAGAAAGAAAGAAAGAGAGAAAGAAAGAAAGGAAGGAAGGAAGAAAGAAAGAAAGAAAGAAAGAAAGAAAGAAAGAAAGAAAGAAAGAACGAAAGAAAGAAAGAAAGAAAGAAAGAAAGAAAGAAAGAAAGAAAGAGAAAGAAGGAGTGACATTAAAAAGGGTTTTGTTTTGTTTTGTTTTGTTTTTTTCACCATAGTTCAGAGCCTGTCCTTTGCCAAATGGAAAGCAAAATGAAGAGCAAAATATGGAATATATGAGGAATTCATTGTGGGGCTTTGGAAACTGAGGAGTACAGTGGTGAATTAATTGGAATTGCTCCTTTAGGAACAGCTGGACATTGCTTCCCCCCCCATTGTTTGCACTGAGAATGACCCTCAGCTTGATAACTCTGGCATGTGTATTTATTGAGAGATGAAAGGAAGTAGAGGCTTGCATCCCCATGTGGAACTGGGGGATTTTCTGTAGGGAAGTCAAGTCATAGGAATATCGTCTCCCACTTGGGACAGAAGGATCTTGGGAATACAGAGTATTGTATAGATTGCATTGTGTTGTCTCTCCTGACTTAAACCTACTAGGAGAGAGGACACAAACCTGTTGGGAGAGCATGAAGATACCATCATGATGTCATATTTTGTTTAGCCTTCTTCTTGATTTTTAGAGCCTGTAAAAGCCATCTTGTACCTCCTTTCACCACTGACCTTCTGATGGAACTAGTTTCTGATACCCTATGCCTCTGGCAGTCAGTTGCAGAGGTACAGCCTCACAGGTCAGCCTTGGAGAAGCCATGCAGTATGCTCTGGGTGCATCTTGGTAGCTGTGTGCCAACATCCTGTGGTGCAGTACAGGTAGAAGTAAACAGCATGGTGGGAAATATTTCCTTCTAAATAATCCCAGCTCAGCGTCAGACTCTAGAGGGTTGTGTCAAACCATCTGCAAATGCTGTTCTGCAACCTCTGCTGTCCTTGTAGCCTTTGGAGAGCGAGCGAGCTGCCCTCTTGCAACATATGTGAAGCGCTGATCTGCCACAAGGCTGGCAGATGGAGCAGTGCCATACTCCCTGCTGTCTCTGAAAGAAGCCCTGAAGGTGCAGCACAACATCCAGATGTCAGAGCTAGGCTGCTCAGCAGCTTATTTTATAGCTTTTTATCCTCCTGGGTGTATGGAAAAGAAAATATGATCCCTGTGATCAAGTCATAGATTCATAGGATGGTGTGGATTGCAAAGGACCTTAAAGATCATCTAGTTTCACCCCTTGGCCATAGGCAAGGACACCTTCCACCAGACCAGATTGCTCAAGGCCTCATCCAATGTGGTCTTGAACATCTCCAGGAGGGGGCCATCAATGACTTCCCTGGGCAACCTGTTTCAGTGTCTCATCACCCTTACTGTAAAGAATTTCTTTCTAATATCCAGTCTAAATCCACCCTCTTCAAGCTTCAATCCATTCCCTCTTGTCCTATTCCTACAAACCCTTGTAGGGGGTGCTTTCTTGTAGGCCCCCTTCTGGAAGGCCACTATAAAGTCTCCCTGGAGCCTTCTTTTCTCCAAGCTGAACAGCACCAACTCTCTCAGCCTGTCCCCGCAGAGGAGTGCTCCAGCCCCAGTCTATAAGGTATAGAATCACAGGATAGAGTTGATCTGGTTGGAAAAGGTCATTGAGTCCTTGCCGAGCACCATGCCGAGATCCCCAGATGCCATGTCTACACATTTTTTGAACCTTTCCAGGGTCAGTGACTCCAAAACCGCCTTGGGCAGCTTGTTCCAATGCCTGACCGCTCTTTCAGTAAGGAGTGTTTGCCCAATATCCAACCCAAACCTCTTCTGATGCAACTTGAGGCCATTTCTTCTCATTCTATCACCTGATACTAGGGAGAAGAGACTGACCCCCACCTCACTACAACCTCTATTCAGGGAGTTGTTGAGAGTGAGAAGGTCTCCTCTCAGCCTCCTCTTCTCCAGACTAAACAATCCCAGTTCCCTCAGCTGCTCCTCAGAAGACTTGCTCTGCAGACCCTTCAGCAGCTTTCTTGCCCATCTTTGGACCTGCTCCAGCACCTTAATATCTTTCTTGTAGTGAGGGACCCAAAACTGAACTCAGTACTTAAGGTGTGGCCTCAAAAGTGCTGAATACAGAGGCACAATCACTTCCCTGGTCCTGCTGGCCACACTGTGCCTGATATCAGCCAGAATGCTATGGGCCTTCTCAGCCACTTGAGCACACTGCAGGCTCATGGACTTTAGCATACTGCAGCCTTTGGAGGTGAAAAGGTGTCACCAAAATGACCCATATCCATTGGCTACCCCTCTTAACTAAGCTACTGAGTGAAACCAATCACTGAGACTTGTTTTGGACTTGATGATGTAGAAATCCCTGCATGCTTGAGGAATCCTTCCACAAACCAACAGCTTTATATGGCTGAGAGTAAGCACTTTACCCAGAAAGGCTTTCAGCACAGTAGCAACATTGAAGGCAATGCACAAGCTAAGCAGACTTTGCCTGGGACAGGGCAGCTTGGAAGATGTCTGTGGAAATAGCTGATTCTGTGGCTGACTGAGCAAGCATCAACAGGCAAGAGCATCAGCATGCAGGAATGTATCCCCTAGATCTATGGCATCAGCCTAGCAAGGCTTTTGCAGCTTTTGACTCTGCAAATACCACCTTCAGGTATTAGACCTTGAATGACACATTATTAAAAGAGCTATTTCTTTGAGAAGAATTTTGGGGTAATGCACATGAAACCTCTCATACATATATAGAATCACAGAATCTTAGAATCAATAAGGTTGGAAAAGACCTCAGAGATCAACAAGTCCAACCAACCACCCAGCACCTCAGGACTAACTAAACCGTGGCTTCAAGTGCCACGTCCAATCCCTTTTTGAATGCCTTCAGGAATGGTGACTCCACCACCTCCCTGGGCAGCACATTCCAATGGCCAATTACTCTTGCTGGGAAGAACTTTCTCCTCACCTCCAGCCTAAACCTCCCCTGGTGCAGCTTGAGACTGTGTCCTCTTGTTCTGGTGCTGGTTGCCTGGGAGAAGACACCAACCCCCACCTGGCTACAACCTTCCTTCAGGTAGTTGTAGAGAGCAATAAGATCTCCCCTGAGCCTCCTCTCCTCCAGGCTAAGCAACCCCAGTTCCCTCAGCCTCTCCTCACAGGGCTGTGCTCCAAACCCCTTCCCAGCCTCATTGCCCTTCTCTGGACACATTCCAGCAACTCAACATCTTTCCTAAACTGAGGGGCCCAGAACTGGACACAGAACTCAAGGTGTGACCTAACCAGTGCTGAGTACAGGGGCACAATGACCTCCCTGCTCCTGCTGGCCACACTGTTCCTGATGCAGGCTAGGATGCCATTGGCCTTCTTGGCTGCCTGGGCACACTGCAGGCTCATGTTCAGCCCACTGTCAACCAGTAGCCCCAGGTCCCTCTCTGCCATATGTATATGTTGATACACAGAGATAGACATTTGTTTATAGAATCATAAAATTGTTTTGATTGGGAAAGACCTTTAAGACCATTGAGTCCAAGCATTATCTAACTCTACTGTGCTAAACCACATCCCTCAGCACCACGTCTCTGTATCTTTTAAATACCTCCAGGGACTGGAATTCAATCACCTCCCTGAGGAGTTTATTCCAGTGTTTAATAGCTCTTTTTGTTGAGTATTGTGTATAGAGTTATGTGTGTTTGACCAGGTGCTGCTTCTGGCACAATTTTCTCCCTGCTGCAGCGATCGTGCGCCCTGGGCGTTACCCAGGATGGGTAGAACAGCATTGCCTTTCATAAAACAAACATCAGCAATTCAAGTCACCCACAGCCTAATCCTCTTCAAATAAAGACTGACCTTTTTTCAGTCTCCTCTGAGCAGGGCTGGGAGGAGCGTTTCTAGGTGACCTTCTGCTGCCAGGAGCAGCCTTAATTCTCCACTCTGGGCTGAACCGTGTACCATCATCTTGTGCTCTCGTAAAGCTGGCAAAAATGCTTCTAGCAAAGGGGCAATGGGTGGAAGATGAGGCATAGGAAATTTCATGTAAATATGAGGAAACCTTTTTTCACTGTGAGGGTGACAGGGCACTGGAGCAGGCAGCCTGAGGAGGTTGTGGATTCTCCCTCTCTGGAGATATTCAAAACTCACCTGGATGTGTTCCTCTGTGATCACAGAATCACAGAATCAATAAGGTTGGAAAAGACCTCAGAGATCATCAAGTCCAACCTATCACCCAACACCTCAGGACTAACTAAACCATGGCTTCAAAGCCACATCCAATCCCCTCTTGAACACCTCCAGGGATGGTGACTCCACCACCTCCCTTGGCAGCACATTCCAATGGCCAATTACTCTTTCTGGGAGGAACTTTCTCCTCTGGTGTAGGTCATCCTGCTCTGGAAGGGGGTTGGACCGGATGATCTTTCGAGGTCCTTTCCAGCCCCTGAAATTCTGTGATTCTGTGATTTCTACTCCTCATTTGCTAGTATTTGCATGCCATGGTGAGAAATAATAAAGAGCAGGACAAGCAGATTTTACTTTTCTTTTTCCTTCCTTGTGGAAAAGGCTCGAGGTGAGGAGAAAGAGGACACAGTCTCAAGCTGCACCAGGGGAAGTTTAGACTGGAGGTGAGGAGAAAGTTCTCCACAGAAAGAGTTATTGGCCATTGGAATGTGCTGCCCAGGGAGGTGGTGGAGTCACCCTCCCTGGAGGTGCTCAAAAAAGGATTGGACGTGGCACTTGGTGCCACAGTTTAGTTAGCCATGAGGTCTTGGGTGACAGGTTGGACTTGATGATCTCTGAGGTCTTTTCCAGCCTTGTTGATTCTCTGATTCTCTGAAAATACTGCTGAGTTCAATGGGATTTTTTTGTATGAGTGTGGTTCTTTGGGTCACACCCAGACAGGCTTGCAATGAAAGCACTCAGTCTAAATATATGCTCAGCAACTGAGCAAAGAGGGAATGGATTTTGTACTGCTTGGCTTCATACTATAATGACTGATTATTGCTAGTGCCTTTGTGTGTTTGTTTTCAATCAGTTTGACATCATGAAGCCTTATTTACTTTTTCTCAGAAGTCTGTTTTCATTTGCCTTTCACTTCTCATTTGCAGGCTGTATGGGTTTGTGTTTAGGCTCCTCATCCATCTCCCTCTGCTATATAACGATCCTCCCTCCACAATTTTCTCTGCTCTGTGCCTGGAGTTGTTGACTATCCATAAACCAGCCCAATTGGACTAACCTCTGGAAATTGCTGTATCCAGGCTTCACTAGGAAGGCCCTAAAGGAATGGTCAGTGAGAGGCCTGAGTGAAAGAGCACTGCTGCACAATCTCGTGTCAGCCTTTATCAGTACATCAGTGTGACAGAAGACAAAATCAAAATGAGAGGAAAAGGTATAAATATGTTCTGTGAGATCCAGCCATGCAATTTTCCATCCATTTGAGAGCTTGGCCCAGCTTCTCAGTTACTTCATCCCTTGGATCTAGTGGGGTGATTGGTCTCTGCTCTCATTTTCACACACCTGAGATCATTGCCACTGTCACTCTGCCCTCACTTTCACACACCTGAGATCATTGCCGCTGTCACTCTGCCCTCACTTTCACACACCTGAGATCATTGCCACTGTCACTCTGCCCTCACTTTCACACACCTGAGATCATTGCCACTGTCACTCTGCCCTCACTTTCACACACCTGAGATCATTGCCACTGTCACTCTGCCCTCACTTTCACTCACCTGAGATCATTGCCGCTGTCACTCTGCCCTCACTTTCACTCACCTGAGATCATTGCTACTGTCATTCTGTGTTAGTCGGCACAGCTGGATGTGCACTTAAAGCCTGGGAATGGATATCAAGTGCACTGGTAAATGACTTGCTGCACAGCAAGCATGGAAGGAGAACCATCACTGAGAAGAGATCTCCAGCTTATCCTTCCATATTGAAAGGGGGAATGGACATTTCCAGGGAAAGGACAACAGAAAGAACTATAAGGCAGCCCACTTTACTGCAGCACCTTAGTTTATGAGACACTGCCCAACTCTTTGCTTCACCCTGTGTCTTCAGCAGCAGGACAACAGCATCATCATTTCCCCTGCAGCTCCCAGGAGCATTTGGTTGAGAGTCAGTTGCTTTTTCACCACTGTGCTGGATGTTAGGAAGAAGTTCTTCATAGAGAGTGATTGGCCATTGGAATGGGCTGCCCAGGGAGGTGGTGGAGTCACCATCACTGGAGGTGTTTAGGAAGAGACTGGATGGGGTGCTTGGTGCCATGGTTTAGTTGGTTAGATGGCGTTGGGTGATAGGTTGGACTTGATGATCTCAAAGGTCTCTTCCAACCTGGTTAATTTCTCTTCTCTTCTCTTCTCTTCTCTTCTCTTCTCTTCTCTTCTCTTCTCTTCTCTTCTCTTCTCTTCTCTTCTCTTCTCTTCTCTTCTCTTCTCTTCTCTTCTCTTCTCTTCTCTTCTCTTCTCTTCTACCTTATTCTATTCTACCTATTCTATTCTATTCTATTCTATTCTATTCTATTCTATTCTATTCTATTCTATTATTCTATTCTTTATAGGGATTGCTATAGAGTTCAGTGTGTATACGTGGTGTTTGTGAAAGGTACATTACAAAGGACTTCAAAACTCTTTAACCAGTGGCTGGTGTTTTTCAGCTGCACAGGAAGATCTAAACACCCAGAATTTCTTTCTAACAGTCCCAGAAGGCCTCCTGATATAGAAAAACCTGAAATCTCTATTGCTTGGCACACCAAAGTCCAAGTTGAAAGGAATAATGAGCAGACTAACATTGACAGCCAGGTAGGGTGTATGCATTGATCCCCTTTGAATTGCCTTTCTTCAGATTCTGGGATCCTAAGAGTCATCTGTAAGAGCTCCTACATGTCAAGGGAGATGCTGTTTTCTGCACTCTTTTTACAAGTCACCTCTAGAGGAACTTTGGGACTGTAAGAAACTGAGCAAATCTGCATCAGCCAGCAGAGTCAGGTAAAAGATGGAGGCTTATCCTCACAGTATCTGGGCATTTGCTGAGATGGAGACCAGTTCATGATGATAGGTTGGACACGATGATCTTGAAGGTCTCTTCCAACCTGGTTTATTCTAGTCTGTTCTGTTCTATTCTATGACATGCACATTCAAAACTATTCTGAGGAGTCTGTAGTGATGTTGGGGTCGATCTTTTCTTCCAAAGCAAGTGATGGGGCAGGAGGAAATGGCCTCAAGTTGCACCAGGGAAGGTTTAGGCTGGATATTAGGAGAAACTTCTTCACTAAAAGGGTTTTCAAACCCTGGAACAGGCTGCCTAGGGAGGTGGTTGAATTGCCAACCCTGGAGTTGTTTAAAAGACAGAGATGTGGTGCTGAGGAGCACAGTTTAGCACCAGATTTGAGAGTGTTAGATAATGGCTGGACTTGGTGATCTTGAAGGTCTTTTCCAACCAAAGTGATTCTATGACTGTCTGTTCTACTGTCTGTTCTGAAGCCAGTATCAGTGACCATTGGTAGAAAAAGAGATGTGTCTGTTTTCTGTGGCAGAAGGGGAATCTCCCGAGTCCCTTTTCTGAGGCAGCGTGAATTGTCCACTCGCTCCAGAATTAATTGTCCCAATTGTTTCTGCTGTGGTGAACAAAATGCTGTACAACATCCTCCCTAATCTGAGCTGTTAAGGTTCAAGTAGCTATGTGAGTATGTGCACAGCTCATTGAGCTGCCCTGCAGAACCTAAGCTGCTATTTTCTGAGGTGGCTGTAGCACAGAGTCATAAAAGCTTGGAATGGAGATATCCTGTTCGGTTATCTGGCCTGGGTTTTTTCCCCAGGAAACCCACAGCAGGATGTTTTCCTAACAAAACTATTCTAGTGCTTAGCCCAACCTCTTTTCAAAAGTGCCTGTGTGACAGAATTTGCCAGCTATGTCAAGGTACTAGGCACGTTTCAGAGGGGCATGGTGACCTTCAGGCTTGAGAGTCAGCATTCGATGTCTGCTTGTTCAGGGCTTTCTCTTAGGTTTTCTTTGATGTGTGTTGTTAATGAGCTGGCCAGACCTGCCCACAGGCTGTTTCATTTCTGCCTGAAACATCAGAGTTGTCAGATTGCTCTGGAAAATCAGGTGTTTCTCTTCAGTGGGGCCCAGTGACAGGACAAGAGATAACAGGCACAAAATTGGACATAGGACATTCCATTTGAACATGAGGAAATACTTCTTTCATTTGAGGGTGCTTAGCCTGGAGAAGAGGAGG
The DNA here is from genome assembly GCA_033816785.1 of Picus viridis. Classification (NCBI taxonomy): domain Eukaryota; kingdom Metazoa; phylum Chordata; class Aves; order Piciformes; family Picidae; genus Picus; species Picus viridis. The sequence goes on along the minus strand of CM066569.1, from coordinate 11,416,034 downwards.
CTCAGGGGAGACCTTATTGCTCTCAATTTAAGAAGGATATTGAGACACTTGAACGTGTCCAGAGAAGGGCAACAAGGCTGGGGAGAGGTCTGGAGCACAAGCCCTATGAGGAGAGGCTGAGGGTGCTGGGGTTGTTTAGCCTGGAGAAGAGGAGGCTCAGGGGGACCTTATTGCTCTCTACAACTACCTGAAAGGAGGTTGTAGCCAGGTGGGGGTTGGTGTCTTCTCCCAGGCAAGCAGCACCAGAACAAAAGGACACAGTCTCAAGCTGTGCCAGGAGACGTTTAGGCTTGAGGTGAGGAGAAAGTTCTTCCCAGGAAGTGTAATTTGCCATTGGAATGTGCTGCCCAGGGAGGTGGTGGAGTCACCATCCCTGGAGGTGTTCAAGAGCGGATTGGACATGGCACTTGAAGCCATGGTTTAGTTAGTCGTGAGGTGTTGGGTAATAGGTCGGACTTGATGATCTCTGAGGTCTTTTCCAACCTTATTGATTCTATGATTCTATGATCACTGGAGCAGGCTGCCCAGGGGCAGGCTCCCTCCTTCTCTGGACTTCATTCAAAACATGCCTTGATGGCCTTCCTCTGCAACCTGCTCTAGGTGAATCTACTCTGGCAGGGAGGTTGGACTAGATGATTTCCAGCTGTCCCTTCCAATGCCTATCATTCTGAGATTCTGCCTGTTTGTGTATGTCACATTTAGGTACACAAAATGTAAGCTTGGTTTAATATCAATGGGAACCCACCCCCCCAGTTTGTTAGTGGTGCCACTGACTCCTTTCAATCCAGGCTTGCAGGCTGTGTTGAAACGCATTTGCTTGAAAACAGAATGCCACACTGTGAACATTGCTCAGCATTTCCACTTCCCACCCAGGCCATGAAGGGTGGTGGCTCACAGCATCTGGCAGATTTGAGCTCTGTTTTTCCTACATCTTTGCCCACCAGCAGCACAACTGCATTCAGGATGATGTTTTCATCAGAAGGGCACAGCACTGTTCTGCAACCATCGTGATCTTGCAGAGATGCTTCCCACAGAAAAAGAGGGGGTAAAAAAAAAACACCCAAAAAACATGAAGCATGTGACTTAAATGGGGATTCAGTTTTGGCCAAGTTCTGGGCCCCTAAACTTAAGAAGGATATTGAGACACTTGACCGAGTCCAGGGAAGGGCAATGAGGCTGGGGAGAGGCCTTGAGCACAGCCCTGTGAGGAGAGGCTGAGGGAGCTGGGGTTGCTTAGCCTGGAGAAGAGGAGGCTCAGGGGAGACCTTATTGCTGTCTACAACTGCCTGAAGGAAGGGTGTAGCTAGGTGGGGGTTGGTCTTTTCTCCCAGACAACTTGTGACAGAACAAGAGGACACAGACTCAAGCTGTGCCAGGGTATGTTTAGCATGGAGGTGAGAAGAGAGTTCTTCCCAGAAAGAGAGATTTGCCATTGGAATGTGCTGCCCTGGGAGGCTGTGGAGTCACCATCACTGGAGGTGTTCAAGAGGGGATTGGATGTGGCACTTGGTGCCATGGTTTAGTTAGTCCTGAGGTGCTGGGTGACAGGTTGGACTTGATGATCTCTGAAGTCTTTTCCAACCTTATTGATTCTATGATTCTCTCCACACAGGCAGGATCACCTTGGCATCAGCTGTTTGTCTTTTAATAACTGTGTTTATGGCAGCTAAGGGGGAAGAGGCAAGGAGGGGTCTAACAGGGTGATTTAGCATTAAGCCTGTGTGGAATTGTTTAGCTATCTCATGTTATTCAAACACAGGGATGTGTGTTTGCATGGGAGGGTTGTGGTAGCTCAGTGCTAAGAGCCAAACACAACACTGGAGTTTGATGGTGAGATGGTTTATTTTTGCTTCTTCTGTAAAGTGAACTTTGTGCTGGTGAAAAGTGTGTATAGACATGCTGGAGACTGAAGCCCTCTGTTTGTCCTTATATCATTTATTTTCAGGCAGGACAAGTTCTCCTCCAGTTCTGAAACATTCATCACTGAGCAGGAGGGATACTCTGCAGTAATTTCAGATGCTGTGGTCCCTTCTATCCTTGGAAAAAGAGAGGTGAAAGGCAAAGGAGATGATACCTGGGGTCAGAGTGGCTGGAGAGCAGCCAGGCAGAAAGGAAGCTGGGGGTACTGGTCGATAGTAGGCTGAACATGAGCCTGCAGTGTGCCCAGGTGGCCAAGAAGGCAAATGGCATCCTGGCCTGCATCACGAATAGTGTGGCCAGCAGGAGCAGGGAGGTCATTCTGCCCCTGTACACTGCACTGGTTAGGCCACACCTTGAGTCCTGTGTCCAGTTCTGGGCTCCTCAGTTTAGGAAGGATGTTGACTTGCTGGAGCATGTCCAGAGGAGGGCAACAAAGCTGGTGAGGGGTTTGGAACACAAGCCCTATGAGCAAAGGCTGAGGGAGCTGGGGTTGCTCAGCCTGGAGAAGAGGAGGCTCAGGGAGACCTTCTTGCTGTCTCCAACTACCTGAAGGGAGGTTGTAGCCAGGTGGGGTTGGTCTCTTCTCCCAGGCAACCAGCACCAGAACTAGATAACACAGTCTCAAGCTGCACCAGGGGAGGTTTAGGCTGGAGGTGAGGAGAAAGTTCTTCCCAGCAAGAGTAATTTGCCATTGGAATGTGCTGCCCAGGGGGTGGTGGAGTCACCATCCCTGGAGGTGTTTAGGAAGAGACTGGATGGGGCACTTGGTGCCATGGTTTAGTTAATTAGATGGTGTTGGGTGATAGGTTGGAGTAGATGATCTCAAAGGTCTTTTCCAACCTGGTCAATTCAATTCAATTCAATTCAATTCAATTCAATTCAATTCAATTCAATTCAATTCAATTCAATTCAATTCAATTTAATTCAATTCAATTCAATTCAATTCAATTCAATTCAATTCAATTCAATTCAATTCAATTCAATTCAATTCAATTTAATTCAATTCAATTCAGTTCAGTTCAGTTCAGTTCAATTCAATTCAATTCAATTCAATTCAGTTCAATTCAATTCAATTCAATTCAATTCAATTTAATTCCATTCCACTCCACTCCACTCCACTCCACTCCACTCCACTCCACTCCACTCCACTCCACTCCACTCCACTCCATTCCATTCCATTCCATCCTATCCTATCCTATCTTATCCTATCCTATCCTATCCTATCCTATCCTATCCTATCCTATCCTATCCTATCCTATCCTATCCTATTCTATCCCATTCTATCCCATCCTATCCTGTCTATAGCTGCCATAGATTAGAGCTACACACTGGGATGCAAGCTGGAATTGCGACCGCTGTGCTGGGAGCTGCAGGGAGGAGAGCAGCCTTTGATCCTCTTTGGAATCTGTTTCTCAGCCAACCTTGTGCTTAGGGGAAAATCAGACCAGCTCAGCAAAAAGCAGAAAAGAAGAGAGAAAAAAAAAATAAAAAGGGGAAAAACAAACTAAAAAGAGAAAGAAATCCAGTGAATCAGCAATCAGCAGTGAAGCTCGTGATTTGGAGTAGGAAGCACCAGGAAATGCAGCAGCATTTCACATCAGAGAGATTGGCTTTCAAGTCAGTGCTGCTCCTTTCCTGTGATTAAGAGGCTCAGTTAATGTATTAATATGTTCTAAAATGGGGACTGTCTGGTTCCTTTTCTTTGTGCAAAACAACAGCTCTTCCTCGGTGCGGGCTGAAATGCTTATTTTCAAGGAGACACTGTGTCTTAAGGTAGTCATTTAAATTGCAACAAGAGACTACATTGACCTTGCCTGTTATGCCATTGACATAGCATCACAGTATCACAGTATCACCAAGGTTGGAAGAGACCTTGAAGATCATCGAGTCCAACCTGTCACCACAGACCTCATGACTAGACCATGGCACCAAGTGCCACATCCAATCCCCTCCAGGGATGGTGACTCCACCACCTCCCCAGGCAGCACATTCCAACGGCGAATCACTCTCTCGGTGAAGAACTTTCTCCTCAGGAATGACAGGAAGCAAATCATACTCAAGAAAGCCAAAATGGTGGCATAAAAATGACTCAGGATTCATTTTTTGAGATAAATTAGCAACAGAGCAAAACAAACACAACCCCCCAAATCCCCAACCCTTGCTGCTTCCTGCAAGTCAAACACCATAGATTTGGTGTTCCAGGTGAAATCAAAGGTCTGCATTCATCCTCTCATTACTTGAACTAGAATTGAATTAAAATTAGAGGGGACAAGAAACCTCCCCCCATGTGGCACAAACCAACCACTAAGGAGGACCTGAGCAGCTTTGGCACTGGTTTTTATCCTTGTATCCTTTATCCTGAGAGAACACCAGAAGGATAAAGAGAAAAACAAAGCCTGCTGCTATTCAGTCTGAGTCCGGTGCAGTTCACCCTGGGCATATTACCCAGTCCAGCTTAGCTGAAGATAAGCACAGCTTTACTGGACAGCACTCACACTGACTGGTTAGGGTGGCTGACTTAGCAATCACCTCACTAAAGTCCTTCTGTAGTCCAGGGAGACTAAGAGTTTATTCTAAAAGGTGGCACTGATGGCTGCAGGTCATTGATAACATTTCCTGCTGGACCAGGCTCTTTCTTGCTCTTTGCTGACTTTGGTGGAAGGCCAGGAAGTCATCCTCCCAGCAGCCACTAGAAGAGATAACTCCCTCTCTTTCTAATGTCTCCTCATGCTTGGACTGCTCATGATTTAGTTAGATACCTGCTTTAAGGCTTCCCAAGCTCTGATCCAAAATCATAGAATCATAGAATCAGTAAGGTTGGAAGAGACCTCAAAGATCAAGTCCAACCTGTCACCCAACACCTCAGAACTACTAAACCATGGCACCAAGTGCCACATTCAATCCCCTCTTGAGCACCTCCAGGGATGGTGACTCCACCACCTAAATGCTGAGCCTTGTGCCAGATGAAGCCTTTGTCAGGCAGGTGAAGAGTGAGCACCTTGCTCGCTGGGGGGGGAGGTTTGGTGGGTGGTGGTGCTATGGCTGGAAAGGGACAGGAGAAAGCAGTGCATTGGATGCAAGAGGGATGAGATAAACATAAGTAAAATATCTCAGAGGACTCCAGGGAGGACATTGAGGGGCTGGAGCAGGTCCAGAGAAGGGCAACAAAGCTGGGGAAGGGTCTGGAGAACAGAGCTGCTGAGGAGGAGCTAAGGGAGCTGGGGGTGTTCAGCCTGGAGAAAAGGAGGCTCAGAGGCCTTCTGATGCTCTACACCTCCCAGAGAGGAGGCTGGAGCCAGGCAGGGATTGATCTCTTGACTCAAGAGACAGGTTGAAAGGAAATGGCCCCAGGTTGCCCCAGAGGAACTTGAGGTTGGACATGAGGAGGAATTTCTTCCCCCAAAGGCTTGCCAAGGCCTGGGAAAAGCTGCCCAGGGCAGTGGTGGAGTCCCCATCCCTGGAGGAGTTTCAGAGCTGTGGTGATGTGGTGCTGAAGACCATGGTTTAGTGGTGAGCTGGCAGTGCTGGGTGAAGGGTTGGACTTGATCCTAAAGGTCTCTTCCAACCTTAATGATTCCATGATCTATGAATGGATCCAAGGATCTTGAAGCACGGTAAACCTGTGCTTCAAGATGCAACAAGTGATAGAAAGAGAGGAAATGGCCTCAAGTTCCAGCAGGGAAGGCTTAGGTTGGAGATGGGGAAACAATTTCTTTGCTGCAAGAGTGGTCAGGCACTGGAACAGGCTGCCCAGGGAAGTGGTGGAGTCACCAACCCTGGAGGTGCTCCAGACATTTGAGGACATGGCACTTGGGGCCGTGGATTAATGGCCATGGTGGTGCTGGGTCGATGGTTGGACTTGCTGATCTGAGAGGTCCCTTCCAACCCAAACAATTACAGGGTGCAACTGATCAGAGCCTGTCCCCTCCCTCCTGACCCCCAGCCCTCAGATATTTATAAACATTTATTAAATCCCCTCTCAGTCTTGTCTTCTCTTTGCCATGGTTTAGTTGATTAGATGGTGTTGGGTGATAGGTTGGACTCGATGATCTCGAAGGTCTCTTCCAACCTGGTTAATTCTATTTAATTCTATTCTATTCTATTCTATTCTATTCTATTCTATTCTATTCTATTCTATTCTATTCTATTCTATTCTATTCTATTCTATTCCATTCCATTCCATTCCATTCATTCTAATTCTATGGTTCTATGAGATGGGGAGGAAGGCATGATACCTGGATGTAGCACACATGTGAAGGAGATGGCACAAGCTGTGGTCACAGAGGAGGCCCTTGTGGAGGTGACTCTGTACGTACACTGATCATGGAGGGGATACCCAGTGAGAGTGGAATGAGTTACTGTGACTACCCTTCTGGTTTATTTTTGTCCAGGGGAAAGAGGAGTATTGTCTTTTGTGTGCAGTATGTTTATAACTCAATTTCCCTTCTGACTGATGCCTTGCTCCATGTTCTCTTCTCCCCCTCCATCTGGTTTCTATTGTAGTTTTAAATGAGGACAGTTTGGCTGTCTGGCAGAACAAGCAGGGTCTGTGTGACACCAGCTGCCTCTTCCAACTTCTAAGCCTCCAGCACAGTTTTAATTATAGAAGTGTCAAGATTGGACACCCCCTCACGCCCCTCACCCCCCTTCTATGCCTGCATGCACACACACACAGAGGCCCTGCTACAAATCCCATCCACATCTTCCTTCACAAGATACCCAGCTCTGTGATTTACATTGCCTTGTAATGCTGACTAGACTCCTGAAGTCCTGACTCTAGGTGATCCTATAGGGATCTGTGATGCCTGTACTGTCTTTGGCAAGGAGCATTCCCATGTTTGACCTGGACAGGTTGCTGTGTGATTTACTCTAGGTGATTATGCCTTAGCAGGGGGGTTGGACCAGCTAATCATCAGAGGTCCTGCCAGGCTGGGGTCAGAGTGGCTGGAGAGCAGCCAGGCAGAAAGGGATCTGGGGGTACTGGTTGATAGTAGGCTGAACATGAGCCAGCAGTGTGCCCAGGTGGCCAAGAAGGCCAATGGCATCCTGGCCTGCATCAAGAATAGTGTGGCCAGCAGGAGCAGGGAAGTCATTGTGCCCTGTGCTCAGCACTGGTTAGGACACACCTTGAGTCCTGTGTCCAATTCTGGGGCACTCAGTTTAGGAAGGATGTTGAATTGCTGGGAGGTGTCCAGAGAAGGGCAACAAAGCTGGGGAGGGGTTTGGAGCACAGCCCTGTGAGGAGAGGCTGAGGGAGCTGGGGTTGCTTAGCCTGGAGAAGAGGAGGCTCAGGGGAGACCTTGCTGCTGTCTACAACTCCCTGAAGTGAGGTTGTAGCCAGGAGGGGGTTGGTCTCTTCTCCCAGACAACCAGCACCAGAACAAGAGGACACAGTCTCAAGCTGCGCCAGGGGAGGTTGAGGCTGGAGGTGAGGAGAAAGTTCTTTACAGAGAAAGTTGTTAGCCCTTGGAATGTGCTGCCTGGGGAGGTGGTGGAGTCACCATCACTGGAGCTGTTTAGGAAGAGACTGGATGGGGTGCTTGGTGCCATGGTTTAGTTGATTAGGTGGTGTTGGGTGATAGGTTGGACTCGATTATCTTGAAGGTCTCCTATTCTATTCTATTCTATTCTATTCTATTCTATTCTATTCTATTCTATTCTATTCTATTCTATTCTATTCTATTCTAACCCCTACCATTCTGTGGTTCTATGTGATTCTGCATGTAAAGGACATGCCAGAGTTTGCATCTCCTCTCACTCAGCTGACCACAGCCTTTGTTTTGGTTCATTAGTAGCCACATCTGAAATAAGCAAACCACCTCAGAAACACCTGGAAGTGGGAGGGAGCTGTTCACTAATGGTCTAACTTCACCTTCCCCTGATGCCCAAAGAGGTGGTGGAGTCACCATCCCTGGAGGTGTTCAACAGGGGATTGGATATGGCACTTGAAGCCATGGTTTAGTTAGTCCTGAGATGTTGGGTGATAGGTTGGACTTGATAATCTCTGAGGTCTTTTCCAACCTTATTGATTCTATTATTCTATGATTCTATGATTGCAGAGCTGGAGTAAGGCATACTCACAGAGCCAGATCTGCAGTCTGTGGGGTGTCCCCACTGTGGACCCTTCACTCATTTTTAAGAAAGAGTTGGATTTTCTAGGTTTGCTACAGATTATCCCCCTCAAGGCCCTTTTTTACTCACCAGTCCTCAGCAGATGGATCCAGCCTTCTCTGGTTTGCCTATGAGATGTTTGCTTACCTGCCTGAGGCCTCTTGACCTACTTTATCCAAAGGAAACTTAAAACTCAGCAAAAACAAGAATCTGATTTAGCAAGCCTTGCTTTCAGGAGGTCAAATCAGTCAGGACAAACATCAGCATGTACATTTTTGGTTGGTACATTTATTCTTAACACTAAGGCTTAAAGAATTGTTTACTAAGGGGTGCTGTAGGCTTGCACCCCATTTTTCTTGTAGCCAGGCACCATCACATGGAATCTATTTACATGATAGACTGTATAACTTTTAAACAGATGTTGTCACATGGCTGTCCTGATCAATCAATCAATCAATCAATCAATCAATTCTAGGCTGGAGGTGAGGAGAAAGTTCTTCCCAGAGAGAGTTGTTAGCCACAGGAATGTGCTGCCCAGGGAAGTAGTGGAGTTGCCATCCCTGGAGGTGTTCAAGAGAGGATTGGACGTGGCACTTGGTGCTATGGTCTAGTAGGCATGAGGTGTTGGGTGACAGGTTGGACTTGATGATCTCTGAGGTCTTTTCCAACCTTATTGATTCTATGATTCTATCATCTTTAGTGTTCAATAAATTCTTTTTTTCCCCCCAGACAGCATAGAGTGGTGCCCCCATTCGCCCACACAAATAGATCTGAAGTGAAAATGGATCTGCCTAGCTTTCCTTTCTGCTGTTTACATTAGCTATATACCCAGAGACCCCCAGCAAGAATGAAATGCGCTGTGCCATGTATACACAGCTGGTGCCACAAAGATGCTGCAGCCGATCAGCCAGAAATGATGAGGCTGTATGGTGGGTTGCAGTTTCCCCCACAACATTAAGTTTGCCAGACTAACTCAGTTAGAAGCAAATGAAGCTGTATTTACAAGCAGAATCTACACTTTACAGTGGAGTGCAATGAATAGTTTAAGAAAGACATTGAGACACTTGAACAGAGAAGGGCAATGAGGATGGGGAGAGGCTTCAAGCACGACCCTATGAGGAGAGGCTGAGGGAGCTGGGGTTGTTTAGCCTGGAGAAGAGGAGGCTCAGGGGAGACACCTTATTGCTCTCTACAACTACCTGAAGGGAGGTTGTACAGGAGGGGGTTGGTCTCTTCTCCCAGGCAACCAGCACCAGAACAAGAGGACACAGTCTCAAGCTGTGCCAGGGGAGGTTTAGGCTGGAGGTGAGGACAAAGTTCTTCACTGAGAGAGTCGTTTGCCATTGGAATGTGCTGCCCAGGGAGGTGGTGGAGTCACCGTCTCTGGAGGTGCTCAAGAGGGGATTGGACGTGGCACTTGGTGCCATGGTTTAGTCATGAGGTCTGTGGTGACAGGTTGGACTTGATGATCTCTGAGGTCTCTTCCAACCTTGGTGATACTGTAATTCTGTGAATGTTTACAAAATATACAGGAGTTACAAAATGACACAGATATCTACAATTAATAAACAGCACAAGGATCCCCCTAGCCAAGGACTAGGAGAAGGTACTAGCTTCTTCCTCCCTGCCTCTCCCCTTCCTCCCCTGTACAAAAGGGACAAGAGAAAGGAGCAGAGAAGTTAGACTTAGCCAAAGCCAGCCAAGAGCAGAATCTCTCTCCTGAGCGAAGCAAAAACAGGCAGAGATCAGAAGAAAAGAGAAAAGGGAAGAATTGTTCTGGTACAGCTCCTCTTATTCCAGATATGTTTACTCAATGAATTTGTTTAGAATCATCTTTTGTTTTCCTTTTGACACCCAATAGTGATTCATTTCCATTTTCCTGCTTTTCTGCTCAAAAACTGCAACTCCACTTTAAAGGCACAGCCTAAAGCCACCACAGGCTGGAAGCTACTTGCCTTTCTAGTTTTTGCTTAGTTTTCTGTTTTGGTTTTTCTTTCATTTCTAGCCTGCTCATCATCATATGATCTGAGTTCCCTACTGCAGCTACAGATCATCACGAAGATCCTCTTTCTTGATGTGTCACTTAAGCTTTCTGTGGAAAGGGTTTCACAGAATCACAGGATCACAGGATGTTAGGGGTTGGGAGGGACCTCTGGAGGTCTTCAAGTCCAACCCCCACCCCTGCCAGAGCAGGGCTAATAATCTAACTCAGGTCACACAGCAACACATCCAGATGGGTCTTGAAAGTCTCCAGAGAAGGCAACTCCACTGCCTCTCTAGGCAGCCCATTTCAGTGTTCTATGACCCTCACAGAGATGTGTTTCCTCATGTTGAGGTGGAACCTCCTGTGTTGTAGTTTATATCCATAACCCTTTGTCCTATCACAGGGTGCAATGGAGAACAGCCTGTCCTCTCCCTCTTGACACCCAGCCCTCATACATATGTATTTATTAGATCCCCTCTCAGTCTTCTCCTCTCCAGGCTAAAAAGCCCCAGGGCTCTCAGCCTTTCTTCATAAGTCATGTGCTCTACTCCCTTAATCATCATCACAAAATTCTAGGGATTGGAAGGGACCTCTGGAGATCATCTAGTCCAACCTCTGCTAGAGCAGGATCACCTAGACTAAATCACACAGGAGCACATCCAGACGGGTTTGGAACGCCTCCAGAGAGAGAGAGAGACTCTACAGCCATTCTGGGCAGCCTGTTCCAGTGCTCCAGAACCCTCAAAGTGAAGAATTTTTGTCTTTACATGGAACTTCCTGTGTTCTAATTTGTGTCCATTGCCCCTTGGCCTGCAATGGGCGCCAATGAGAAGAGTCTGTCTCTATTTTCCTGACACTCATCCTTTAGATATTGATAAGCATCATGGAACCTCCTGTGTTCCAATTTGTGTCCATTGCCCCTTGGCCTGCAATGGGCGCCAATGAGAAGAGTCTGTCTCCATTTTCCTGACACTCACCCTTTAGATATTGATAAGCATCAATGAGATCCCCTTTCAGTCTCCTCTTCTTCAAGCTAGACAGCCCCAGCTCTCTGTCTTTAGGACATTTCCTACTTTCCTTTGCTCTGTCTCCTTTCCCATCATCTAGTCTTCTTAGAAAGTAGGTCCTGTAAGGACTCCAAAGAATGCTTCCTATGAGAGGCCTCGAGCACAAGACCTACAAGGAGAGGCTGAGGGAGCTGGGATTGCTTAGCCTGGAGAACAGGAGGCTCAGGGGAGACCTTATTGCTTTCTACAACAACCTGAAGGGAGGTTGTAGCCAGGAGGGGGTTGGTCTCTTGTATCAAGCAACCACCAACAGAACAAGAGGACACAGTCTCAAGCTGCGCCAGGGGAAGTTGAGGCTTGAGGTGAGGAGAAAGTTCTTCAAGAAAGAGTAATTAGCCATTGGAATGTGCTGCCCAGGGAGATGGTGGAGTCACTGTCCCTGGAGGTGTTCAAGAGGGGATTGGATGTGACACTTGGTGCCATGGTTTAGTCATGAGGTCTGTGGTGACAGGTTGGACTTGCTGATCTTTGAGGTCTCTTCCAACCTTGGTGATTCTATGATTCTGTGATCCTTCTGAGAGGCACTGATGTGCCTTCTCCTCAAAAGTCCTTGAGGAGACAATCATACAGCTCTATGACTGCTGTGGATGAAGCTTTGGCTCTGTAGACTTCAACTGTTCTTTTGGTGATTTCCCATGAAGATTGTTGTAGTAGGCTAGGGCCCCTGCCAGAATTTCCACTGTTAGTTTCAGCCCAGCAGCCTGAGGGTCTTAAAAATGAGTCCAAACACTGTGAGTGTAACGACAGCATGACCAGTGTAACTGCATTATGAGTAGCTGATCAAAAAACCCATCAGATTTTCCCTGTTGTTTTGGAGAAGATGCTTTAACTGAGGAGAATCAGTCTCCTTGGGTCATTCAGGCTTCAGAGAAATCACTAGCACTTCCTATATTCCTGCTCTTGGGTTGGCCAAAAGAGAAGGCAAGGGGCACACGAGAAGGACTTATACACCTCCTTCAGTAAGGGTCAGGAGGCAGAAGGATAAACCTTTCCTCATTGTCTGGGCTCAATAATAGTGTGTCACTGAGGTGGGCACCATCTTCGAAGCTCTCCTCACCAAAGCCTGTGGCCTAGGCTGGCTAGTAGGGTCAAGCCTGCCTATTATCATAGAATCATAGAACCACAGAATGAATAAAGTTGGAAAAGACCTCAAATAATCATCAAGTCCAACCTGTCACCCAACACCTCAGAACTACTAAACCATGGCTTCAAGTGCCACATCCAATCCCCTCTTGAACACCTCCAGGGATGGTGACTCCACCACCTCCCTGGGCAGCACTTCCAAGGGCCAATTACTCTTTCTGGGAAGAACTTTTTCATCACCTCAAGCCTAAACCTCCCCTGGCACAGCTTGAGACTGTGTCCTCTTGCTCTGGTGCTGGTTGCCTGGGAGAAGAGACCAACCCCCACCTGGCTACAGCCTCCCTTTGGGTAGTTGTAGACAGCAAGAAGGTCTCCCCTGAGCCTCCTCTTCTCCAGGTTCTGGCCTCAGTGACATCCATAAGAAACACAGTAATGTACCAGCAGTTCTTTGCTCAGGCTGTCCTCAGAGCTGCCTGATGCAGCATATGTTGCTAAGTCATTACAGTCCTGAACTTTGAGCAGCAAAGGTCCATCCAGAGCCATTACCTCTGTGGTGTTGTAAAGAGGCAGTAACTGCTATAAATGGCTTTCCAGTCAAATGTATGGCTTGGTCTGCTTTCTTCCACACAGCTTTCCAAAAGTGCAGTGCAGCAGAGTCAGCACTGCAGTGGGGAACTTTAACTTCTTCATTTACTGTGGTTTTTGTGTGCTTATGCTGTGTGGAGCAGTGTGTTCAGTATACAGAAGTTTCTAGCACCTAATAAGGAAGGGCTCTCTCACTGTTATTGTTATAGCCAGGGTTGTTATAGTACTGGGGACAGGGAGGCTTGCTCTGACCAAGAAGATGAAGGTTTGCTATACCTATGTAATGGGGGGAAAAATTAAACATGTGCTTTGGGTCCACACTGGGATGTAAACATTGTGCCTCGGGCTTCTCTCGGCTTTAAGGCTGGCAAAGCCTTTGGCTGGTTACACTGGCAAGAGTTCTTTTGAAGCCCGTGTCAGATTTTGTCAGTGTGCAGGTCTAGTCAATATTTGAAGTTTGTACCCACTCTGGGGAGTTTAGGAGCACTAAACTGTGGGTATGTAAGCTTATATGGAAGTGCAAATGCTCCTCTGACTTTCATCCAAGCCAATCAGACCGTCTTGGCACAATTCAGCGAAGCTGGAGCTTTGTCTTGTGGAGGGGGAAGGGTCCAGGGGCTGCATGTTTTACCTCATGCTTTCGATTAGAATCAAATTGCCTTTTTTCCCCCTTTCTTTCTTTCTTTCTTTTTCTTTCTGGAAAGAAAAGAGAAAGGGAGAGAGAGAAACCTTACCTTCCTTCCCACCATGTTCCTGTTCATTGTCATATAGAATAGAATAGAATAGAATAGAATAGAATAGAATAGAATAGAATAGAATAGAATAGAATAGAATAGAATAGAATAGAATAGAATAGAATAAACCAGGTTGGAAGAGACCTTCAAAATCATTGAGTCCAACCTATCATCCAACACCATCTAATCAACTAAACCATGGCACCAAGCACTCTATCAAGTCTCCTCCTAAACACCTCCAGTGATGGTGACTCCACCACCTCCCCAGGCAGCACATTCCAATGGCAATCACTCTCTCTGTATAGAATTTCCTCCTAACATCCAGTCTGAACCTCCCCTGGTGCAGCTTGAGACTGTGTCCTCTTGTTCTGGTGCTGGTTGCCTGGGAGAAGAGACCAACCCCCACCTGGCTGCAACCTCCCTGCAGGTAGCTGTAGACAGCAATAAGGTCTCCCCTGCACCTCATCTTCTCCAGGCTAAGCAACCCCAGCTCCCTCAGCCTCTCCTCACAGGGCTGTGCTCCAAACCCCTCCCCAGCTTTGTTGCCCTTCTCTGGACACCTTCCAGCAACTCAACATCTTTCCTAAACTGAGGGGCCCAAAACTGGACACAAGACTCAAGGTGTGGTCTAACCAGTGCTGAGTACAGGGGCACAATGACCTCCCTGCTCCTGCTGGCCACACTGTTCCTGATGCAGGCCAGGATGCCATTGGTCCTCTTGGCCGCCTGGGCACACTGCAGGCTCATGTTCAGCTGCTATCAACCAGTGCCCCCAGGTCCCTTTCTGCCTGGCTGCTCTCCAGCCTCTCTGACCCCAGCCTGTAGCACTGCATGGGGTTGCTGTGGCAAATGTGCAGAACCACATATGTCAATGGGTGTGGCATGGCACAACCATATCCTCACTTTGTCAGTTGTCTCTGGTCACTTTCTGAGAGGTTTATTTCTTGGTTTTCCCTGCATTTCTCTCATGACTGTGCCCTGCCCTGTATCTGCAGAATCCCTCTATTTCTCCCGTGACTGTGCCCTCCCCAGTATCTGCAGAAAGGCTCTTCTGTTGTTTCACCAAACTGTCTCCTCTGTGGTGATGACTTGTTGAAATTCTTGGTGTGTGTTCATTAGGCATCTTGGCTTGTTTTCCTCTCCTAGTCCCCTACGTGCTGAAGAGCTGTGCAGAGTTCATTGAGACCCATGGCATTGTGGATGGGATCTACCGGCTCTCAGGAGTGACATCCAACATACAAAAGCTGAGGTAAGGGCAACCTTGGCTGAGTACCAGAGGGGTTTGGTCAGATTGCTTGGCACCTATTGTCTGTGAGTCCCCCAAGCATAGACTAGGGCCATCAGATCTCTAGGCTGATTCAGAAAATGAACCATCGCTGAAGCTGGTAACAGCAAGATAGAGAAGAGAAGAGAAGAGAAGAGAAGAGAAGAGAAGAGAAGAGAAGAGAAGAGAGAGAGAAGAGAAGAGAAGAGAAGAGAAGAGAAGAGAAGAGAAGAGAAGAGAAGAGAAGAGAAGAGAAGAGAAGAGAAGAAGAAAGAAGAGAAGAGAAGAGAAAGAGAAGAGAAGAGAAGAGAAGAGAGAGAGAGAGAAGAGAAGAGAAGAGAAGAGAAGAGAAGAGAAGAGAAGAGAAGAGAAGAGAAGAGAAGAGAAGAGAAGAGAAGAGAAGAGAAGAGAAGAGAAGAGAAGAGAAGAGAAGAGAAGAGAAGAGAAGAGAAGAAGGAATGGAAGGAATGGAATGGAATGGAATGGAATGGAATGGAATGGAATGGAATGGAATGGAATGGAATGGAATGGAATGGAATGGAATGGAATGGAGTAGAATAGAATAGACCAGGTTGGAAGAGACCTTCAAGATCATTGTGTCCAACCTATCATCCAACACCACCTAATCAACTAAACCATGGCACCAAGCACCCTATCAAGTCTCCTTCTGAACACCATTTCAGTGTGCATTCTAGTAATAGAACCAGGGGGAATAGATCCAGGCTAGAGGAGGGCAGATTTAGAATAGATGTCAGGAAGAAGCTCTTCCCCATGAGGGTGGTGAGACACTGGAACAGGTTGCTCAGGGAGGTGGGTGGAAATTGCATTCCTGAATGTTCTTAAGGCCAGGCTGGATGCAGCTCTGGGCAACCTGATTTAGTGGAAAGTGTCCCTGCACATGGCAGGGGGTTGGAACTAGATGGTTCTTGGGGTCCCTTCCAACTGTGACAATTCTGTGATTCCGTGTGATTCAGGGATTAGTCCATGGCAAAGAAGAAGTTATCTCCCTCTGCATCTATTAATAGGAAAAGCCTGGAGGGTCTCAGCACAAATGCTGAGTTGTTCTCTCTCACTTCAAGACAAAGCAATCTTTTTATACCAATTTGGAGTCCACTCATGGTACTATGTTAGGGAAACCAATGTCTAATTGAAACCTTGGAGACAAAGTGGGCTGGGCTACTGAGAGATCTCTGCTTTAAAGCTTGTTGGTTTCCTTCTAGCATTTAGGGTGGACTACTGGGATGCTACAGCTATTGTTCACCTCTGCTGTTATGCTTCAATGTTGTTTCAGACAAGAGTTTGTGTCTGACCAATGCCCAGATCTGACAAGGGAAGTTTACCTCCAGGACATCCACTGCGTGGGGTCACTCTGCAAGCTCTACTTCCGGGAACTGCCCAACCCTCTCCTCACCTATGAGCTCTACAAGAAATTCACGGTGAGACCCTTTGCTGCCCTCATTCCTCTCCAGCAGTGTGGATGTGTTGCAGGTTCCTCCATGACAGCTGCTTGGAATAATTCACTCCAAAGTCCTGTCTCCTGGTGCATCAATCTGTATAAACATTTCCCAGTTCTCTTCCCTTCTCATCTGGTGCTGGCTCTCTTTCCCTGTCCTAGTTTCTTTCCCTGTCCTTGTTTCTTTCCCCGTCCTCATTCCTTTCCCCTGTTTTGTGTCTATTTCTCTCAGTTTCTCTGCTGTTTCCTCCCCTTTTTCTTGGTGATTTTTCCACCTCACTGCTTCCCTACTGCTGCTCTTTCCCCTCCCTGTGCACCTCCTCCCAGAATTACTAATTCTCTTTCCTTTCCTCATTACTGTCCATCACCAAGAGCCTGCTGCGTAACCTGGGGCTTGTGATCATAGAATCATAGAATCAACAAGGTTGAAAAAGACCTCAGAGATCATCAAGTCCAACCTGCCACCCAACCCCTCATGACTACTAAACCATGGCACCAAGTGCCACATCCAATCCCCTCTTGAACACCTCCAGGGAGGGTGACTCCACCACCAACTTGGGCAGCACATTCCAATGGCAAATTACTCTTTCTGTGAAGAACTTTCTCCTCACCTTGAGCCTAAACCTCCCCTGGTGCAGCTTGAGACTGTGTTCTCTTGTTCTGGTGCTGTTTGCCTGGGAAAAGAGACCACCCCCACCTGGCTACAACCTCCCTTCAGGCAGTTGGAGAGAGCAAGAAGGTCTCCCCTGAGCCTCCTCTTCTCCAGGCTAAGCAACCCCAGCTCCCTCAGCCTCTCCTCACAGGGCTGTGCTCAAGGCCTCTCCCCAGCCTCGTTGCCCTTCTCTGGACATGTTCAAGAGTCTCAATATCCTTCTTAAACTGAGGGGCCCAGAACTGGACACAGGACTCAAGGTGTGACCTAACCAGTGCTGAATACAGGGGCACAATGACCTCCCTGCTCCTGCTGGCCACACTGTTCCTGATGCAGGCCAGGATGCCATTGGCCTTGTTGGCCACCTGGGCACACTGCTGGCTCATGTTCATAATCAGAAGGATACAGTTTCCTCCTCCCTGTCCCTGTGGCAGTCCCTGACATGTGCACAAATTGCTTGCTCAGCCTACATGTGGAGCACCAACCTCTCTGCAATCTGCAGCAGTTTTCATGCAGTTTGTCAGAGCACATGTGACGAGGTTGTGTCAGCCACGGCCTCTCAGGCCCATCATGATCATGCCATAAATACAAATGGCAGAGGAAAGTGGCAGCTGGCCAAGCAGAATTCTCCAACCTGGTTTAAAGAGGTTGTAATTCAATGAGAAGTTGCTTGATTCTGCAAAACAGCCATAGATTATACATGGATACAGCTGGAGCCTGGGAGCAGACTGCAGGGGGGGCAGAAAAATATGACCACCAAGCCTGAATTTTTCAGTGAGTTGGCTAATTTTGATGACAGAGAATATGTTATTAGAAGAGGGCACAGCATGGTATGCTTGTTGATAAGTATCTGAAGGGGGCCTACAGGAAGGCTGGGGAGGGACTTCTCAGGATCTCAGGTAGTGATAGGACTAGGGGGAATGGAATGAAGCTGGAGGTGGGGAGATTCAGGCTGGACGTGAGGAGGAAGTTCTTCCCCATGAGAGTGGTGAAGCCCTGGAATGGGTTGTCCAGGGAGGTGTTTAAGAGCAGGCTGGATGAGGCTCTGGCCAGGCTGCTCTAGTGTGAGGTGTCCCTGCCCATGGCAGGGGTTGGAACTGGATGATCCTTGTGGTCCCTTCCAACCCTGACTGATACTATGATAAGGCTGCCTGCTTCTTACCATTCTAAACCCACTTTCAGTTGTTGCTTATGGCGCCGACAAATCTAAATGGGGTCATCCAGGCTGGAATCTGACGTGCTGGAGGTGCGAATTTCCAGCTCAAAGGATTCACCAGCTTCTTAGAACAGCTGGGGTAGGAGAAGGAGAAGGATTGCTTTCTCAGTGTTGCAAACATCCGCTCTTTGTTAGGCATTTCTGTCATCCTACTCTTTCCTATTTGCTGAGAGGTGGAGAACAGACAGTGCCAAAACCGTCAGACGTTGCAGAGAAGTTTTGCAAAGTCACATCCACGTGAAAGGGGAAGTGGCAAGCAGCTCCAGCTTCAGATGCTGCTGTTTGCATTGCTGCTAGCCTGAATCAAGTACTTCCAAATGCCCTGCTATGGCACAAGAGGCACTGGCAGGGTTCAGTGCTGGGCCCAATGCTCTTTAATATCTTTATTGATGATCTGGATGAGGAGATTGAGTCCATCATAAGTAAGTTTGCAGAAGAAACCAAGCTGGGGACAGGAGTTGATCAGTTAAAGGGTAGGAGAGCTCTGCAGAGGGACCTTGACAGGCTGGACAGATGGGCAGAGTCCAAGGGCATGAGATTTAGTACATTTAAGTGCCAGGTTCTACAGGCTGGGGTCGGAGTGACTGGAGAGCAGCCAGGCAGAAAGGGACCTGGGGGTACTGCTTGATAGTAGGCTGAACATGAGCCTGCAGTGTGCCCAGGTGGCCAACAAGGCTGATGGCATCCTGGCCTGCATCAGGAACAGTGTGGCAAACAGGAGCAGGGAGGTCATTCTGCACCTGTACACTGCACTAGTTAGTCCACACCTTGAGTCCTGTGACCAGTTCTGGCCCCTCAGTTTAGGAAAGATGTTGAGTTGCTGGAAGGTGTCCAGAGAAGGGCAACGAGGCTGGGGAGGGGTTTGGAGCACAGCCCTGTGAGGAGAGGCTGAGGGAGCTGGGGTTGCTTAGCCTGCAGAAGAGGAGGCTCAGGGGAGACCTTATTGCCCTCTACAACTACCTGAAGGGAGGTTGTAGCCAGGTGGGGGTTGGTCTCTTCTCCCAAGCAACCAGCACCAGAACAAGAGGACACAGTCTCAAGCTGTGCCAGGAGAGGTTTAGCCTGGATGTTAGAAAGAAATTCTTCATAGAAAGAGATTGGCCATTGGAATGTGCTGCCCAGAGGGGTGGCGGAGTCACCATCCTTGGACGTGTTCAAGAGGGAACTGGATGTGGCACTTGAAGCCATGGTTTAGTTAGTCCTGAGGTGTTGGGTGGTAGTTTGGACTTGATGATCTCTGAGGTCTTTTCCAACCTTACTGATTCTATGATTCTATGATCTCTAAGCTAGAGAGAATCTGGATGAATGAGATCTTGAAAATACAGGGTGTTATTCAACCATTCACAGTAACTGATGAGTCTCATTCTTGCTGAAGCTATTTGGTTGATGTCTTTTTGGCAATTGCTACTGATTTGTGAAAGAAAAAACGCTGCAAAGGAAACATGAAGATGGAAACTTTTTTGTTTTAGGAAGGAATGTTTGCTGAAAAGTGCAGTTTGGGGCTGATGACTTGCAGATTTTCAGTAGATATATTTGGTAAATAGTTTAATTCAAAAGCAAAAGGGAACACATTTCTGTCACTGATGAAATGTTTCTTTTACAAATACTTTCTAAGGGAAATGCTTCACCATTAAATCAACACATCTAACTCTTCAATAAAATGGCTCTCAGAAAAGGGTTAAACAGCCCCAAGTTAAGGATGATAGATTCCCTCACTTTTGATTGGGTGTGCTACTTTGGTCATCAGTACACCTTGAGTCCTGTGTCCAGTTCTGGGCCCCTCAGTTCAAGAAGGATGTTGAATTGCTGGAAGGTGTCCAGAGAAGGGCAACAAAGGTGGGGAGGGGTTTGGAGCACAGCCCTGTGAGGAGAGGCTGAGGGAGCTGGGGTTGCTTAGCCTGGAGAAGAGGAGGATCAGGGAAGACCTTCTTGCTGTCTACAACTACCTGAAGGGAGGCTGTAGCCAGGTGGGGGTTGGTCTCTTCTCCCAGGCAACCAGCACCAGAACAAGAGGACACAGTCTCAAGCTGTGCCAGGGGAGGTTTAGGCTGGAGGTTAGGAAGAAGTTCTATACAGAGAGAGTGATTGCCCATTGGAATGTGCTGCCCAAGGAGGTGGTGGAGTCACCATCACTGGAGATGTTCAGGAGGAGACTTGATAAGGTGCTTGGTGCCATGGTTTAGTTGATTAAGTGGTGTTGGATGACAGGTTGGACACGATGATCTTGAAGGTCTCTTCCAACCTGGTTTATTCTATTCTATTCTATTCTATTCTATTCTATTCTATTCTATTCTATTCTATTCTATTCTATTCTATTCTATTCTATTCTATTCTATTCTATTCTATTCTATTCCATTCCATTCCATTCCATTCCATTCCATTCCATTCCATTCCATTCCATTCTACTCTATGCCAGGGGAAGTTTAGGCTGGAGGTGAGGAGAAAGTTCTTCCCAGAACGAGTAATTAATTGGCCATTGGAATGTGCTGCCCAGGGAGGTGGTGGAGTCACCATCCCTGGAGGTGTTCAAGAGGGGATTGGATGTGGCTTTGAAGCCATGGTTTAGTTAGTCCTGAGGTGTTGGGTGATAGGTTGGACTTGATGATCTCTGAGGTCTTTTCCAACCTTATTGATTCTATGATCCTTGAACAATTGTGTTTTCAAACCTTGTGCCAGCTTTCCAAAATGTTATCACTTGGGATTCTCTTAAAGGGGATATTTTTTCCTCCCTTTTAAATCTCCAGCTCTTTGCTTTGTCTGCTCAGGCACACAATCTGTTGTTCACGTAAATATACCCAGTAGGGATTTATAATGGGTAACCCAGCTGACAGGAAGCTCAGTCAGACACCAGGAGGAAAGAAAGAAAAAAGATCAATTCCCCAGGGAGCAGAAAAACCTCTAGACGTGTGTGTGTGCGTGGAGTGTCTGAACAGGGAATGGTAGCAGCTGTGCCTAGGCAGAAGAGTGCTGGTAGGAGTAAAGGATGCATACTAATCCCAGCCTGACTCAGTCAGGGCTGTCTCTGAGATGGGATAAGCTCTGCTTTGAGTCACCAGAGTGATTCAGACTTCTGTGGAGGAAGAAAGTCAAATTCCTTCTGACTGGGAAGGGATTGGCCCCTTGGTCATCGCTGTGTCAAGTTCACGGGTGTGACATCCCAGTCATGACCTCAGTGGCTATCAAATGTATGCAAAAATGCTGCCCTCTCACACTCTCCAGCTTGCCATCTTACTTGAGTGATGGATGCTTGTTTCAAAGGATAGATAAGTTAACTCTGCTTAACTTGTTTTAGCCTGGACATAGACAGAAGAAGTCCTCCCTTGGTCTCTGAGGCTGAGGGAGCTGGGGTTGTTTAGCCTGGAGAAGAGGAGGCTCAGGGGAGACCTTCTTGCTCTCTACAACTGCCCAAAGGGAGGTTGTAGGCAGGTGGGGGTTGGTCTCTCCTCCCAGGCAACCAGCACCAAAACAAGAGGACACAGTCTCAAGCTGTGCCAGGGGAGGTTTAGGCTGGATGTTAGGAAGAAGTTCTTCACAGAAGGAGTAATTTGCCATTGGAATGTGGTGCCCAGGGAGGTGGTAGAGTCACCATGACTGGAGGTGTTCAAGAAGGGACTGGATGGGGTGCTTGGTGCCATGGTTTAGTTGATTAGATGGTGTTGGGTGATAGGTTGGACTTGATGATCTCAAAGGTCTTTTCCAACCTGGTTAATTTCTCTCTTCTCTTCTCTTCTCTTCTCTTCTCTTCTCTTCTCTTCTCTTCTCTTCTCTTCTCTTCTCTTCTCTTCTCTTCTCTTCTCTTCTCTTCTCTTCTCTTCTCTTCTCTTCTCTTCTCTTCTCTTCTCTTCTTCTCTTCTCTTCTCTTCTCTTCTCTTCTCTTCTCTTCTCTCTTCTCTTCTCTTCTCTTCTCTTCTCTTCTCTTCTCTTCTCTTCTCTTCTCTTCTCTTCTCTTCTCTTCTCTTCTCTTCTCTTCTCTTCTCTTCTCTTCTCTTCTCTTCTCTTCTCTTCTCTTCTCTTCCCTCTATTCCACTTGTTAACCAGGGCTTATGAGTTGTGCACTCCCAGAATCACCAGTGTAGTAAAAACATTCTTGATGACTGTTGTGGTTTAACCCCATCCAGCAAGTGGGCACCATGCAGCCACTTGCTCATTCCTTCCTCCTCCCAGTGGAATGAGGAGGAGAATTGAAAACAAACAAAGCAAAGTAAAACTTGTGGGTTAAGATAAGAACAGTTTAATGATTACAATAAAAGAAAATCAGCAATAACAACAACTATATACTCCAATAATAATTGCACTGAAAAGGAGAGTGAAATAAAAGCCAAGAAAAGACAAGTGATTCAGATGCAGTTGCTAACTACCTGCTGACCAATGCATGAGCAGTGATCTGTATCTGCTGGACATGACATTCTATGGTATGGAATATCCCTTTGGCTAGCTTGGGTGAGCTGTCCTGGCCACGCTCCCTCCCAGCTTCTTGTGCACCTGCTTGCTGCAGAGCATGGGAAACTGAAAAGTCCTTAACTTAGGCTACGTGCTGCTTAGCAACAACCAAAACATCAGTGTGTTATCAGTGTAATGCTGAATCCAAAACACAGCACTCTACCAGCTACCAGGAACAAAATTAACTCTATCCCAGCTGAAACCAAGAGAAGGACATAAATTCATGCCATGATTAATAGATGTAATAAATGGACTTATTGGTTCTTCCTTGAATCCTCTGTTCTGCTGCTGTAATCTTGAGTTTCAGAAGAGGCCTCAGATTTCAAAGGCACAACATGTATGGGTCAGAAATGTGGCTTGGAGGCTTGAATGGGTCATGACCTCAGAGAAGCTGGTATTCACTGGTTGTCTAGGCATTAAATATTTGAGACACACAAGTTAAATATGGGACTTCAAATCAGTACTGTGGGGAGAAAAAATCCTGTACAATCTGGGTTTAGATGCAGCAAGTTGAAGTTTGCATTTCCCTCCAGCTCCCTCTTTGGACAAGCCCTTTCAAATTGAAATCTTGTATGTAGATTACAAGAGTTCTTATAGTTAGGATTTCTGGGCTCAAAGACCTGGAGTGATGGATAAAAAAATACCAGAAGTAGTTATCCTACCTCTGATCTGAGCAAAGGAAGTGCATCCCCGTCTTGTATATGCACCAAGCTACCGACCTCACTTGTTTTTCTTTGCCATCAAACCAGTGAGAAGTTCAGACTAGAGGGCATGTACAGAATACAGAATAAAGAACTAACCAGGTTGGGAAAGACCTTCAATATCATCAAGTCCAGCCTATCACCCAACACCATTTAATCAACTAAACCATGGCACCAAGGGCCTCATCCAGTCTCTTCCTAAACACTTCCAGGATAGTGACTCCACCACCTCCCTGGGCAGCCCATTCCAATGGGCAATCACTCTCTTTCTGTGAAGGATTTCCTCCTAACATCACATATATCTCAACCCCCAGTGTTAGGGAATAAAATATGATTTGTATTCATCTCTGGCCTTGAAACTGGCAATGTTTGGTTCGCTGGTGGTTCTACATGAGCAGTGGTCTGCTGGAAAAAAGGTCCAGGAAAGAGATTGCAGCATCAGCAGTGTGGATGTTGCAGTGATTGCCACAAGAAGATTCTTCTGTAGTTGTGGCTGGTAATTTCAGGTTCATAATGTTTAAGTGATGGGTGGTTTGGGATGGGTTCTTTCCTTCTTTTCCTTTCTTTTCCTAGCAGTACAGACGGTGACGTCTGTCCACATGCAAAACTTCTGCTGGCAGTGCGTGTCCCAGCGTCTGTCTTGGAATTCAATCCAAACTCCAGTGGCAGTAGGGCAGACAGGAGGTTCCCAGACAGTCATGCATTGTTTGAACTTGATGGTGGTTTGTCTTCCCCCAGCACAAAGGGAATAGCTGAACTGATGAATACCAACACAGCAAACTCCTAGGAATGCAGACAAAAGTGTATCATGGCTCTCTAACCTCTTGGCCCCTAAAGAGGCTGAGGGAGCTGGAGTTGTTTAGCCTGGAAAAGAGGAGGCTCAGGGGAGACCTTATTGCTCTCTACAACTACCTGAAGGGAGGTTGTAGCCAGGTGGGGATTGGTCTCTTCTCCCAGGCAACCAGCACCAGAAGAAGAGGACAAAGTCTCGAGCTGCACCAGGGGAGGTTTAGGCTGGAGGTGAGGAGAAAGTTCTTCCCAGAAAGAGAGATTAGCCATTGGAATGTGCTGCCCAGGGAGGTGGTGGAGTCACCAGCCCTGGAGGTGTTCAAGAGGGCCATGGTTTAGTGAGCCATGAGGGTTTGGATGATAGGTTGGACTTGATCTCTGAGGTCTTTTGCAACCTTTTTGATTCTATGATCTGTTTCTAAGAGAGCATTCCCTCCGAAACGAGGTGTCTTGTGTGACTTTCCTTATCCCTCTTCCTTATTGCCTGAGTCCTTTGCCAGCCTGTCCAGCCTGATCTAGTGTAGGGTGTCCCTGCCCATGGCAGGGGGTTGTAACTAGATGATCCTTGTGGTCCCTTCCAACCCTGACTGATTCTATGATTCTATGATTCTATGACCAACTCTTTCCTTGTGTCTCCACAGGAAGCAGTCTCACGCTTCCCTGAGGATGAGCAGCTGGCCCGAATTCAAAATGTCATCCAGGAGCTCCCACCATCCCATTATAGGTGAGAACATTGCCACCCAAGTGCTGAGGAACAGCGTGGTGACTCTCAACATAAGGGAACTTGAAACAATGCCTGAAACAATGCCTGTGTGAATTTCCAGAAGTCTGTTCCCCAAAGCTGTCTCTCCATTGCCAAATCTGACAGCAGTTGATCTGCCATTTCAATATCACTGAACAAACCTTTGCTAGAGATTGCACAAGCTCTCCCCATGACACTGCCTACCATCCTCCTTCCCTGGGCACTACCTGTGTGGCAGCCTTGGCCAGTGTCCTGAATGAAGTGAGGAGAAGTTCATCTGCTGGAGATGCTTGAGCAAGAGCTAAACTCTCAGCCTTTGCAGCATCCCACTCCCACCCATCCATCTGCCATCTTCTTCACACTCATTATGCTAAGGATTGTTTGGTTCTCACCCCATCCTTGGCCGCCCTAGAACACAGTTGTTCAGGCGCTCGCTGCCATCCCATGCAAATGATGGTGTGGTAAATCCTCTCTCCTATGGGGCCTGTTCTGCTACTGCAGGCACTGCTCTCCTTAATGAAGGGACAAGTCCTGGGGGCAGGGTTGGGTCTGAGCCTTGCTGCCTGGGTGGGCAGGCATCCAACATTTAACACATTTTTCTCTCTTCATGCGAAACCAACTGCAGAACGCTGGAATACCTGATCAAGCACCTGACTCACCTGGCCTCCTTCAGCAACATGACCAACATGCACACAAGAAACCTGGCCTTGGTCTGGGCTCCCAATCTCCTCAGGTACAGCAGCAGAAAGTGTTTTCCTATAGAGCACCAAGTTGAGATCCAAGGGGGTTGCCGGCACCCGAGCCTGCAGAGCCATCCCCTGAGGCAAATGCGAAAGCAGAACAACTGAAGGAAAGAGAAGAGCAGAGCAAAGTTTCTAAAAGGAGGAAAACAAAAATTCACTGAGGTTGAATAATCTGAGGTTTTACTTGACAGCATTCAAGGAAGTTTGTGGTTTTGTGTGGTTCTTATATATAAAAAAAAGAAGCTGTTTCTTGTGACTCGAGCACGTGGAATTAGCTCATCACCGCGGAACAGAAATGACATTTCCGGCGGTTTCAGGGCTTCTGCAGAGGGGTGGTGAGAGACACCAAGGCTTGTGAGGTAGAGCAGCAGGACAATAATACTACAGGCTTGAGCAAAAGTGAGATGAGCTTGGTGGCCTTAAGCTGGCAAGCTGGTGTCAGATCCCATGACCACCAGCTAATTTGTCACATTTGCTGTGCCTGGCAGTCTGCTGGGAAGAGGCCAGATGGCATGCAGATGGAGGTTTGTATGGTATGTTGTGGAGCAAAGAAGAACAAGAGAAAAATAGCATCTGGGGGGAAAAAAAGAAATATTTTGTATGTTGTTGGATTATCCTTCCTCATCCATCCCATACCTAGATATTGAGAGGAATGACCTAAGCATAGAGAGTCCAGGGCAGGACGGGGTTGAAGGCTGAGCTGATGTGGGGAGCTCCGGACTGGCATAGCACAGGAAGGAGGGACATTGGCTAGAGAAGTCCAGGCCTGGAAAACATCTCACCTTTTAAAACCACAAAGTAGGGAGAGCCTATCTCTCCTATGAGGACAGACTGAAAGAGTTGGGGCTGTTCAGTCTGGAGAAGAGAAGGCTCCGAGGTGACCTCATTGTGGCCTTCCAGTATCTAAAGGGGGCTACAAGAAGGCTGGGGAGGGACTTCTCAGGATCTCAGGTCTAGGACTAGGGGGAATGGACTGAAGCTGGAGGTGGGGAGATTCAGGCTGGACGTGAGGAGGAAGTTCTTCCCCATGAGAGTGGTGAAGCCCTGGAATGGGTTGTCCAGGGAGGTGGTTGAGGCCCCGTCCCTGGAGGTGTTTAAGAGCAGGCTGGATGAGGCTCGGGTCAGCCTGATGTAGTGTGGGGTGTCCCTGCCCATGGCAGGGGTTTGGAACTAGCTGATCCTTGTGGTCCCTTCCAACCCTGACTGATACTGTGACACTATGATACTGAATATCACAAAGTGGAGCTTTACTACTGAGATGTTTTCATTGTAGCATCAGTCCTTGTAAAAACCACCTAAAATCTGTTTCCTTTCACATTGTTTTCCAAAGTACAAGTCTCAGGGAAGAGAAGAAAGCAGCAAGCAATGCAACTGCAGTCTCCTTACAGGGTTATCCTCTTGGCAATGCCCCAAGCTATTATCTAACACACCAGTCATTAACTTTACAAAGGATCCATTGCCTAGAGATAATTTCTTCAGCAACACTTTGGCATGTCAAGATAAGGAATGTTTCTTGGCTGAGAGCGAGGGTGAGAATGTAGAAGTGCTGGGGGTCAGAGAACAGACTACTGGGGTACATGGCAAAGCACTGGAAAATACTGGAGTAGGGAACACCTGAGCAGAGTTCTAAGGGATTTCACTGCGAAGTGACTGAAGCTTCAAGTAGGGATCTGGAAGTGACATTTGAAGGCTCCTGTGTTCATAGTATCATAGTATCAGTCAGGGTTGGAAGGGACCACAAGGATCAGCTAGTTCCGTTCCCCCTGTCATGGGCACGGACATCTCACACTAGATCAGCCTGGCCAGAGCCTCATCCAGCCTGCTCTTAAACACCTCCAGGGATGGGGCCTCAACCACCTCCCTGGACAACCCATTCCAGGGCTTCACCACTCTCATGGGGAAGAACTTCCTCCTCACGTCCAGCCTGAATCTCCCCACCTCCAGCTTCATTCCATTCCCCCTAGTCGTATCACTACCTGAGATCCTGAGAAGTCCCTCCCCAGCCTTCTTGTAGCCCCCTTCAGATACTGGAAGGCCACAATGAGGTCACCTCGGAGCCTTCTCTTCTCCAGACTGAACAGCCCCAACTCCTTCAGTCTGTCCTCATAGGAGAGGTGCTCCAGCCCTCTGATCATCCTCGTGGCCCTTCTCTGGACACCTTCCAGCACCTCCAGATCCCTCTCGTAATAGGAGCTCCAGAACTGGAGGCAGTACTCCAGGTGGGGTCTCAGCAGGGCTGAGTAGAGGGGGAGAATCACCTCCCTTGATTTGGTGGCCACACTTCTCCTGATGCAGCCCAGGATCTGATTGGCCTTCTGGACTGCAAGTGCACATTGAGAGCTCCTGTTGAGCTTCTTGTCCACCAGCACCAGTGTTGTCTTTAAAGTCCAGCTTTGAAACAGCTAAAAGAGGAGTAAAGAAGAATGGAACTCGAGAGCCAAAGATTATCTGTTGCTGAAGAACATTAAAACTAAACAGGGAAAATAGCACAAGCAGGAAAGAAAATAACAGAGGTGGCAGAGAAAGTAGGGGAAACATTTTTTACAAGAACAAAAGGGCACAGAGAGGATCAGGGCCTCTGAGAGAATGAGAGCAAGAGGTGGTGCAGCAAGAGTGGGGAAAACATACCTGTTCAAAGTCTTGCAAGAAGAAAGCTGGTCTGTCCTTCCTAGAGGCTGTGTGTGGCAATGTTGACTACTGGCACACCTCTTTCCTCATGCAGGTCAAAGGAGATTGAGGCAGTTGGCTGCAACGGGGATGCAGCTTTCCTGGAGGTGCGAGTGCAGCAGCTTGTGATCGAGTTCATCCTGAACCATGTGGATCAGATCTTCACCAACAACAGAAAAGGCAGCTCTGCAGAGAACATTGGTAACAACCTCCCTGAACCACTCCATGTGTCACATGCCACGTGCTCCATCTCTTTCTGGACCCCTTCAACTAATATTTCAAGCATGTTTGAAGCTCATGTTTGTCATGATCTCACCTGGCTTAACCCTTTCCACCAAAAAAACCCCCAAACAATTGATTCCTTTTCAGTCCTGGTCTAAGCTTTCTTTCTAAGCCCATCACGCATAGCTTCTTTCTAAGCCCATCACCCATAGCTTCTTTCTAAGCCCATCAGCCATAGCTTCAATTCTTTTCTCAGGCTTCCCCAGTTATAATTCCTCATACTGATGATACCTGCCCTGCAGCCACCATACCCACCCAAGTCAGAGGCCACACTCCCACAATAACACTTAAGTTTCTGTTCTAAAACCTGATGACTTATACCTGGAGACATTGTATAAATGATATTTCTTTTCTGGGATATCAACAGTTTTCTGTGGTGCTGTCTTTGCTATTTAGTGACATGTTTGTTGTCAAAAAGCTTTTAAGACTGAGCAGTGAGAGACCTTAGAATAGAATAGAATTAACCAGGTTGGAAAAGACCTCAGAGATCATTAAGTGCAACCTATCACCCACCACCTCATGACTAACCCTACCTCACCATAAGCCCTGTTTGTATAACAACCATCAGCATGACTGTGAAGGAAGACTTCACAGTAAGTAGAATAGAATTAACCAGGTTGGAAAAGACCTTCGGGATCACTGAGTCCAACCCATCACCCAACACCATCTAATCAACTAAACCATGGCACCAAGCTCCCCATCCAGTCTCTTTCTAAGCACCTCCAGTGGACAAATGGGCAGAGTCCAGCATGATGACATTCAACAAGTCCAAGTGCTGGGTACTGCACTTTGGCCACAACAACCCCATGCAGTGCTACAGGCTGGGGTCAGAGTGGCTGGAGAGCAGCCAGGCAGAAAGGGACCTGGGGGGACTGGTTGACAGCTGCCTGAACATGAGCCAGCAGTGTGCCCAGATGCCCAAGAAGGCTAATGACATCCTGGCATGCATCAGAAATAGTGTGGCCAGCAGGAGCAGGGAAGTCATTATGCCCCTGCACTCAGCACTGGTTAGGCCACACCATGAGTCCTGTGTCCACTTCTGGGCCCCTCAGTTTAAGAAGGACATCGAGACTCTTGAACATCTCCAGAGAAGGGCAACGAGGCTGGGGAGAGGTCTGGAGCACAGCCCTGTGAGGAGAGGCTGAGGGAGCTGTGGTTGCTTAGCCTGGAGAAGAGGAGGCTCAGGGGAGACCTTATTGCTGTCTACAACTACCTGAAGGGAGGTTGTAGCCAGGTGGGGGTTGGTCTCTTTTCCCAGGCAAGCAGCACCAGAACAAGAGGACACAGTCCCAAGCTGTGCCAGGGGAGGTTTAGGCTGGATGTTAGGAAGAAATTCTTCATAGAGAGAGTGATTGCCCATTGGAATGTGCTGCCCAGGGAGGTGGTGGAGTCACCATCACGGGAGATGTTCAAGAGAGGATTGGATGTGGCACTTGGTGCCATGGTTTAGTAGTCATGAGGTCTTGGGTGATAGGTTGGACTTGATTTTTGAGGTCTTTTCCAACCTTATTGATTCTATGGTTCTATGATTCTATGAAAATCTGGGAAGGTGGGGAGGGAGGGAGGGAGGAAGGAAAGAGAAAGGGAAATGTGTGAATCTTGGTGGGTTTCAGGGATACCTCTTTCACACTGGAGCCTGTGCTCCAAAGGCAGCAAGTCTGTGCAGTGCAGCCGTTGCTCAGCACGGCCCCTGCTGAGAAGGCACCGAAATGGCTAAGGTTGCTGGGGAGATGAAAGACTTATCCGACAAAAGCCTCTCTCCCTGCACGTGCCACTCCTTTCCCCCTCTGCAGGAGATGTTTCACTCAAATGAAGACATGAAGCTCTTGCCTTCGTCTCTCCTCACCCCAGGCTGGAATGTATTTTCTTGCTTTTCAGAGAGCACATTGGTTGCAAAAAGTCTGACCCTCCCCTCGGCCTCCCTGCCAATGAAACTGGTGAGCCTGGAAGAAGCTCAGGCACGGAGCCTGTCTGCCTCCCACCCTGCTCGGAAGGAGAGGAGAGAGAACAGCTTGCCTGAAATTGTCCCTGTAACTGGCTCCCTCTTCCACACAGTTGTTGACCTCCCTGACAGCAAGTAAGTGCCCAGAGGAGTGTAAAAGTGGAAACAAAAGAGTGGGGTCTCCCCAGCATGATCGGGAATGAGACTTTTGTTAGTGTGATAACCCCACACCTGCAGCGTGAATCGATACCCACCATCGAGAGAAAAGTCTGCGCCCTTCTCAAAAGAGGCACAGCTGCTTCTGAGGAGCATTGCAGTTGCTGGGTTCATAGCTCCACCACTTCTCACCCCTCCATTGGGACAGAACCTCACAGGCTTCCTGCAGGAGGAATTAATTTCCCTTGCATCTTTGTGTCAGATTAGGATTTGGTTAAACGTGGGTTGAGCGTGGAGCAGGTCTGGATATAGCTCTTCTGAGAGTTCCACCTGCTGGTGGCTGATCCATGACCCGTTCTGCTTCATCATCATCCATGTTTCCTCTGTACTCAGTCAAGCAGCAAGGTGAATGTTCACTCCTAGCATGGAAAGGTATTGACATAGTGCCACCTATGCCTCTGTGAGGAGAAAGAGTCCAATTTCAGCTGAGGTTGCTGCAGTTGTTGGCACTGCTGCCCAGCACAAGTATTTATCTATTGGCCTATCTATCTTTTAATATATGGCCACTCTGCTGTCTGGGTCTGAGAGATTATAGCAGGAGGATCATTAATCTACTGACCCATGAAGCACCAGAGCAAAGATATTTATTTGCACTTGATAAATTAGAGCAAAAAGGAGCCATCTCTAAAAGACTACTGGCAAGAGGACAAGACATGAGGGTGTATTTCTCACCTGAAGAGAACAATCCTATCCCCAACACATTAATCCTCTTTGTAGGACTGGTTTGTGCTCTTCTGAGTACCAATCAGAAGGGGAAGAGGTAGAAAGCCCATTATGGAATGCGAGGCAGGGAGATCAGAGGGGTCTTGCTTTGGTAAAGGGGAGTTTGAAGCATGAGTCAGAGTGGGTACGTGCAGGAACTGAAACACAACTTCATGCAGTAGTATGCACAGAAGAAGACTGGCTTGAGGATTAGTAGCTTCTTTTTGTTTAAAGCTAGGATTTCCACAGGGACACAGGGAACTGGTGTCCCACTTGCTCTGGCAGTTCTGAGAAAATGCTGTACTTCCCTTTCCCCTCCTCCATTTTGATCAGCATATTACACTTGCCTATGATCACACAGCACCGAGGATTAAAGTAATGCTGGCCTGAGAAACATGAATAGCTGGTTTGTATAAGGGATCCTTTGATTATTTTCATAATTCACCAAAAACTGGAAGGCCTGTGAACTTTAAAGGACAACTTTGTGCACCAACAAATAGTTCTCTCAGTTCTCTGGAATTTATCTTGCATTCTGTCATTAAAAACCTGTTGAAAAGGCAATTTTTCTTCACTCTATTGTGAGATAGTTTTGGCCAGGGAAGCCTCTCCTTTCTGCAGACACAAGCATGGTTGATTGCTCACACCTTTGCTGGGGCATGATGCCAGAGCCAGCTCTCTGGAGGGTTGGCTTGGGTGTCTTTCCATCCAATCAGCAACACAGATCACTCACTCAAGGAAAAGGAAGAGCTCGTTGTGCAGCTGTGCCTTGCATGCCTTAGAGCCGAAAGGTGTGAGAAAAGAGGGACAGTGCTGAGGGGAGAAGGCTCAGAGGCTTGGGTGGGCTGTTGAGAAGATAAAAGTCTTTGGGGTTTGCTACCCTCCTCAGCCCTTTTTCCTTCCAGGAGAAAATTATCTACCAAGTCCAAGAAATGGAAGTCGATATTTAACTTGGGCCGTTCTGGCTCAGAATCAAAGTCTAAGCTGAGTCGAAACGGGAGCGTCTTCGTGAGGGCACAGAAGCTCTCTGGTAAGAACACACCCTTTGCTCAAAGGATTTCTCCCTGCAGCTTTCTCCTGCAATACTGACAGCGTGGGGACAACCTGTATCTACATGGCACTAGAGTAGAATAGAATAGAATAGAATAGAATAGAATAGAATAGAATAGAATAGAATAGAATAGAATAGAATAGAATAGAATAGAATAGAATTAACCAGGTTGGAAAAGACCTCAGAGATCATCGAGTCCAACCCATCACCCAGCACCATCTGATCAACTAAACCATGGCACCAGGCACCCCATCCAGTCTCTTCCTAAACACCTCCAGTCATGGTGACTCCACCACCCACCTCCCTGGGCAGCACATTCCAATGGCAATCACTCTTTCTATGAAGAACTTCTTCCTAACATCCAGCCTAAACCTCCCCTGGCACAGCTTGAGACTGTGTCCTCTTGTTCTGGTGCTGGTTGCCCGGGAGAAGAGACTAACCCCCACCTGGCTACAACCTGCCTTCAGGTAGTTGTAGAGAGCAATAAGGTCTCTCCTGAGCCTCCTGTTCTCCCGGCTAAGCAACCCCAGCTCCATCAGCCTCTCCTCATAGGGCTGTGCTCCAAACCCCTCCCCAGCTCTGTTGCCCTTCTCTGGACAGCTTCCAGCAAGTCAACATCTTCACTAATACCATTAGGCTTCAGATAGTCTAATAGGCTTGTGTGTGTTGCCTGATTTCCTGCACATCTCATTTTCATATGATGTGAGAAGCACTGTTTCAGGAGGATATGCCAGACAGTTACAGTAAGTATTCCATTTTGGCATGTGATAAACAGCTCCCATTGCCCAGCTGTCAAGCTTGGTGACTAGGAAATGCTATGTAGGTTTGAGTTAGTCATAATATCATAGTATCAGTCAGGGTTGGAAGGGACCACAAGCACCACCTAGTTCCAACCCCCTGCCATGGGCAGGGACACCCCACACTAGATCAGGCTGGCCAGAGCCTCATCCAGCCTGGTCTTAAGCACCTCCAGGGACGGGGCCTCAACCACCTCCCTGGACAACCCATTCCAGGGCTTCACCACTCTCCTGGTGAAGAACTTCCTCACACTTCCAGCCCAGCCAGCCTCTGGCTCACAATGTTCCTTACACGGCACTGGGTGAAGGGCTGCCCTTACAGTAAAGCGTATTAAAGAACCAACTGTTTTCAGTGTCTTTGTGAAAGACAAGGTGACAAGAGTCCCTATTGCTTGAAGCTCTCAACAGAGTGAGGAAAGTGATTTCTCCTGCAGATTTTATGAGAGAGAAGTTGTCTTTTCTCTTGGCTGTAATCCCATGTTCCAGCCTCTCCTGAGCGGCAGTCTCTTAAACACTCTGCTTCCTAGAAAATCACATTGGCCGTGCGAGTTCCCAGCACTCAGAAATGATGACTGAAGTTTTGAGGATCATGAAGTTGACTGAAAAGTAATCACCATTTCTAAAAGAAAGCATATCCTTTTCTTACCTGCTTTCATCTAGAAGTATCTCGGGTTGATGCGGCCCAGATTCTCTTAGTGTCTCCAAATCAAATCTCCGTTTCTCCAAATCCTTCTTAAAAAAGGAGATTAAGGTCAATGGTGGTTTGATTTTTTGTTTGAGATCATCCCAAGTTTTTCATTAGGGACCTGGGGGTGCTGATTGACAGCTGCCTAAACATGAGCCAGCAGTGTGCCCAGGTGGCCAAGAAGGCCAATGGCATCCTGGCCTGGATCAAGAACAGTGTGGCCAGCAGGAGCAGGGAGGTCATTGTGCCCCTGTACTCAGCACTGGTTAGGCCACACCTTGAGTCATGTGTCCAGTTCTGGGCCCCTCAGTTTAAGAAGGACATTGAGACTCTTGAACATCTCCAGAGAAGGGCAACAAGGCTGGGGAGAGGCCTTGAGCACAGCCCTGTGAGGAGAGGCTGAAGGAGCTGGGGTTGCTTATCCTGGAGAAGAGGAGGCTCAGGGGAGACCTCATTACTCTCTGCAACAACTTGAAGGGGTTGTAGCCAGGAGAGAGTTGGTCTCTTCTCTCAAGCAACCAGCACCAGAACAAGAGGACACAGTCTCAAGCTGTGCCAGAGGAAGTTTAGGCTGGAGGTCAGGAGAAAGTTCTTCATGGAGAGAGTCATTCGCCATTGGAATGTGCTGCCCAGGGAAGTGGAGGAGTCACCATCCCTGGAGGTGTTCCAGAGGGGATTGGACATGGCACTTGGTGCCATGATCTAGTCATGAGGTCTGTTGTGACAGGTTGGTCTTTGATGATTTTTGAGATCTCTTCCAACCCTGGTGATACTGTGATAGATGCATTATCATTAGTTTCTATCAATAAAATAAGTCCGGGCCTGGTCCCAAAACCAAGAATCAACTGAAATGGATGCAGGTGGCTTGTAAGGGACAGTCCTTTCCACAAGACAGTAATGATCCGTGTCCCTTGGTTCATTCCTGGAGAAAAGGAAGCTCAGGGAATCATAGAATGATAGGATCAATAAGTTTGGAAAAGACCTCAGAGATCATCAAGTCCAACCTATCACTCAACACCTCATGACTAACTAAACCATGGTTTCAAGTGCCACATCCAATCCCCTCTTGGACACCTCCAGGGATGGTGACTCCACCACCTCTTTTGGCAGCACATTTCAATGGCTAACGGCTCTTCCTGGGAAGAACTTTCTCCTCACCTCCAGCCTAAACTTCCCCTGGCACAGTTTGAGACTGTGTCCTCTTGTTCTGGTGCTGGTTGCCTGGGAGAAGAGACCAACCCCCTCCTGGCTACAACCTCCCTTCAGGTAGTTGTAAAGAGAAGCAATAAGGTCTCCCCTGAGCCTCCTCTTCTCCAGGCTAAGCAACCCCAGATCCCTCAGCCTCTCTTCATAGGGCTGTGCTCCAAACCCCTCCCCAGCTTTGTTGCCCTTCTCTGGACACCTTCCAGCAACTCAACATCCTTCCTAAACTGAGGGGCCCAGAACTGGACACAGGACTCAAGGTGTGGCCTAACCAGTGCTGAGTACAGGGGCACAATGACCTCCCTGCTCCTGCTGGCCACACTGTTCCTGGTTGACAGGATGCCATTTGCCCTCTTGGCCACCTGAGCACACTGCTGGCTCATGTTCAGCCTACCATCGACCAGTACCCCCAGATCCCTCTCTGCCTGGCCATGGCAGACCTCAAAATAGCTCTCCATCTTATCTGGATCATGGGATCACCTGCTCAGTCGGATAAGGAATTCTGTCCAGAAGCAGTGCTATCTCAAGGATTCCCAGAAACGCCTGGCACCAAATGATCATGGGGAGCAAGCCTTGTTCCAAACCCACCCAGTGCTGAGTGACAGGGAGGTGTACATTTTCACCAGCAGAAATGCACAACTGTGTGCAGAGATTTAGGCACTGAGGCAGTGTTTTTGAGAAGCAGTACTTCAGTGCTGCTCTGTATTTCCACTTACTTTCTGCTTACAGCCTAATATGAGGAAACAGCTGAACCTGCTGTTGAGACTCAGTACATACTTTTACACTCTGTGTCCCTGCACCTGAGCCTCCAAGACAAATTAAATGCAAGCTTCACAGCTTGAATTCTGTTCCTCTGGGTAAGCAGAGACAGTGCTCAAAACATCGTGCCACGTGAGTGTAAAAGGTAGCCAGGACTCCATATAAATGCCACAAATAGCTGGAGTTACTCCTATGCCCCTGTGAAAGTCAGTACCAGGAGCCTTAATTATATGACAGCCAACAAGCTTGCTCACATTCTGCCTTACCTACTTTGTGCAACACTGTACACAGCAAACTATGCTCCCAGATATTTTCCAGAGCTCCACAGACCTTTTTTGGACTGCCAGAGGCTAACTTGGCCTCCTGGCTAGCTACCTCCCCCCTCCATGTCCCCTTTTCGGAGCAGCTGGCAGCAGCTACGTGCTTTCAAAACCTCACAGGAGCAGGCTTGTAGAGTGGTGACAAGGAGTGACTTGCTTCTGGACAATCAAATCCAGTGAGGATGACTGGGAAAATAGGCTGCTTACTGCCCTCATCAATTTCCTGCTGCCTTGCTGGAGGCAAGGTATGCTCATGCCAGCAAAAGACCCTGGGAGTGCAGCACAAAAATAACTCTAACATTTGCTATCAGGAAGGTGAGAAGGTGTTTATGTCAATTTAGTTCAAAAGTCCCCACAGCCAACAGCATGCCTCCACTTGGGGAGGGTGGTGGCACATAATAGCTCTGGGGGTGCTTAACTGCTTCACAGTGGAGATGGTGTTGACTGCTCGGGTTAAGTATAGCTCTCCACATGTCCAGCAGGTGCAAAGCTGTTGTTAGCACTAGCAGATCCCCAGCTGTGTGGACAAGTGTTGTGGGTAATAAGGCACATGGTGTGGATACAGAGGGGGGAATGCTTGGGAGCATCAAATAACTCTGCTGCCTGCCTGGCGTGCTGCTCTGGCGGTAGCATTGGGGCTTTATGGGCTGAAACCTGCAAAGCCTCAGACTCTGAAGCCTCCTTCTGAAACTCATTTTTCCACAGAGAAAGCAACTATTCGGCCTGCCAAGAGCATGGATTCGCTGTGTTCCCTGCCAGTGGAAGGTGAGACATCAGTAGCCTGATGCAGTAAAGGGGGCAGGATTGCTCCTCTGCATTCTCAGCTTGCCCCCATGCTTACATGAACGCACCTGGGGGCTGTTTCTTTGCATATCTCACCATGCTGGGCATCTTTGTACTCTTATGCTACAGCTGCTGACATGTGCCCCCATCTTTATGGGCATGTATGTGTTTTTCACTCTTTTCTGTGTCTTCTATAGACTCACAGAATCATTTCAGTTGAAAAAGACCTTTAACATTCATAGATTCATAGAATAGTGGAGTTGGAAGGGACC
This sequence comes from Picus viridis, assembly GCA_033816785.1. Taxonomy (NCBI): domain Eukaryota; kingdom Metazoa; phylum Chordata; class Aves; order Piciformes; family Picidae; genus Picus; species Picus viridis. Next base: position 11,378,874 of record CM066569.1, on the reverse strand, counting down.
TTAGAGATCATCTAGTCCCAAACCCCAGGTCATGGGCAGGGACACCCTCCACTAGACCAGATTGCTCAAGGCATTATCCAACCTAGCCTTGAACACCTCCAGGGAGGGGTTATCCACAACCTCCTTGAGCAACCTGTTCCAGTGTCTCATCACCCTTACTTTAAAGAATGTCTTGCTGTTATCTAGTCTAAATCTGCCCTTCTCCAGCTTCAATCCATTCCCTCTTGTCCTATCACTACAAGCACTTGTAAAACATCCCTTCCTGGCTTTCTGGAAGGCCACTATAAAGTCCAAGCTGAACAGCCCCAGCTCTCTCAGCCTACCCCCATAAGGGAGGCACCCCAATCTTCAAATCATTTTCATGGCCTCCTCTGGACCCACTCCAGCAGTCTGATGTCCCTCCTATGCTGGGGGCATCATGTCTGGACACAGTATTCCAGGTGGGGTCCCAGGAGAGCAGAGTAGAGAGGGAGAATCACCTCCCTCATCCTGTTGGTTACACTACCCTTGATGCAGCCTAGGACAGGGTTTGCCTTGTGGCCTGCAAGCACACATTGCTGGCTCATGCTGATCATGGAGTCTATGGTGTATGCACCTGAGAGTTACCTCTGTGCCTGTCTGCATCTTTATTAGCAGTGGGATTGCGTTGGTTTCATTCTTGGTTATTCTGGGCACAAAATTCCCATTCATAAGTGACAGGCAAATAAAGCCTGGAGCTATGATCTTTGTGGGCAATGCCCTAGACTTGGCTGCACCTGACCGAGTGGCCTCTAATAAAAGTCTCAGGTGATTTCCACTGCACAGCATCCTATCCAGCCCTGCCTGCCCAGTTTGAAGCAGGCCCTGGGGCTAAAGCCTGGAAGATCTTCAGTGTTTGCTGTCCCCATCTCTCTGGGGGAAATGTAGGCGTTCATCAGGGCAGGACTCAACCCTGAAGGGACTGGAGAGGGCTCCTCACGCAGGAAGGTTGTTCACTAATGCTTTACCTCCCACTGAGCTGCTCCTATTTTCCCACCTCTAGGGGAGGATGACAAGAGCAGATTCAAACGGGCAGTGACTACTGGAGGCTTTTTCGTCCCTGTGATGAAGATACGGACGGGAGGCACAGGCAGCTCGTATGACCTCAGCAAGGAGAACGAGTGGGAGCGGGAAGGATCTGCCATGGGGGCCAAAGGAAGCTCAGAGCTGAGCAGGGAGAAAGGTCTTCCCGGCCGCTGCAGGCCAAGTCGCCTCCTGAGCAGCTGAAGGTTTTCCGGGGAGCAGAGGATGCTGAAAATGAGCAGACTTCCCCCAAAGGGGGTCGCATGTTCTACACCTCTGAAACGGCTGCCAAGTCAGGCTTCCCAAGCAGCCTCTTTCCCTTGGAGGCTTCCCCTCGTCACCAGAGGAAAGCCCTGAACATCTCAGAGCCTTTTGCTGTCTCTGTTCCCCTGAGGGTATCTGCAGTCATCAGCACCAACAGCACGCCTTGCCGTGTGCCAGCCAAGGAGAAGCTTTCCCTCTCCAGCCTGGAGGAGCTGTCCTCTCTGGTGGCCGAGAGCACGAACCCCTCCGCCCTGGAAGCAGGGACTCACACTAAGACAGAGCAAGGGCCGGAGCGGAAGGAAAGACAGCCAGGGCCCGTCCTGCCAGCAGCAACATCCAGAGGTAAAAGTGCGTTGAGGGGTGGGATGTGGAACTTTTGTCAGGCTACTGAAGGTGCCCTGCAGCTCAGTGGTTTGGAGGTTGCTCCAACCTGCTCTTGTGGCAGGAAGGAGACTAAGCTATAGCAGGGTGGGTGTTGACAGCAGCAGGTCAGGCTGGTGTTTGTTGCACTAATGAGACTGGGGAGGTGGGTGGTCTCCCAGCAACCTCCTGCCGTGCCCAGAGGGAGCTCTTTAACTCTGTTAGTTGGCATTGGGTTGAAACAGCAGTGCTTGGTGTCAGAGCACGTTTTCAGACACAAGTTCTTACATTGCTCATTTGTCTTTCTGATCCAGGCTCTCACCCTGAGGAGTTGGTGTCAGCCAGGAAACCTGAATCCTTAGAAAGTCCACAGCCAGCAGCAGAAAATCAGGAGACGTTAAATGGGCAAAGCAGCTGCACGAGCAAGACCAGCAGCCCCCAGCAAACCTCAGAAGAGACTCCTGCCTTGGAGAAAACAGCAGCCTCAGAGCCTCATACAGGAGAGCTCCCTGCAAACAAGGCAGAGCAAGGACAGCTCAAGACAAAGGATATCTCCCCAGGAGGAGGCTGTGGCCAGCAGGAGATTGAGCCAGCTAAGACAGAAGAAGGGTCACACTTAAGAGATGGGGTAAGGAAGAAGGCATGAGATAAAAGAAAGGGGACAGCGTGGTGGTGGTGAATGGGAGGTTGTTTAAAGCTTCATTGTGTGTCCATAGTGATGAAAACTCAGCCTGTGACGTAAGCTAAGCAGGGCCAAGAGCTGACCATGTACTGATTTCATTGCTGTCCATATGACCTTCTGGTCACTTATATTTACACAACTACCTACTGTCCTATTTCAGTCTTCCTTGCATGTAACTGTACAGCTGCAGTCAGTATGATCTGTCTAATCAGACCCTCCAGATGTCATACTGTACATAGAATAGAATAGAATTAACCAGGTTGAGATCATCGAGTACAACCTATCACCCAACACCACCTAATCAACTAAACCATGGCACCAAGCACCCCATCCAGTCTCTTCCTAAACACATCCAGTGGTGGTTACTCCACCACCTCCCTGGGAAGCACATTCCAATGGCCAATCTCTCTTTCTGGGAAGAACTTCTTCGTAGCATCCAGCTTAAACCTCCCCTGGTGCAGCTTGAGACTGTGTCCTCTTGTTCCGGTGCTGGTTGCCTGGGAAAAGAGACTAAGCCCCACCTGTCCACAACCTTCCTTCAGGTAGTTGTAGACAGCAGCAAGGTCTCCCCTGAGCCTCCTCTTCTCCAGGCTAAGCAACCCCAGCTCCCTCAGCCTCTCCTCACAGGGCTGTGCTCCAGACCCCTCCCCAGCTTTGTTGCCCTTCTCTGGACACATTCCAGCAACTCAACATCTTTCCTAAACTGAGGGGCCCAGAACTGGGCACAGGACTCAAGGTGTGGCCTAACCAGTGCTGAGTACAGGGGCACAATGACTTCCCTGCTCCTGCTGGCCACACTGTTCCTAATGCAGGCCAGGATGCCATTGGCCTTCTTGGCCATCTGGACACACTGCTGGCTCATGTTTAGCTGGCTATCAACCAGTACCCCCAGGTCCCTTTCTGCCTGGCTGCTCTCCAGCCACTCTGACCCCAGCCTGTAGCCTGTACAGATGTCTGAGAATCTTGGCCCATGGTCTCTGAGTTCCCCTTGTACTTTTGCTGTCCCATTTGTCCTGCGCAGTCTGAACAGCTGGGGGGGTTGTTTGATTTCCCCCCCCACCTTCCATTCTCTAAAAACAATTATCATTATTTTTGCCTCCTCTGTATTTCTGGTGAAGCTTTTCCACCCAGTTTCTTACAGTAATACTCATCTCTGGACAGCTATTTAAAGCCTCTTGGCATAGCTCCCTGGTAGATTATTCATCCCAGTTCACGTGCAGTTTTGGGAATGCAGGTCCTCTGGTGAGGCCAAGCAAGCCTGAATGGGAAGAGAGGAGAAACAGGCAGAGACAGTCCAGCTCCTCATTCACCTCACTCTTTCAGTACATCTGTCCAGACCTCATTTTGGCTGCACCTCAGATCTTCTCCATAAACCCACTTGTTTATAGATGTACTTCCTTCCTTGTACTTGCAGCAGTCACTGTGTGTGCACCCATGAGCGTGTGCTTCCAGAAGCCTCTATATCCTAAGAGGGCTGCTTGGGGACTGTGGTGGTTTGAGCCTTAACTGGGACTTAAGAGCTCAGTTGGGGGCAAGGCTGAGAATCCCTCCTCTGCTCCCCCTTCCTCTTTCCCAATAGGGAGGAAAAGGAAGGAGCAAATCCACCAAGAAATGATTTGGATTTGGTTTGGAAGTAGAGAGGCAAAGAATTTTCTTTGAACAATATATATATGTGTGTGTGTGTGTGTGTGTGTGTGTGTGTATAAAACAATAACAGGCAGGGTTCACAAGGGTAAGGAACAAGGCTGGATGGAAAAAAAGAAATATGGAATACAAATCCAGTCTCTTTGGAGAGGTGTGGATGTAGCAGGAAGAAGGATCAGGCCTGACCACATGGCAGAGAAGCAGGGAGCCAGCAGCAGTCCTTGTCCAGGCAAAGGAAGGGGCCAAGAGAGCTAATGGCTGCAGTGTCCTCCTTTTTATAGGCTTGCTGGACAGGCAGGGGAGTGGAACAGACTAACTCAGTTTCCCAGGGGGCAAACACCCTCCAGGGAGGGTAAAGCTCTCACAAGCCCTCCCCCTGCTGCTTTCAGGATGGGTGTAGCCCATCACAGGGACAATGAAAAGATTTTTACTGGTATGTTGTGAGCTGCTTGTTCATAGCATTACTTCTATATTTCAGACTGATGAGGACTCTGCAAATGCCCTTCTGGAACCATTGTGGCCAGAGATACAGCAGGAACTGAAAATCATCGAACCTGAAGAAGAGCTCTCGCTCCTGCCAACAGCTGTCCCCAGGATGGGCCTAAGTTCTGAATCCTCTTCTTCAGTACAAACAAGCAGTTCATCCTCTGGCCCAGGGCAGAGTCCAACATTATTGGAGCAGAAATCTGCAAGCAAAACACCACAGATAGCAACTCAGGTGCCTTTATTTGGTGCCACCAGCACGGAAAGACAGGACAGCCTCCCTAACTGTCAGTCTGATGTGGTTGCACAGCAGAGCTGTGCTTCAGCCCTACCCAGACTGGGTCCTCTTCTGAGTGGCACAGCTGCATCAAAGAACCACCACCCAGTGGTGAACAGCAGGAGTGAATGTCTCGCTCCTCCCCTGGACTGGAAGCTTCATAGTCAATCAGAATTTAATGATGTTTCCCCAAGTGATGAATTTCCTTGTTCCAAAGAAGCTTGTTCAGATTCAGGGAGAGAAAGAGCTAGGACTTGCCAGCTGCAGGAAAAAGATGGCCTTTCCAGAGTCCAGACTCAGAGGGAAAAGCCTGAGGTAATGCCTGATGATGAAAGGGACACATTCTCCTCCAAGGCACCGAGTGGAGCTGGAATCCAGGAGCTGAAGGAGGGCACTGCTGTTATCAGAACCCATGACGCTGGTGACCAGGATGATGAGGATACATGGACAGACAATGTGCAGGGCTTAGAACTTGTGGAGCCCTGGGAGGATCACCAGTGGGTTACAAGTCCACTCCACTCCCCCACCTTTAAGGACATTCAGGAGAAGATGATACAGGGGTTTCAGCCACAGAGCCAGAGAGCAGAGACCGGCCTCTCTCTGAGACCACGCTTCAGTCGCAGCCTCTCCCTGGACAGCAAAGACACCGTGATGAGTCTATGGACTATCCCTTTCTCCTTCATAGATGCCACTGACCAGCAGCAGCCATGCAGTGACATTCTGCCAGTGACTTGTGAGCTGCCCAAAACACAACCCATTTTCCCCTCTAGTCTGTGCAAATCTAAGCAAGATGAGAATGACACATATCCTCCAGAAGAACCTTTGAAACCCGAGGAGCTGAGGTACCCCCTCAGCAGAGAGCAAGCACCAGCTGAGAAAGAAAGGCCCTCCAGAATCCCTCTTTCAGAGCCAGGGGAAAAGAAAGTGGGTGTGAGTGAAGAAAACCCTTGGAGCTCAAAGCCTGAGCTGTCTTTACAGTACAAAAATAGTCCAGGAAGTTTGTCACAGTCAAAGAATACCAAGGAGGAGTTATCCTTATCTCAGGACACTGCCCTGGGAGGAGAGGCTGTTACCAAAGCATCATGCTCTGCCACTGACTCACAGCTGAGCAATAAAAGTGAAGAAACACCTCGCAAGCTGAAGACTAGGCCATCGTCCCTCAACTTGGACTCACTCCTTCCAGCCCCAGATTTCTTCACCTTTGATAGCCTGTCTAAGCCCTCTGCCCCTGGGAGCCTCCTGTATGGACAGAAAGAAGTAAAATGCAGCGATTCTGTCCCATCCCTGCCGACTGCCTGCCCTGCTGCCCACAGAGGTGTTTCCTGGGGGTCCCATTTCAATGCCCACATGGATCTAGACTTGGACTATCTGGCAGTGGCCCACGCCACCACTGGCCGTCGTAACTCTGCCCCTGTCAGCGTGTCAGCAGTCAGGACCTCCTTTATGATCAAGATGTGCCAGGCTAGAGCAGTGCCTGTGATACCACCCAAGATTCAGTACACCCAGATCCCCCAGCCCCTGCAGGCTCAGAATGCCACTCCATCAGCCGAGAAGAAGGAAGCAGAAGCCAAGCAGGCTATCAGGCAGACACAGCGGGTGGCATGGAGTCACCTGGATGCCCCCAAGAGCCCGCTGACGGAGAAGAAAACCAAGGCAGAGAAAGAAAACAGCGACCCAGCTCAGAAGGACTCACCCTGTCCTTGGCACAGCAGCCTTGGCTCTCCACTGGAGCCTTCTCAGACCAGTCATTACCCCGCTCTGGACGCCCCAGTTCTGCGCCGAAAACGCACCTCTGAGGGGGAGACAGCTGGAGATAACCCACAGTCCTCAAAGATGGAGAGGCCATCGGGGTTCTCCAAGCCTTCCTATCGATCTAGGCCCGGGAGGCCCCAGAGTCTGATCCTCTTCAGTCCCCCTTTCCCCATTATAGACCACCCCTCCTCTTCAGCAGACTCTAGGGTGATGTTATCGCCCATAAGAAGCCCCACTCAGACCACCTCGTCAGGCTCCATTTGTGGCGATCTGTCCGAGGCGTCGCGGGCAACGCCCGAGGGAGTGACACTGCGGAACAAAATGACCATTCCCAAGAATGGGCAGCGGCTGGAGACCTCTACCAGCTGCTTTTACCAGCCTCAGAGGCGCTCTGTGATTCTGGATGGACGAAGTGGGAGGCAGATCGAATAGCAGCCTGCTCCTTTTTCTCCTTTCCTGTGGTCGGTGGCATTGGGAGTGCTCAAGACCAACTCCGTTGCCATTTTGCTACTGTTTGGTGCAAGATGGACCCAAATCCTTTCAGCTGTCTGCAAAGCATTTTGTTATGGAGGGTCATAGTCTCTTTGTCTTGCTTCTCCTTCCCTTTTCTCACCCCTGCTTACTCCCTCACTGTCTGCCTTTTTGTCTTTTCTTTTGTAAGCCAGTCCCAGGGAACTTGCATTTTTTCATGTTTACTGTTAACAAGCCCTGTGAAAGTCTCATCTTCCCTATGGAAAAAAAAGAAAAGGACAAATAAATCTGGGTATAACTAGGTAATAGGCTTGGGAGGAAACACTGTTTCAAAGCATTGCAGCCCAGGGCACAACATCTCCTGATGGAGGTAAGCCCAGATGTTTGGGATCTCCTTCCTTTGATTCCCAGCCACCAGTGAAGGACCACAACTATCCATCTCAATGGTCTGATTTAGGCAGGGTAAATAAACAGTGCAGGAGGCTGGGGATACCCGAGGAGGAAGATCACAGCATCATAGAATCACAGAATCAACAAGGTTGGAAAAGACCTCAGAGATCATCAAGACCAATCACCCAACACCTCATGACTACTAAACCATGGCACCAAGTGCCACATCCAATCCCCTCTTGAACACCTCCAGGGAGGGTGACTCCACCACCTCCCTGGGCAGCACATTCCAATGGCCAATTACTCTCTCTGTGAAGAACTTTCTTCTCACCTCCAGCCTAAACCTCCCCTGGCACAGCTTGAGACTGTGTCTTCTTGTTCTGGTGCTGGTTGCCTGGGAGAAGAGACCAACCCCCACCTGGCTACAACCTCCCTTCAGGTTGTTGTAGAGAGCAATAAGGTCTTCCCTGAGTCTCCTCTTCTCCAGGCTAAACAACCCCAGCTCCCTCAGCCTCTCCTCACAGGGCTTGTGCCCTATGATAATTCTGCCATGAGCAAGCCACACAAGGTGTGAGACATTCAAGGATGGTCCAGTAACAAACACAAGCCGTGAAGGCACTGCCTTCAGCTCTTGTCCCTGCATCAACAATATGCTCTTTCCAGCATGTGCAAGGGCTGGAACCAAAGTCACTGGGCAGGAAACACCTAGCTGTTCTTCTAATCTTCCAAGTCCTGCTCATGGGCTTTTTGTGCTCAGCCACCCCTTCCTTGGGCTGACAAGATCTGTGTGGCCGGGGAATGAGTGTGCCACTGGCTGTCACGTGGTAGAGACTTCTTAAGCCAATATCAATGAAAGCAAAGATGTGCTCATAACAAGGGCCAGTATCAACTATTTTCACCATTGCTTAAAGCCAGATGACACCTCTGCAACTATCTTCAGCTGTGCTCCATGCTACCAACAACAGAGAAAACAAGAGAATCTTCTGATCTGCATGTCCTTAGGCTACTGCTGGCTTGCACCCTGACTGATCTTTGACCCTTGGTCTTTCATTGCCACTATGTGGCATATCCCCAGGTGCTTCTTCTTTTAAACTTCCTCTCCTTGTGATTTTACCCTTTTTCTCTGAGAACATGTCTGGTTGTCATCTCCTTGGCCCTCACTGCTCTCCAATTGATTAAGAATATGGTAAAGAGGGTGACTGGGAGGCTGCAGAGCAGATTACGAACCATATCTTTAACAGGGGGACTTGGAGGGTGGCAGAGCAGTGGAACAGGCTGCCCAGAGATGTTGTGGAGTCTCCATCTCTGAAAGCATTAAAAACCCACCTGGGCATGTTCTTGTGTCATTTACTCTAGGCTATCTTGCTCTGTCAGGGGTGTTGATCTAGATGACCATCAGAAGTCCCTTCCAACCCCTACCATTCTGAGATTCTGTGTATGCGTGTGTGAGGGGCTGTTCATATAAGCAACACCTGCCACAGAAATAGAACCAAAGCTTCTTTTTGAAAGCTTCTAACTCTGCATTCAGCACTGGCTCATCAATTGCCTGTTAGATGACCACAGGCAATTGCAAAGTCAGGCACAGCCCATGCTGTTGCCCAGTTGCTGTTACGTGTCACTAGTGACTACAGAGGAGACAGGAACACAGGTGTTGCTGCCTGCACTGAGGTTGTCCCTTCAATGGTGCTTGCAGGGGCCATAACTGATGGAGATGCCTGAGCCTGTAGGCCTGCAGATGGGTATTATGGTCCATAATTCAAGCAGTAACTGAGCATCTGGTAGGAAGTGTGACAGCCACTGAGCATCAGTCAGAATTTCTCAATGGGTGTATGTTTAATTGCGTTGTTGTGTTTTGTTTTGCTTTGCTTTGCTTTGCTTTTTGGTTTTTAAGGACTGTCATTTTCAGATTGTTAGCAAACTCAACCCATGGTCTGTGCTGTGTGTACCACTTAATTACTGTCATTGTGGCTGGAGAGCCCAGAGCCCATATGGTGCTTTCTCTGCACTCTTTGATTGCCAAAGTGGAAAGATGACACAGTACTTTTGGGACGTTCTGGACCCACAAGATGCAAAGGAGGAATCTGCAGCAGATTTTCCTCCTACCATAGCCAAAGGGAGCGGGATAAAACAAGAAGGATTTTCCAAGTCACCACTTGCAGTCCTTGATCCTCCCCACTATCCTCCTTCCTCACTGAGAGGGAACAGAGATGACAACCAAGTCTGTGCTGTCATCTTCGTTGAGGGAAGACCAGACAAGAGCCTGCAGCCCTTGTTGGGCTCCATGTTCTCTCACAGCTCTCAGCCTATGCTTTACCTGGGCAAGCTGTGGCCAGCGGGTCCAGAATCTGCAGCTTTGTGACAGCTGTGTCATCATCCTCCCATTAAAACTAGGGCATTTCCCATCCTCCATGCTCCTCATCATTAGCACAGACCTGTACTTACATGGCACCAAAACGCCTTTTTTTGCTGCCTCGTGGGGAGGCTTTTAACCACCACAGCTAGGTCAGCGGCAAATGGCTTGGGAAGGTGCGATATGGGGGGACTGCGGTAAGGCTTCAGAGAAAGACGAAGTTGTGAAAATGATGCCCAGATTCTATTTTTTTTGGCATTGGCAAAATAGTTTAGTTTGGACAGGGATTTATAGTTTGGACAGGGATTTATAGTTTGGACAGGGATTTATATCCTCTCGGTTCCTAGAGGTTTTGTCTGCCAGGGCAGCTGGAAAGGAGCCGGCAAACTCACAGGGAAATGTGTAGAAGGAAAAAGTAAATGTGATGAAACCTTGGCACCTTAAAACCCCTCCCCCCCTTTTTTTTTTTTTTACCCTTTTTTCCCCCTTCTTTCTTACTCTCATATGAACTGATCCACAAGCAAGAAATGAGGTCTGGCGATTTGTGTATGATACACTGTCTCAACTCTCACAAGCGCTCCGGTGAGCAGTAGTGCTTTTGGCATAAGCGGTAGAACTCCTGCAATACAAAATGAGTAGAAGGCTTTACTTAAGATTAAAAATCAGCTTTAACCAACCTCTGTATTCGGACTATACTTTTAAGGGTGTTTCAGAAACAGGTCCCAGGTCCTGGAGTTTAATTAGGCAGAGATGCTGTAACGGCATCTGTCTTCTCTAGCTCGATCTCACCTCCACCTACGATTTACTCTCCAGCCTTCAGCTGGGGTATCAAACTTCTAAGAGCCTAGCCAAACAGGCTCAATGCAAGCACATCACCACAGTTCTGTGGGCTTGTAGCAAGAGCACTGTGATAAAGTCCCAGATCCAGCACAGCTGAGAGCACTCATTTAGTTGCAACGTGGCCATTGCATGGGTGCAAGGATTCCCAGCTCAGACCTCTGCAGAGTTTGTAATGCTTCACGATGGATCCGTGTTGAGACTGATAGTTGCAGTCGCCTTCAAGGACCAGAGGCTGATAGCTGGAAAGAGTCAGAGGACAGAAACCCTCTCTCATTGAAAGGTGCTGTGTGGTTGGATTTTCCTGAGACCAAACTTTATTAAGCCCTTCTGTGAGGTCTCATTCAGGGGCAGACCTGACGTCATCCTTGCTTCAGAGTCCTTAGGTTGTCCTCTGCCCTCCTGCAGCAGCAGGCTGAACCTGAGACTGGAAGCTCTTCTGAAGTTCGGGGTTTTTGCAGTGGTACATTGTGAATAATCAACTCCTGCCCTCTGGCCCAACTCTGCAGCACCAGAGATTTTAAGAAAAGACTTTGGGGGTATTTGCTTGGTTTGGGTTTGTCTTTCTCTGTGAAGTGCTGTGGAGAGCGATAGATCAGATTTACAGGCGATGAATCTGCAGTTCTGTGCACAGGAGAGCGAAGTCTGGTGTTATGGAAAAGACCTTCCCAAGCAGATTGTGACACCAGTTGCAGCTCTGCAGGGATCATTTCAGGGATCCTGCAGCACATTTCAATCTGTCTGAAACTGTGAAGAGTGTAAAGAGCCATTCCCAAGTTTGCCGATGACCCCGGTCCCAGTCGTGGTGTGCCATCACCAACACGTGTTGCAGGTGGACTTCTACCAACGGGAGACAAGTGGTGGGATGTCACACTCCCAATGTATTCAGGGAGGTTGTGCAGCTTCTCTAGAGTGTAACTCAGAGGAAAATAGCTGGGCTGGCAAAAATGGGAAGCCTCTGATGGAAAGGAAGGACGTGGATAAGGCTAGCTTATGTGGAGCTGCCTTCTTAGCAGGAGATTAAATAGAAATGAGGATTGTATTTTGCCTTGTAAACCACATCCATGTGAGCTGTCCATCCTGCTGCTGTCACTTCAGGAACACCGAAGAGCTTCTTTCTTCACCTTTAAAGCTCAAGTGGAACTTGAATTAGAGAGCATCCATAAAGCCCTGCAACATTTCCCCTCATCCAGAGTCCAAGTGGTGCAATTAAAGTCTTTTTTCTTTCTTTATGAGTTCTGAAATAACTGTAGTGGTGAATATTGTGTTAAAAATTTATATATATATATATATATATATATATATATAAACAAAAGAACGTTTTATATAAATGTATTAAAAAGGAACTGTAATTAAAATGAAGGAGTGGCTGAAACAGAATCATGCACATCTGTGTAACTTGGGCTGATGCGTGGAACAGTTCTCTGCTGCAACTTTTGTAGCACCGAGGGTGTAAGATCAGCTGGCTTTTTGCCCAGAGGAGAGAAGCTAATGAGTTCTGGCTAATCTCTGGTGGGCAGAAGGTCTGAATCTGCTTTCCTGAGCTGGCTCATGTCCCTGGAGAGGAGGGAGGAGATCAGGGAAGACCAGAGAGCAAGGACTGATTTGGCTTGAAAGCACAAGCTTCTCCTTAGTCCTTGAAAACGCAAACAAATCTGCTGAGCATATATTACCTTTCAAGCATGCCCAAGTTTTGCAGCTGTTCCTTTTGCTTCTCTCCACCTCTAGAAAAAAATACTAAATACAGTAAATCTAGATGTGGGGGGAGAAGGCTCTGCCTGATCCTGATTCCATTTACCTTTCGCTTGTTCCTAATCAATGGAAAAGCTTTGTGATGACTAATTCTGCTCCAAGAAGGAATAGAAAGCTTGCCACTGAAGATGGAGCAGGACTTTAATAGCCCTGAAAGGAAGGATGGCAGGGGCCAAGTGCTTCCTGAGGGCTCCATGCAGCAGTCCAGGTCTTTGAACTTCTTCTTGTAGGCACTGGTCCCCTCTGAAATACTATTTGCTGCCAGGTTAAGGGAAGGGCTGGAAGTCAAACACTGTGAAAAGGACTATCCCTATCCCACTGGCCCCAGTTTGTGATGATTTGTCCTGCCAGCTCTGATGAACTTTATTTTTGTGAAGCTTTGTTTTCTGTGTGGACTTGCCTGCTTATGTGCCTTATTACTTAAACAACAAAAAAAACCCAAACCCAACAAAAACAAAAAAGGAAAAAAATCCAACAGAGAGAGAAAAAAATAGAACAAAAAAGTGATGTTTTGCCAGGTCTCAGCCATGAGATTAAACTGGAGTTTTTATAAAACCACACCTGTGCCCTAGTGATGCTTTGGAATGTTTCTTGCTCCTGGATTTGGTTTGCAAATGCAGTGCAAATGTCTTCCTCTGAGGTGAAGTTTGAACCCTTCTTTTGTTGCTGTGTGGCCAGGACACTAAGCTGTGTTTATCTGGGTTTTGGCTGTGGGGATAAGGGTTAGGGTCTGGCCAAATGATTTTCTTATTGGAGGTTACAATTTACCCTTCAAATTCAGTATCCCATACTGATGCCAACAGCAAGTGAAATTATGACACACATCTATCAAAAAGACTCAGAGCTCCATCTCATTACATTGGATAGAATAGAATAGAATAGAATAGAATAGAATAGAATAGAATAGAACAGAATAGAACAGAAGAGAATAGAGTAGAACAGAAGAGAATGGAATGGAATGGAATGGAATGGAATGGAATGGAATGGAATGGAATGGAATGGAATGGAATGGGATGGAATGGAATGGGATAGAATAGAATAGAATAGAATAGAATAGAATAGAATAGAATAGAATAGAATAGAATAGAATAGAATAGAACCGAAGAGAGTAGAATAGAGAACAGAATAGAATAGAGTGGAATGGAATGTAATGTAATGTAATGGAATGGAATGGAATAGAATAGAACAGAACAGAATAGAACAGAAGAGAATAGAGTAGAACAGAAGAGAATGGAATGGAATGGAATGGAATGGAATGGAATGGGATGGAATGGAATGGGATAGAATAGAATAGAATAGAATAGAATAGAATAGAATAGAATAGAATAGAATAGAATAGAACAGAAGAGAACAGAATAGAGTAGAACAGAATAGAATAGAGTGGAGTGGAATGGAATGGAATGGAATGGAATGGAATGGAATAGAATAGAATAGAATAGAATAGAATAGAATAGAATAGAATAGAATACAGTAGAGTAGAATAGAATAGAATGGAATAGAGTAGAGTAGAGTAGAATAGAATAGAATAGAATAGACCAGGTTGGAAAAGACGTTCAAAAGATCAAGTCCAACCTATCACCCAACACCATCTAAGCAACTCAACCATGGCACCAAGTGCCTCATCCAGTCTCTTCCTAAACACCTCCAGGGATGGTGACTTCACCACCTCCCTGGGAAGCACATTCCAATGGCCAATCTCTTTCTGGGAAGAACTTCTTCCTAACATCCAGCCTAAACCTCCCCTGGTGCAGCTTGAGACTGTGTCCTCTTGTTCTGGTGCTGGTTGCCTGGGAGAAGAGACCAACCCCCACCTGGCTACAACCTCCCTTCAGAGAGATGTAGAGAGCAATAAGGTCTCCCCTGAGCCTCCTCTTATGAACCCTGTTCTTTGTTCTCCCCTGAAAAAAACAGATGAATCATTAGGTTAAATGAAACATATTTTTTCACTACTCAGCAGCTGAATTCAATGCTTGACTCTCTTCCCTACCTCCTTCATGACTTCAGTTTCCTTTAGGAAAATGCCTGGGTTGTGCTTCCTGCTTACCATGGCAACTGGCACACAGAGTGGTAGAGAAAACCATGTCTGCTGACCTCTGTAATTGTTGTTAGCCATAGCTGATTATTAGTGGTGCTCGAGAAAGGGTATTTTTGTGTTCTTTGTGCCACAGAATCTAACAATGACTTGGCCATAAGACAAGAGAAGAATCACAAACTGCCTTCCCCCAGTATTCTCATGGTTGTGAACATTAAGCAAATGGCACAGTGCAAATCTAGTTATGATCCACAGAGCTACAGGCTGGGGTCAGGGTGGCTGGAGAGCTGCCAAACAGAAAGGGACCTGGGGTGCTGATTGACAGCTGGCTGAACATGAGCCATCAGTGTGCCCAGGTGGCCAAGAAGACCAATGGCATCCTGGCCTGCATCAAGAACTGTGTGGCCAGCAGGAGAAGGGAGCTCACTCTGCCCCTGTGCTCAGCACTGGTTAGGCCACACCTTGAGTCCTGTGTCCAGTTCTGGGCCCCTCAGTTTAAGAAGGACCATGAGACTCTTGAATGTATCCAGAGAAGGGCAACGAGGCTGGGGGAGGCCTCAACCACAAGCCCTACAAGGAGAGGCTGAGGGAGCTGGGGTTGCTTAGCCTGGAGAAGAGGAGGCTCAGGGGAGACCTTATTGCTCTCTACAACTGCCTGAAGGGAGGTTGTAGCCAGGAGGGGGTTGGTCTTGTCTCCCAGGCAACCAGCACCAGAACAAGAGGACACAGTCTCAAGCTGCACCAGGGGAGGTTTAGGCTGGATGTTAGGAAGAAGTTCTTCATAGAGAGAGTGATTGCCTGTTGGAATGTGCTGCCCAGAGAGATGGTGGAATCACCATCCCTGGAGGTGTTTAGAAGGAGACTGGATGGGCTGCTTGGTGCCATGGGTTAGTTGATTAGATGGTGTTGGATGATAGGTTGGACTCAATGATCTTGAAGGTCTCTTCTAACCTGGTCTGGTCTATTCTATTCTATTCTATGCCATGCCATGCCATGCCATGCCATGCCATGCCATGCCACGCCACGCCATTCCATTCCATTCCATTCCATTCCATTCCATTCCATTCCATTCCATTCCATTCCATTCCATTCCATTCCATTCCATTCCATTCCATTCCATGGCAGCCTGGTCTAGTTGGGGATGTCCCTGATGACTGCAAGGAGGTCAGACTACATGACCTTTGGAAGTCCCTTCTGGCCTGTATCATTCTATGACTATAATTGAATGGGAGACCTAGTCAAGTCCTGATGCCCCAAAAAGTTAGCTAGAGCATCAGGGTTAAACCAAGAATGTTTGGTTCACTCCGTGATAAAAAAGGGCAGAAATTTTCTGACATCTCATTTGCAAACTGGAGTGTAAGGTGAAATATCTTTTGCAGACCTTGAAAATTCATGGGAATAATGTGATGCACTTTGGGTTCAGATACCTCTTTAAACTGGACCTGTTTTCTTCCATGGTACATCTGCTCCAGGGAACAGATATCTCTTTATCATTTAAATCCCTTATCTGAAAAGACCAGGAAATATTTGTATTCAGTCAGAGGAAATGGCTTCAAAGAAAACTTAGTAGCTGCTTAGGAATGAACCACAAAGAACAGAAGGATGGGAAAAACCACAGCTGGAGAAAGGAGAATAACACACATGGTGGTTATTAAACAGGGAAAGTTTCCAGACAAGTAGAACTTGAAAAGGAAAAAGCAAAATATCCCCCCAAAAAACCAAGCCCTAAACCAGCCATAACACAGAGCTGAACCAGTCTCAAAGATGTCAGGTAACTGCTACTGTGCCCAGGTGGCCAAGAAGGCCAATGGCATCCTGGCCAGTATCAGGAATAGTGTGGCCAGCAGGACAACAGAGGTTATTCTTCCCCTGTGCTGAGCACTGGTTAGGCCACACCTTGAGTCCTGTGTCCAGTTCTGGGCCCCTCAGTTTGAGAAAGATGTTGAGGTACTGAATGTGTCCAGAGAAGGGCAACAAAGCTGGGGAGGGGTTTGGAGCACAGCCCTGTGAGGAGAGGCTGAGGGAGCTGGGGTTGCTTAGCCTGGAGAAGAGGAGGCTCAGAGGAGACCTTATTGCTCTCTACAACTACCTGAAGGGAGGTTGTAGCCAGGTGGGGGTTGGTCTCTTCTCCCAGGCAACCAGCACCAGAACTAGAGGACACAGTCTCAAACTGCACCAGGGGAGGTTTAGGCTGGATGCTAGGAAGAAATTCTACACAGAGAGAATGATGGCCCATTGGAATGTGCTGCCCAGGGAGGTGGTGGAGTCACCATCACTGGAGGTGTTTAGGAAGAGACTGCATGAGGCACTTGGTGCCATGGTTTAGCTGATTAGATGGTGTTGGGTGATAGGTTGGACTTGATGATCTGGAAGGTCTTTTCCAACCTGGTTAATTCTATGCTATGCCATGCCATGCCATGCCATGCTTTCCTCCCTCTTTCCTAAGAATCAGGAAGAAGTTTAGATCAGAAAAAAAACCTCACAAACTGCTTTATTCACTTTTTTGGTTTTTGTATTGATAGATAAATTGCTTTAAACGTGGAGAATCAGATAGTGAAGGCAGCAGAGCGATGTAAAGAAGGCTAGTTCAGGGATGATTTGAAGTGCCTTGGGTCTCCCTTCTCCAGCCTTTGTGCCAGACAGAGTACCCTGCTAGAGGTGAGTGTTGCCTTGGAAAAAATACAGAGGGAAGGTTTTCAGTCCTGCATTCACTCACAGTCAGTAACAGCTCTGAGTAGCGGGAGCAGCTCCTCCTTATCACTTAGCTCTCTCCAAGTGTTTATCTCAAGCAGTGAGTGTGCAAGAACTGCAGAGGACCTTGTCTGTGCTGGAATTTCACCTCGTGTGCAAGCTGACACAGGCAGAAACACCCTCACCTCTATTTTTTTCTTCTTTTCCTGTTGAGGATGAACCCTCAGCAGTCATCCCTGCACAGAGGGATCTCCTAAAGACAGATGCCTGAGATGACAGGCAGAGTTCCTGCAGGAGGTTCCCAGCATACCACACGTTGCAGAGGCTTTCCCCAGTTGCCAAAGAGGCCAAGGCTGCCGAGGGATGGGAGAAGGAGTCTTCATTTATGAGCTGGTTTTAGGACATACTTGGTCCTAATAAACATTTGCTTGGCACAAGTTCCTGTTGTAAGGAATGTGAAAGACAAGGATGCAAGGACAGTGAGCAGGATGTGGAATAAATCATCGGAGTCAGAGGATACTGAATGCCTCTAATAGCCTGGCTGCAGATTTTTGCAGTGAGGTGAGTAGCCAGATGCAAGTTCAGCATGTAGTGGCCACACATGGTATGCTGTATGTGGACCAGCAAGGTAAGGAGAAATCATAGAATCAATAAGGCTGGCAAAGACCTCAGAGATCATCAAGTCCAACCTATCACCCAACACCTCAGGACTACCTGAACCATGGCACCAAATGCTACATCCAATCCCTTCTCAAATACCTCCAGGGATGGTGACTCCACCACCTCCCTGGGCAGCACATTCCAACGACTAACAACTCCCTCTGTGAAGAACTTTCTCCTCCCTCACCTTGAGGCTAAACTTCCCCTGGTGCAGTTTGAGACTGTGTCCTCTTGTTCTGGTGCTGCTTGCCTGGGAGAAGAGACCAACCCCTCCTGGCTACAACCTCCCTTCAGGGAGTTGTAGACAGCAATAAGGTCTCCCCTGTCCGGGACAGCCTGAGCAAAAAGACTAATGCAGAAGAAGAGAGGGGAATGGAGGAAGGGGCAGGAAGGTCTGTTGGAAAAAGTATGGACAAGACATAAAATATACAAAGGCAACTCCACATTGCCCTACTGCCCGAAGGAACAGAGACCTTCAGTCCTGCCAGCCGCAAGCATTCAGCACCGTGAAAGGTATCAGGTTACATCTGCCTGCGTATGGAGGAGGGCAGATGAGGTTCTGAGCTTCTAACTGGCTTGGAGACCGTGCTGCTCTGTCAAGCAGGAACAGAGAATGTTCCTCAGTGAGTTTCTAATTAATAATCTAAAAACACTGCAGACAACTCCATGGCAGAACTGAAAGACATTTCTTTTATGCTAGGAGAGAACTGTGAATACTCACATCTAGAGACAAACACGCAGAGCAAATCTGCAAACCAACCCCACAGCTTTCACCTGGAGAACTGTTTTTTCTTCATGCTATCTTAGTCCAGCAGTTTTCATGTATGGATGTGTAGGAAGAGGCTGGATGGGGTGCTTGGTGCCATGGTTTAGTTGATTAGATGGTGTTGGATGATAGGTTGGACTCGATGATCTCAAAGGTCTTTTCCAATCTGGTCTGGTCTGGTCTATCCTACCCTATCCTATCCTATCCTATCCTATCCTATCCTATCCTATCCTATCCTATCCTATCCTATCCTATCCTATCCTATCCTACCCTATCCTACCCTATCCTATCCGGACGTGCTGGAGCGTGTCCAGAGAAGGGCCACGAGGATGATCAGAGGGCTGGAGCACCTCTCCTATGAGGACAGACTGAAGGAGTTGGGGCTGTTCAGTCTGGAGAAGAGAAGGCTCCGAGGTGACCTCATTGTGGCCTTCCAGTATCTGAAGGGGGCTACAGGAAGGCTGGGGAGGGACTTCTCAGGATCTCAGGTAGTGATAGGACTAGGGGGAACGGAATGAAGCTGGGGGTGGGGAGATTCAGGCTAGATGTGAGGAAGTTCTTCAGCATGAGAGTGGTGAAGCCCTGGAATGGGTTATCCAGGGAGGTGGTTGAGGCCCCGTCCCTGAAGGTGTTTAAGAGCAGGCTGGATGAGGCTGTGGCCCTGCCCATGGCAGGGGTTGGAACTAGCTGATCCTTGTGGTCCCTTCCAACCCTGACTGATTCTATGATTCTATCCTATCCCATCCCATCCCACACCCGTACCTTTAGGCTGCAAACTAAACAGCCGAGAATGACCAGGATCTCTTCACATGTAAACCAGCTCACCACCATTCCTGTTACAGACTCCATCCCTTCCTCACCCTCCTGTGGCATCCCAGGTAAGGAGATTGGAATCAGCCTTCAGAAGCTGAAAAACCAGAAAAAGCTGTGCAGGATTGTCCATTGGCCTGCTCAGCATGGTTCTGCTCTCAGTCCAGCCTTTGTCTTCTGCCTCAATTCAGGAGGATTAAGCTGCTTCCTTCTGGTTGCAGTGAGGCATGCGTGGAACATCTGCACAGGCCCACCATTTCCTGGGTCTTCTGTTCATCACAGCTTCTACTTAATTTTGTTTTCAAACCATGAATCATACAGTGCAATGCGAGGGCAAAGAGTAAGAGGCAGGAACCAAACTGGAAGTAAACCAAACTTAATTGGCTTAAGCTGCCATTTATGCAATAGGTCAGTGGTATGATTTTCAACAGGTTGGAGCAGTTAATACTGCAATGTTCTATTCACAGTAGTCTCAGCTCCATTTCTCCTCAAAATCCTGCAGCATTTCCTCTATGTTGAGCACAGTACCATAATCATATCACATTTAGATGTGACAGCAAGGAAGAGACCTTCAGATCAGGATCTGAAGCAAAAGACCCAAGGAAGAAAGCAATGGTTTAAATCACCTGTTTCTGTAGTCCTAAAGTTTTCTCCAGGCTATATCTCCAGCCACATCCATAAACAGAAGGCCTTGCTAGTCACTACTAAGTCTCATGGCCAGTTGTTTCACCCATTTGCAGATTTACCTGAGTGTCAGAAGTAATTCTAGCAAGAGCCATTTACAGAGGAGAGCAGTATGAAGGATTCTGTGACTGAAGAGTTATAGCAAGGCTTTGGCCAAGAAAGGCCAGCAGCTGTGTGCCTGCACTGTCCTCCCCTATTTCTCTCTTCTCTGCAGTTGCCATTGGCAGAGATTTGCAGTTCATGGCAAGAAGCAGAGAACCCTGTCTTGGCCATTTCTGCCTAACTTGGGCAGACAGTGATTCTCTGTAGATTACTTTAGATGTAGCTATTATTGTAGCTTTCAGCAGCACACAGCTCCCCCTGCCCCAGAATCACCCCCATTCCAAAACCAAACCCAGACCATGGGCATATATGGTCTGCATGTTCTATCCATGCCTTCAGTCTCATGAAAACCCTGCTGAAGAATAAATTCCTTAAGGAATAGCTGACTCCAGGGTTTCCAAGACAGTCACCATCCCACTGAACCAGCGGAGAGGCAGTTCCATGGGGATTTTCCTTTCTGAAGGCACACTCATACAGAAAAGCCCTTCAAAGTTGCAGGGAACTGTTTCTTCCTCAAGGTATTCACCCTTACACCTGCCTCCTTCTGTCCCCTAGAACTCAACAAGGGGACTAGTCAACTAGAGAGTTTCTGCAGCACTGTGCTCCCCCCAAAAAAAAAAAACGTCTTGAGCAAGAGAAATATTTCACTCCTGTTTCTTTTTAATTAGTATTTTGGTGAATATACAAAAACAAAGACTCAAGGTAGCTGGCAAGTGTCAGGGCCTGAACCAGTACACCTTTGGAAGAGGCTTCACTTTAAAATGCTCTGCACAGGAGCATATTTCACATGACACATGCAACTGAAGTGTTCACTAGGAAGGACACCAGCTCAGTCTGTGCCAAAGTAAACAGCCCCTATTGAACTGGGTGAGAACTGTAGCTGCTGATACAAGGACTGGATTTGATTCAATTAACTCCATGCTTGCATTTTCCTTCAAGAGTTACCCACTGCCGTTGTTTGCCTTTTGTTCTATGTGATCCAGGGATGTGGAAAGGGAATTACACAGGGGACATGACCATGTGCATGCATAAAACTGAAGCAAGAAGTGTGGTAATCTAGGGGCATGGGACAGCCACTTTCTCAAAGCCATCTACAGCACAGGCCCCTGGTATTCTGCACACATTCCAGCCCACAAATGTGTGAAATCTTGTGTGAAGTACGTAACAGCTTCTTGGAGGAGTCACTTGGTAGTAAATGAAGCTTTTTCTGGACTGGCACTTCTGAAGGTAGGAGCACATGCAGTGGTTTCATCAGTGACAGGAGGTAGGCTTGAATACAGGCAAGCACACTGCTGAGGAGCGAGATGACCTTTCATTCGGCTCGACTAGCAACAGACTTTTTATCTGTGAGTTATCTTTACTGCTGACACACTTAAGCTCTTAGAGTCTCCTTATTCTAAGGCAAGGAGTGACACAGACTAGAAACAGAAGCAGAATGATAAAAGTGTATTAAAGGCATCTGCAGTCTTCTCTCTTCCAGCGTCTGTCATTAGTGGTCACAGGAGGTTACACTTTTGCTCACATAGCCCTTGCCAGAGTCTTCAGCATTGAGATTTACATTTAGCCTAGTTTTAGGGAGACATTTTTCTGGAACAAGCATACATGGACCTTTTCCTTTCTGATGTCCTCGCAGAACAAAACCAGATCACTTTGGAGCATAGAACTGTGGAGGCTGGAAGAGACCTTTGAGATCATCAAGGCCAACCACTTCTTATTTTATGCTCAGAGGACTTCTTGCACAGCAAAAGAAGGACTGGGCCTCAGCCAGGAGGCATTAAGGCTGCAGAAGAAGGGGCAAAGAAAGAACAGGAAGATTCTTTTCTGGAAGCACCATCTCTGTGTGCCAAGTTTTCAGAAGAGCAAAAATACATATGGGAGAGGTAGTGGGAAAACTTCAAATCCTGCATGGCACAAGAAGGATGGAGCAAGAGATGAACAATTGCAGCTTCACGCGGTGCTTCGGGACAGCGCTGAGGACACTGGGCCGTCAGTAATCAATTCTGCTCCAGTAGAACATGGTACCGAGGAGGACGCAGAACTGAAACGACAAGACTGCTAAGTTTCTCTGCTCTTCATTTCCTTCTCCCCACCTCTCCCCCAGCCACATTTAGTCCCACTGGTAGGATAGAGCAACAGGAGGCCTTGATAAGCAAAGTCCATTCAGGCAGAGGAAGCTTAAGGCTCTCCATCTGCACAGAAGCTTCACAGTGAAGAGAGAAGATATGTGAGATATCTGCAGGCCTAATCATTTGACAGGAACTCCCTGCTCACTGAGGATTATCTGTCACAAGGCTGCTGAACCCTGAGTACTTAAAACACTCATGCAAAGTCTTCAGACTAGACACTGAAATACCTGCCATGATTCCTGTGTAGGTGATCCGACACAGAATCACAGAAACATTCAGGTTGGAAAAGACCCTCAGGATCACCGAGCCCAACCCAGCACCCTCCCTTCACAAAACCAGGTAAAATCGAGAAGAAAAATAAACCAAAAGAAGTGTCTGCAAGCTGTGTGTGTTCTGTGGTATCACTGAGATGGCAGCAAGCCACAGCAGGCAGGAAGGATGCCTAGCTCCTTACCTGTGGCAGCCAGAATGCAACGTAAATGTAGCCCTGTTAGTGGAACTGGCTACAGGCAGACTGGTGACGGATGAATAACAATAACCTGCAGACCTTTCAAATGCGTCACTCCCTTCATCCACCCCCACCCAGCTGGGTGTGAAATAGCAAGACAAGAGAAGAAGAAATGAAGGCAAATACTAAATGCTCACAGTCCAGCAGAGGATGGCGAAACCAAACCAGGCAACACCCCAGGCGTGAGCGTTCATCCGCCCAGAAATAGCATCGTAACAACCCTGTAAGGCAAACGTGAATGAATCAACACCAGCTCTGAGCTTGTACTGCAAGGTGGCAAGCTTATCCACCTCTAAGAGAGACTGAGGGGGCATGCTCTTCTCCTGCTGCTGCTTGGGTAGCTCACAGTGTCTCAAGAAAACAAGCCAGGGCTTACGTGGCTTACTGAAAACTTAACAGATAGCCTGCCTGTTTCTAGCTCCAAATGCAAAGCAGGTTCATCTCAGACACTTCCAGGACAACTTCCCACGCCACACACTTGCCAACTATTGGTAATTGCCAACTATGGGTAATTGGCGATTGCCCATTGGAATGGGCTGCCTGGGGAGGTGGTGGAGTCACCATCATTGGAGGTGTTCAGGAGGAGACTTGATGGGGTGCTTGGTGCCATGGTTTAGTTGTTCAGGTGGGTTGGATTGGTTGGCAGGTTGATCTTGAAGGTCTCTTCCAACCTGGTTTACTCTAAATTCTGTTCTAAAACTATACATATATAACCAAACACAGCCAACACAGAGTTGAGCTCCAGAATCAAAAAGCTACAGGTAGATTTGGAAGGTTGAGCACCACCTACAAATGCTTGTTTGTGCAGAAGTTGATGCTTGTGACCCAGCAATGTGTTTAAATAGGCCAAGCTGCTCTACTGAGAAGTTCTGCCTTGAGGAGGTGAACTGCTGACTTGCTCACTCATACAGCATGCCCTTGTGTTTGACTAAGTTGGATTTAACTACTGTCCATCTATATGTTGGAAATGTAATTTCTTTCTGGTGGCATTGGGAGAGTTTTCTAAACAGTTCTCTCTTGACCATGAGAGTCTTTATTACAGAATCACAGAATGGTAGGGGTTGGAAGGGACCTTTGAAGCTCACCTAGTTCAACACCCCTCACAGAGCAGGCTCACCTAGAGCCAATCACACAGAAACACATCCAGGGAGGTTTTGAAAGTCTCCAAAGAACATGACTCCACAACATCTCTGGGCAGCCTGTTCCACTGCTCTGCCACCTTCAAAGTCCCCCCTTCTTCAGGATATTGCTCAGGATCTTATCTGCAGTCCCACAAATCATCCTCTTTACTGTACTCTTAATCAATCTGAAAGCACTGATGGCCAAGGGGATGACAACCGGCCATGCACTCAAAGAGTGCAAAATCACAAGGAGAGGAAGTTTAATGAATGAAGATTTGCAGGTTCACCTAGATCAGGCTGCACAGGAACACATTCAGATGGGTTCTGAAAGTCTCCAGAGAAGGAGACACCACAGCCTCTCTGGGCAGCCTGCTCCAGTGCTCCACTGGAGAATAAAGAAGTTATTCCTTAAGTTCAAGCGAAATCTCTGGTGTTCTAGCTTGCACCCACTGTCCTTTCACTGGACACAAATGAAAAGAGCCCAGCCTCCCATCCCCATGACCTCTACCCTTCAGGTATTTATATGCATTTATAAGATCCCCTCTGTCTTCTCTTTTCCAGTCTAAGTGGCCAGGATCCTGCCAGGCACTGTTTCTCCTCCAGCAATCTTCTGCACACCAATAGCTCGCACCGGAGGAGGAGAGCTATTCGTTATTTCCTTCCCTTCCAACAAGGTGCTGTTGACCAACAAATATTAAAGCAAGCCAAGAGGGTCTTACATTGCTCTTATAGTAGCCAGAGGCTCCAAGGTTGCAGCCTTCTACGCTGAGAGGAGCCCCTTGGGAATCCATGACACAGCAATTGCGCGGCCAAGGGAAGTCGGCGTCTTTGTGGGTGGCGCGGAAGGCAGACGTGTAGTTCTGCCAGTCGGTGGGGCCGTACACCCCACAGCACTTGTTCTGTGGAAGAAGAGAAGGGAAAGGTCTTTATGAGGTCAGGTCACAGCCCCACACACACAGCTAGACCCTCCACAGGGCTGGTTAGGCATTAACCACAGATTTATGGGAGAGATTTTTGAAGTGCTTGCCTTTGACAGGTCACCATCTGATAAACGAGCAAAATGGGGAGTGCAGCAGGACTTCAAGGATCAAGGCAAATACCATCCTCTACTTTACTGAGCATCCCCAAGGAGGAATTGAAATTCCAGGGCTGCAGAGCATTTAGTAATTAGTGAGAGTTTTCAGTGTTATTACCTGGAGCATGAGATTGTTCCATGTTTCTGTAACCCTTTCATCCTGTGCACTGCTATTGCCTGTCCCTGACTTCTCATACCTCTCCAGCATTTGCTTCAGGAAGAGATTTGGAGTGAGCTACAGGGGATAAAAAAAAACAACAAAGAGAGAAGAATGCAGCAAGCATGTAAATAAGTGGCCATGTGAAGCAAATAGAGGGTTATTTGGGGTAGGTCTGTGAGCTTATTTTAGTGTCCTTTTGGTGAACAGGAATGCCACTTCACCCCCACTTTTACACCCAGGAGAATAAAGAGCGGGTTGTGAGGAGCAGGAGCAACAAAACCATCTTTGAATGGTGTGCTCAAAGAAATCTTGAGCGCAGCTCTCAAGCAGGGCTCTGCCAGAGGCCGGATCAAAGGTGATGTGCAGTAGCTCTAAGTTACATTGGATGTGTTACTTGGAACTAAATCACCACAAGTCATTTCCTTCCCTACCAATATAGAATGAATAAGGTTGGAAAAGATCTCAGAGATCAAGTCCAACCTGTCACCCAACACCTCATGACTAACTCAACCATGGCTTCAAGTGCCATGTCCAACCCCCTCTTGAACACCTCCAGGGATGGTGACTCCACCACCTTCCTGGGCAGCACATTCCAGTGGCCAATCACTCCTGGGAAGAATTTTCTCCTCACCTTGAGCCTAAACCTACCCTGATATAGCTTGAGACTGTGTCCTCTTGTTCTGGTGCTGGTTGCCTGGGAGAAGAGACCAACCCCCACCTGTCTACAGCCTCCCTTCAGGTAGTTGTAGAGAGCAATAAGGTCTCCCCTGAGCCTCCTCTTCTCCAGGCTAAACAACCCCAGCTCCCTCAGCCTCTCCTCATAGGACTTGTGCTCAAAATATCTCAACCCACAAAATCCGTCCCTCACTAGAAGCACTGTCTGGGGCAATGCTGAATATTTGTCTTCTACATGTGCTGATGATTCAGCTAACCCCTACTGGTATTTCCTCAGCAACAAGTTTGTAAGCACTTAAAAAATGTTAAAAATAACAAAACTGTGTCAAAAAGAACAAAGTTATTTCCTTGATTAAAATAATGCCATTGGAGACCTTTCATAGAATCAGCCAGGGTTGGAAGGGACCACAAGGATCATGTAGTTCCAACCCCCCTGCCATGGGCAGGGACACCCCACACTACATCAGGCTGGCCACAGCCTCATCCAGCCTGCTCTTAAACACCTCCAGGGATGGGGCCTCAACTACCTCCCTGGACAACCCATTCCAGGGCTTCACCACTCTCATGGGGAAGAACTTCCTCCTCACATCCTGCCTGAATCTCCCCACCTCCAGCTTCATTCCATTCCCCCTAGTCCTATCACTACCTGAGAAGTCCCTCCCCAGCCTTTTTGTAGCCCCCTCCAGATACTGGAAGGCCACAATGAGGTCACCTCAGAGCCTTCTTTTCTCCAGGCTAAACAGCCCCAACTCTTTCAGTCTGTCCTCATAGAAGACGTGCTCCAGCCCTCTGATCATCCTCATGGCCCTTCTCTGGACACCTTCCAGCACCTCCAGATCCCTCTTGTAAGAGGGGCTCCAGAACTGGAGGCAGTACTCCAGGTAGAGGGAGTAGAGGGGGAGTATCACCTCCCTTGACCTGCTGGCCACACTTCTCTTGATGCAGCCCAGGATCTGATTGGCTTTCCAGGCTGCAAGTGCACATTGAGAGCTCCTGTTGAGCTTCTCGTCCACGAGCACCCCGAAGTCCCTCTCCTCAGGGCTGCTCTCCAGCCAGTCACTGCCCATATGAGGCCTTATTCTGCAGTAGTCCTTTTGAGTTTACACTGGTACCACCACACAGGCCATTTAGCATACTCCACAGGACCACTGTGCCCTGGCACTGCATTGTTTCACAGGATGGTTGGAAGAACACTTGAGGAAAGAAATACTCACAAAGTCTCGGTGAGTTGCTGCTGTGATGCAGGAAGCCATTTCAAATGCATAAGTGATCAGCATCAGAATAATATACTGTGGGAGATGGACAGTAGAGTTAGCTCTTGGAGAAACAGTGGAATACTTTTTTTCCCCCAAGACTGACCCTGAAACCCTGTTCAAGGCAGAGGAGGCCAAGCTGTCCTGCTCTCCTCAGTGCTTTCCACCTGGCCCTTCCCTGTGCTTGTTTCAGTTTGCAATCTCCTCTCTCGAAGGTGTATGACTGGAATTGTTCTCCACCTCACAGATAAGATTTCCTCCTCAGAACATCATGACATTAATACCTCTATGGAAAATGCTTTGCCTGATATGTCTTAGAATAACATTTGCCTTTTCCCCCCACTGTTGTTGTTGCATCTCATTGGCAGCTTATGCTAATGCTGCGTCTCCTCCTTCCGCTTCCCCTTGCCAGCTGTAAGCTTTTCAGCAAGAAGCTGTTCACTCCAAGCAGGAAAGTGTATACTTCTGGGAAACAGAAGGTGGGGTTTAGGGTGCCATTCAGATCCTCCTGCTTTTGCATCTTCAGATTTCCTCAGCACTTCCACCTTGGAAGCAAATTTCCCTCAGGAAAACAGATCCTTGGGATGCCCTCTCGTAATCTGTTTCACTGTTTCCCTTCCCTTCTCACCACCATCCCTTTAACCTTTCCCATCCTTTCTTCAGAGACTTTGTGTCTCTGTTTCTTGTTCCACATCTTATAATGTTCTTCTCAAATTTAGGATATTTGTTTCCTTACCCCAGCTTCTGCCCTTGCAGCCTCCCCTATCTTCTGTACCACTGCCCTGGTTTTCAGCCAAGACACCAAAATTCAGAGGTAAGGCAATTCTCTTCCCTCAGCCGTTTGCTGACAAATTCCCTGGTGCAAGAGTCCAAATCTCCATGTGTCTCTTGCTTAAAACAGACACACTGCCATCCCCCATTAATCCAAGAGAAAGATGATTCCAGTTTTTTGCTCTACCCTTCCTTAAACACAAGCACCAATTAAGTTTTACCACTGCTAACCTAAAGGGATAAGTAAGATTGTAGAGAGATTTGGTCACATCTTAACATTGCTCTTGGTTTATCCAAAGCTGTCTGTCTCCACCCCTGTAATTTCTGCCTGCCTGCTGATGTCTAATGTTCTCAATTGCTCCCATGTTTGCTATCCTAACACCTACTAATGCCTTGTACAGAGTCATCACTTATTGCTTCTAAACTGAATGGTATATGACAGCTGAAAGGCAGTAAGGGGTGGGGATAAACAAGAATCTAAACCTCATCTCAGCTACATCTGATTGCATAAGTGCTTCTGCATTGCCTCAGGGCAAGGTCAGGGTCAGGCTAGTCAACTTAAACCTCCTTTGTGGCTATGACCATTAATTCCCTGAGTGTGATTCAGGAACATCTCATGCATGTGTCTTCACCGGAGTCACCCTTTGGGGACACCACATGCATGATCAAGAGCATTTGGCTCCTCATCAGGAATAAAAGCTGGTTTTGTCAGGGGTGATTATCAAGGTAAACAGTGAAAATAAAGCAGCATATTTTAAGTTTGGCAGCAATAGGTAGACAAACTTACCACCAGCAGCAAGGTCCTGTTGGCCTTAATGACTCCAACGATACCAAGGATAGCCAGAGCCAGGAGTGCAAAGCCAACGAAGATGCCAATCCAGGCCGCAGCATAGATATCTGTGTTTCCTGTGGCTTCCAGGAGTGGGTAGAGACCATAGGGATTGGACACAAAGAAGATGCACTCTGCTGTCAGGGCAATGCCACACAACTGAGAAGTGCAAGTTTGGGAAACCCATTAGGTCAAGCTTCCTCAAAGACATGACAGAAACAGAGAAAGACAGAGACCTCTTTCCTTTTCTTCAACTTTAGAATAGAATAGAGTAGAATAGAACAGAACAGACTAGACTAGAATTAACCAGGTTGGAAAAGACCTTTGAGATCATCAAGTCCAACCTATCATCCAACACTATCTAACTTCCTGCCAAACAGGACATACTCAACTCCTCTGCTCAACTCTACAACCTCTGTGTCTTCAAAGAAGAATTGAAGGTAAAGCTCATCCAGCCTAGACTTGAAAGAACTAGCAGAACCTTTCCCATCATTATATGAAGGGAGGTGGCTGAAAAAATGTTGGTCAGCAGCAAGGGCACTTCCCCTAAGGTTCACACTGCTCTTAAGGATCAGGCCCTGCTGTTGCTTGCTGTCCCCTCCCCACCCAACTGATCAGCTAGCACAGCTCTTCCATTTACATAAAACTGTTGTTTTAAGACACGTCATCCTGGAAGGAAACCTCCACTCATACTTGTCCCACTTCACTTACCCCAATGATCACATTTCCAAAGACTAATAGGCCCTGCAAGATGTGTATGCCATCATCACTTTTTGCCATCTCTAGTTCTTCATGCAACCTGGGGAAAAACAGACAGTCCTCAGTTAGAGCAGTAACATAAGCCTCACTTGACAGGAATTATCCCTGAGGAGAAGAACAGCCAGGACCTCTGTGTCTGTCTGTACATCTTGTACCCCTTGCTGCATAGTAATTTCAGAGGAGAAAGTTGCCCAGGTGGAAACCTAGTAACTTGAACTCTCCCTGATACTTGAGCTGCAGAAGGTTTGGACCACTCTGGGGGGAAGTTAATGTCTCCAGCTCCCTTTTGGATAGGATTTTCATCACCACAACTGCACCCGTGTAAACCTTAGCTCACGATGTTTTATTTCCAGCTGGCTAGAAACACCAGCTACACCCAGATGGGCAGGGGACAAGTTCAGCACTCTCAGTTCATTCCTTTTCCAAAGCAGCCAGCTTTACCATAGGGTGCCCTATCTCCCCTATTTCATTTTGGCCAGCACTACCGTGCTGGTAACCATGATGCTTTAGCTGCATCCTACACACATATCTACAGCACGTGGCCTAGCAGCACCTTGCTAAGAGTAGTGCCACCCCCAACCCGTTCTGGGAACTGAAGCTGGGCCCCCAGTTCCTGGTCAGGTCTGAGGGAGGGAGGGAAGGAGCAGCTCAGGCTGCAGCTGGCTCATGGGAGTCAGGCCAAGTAGGATTCCCACCAAATTCCTGAGAGCGTTATATCCCGCAGGCTGGGGCTAGGCACCCTGCATTAAATTCATGCCCTTCCAGAGGGAGCAGCATAAAGGCTCTAGTCAGAGGTGTGAGACCCCCTTAGGGAAACAATCCCAGTACCAATGGAAACTTGCTTTCAAAGGGATGAAGCATGTCTGTGCATTGGGAGGGGAAAATCCCCCACCCTGAGACAGCTGCCTTTACTGGGTGGTCGAGAAAATGCAAGCCAATAAAGAAAGGCTGAAGTAGGCCCATCTTGAGCAGACAACAGGAAAAGCGGCTTGGACACCCCTCTTCTGCCAGAGTACCTGCACTAGTGCCTTCTCTTGATGGGATTAGTGACTCTGGGATTCTTCAAAGAAGCTGTTGGAAAAGGAGAGTGGGTACAGATGTCAGTGAAGGGGAGATTCTTGAGGAACTGGTCATTGTGGGACCTCTTTAACATTACCTCCTCAGCAGCTGCACTTTAGGATAGTCAGGACTTCCAACAGTGACAGAAGGAAACCCAGAATTTCCTGCCACCCTTTCTGCAGTAATTTGAGAGTCAGACATAGACTGTTTCCACTGTTACACCATTAGCACAGGACAGTGTGAGTGTCAGTGGCCATTACTGTCACAGAATCACAGAATCACCAAGGCTGGAAGAGACCTCAAAGATCATTGAGTCCAACCTGTCACCACAGACCTCATGACTAAACCATGGCACCAAGTGCCACATCCAATCCCCTCTTGAACCCCTCCAAGGAGGGTGACTGTCAGTGTAGGAAGCAATTTTTTGTCTCATCCAGGTGGCTGGAGGCCAGCCCAACATACCTGAAGCCCTGTCCTCAAAAATGGTCAGCACATGAGGTCAATGTGAAGCTCCATCCCAACAAAACTTGGTCAAACAACGTGCCCAGTGGCCACATAAAACTTGCCTTGCAGATCAGATCTGTATCTGAGCGATGTTTGACCACGTATGGTCTGCAATACGGCACTGCAAAGCCTGACAAACTTGAGGCAGACACTGGTCCCCTAGTCATCTGAAAGCTGTAGAGAGCACTGCCTAGATCATGGATCTTTGTGCTGCAAACTCCAGAGGCATTAGAAAAGCCTTTAATGACTGGCTAAGAGATATCAGAAGTCAGGGAGCAGTTCAGAAAGCAAGGATAGCTCCTGTGCTCAAATGCGGGCACGTGAACTCCGGCTACTACATGGAAAAGCAGGTCTGCCACACAGGTAGCAAGGCTGAGTGTTCCATGTGGCTAACAAGACAGATCACACCAAATGTCATTGACAGTCCCATCCCTTTCCTCAGCTTCACATGAATCTCTTCTGCCCTCCCTTCCTCTTCTACAGACCTCCCTGAAATGCAGCAACACCACTCCCAACTTGTATATGGGCTGTCTGTCCAGCTTGCACTTGTCTCCTCACAAGCTGGCTCTTCTCTCCCCTGGCAGGTAGTATCTGTCTCTCTCTTCCCTCTCCTTGAGTAGGTATTATTGCAGGCCTGCCAGCCCAAGAAAGCAAGCCTTTTCTCCTGGGGCAAGCCCATCTCCTAGGCTACTGTAGATGAGAGGAAAGCTGGACCCAGTCACCACCACACAGATATCAGCTGAAGACTAATAAGCTTCTAGGCAGCCTAAGGCCAGTATCTTACTTAAGACCAGAGTAGGAATGGCAGGTGGAGAGACCAGGAATGGGAAAAGACAAGGAAAAGCCCTTACTGCAAGCCTGAAGATGAATGGTGCAATGACATTGCCATATTAGTACAAATCCTCCCTCTGCCTCCAAATGAGCAGCACCAATGGAGTCAGTGGCTCAGTGCTTGCTCCATTCACCCCTTGTTTGGCCCCTTCTCTGGTGTAGAGGTTCTAATATTAGCATCACGAATGAGACACTGGGGAGGTGCTCCAAGGCTGTGAAAACATTTCAGCAGCTGGAGAGATGACCCTCCAACACATCCCAGAGAAGAAGCTGTAGGAGATCTGAGGCTTTCCACCTTTTGCCTGTTCCTCACCCCTGAAGGTAAGCTGGGTTAAACAGGAGCAGCTTGCACAGCACTTGGCACAGGTACACGACTACAGAGTCAAACCTTGGCTGACTTGCCTGAGGCAAGTTGCATGCAGATATGACTCACAATCACCCTTGGGTGTGACACTGGTAGGCAGTTCTCCCAACCCCGGAGAGACAGGTACCTCCTGCCTGTGGACACAAATCTCTTTGGAGGTAGGAAAGCCTTCTTTGCAGACTGGTCAAGGTTAGTTTTAGAAGCCAGATGCTGTTTCCTGGGGCTTCTGGAAAATCCATGAGGAAACCAGCTTTCAGCTGCAGCTATTACCAAAAATCTCCACCACAGAAGGTGGGATTCTGGGGTTTCAGCTTTGAACTTGCATGGGCCTGGTGCCCCTCAGCACATCCTGTCCACACTGAAATTTAGCCATAACCTGGCTAGGTCCAAGGTATGCAATTATCACTACTACAGACTTCACTCCATGCTCCAAGCACCTCTGGAAGGGTATCTATTGCTCCCATTGTACCACAAAATCATACATCCCTCATGAAGCACATGCACTTCATCTTCCTTATGCTCTGGTCACAACACAGACTGTAATTCTCCCTTCACACCCCTAAAACAATCTCAACATTCATGGGGGCCAGCTGAGCCTGTCAGACTTCAAGAGGTATGGTAGTCCTGCCTTCCCCTCTTCTTCCACAGCTTGCAGGCAGAGCTGTTATTTCCATGCCTTTGGAATTTTCTTCACCCTTCTCCCTTCCTCTGCTTTCAGTAGCTCTGTGAGATCTGCAACACAACTGTAGAAGCAGAAAAGAAAGCTCCTTGCTGCAGAGGCTGGCTTCCACCTTTGTATTATTGGTGACAATCTCATGCAGGCTTTCAAAGCAAGCCCTGCTCACAGCAGCTCTTGGATTCAAACAGGATTCTGTCTCTGTGCATTCCTCACACTCATTGGGCTGGCTGACCTTTTGAAGCCTCCACATCCTCTTCCTATAGATTGGGGCAGGCTTTCAGTCACCTTACAGATGAATGTCTCCTGCTCAGCCTAGTCCTACTCCATCTCTAGCTCAAAAAGCCAATAGGTAAGAACTGGTTTGGCATTGCCCCTCCTGAGCACCTTTGGCAGTCACCTGAGCATAGAAGGAGATCAGGTGGTCAGGCCGGATCTGCCCTTACTAAATCCGACGTGGCACTTGGTGCCATGGTTTAGTAGTCATGAGGTGTTGGGTGATAGGTTGGACTTGATGATCTTTGAGGTCTCTTCCAACCTTATTGATTCTATGATGATTCTATGACAAGAGGTAGGACTCAAGTTGCAGCAGGGAAGGTTTAGGTTGGATATGACAGGGCTGAGGTGGAAGGTATCTTTACAGACGAAATGTTGCTAGATGAATCACAGAATCACCAAGGTTGGAAGAGACCTCAGAGATCATCAAGTCCAACCTGTCACCACAGACCTCATGACTAGACCATGGCACCAAGTGCCATGTTCAATCCCCTCTTGAACACCTCCAGGGATGGTGACTCCACCACCTCCCTGGGCAGCACATTCCAATGGTGAACAACTCTCTCACTGACCAAAACTTCAACATCTGCACCCTGCTCGTGGAAGTCTCAGTGTGGTGGCTTAGAGAGGCCTCACCTCACCCCTTGCTACCCTCCTTTGCTTCAGTGTCCCTGTGCAGGGCGTTGCATTCTCATCTCCTGGTGTAAGAATGCAGAGGAAAGGGACACATTTGTTTTATTACTCATGGGTTCCACCCACCCATGGCTCAAAGCTCTGCGCCACTCAAGCGCAACTAAATAAACTCAACCGTTCAACAGCAGGAACCTGCTCCTCCTTGGTAGCTCCTCTCTGGTAGGACAGCCCGGGCACCACACCTCTTGCTCCTTGTGCTCAGCCAGCTCTGGATGGAGAGCATGTCTCTGCAGGCAGGAGTGAGATGCCTGGGCTGGGGTGCTCATGGGGGGAAGTCAGTGGTGTGGAACAGCTGCTAGAGGTGCCATGCCAGCAGTGGTGCCAGTGCTGGTGCTGCAGGAAGCCTCTATGTGCCACAGTTGTGCCCACACCCTGACCTTCTGTGCCTCTGATGCATAAAGTCTTGAGGGTCCTCAATGCTTAGCCTGGAGAAGAGGAGGCTCAGGGGAGACCTTATTGCTCTCTACAACTACCTGAAGGGAGGTTGTAGCCAGGTGGGGGTTGGTCTCTTCTCCCAGGCAACCAGCACCAGAACAAGAGGACACAGTCTCAAGCTGCACCAAGGGAAGTTTAGGCTGGAGGTGAGGAGAAAGTTCTTCCCAGAAAGAGAGATTGGCCATTGGAATGTGCTGCCCAGGGAGGTAGTGGAGTTACCATCACTGGAGGGTGTTTAGGAAGAGACTGGATGGGGCACTTAGTGCCATGGTTTAGTTGATTAGATGGTGTTGGATAATAGGTTGGACTCGATCTCAAAGGTCTTTTCCAACCAGGTTAATTCTATTCTATTCCATTCCATTCCATTCCATTCCATTCCATTCCATTCCATTCCATTCCATTCCATTCCATTCCATTCCATTCCATTCCATTCTTAAGGAGACAGCAATAGACATATATTTTTCTTTCTTTTTATCCTCCTTCTTTTTCAGTTGGTTTTAGCAGAAAAATTAACCCCTAAAGGGCTTAAAAAGAAGGTAGTCACCTGGTGGACGGGACACAGAGTTACGTAGTTTCAAAGAGGATGCAATTAAAGATGTTATTGAGGAATACCTTGGCCTCTGCTGTTAGAAGCCAAATGCTTTACAAGTGTTAATTCATCATTTTTCAGTCATTTTAAAGCAAACCCTTCCAGCACACAGACAAAACCACACTCTCCTCCTGCCAGACTTTCCCCATTGCCCCACCAGACCCGAAACGCAGCTGCCTCTGGCAGAGCACAGCTTGTGCTGTTGGAAGAGCCAGCCAGTTATTTTGTACTACCAAGGGAGAAAAAATCAAGCAAAAACAAAGCTCAGCATCAGGCAGGGGTCAGAGACTAATTAAGTTTCCTTTGGAGAGAGGCTGCCACCAAATGAAGCCTGTGTGAAGAGCGGAGTGGCTGGTAAATCATCATCAAGCATAATTACCTTGGAAATAGAGCTGGGAGGCAGGCTTTTCCTCTCCCTCATTAGCTAAGCACAGCCAAAACAAGAGGCTTTTGGGTGGGATTTTTCTTTTGGTTGGGGTTGGTTTTTTTTTTTTGGGGGGGGGGGAGGGAGGGGCTTTGTTTGTTTGGGTTTTTTTCCCTTTCCTTTCCTATTTTCACAAGTGAGAGGGAATTACAGGCTTCATCTCTCTGCAACAGTTTTTCTTTCCTTTTAAACCACTCAGACATATTTAATTTTCCCCATTCCCTCCTCCTCGGTCTTGAGGAGCCAAACACACGAAACAAATTAAAACAGCCACCGAGAAGACGCAGCCTGAGGTAAGAGGAACGAAACACTGAATAATCTCCCAGCAGTTAACCTTACCCAGGTACCAGACTCCCACGTACTAAACACAGCCCAGGGGCCAAAATAAAGGCCATGAAACACAAAAGCTTCCGTTGCCCTTAACGCTTATCACTCACACGCCTCATTAAGGTGACGACCAAAGCAAGGCACTCACCCCTCAGCTTCTCCTGGTGCTTCCCCGGCGGAAATCCCGACCCACCTGCAGAGCTGAGAAAAGCCCCTGTCTCCCACCGCCGCTGGGCTTTAAAGAGCACAGGTTGCATGAGGAAAGTGCTGTGTGATTGGTAGGGTGCCCATCACATGAGTAAAACTTCTTCTTTTTTTTTTTTTTTCCCCTTCTAGCCAAACCTGTTCCCTGGTCCTCTGGGGACTGGAGGGTGTCTCTGTGCTTCTTAGATCATATCGGAATGCAGTTGCGCCGAAAACACAAAGCTTCAAGGAATTTCTATTCTCAGGCTCTCGAAAGGGGTGGCTGAATGACTCACTCACACGAGATACCTGAACTTTAAAGAGGATGGGCAAGCTGGAAGGATGCAAATATAGATACCAGGACTGCTGTACACAGAATCACCAAGGTTGGAAGAGGCCTCAAAGATCATCGAGTCCAACCCGTCACCACGGACCTCATGACTAGACCATGGCACCAAGTGCCACATCCAATCCCCTCTTGAACACCTCCAGGGACAGTGACTCCACCACCTCCCTGGGCAGCCCATTCCAGCTCGTTGAGCATGGCTGTGAGGAGAATGCACTGGGTAGAAACAAGAGTGTAAATGAATTTGAATGGTTTCATTTAATTACATTGCATGGGGGAAAACCAGTGGCTTGGGTTGGATCCATTTTCGTTTTATTTATCTTGGGATATTTTGCCTTTTTTCCTTTTGGTTTGGTTTGGTTTGGTTTGGTTTGAGTTAGTTTGGGTTGGGTTGGGTTAGGTTGGGTTGGGTGTTTTTTGGAAACAGAAGTGTAGACATTGGCTAGTCTGCAAGACACTGTGGATAACATGAGAAGTAGTAGACAGGTGGGGTTGGTCTCTTCTCCCAGGCAACCAGCACCAGAACAAGAGGACACAGTCTCAAGCTGCACCAGGGGAAGTTTAGGCTCAAGGTGAGGAGAAAGTTCTTCCCAGAGAGAGTTGTTAGCCATTGGAATGTGCTGCCCAGGGAGGTGGTGGAGTCACCATCCCTGGAGGTGTTCAAGAGGGGATTGGACGTGGCACTTGGTGCCATGGTTTAGTTAGTCATGAGGTGTTGGGTGACAGGTTGGACTTGATGATCTTTGAGGTCTTTCAAACAAAATTTCTCAGGAAATGTGCCACTCATAGCAACATGCTCTCTGGGTGACAGGACAACATGAAAACATGCCTGGCGTGGACTATGCCATGCTTGTTCAAATCTGGCATGGGAGGGATGCTGGAGGATACTCAAAGTGAGAGTAAAGATGCTGTAGGTGGCCCTGCTCCTACTCTCTAAGGATACTTCTTCAGCTTCCTGCACCCCTTGAATTTCTTCTCTTTGTAGCATAGAAATAATGGTTTAAGAATGAAGAGAATGTGAAAGGGAGGAATTAGGGAGGGAAAGAGAGCACTGGGAGAAAAAGGAGGTTATGATCAAAGCAGCAGAGTCCCAGGAGCTGCTTCTGTGACTGGCTTATAACTGTCATTAAGGAGCCACTCCCATCCATGAACAGGAGGCTCCTACATGCATTCACAACATTGCAGGGGAAGATCAGGTCTCACAGTTGAGGGAAATCCCACCCTCCCAGCAGTGTGGCTGCAGCACTGGCTGAGCCTGTGCACTTGTGCCCAGGTTCAGTCTGACACACCGTTTGTTTGTCAGCTAAGGGAGGGGAGCATTTTTCAGTGATCATCCTTGCAGCACACAGCAGCACTGCCAAGAGTGGATCCAAGCATCCCTGCCACGGTGTGCTGCAAGAATGTTGCCCATGAGCAAAAGGGCTGCCATCTTTCCTGGCAGAGTCCCCACCTCACCAGCCAGGTCACAGTATCACAGTCTCACAGTACTGCGGTCAACGACCTGCCCTTGAGGGCACCACTACCACTGGCCCCATCTCCAATTCCTGTCACCCAGCTTTGCTCTCACATTCCCAGGAGTTTTGTGAACAGCTGCTTCCCAGTCTAAGGTCTGACCTTCCTTCCCCCAGCCAGGTTTGGGTTTCAGGCTCATGGCTGCTGCCAAAGCCCTCCATGGGCCATGGCGAGGAGGCCAGGAGTCAGCTCCTTCCCGAAGGAGTAGGGAATTCCTCACAGCTGCCTCCTCTCCCATCTCGGTGTATCCACACATGGAGGAGTATGCAGGGCACGGGGGACAGATGTCCACTGCACCCCTTGGGTTTGCAGCTGGCTTGGCCTCACTCCAGCTTTGCCTCCTGCCCCCTCGGCTGGGTCATGGCTTTTCCTACAGCTGCCTCCCCTATTCCTGTGACATTTCTTCCCCCCTCCCTCCCCACCCCGCTTCTATACCTCTCAACTTCAAGAGAGAGGAATAGCTGCGGGGTGTGGAGAATAAATAAGCGACCACCACCTAGAGAGATGAGGGGAGAGCAGCTCTGTCCCTGAAATTGTTTACCAAACAGTGCTGAGTGCGGGGAGACAAATGGCATACCGTGAGCAACAAGCATGGGCTAATTATAGTGGGTTAGGATAAACCACAGGCTAGCTGGGCTTGCCACTCCAGCTACGCCTGCAAACATATAGACTGAAAAGCAGAACTGTATGTATATATTTAGCATGAGGTGGAATGCAGCGAAGAACTTCTTTCTAAAACCTCAGGGAGCTTGGTGAAGGGGGTTACAGAAACCCCAGATACAGGCACCTTTGTGACACTGGTAACCCTGGGGTTTTGCATTTGGCAATGCACACTCTTCATTCCTAAGAAGAGGGCTGTAAAAGGCACCCTCAAGGGCTGGGGTTGCTTAATATTTTGGGGGAAGGACAGTCATGCACCTTAATTTTCCTGATTTTGTAGGGTTTATTGATGAGCTTATAAGCGTGCTGGAAGGTGTCCAGAGAAGGGCAACAAAGTTGGTGAGGGGCTTGGAACACAAGCCCTATGAGGAGAGGCTGAGGGAGCTGGGGTTGCTTAGCCTGGAGAGGAGGAGACTCAGGGGTGACCTTATTGCTCTCTACAACTACCTGAAGGGAGGTTGTAGCCAGGTGGGGGTTGGTCTCTTCTCCCAGGCAACCAGCACCAGAACAAGAGGACAGTCTCAAGCTGCACCAGGGGAGGTTTAGGCTGGAGGTTAGGAGGAAGTTCTACACAGAGAGAGTGATTGCCCATTGGAATGGGCTGCCCAGGGAGGTGGTGGAGTCACCATCATTGGAGGATTTTAGGAGGAGACTTGATAGGGTGCTTGGTTGCATGGTTTAGTTGATTAGGTGGTGTTGGATGATAGGTTGTATGCGATGATCTTGAAGGTCTCTTCCAACCTGGTTAATTCTATTCTATTCTATTCTATTCTATTCTA
The DNA here is from genome assembly GCA_033816785.1 of Picus viridis. Lineage (NCBI taxonomy): Eukaryota > Metazoa > Chordata > Aves > Piciformes > Picidae > Picus > Picus viridis. Next base: position 11,339,891 of record CM066569.1, on the reverse strand, counting down.
TTCTATTCTATTCTATTCTATTCTATTCTAGTCTAGTCTAGTCTAGTCTAGTCTAGTCTACTCTACTCTACTCTACTCTACTCTACTCTACTCTACTCTAATTCTATTCTATTCTATTCTATTCTATTCTATTCTATTCTATTCTATTCTATTCTATTCTATTCTATTCTATTCTATTCTATTCTATTCTACTCTACTCTACTCTACTCTAATTCTATTCTATTCTATTCTATTCTATTCTATTCTACTCTACTCTACTCTACTCTACTCCTATTCTATTCTATTCTAGTCTACTCTATTCTATTCTATTCTATTCATGGCTGTATTTTGGGTTTGTTAGGGCTTGCAGTTTGGGGTGTTTGCATAAAGCCCAAGCTGATGGAGCCATGTGACTTCATGGAAATCTGTACTTTCAGCCTTTCAGAAGAGACTCAGAGACTCATTTATGTTGGAAAAGACTTTTAAGATCAGAGTCCAACCATTAACAGCAGAACCTAGTTTCTTCTCCTGACAAGACAGCAAGCAGAAAGGACAAACAAAGTGGAGGAAGCTGCTCAGTCTCATAAAGAACTGGATACAAGCAGGGAACCGCTTCCACGGGGACAGTGCTCCCAGGGAAATTTGTACATGTGGGTAAAGGCAGCAACAAATTCAATCTTGATACCCCACTGCTAAGTCTTAGGCCAGCTGCTGTGGCTCTCTTTCTTGGTAGTCTCAACCCAGAAGTTTAGAGAGCTAGTGGCTTTTAATTTCTATTGACTGCTACTACTCGGTAACAAAGACGACCAGCAGGGTGCCCTGTTGTTCACGTTGAGACAGATTTGGGTTCTAAATATCCCCTCTAAGCATGTCTCTTTTACTGTGCTGGCTGGGAAGGAAACTCGTAGGAGAGACTCATCACAGGCCTGAGGCTAATTTCTGCAAAGGAAAGCACAGACCAAAATCTTCTAGATGTTGATCTAATTAGGTCTTTCAGCAATTTACAGGTCACATTTCAGTACATGCAGAGACCAGAAGACAAAACAAGTATGGGGTAGCATGGAGAAGCCTTGAGGTCAATTACTGCCCTGGCTCCCCTCCCTCCAGCAGGAATTTCTCGTGGCAGGGAAGGGAAGCCAAGCCCTTCAAGAGTGATGTTCCCCAGCCAACACCCTTGATGGCATCAAAGGGTCAATGAATGGGACGTGGCTTCTTGAATCTCATCTTAAGATCAGGGCAGGCCAGCTCACTCTGAACAGGTCTGCTAGAAAATGTCCCTTGCTTGTGTATTTGAGTCTTTCCTCCCTCTAGAAGATTGCACATATCTTTGTTGATACTTCTTTTAGGATGTTGCCTCAGCTCTCAAATGGCACTGGCCCTGGTGTAGTCCTTTGGTGCTGGTAGTTCATTTGAGTTTCCTGTGTTAACAGGCTGAGAACAAGCTGTTCTGTTTGGACCCAGTGACTGCTTTGCCCTTGCTGATGTTTAAAAACCCATCCTCCAAAATCTCATGCATCAGTCATGAGCCATGGCATAGCAGAAAGAAGAGGTCTCGTTTGGGGGCCATTACTCCTTGTCTGCAAGTAGTCAAAGAAACCTGTTCACATAAATTGTTTCAGTTCAGTGTTGAGAAGTGTTTGGAGATACCTCGTTCATCCCAAACCAATCCTGCTTGCCTTCTCTGCATTAGCTGCTTCTGATCTGGAAGGCTCTGTAAGGCGTTGGCAGTGGAGCACTGCCATCTACATACAGTTGCCTGTCTCTATCAGGTTTCCAACACACTGTAAACCAAATGCTACAAGCATATGTTTGATTTATCTCAGAATCTCCACCATTCACCTTGCCAGGGGGCTGGAGCACCCAAGAGAAAGAAGGAGGATGGTCAGGTTAAAGCTGCTGCATGAGTCTTGGCAGCAGGAGGAAACTGGACCAGCAGAAGGGTGTTGGCTGGTGGGGTGCTTAGGAGCACTGAGATGGAAATAGATAGCATGCATGCCTTGGGTGAGTTTATAGTGCTCCTCGAGTGACAGCCTCTGCCTTGGTACGGGTGTGCCTGATGTCTCACACCGACTCATTGCTTTGACAGAACTATAGGCATTGTCTAATATTATTCCTCTTAAACTCTCTTTCAAGGTTTAACTAACTCAAAACTTCCTTGAGAAGTCTGTGAGGCTCAGATCCTGACATGTACCTGGGGTTTGACCCAGTAAATCCTGTACCCAGCTCTACCGGGAGTTTGGGTGATGGATGGAGCCGTGGTTTGTGCTGTCCTGCCCTTTCACAGAATCACAGAATGGGTTAGGTTGGAAGGGACCTTTGAAAATCATCTAGTCCAACACCCCTGTAAAGCTCTGGGCCCCTCAGTTTAAGAAGGACATCGAGACACTTGAACGTGTCCAGAGAAGGGCAACAAGGCTGGTGAGAGGCCTTGAGCACAGCCCTGGGAGGAGAGGCTGAGGGAGCTGGGGTTGTTTAGCCTGGAGAAGAGGAGGCTCAGGGGGGACCTCATTGCTCTCTACAGCTACCTGAAAGGTGGTTGTAGCCAGGAAGGGGTTGGCCTCTTCTCCCAGGCAACCAGCACCAGAACAAGGGGACACAGTCTCAAGCTGCAACAGGGAAAGTTTAGGCTCGAGGTGAGGAGAAAGTTCTATACAGAGAGAGTGATTCGCCATTGGAATGGGCTGCCTGGGGAGGTGGTGGAGTCACCATCTCTGGAGGTGTTCAAGAGGGGATTGGACGTGGCACTTGGTGCCATGGTTTAGTCATGAGGTCTGTGGTGACGGGTTGGACTCGATGATCTTCGAGGTCTCTTCCAACCTTAGCGATACTGTGATACTGTGATCTTCAGGTTGCTCAGAGCCTCAGAGTCCAATCTGTCCCTGAATGTTGACAGCGATGGGGCTTCCACCACCTCTGTGGGCAGGTTCTTCAAATGTTTCACGGCCCGCCCTTCTCCTCTGCTTTTAGCTGAGCATATAGAGCGAGTCTCAGCCGCTTTAAGAGCCTTCAGCAAAAGCTCAGCCGGTCTGTGCTGCCCTCTTATGGACACAGGTAGGAGCGGTTCAGTTTCAACCGTCAAGATGCTGTTGAACCTACCACTCATGCGCTGCTTTTCAACAGAGGAGTTTTGAAAAGCCAGAAAGGTTTATGAACAATTTCTAAGAGTTCTACAAAAGGTAACCACAAAAAGCAATTTTATCTGCACTTGTGCTGGAGCCTGCCCAGTATCTTGCCATGGTTTAGTTGATTAGATGGTGTTGGATGATAGGTTGGACACGATGATCTTGAAGGTCTCTTCCCATCTGGTCTATTCTATTCTATTCTATTCTATTCTATTCTATTCTATTCTATTCTATTCTATTCTATTCTATTCTATTCTATTCTATTCTATTCTATTCTATTCTATTCTATTCTATTCTATTCTATTCTATCCTATCCTATTCCTAAATATCTTTAGTCTTCACTTGGAAATTGTAAGACACATAAATGAGGTCTGTTGTGACAGCTTGGACTTGATGATCTTTGAGGTCTCTCCCAACCTTGGTGATTCTGTGATAATAGGCCAAAAGTAGGAGCTGTTGTTCCCAACAACAGGCTGAGCTTCTTCAGTATGCACTACTATCTACCACATGAAACATACATTAGCACCATGGAATCATACCATGGGCAAGGAGTCTCTGTGGTTGTCCTTTTATGCTGACAAGGATTCAAACAGGGCCCGAATCTGGGTTCGCCAATAAGCAGTAATTGCCTTTGGTGCTGTGGGGTTTCAGCAAGCTGGCAACACTGTCCCGAATCTCCTTGCAAAGATGCAGGATGTGCTGTTAGACCCAAGGGATACTCAAACAATACTGGGTAGAGCAGGCATTGTTCCACTCTTCAAAGGGACTCCTGTGCTGTTCACGGTGTTCATGCAACTTTGAGTCACTGTTAAAAATCTTTGGGTCCCTGAATACTTGTCTCAGTCGAATATCTCTTTCTCCCTAATAACTACTCATCTGCCCAGACACCAAAAGCTCCTCAAGGTGGGAACTGTTTCTCTTCAAGGGCTGACATGACGTGCATTTTCCCCATTACCAAACAGTTGTGCATTCCACATGCCTTTTTTTCACCTGTTTCCTGTTTTATGCTAGAAGACAAGCAGAGGGACAGGAAGGAGGAAGGACGGAGGTCATTTCTGGTTCCTAAAAATTCTCTAATGCTAATATGAATCATGCCTCATAATGGGCAAGAATAATTCTTAAGCTTTGGACTAGGTGATTCCACAAACTGGCTGTTACCTCCTCTTAGCTTCATTGCCTACCTCTTTATATTGTGAACCTTACTAGACAGCTGTGCACCTTCTGGGCCCCTCAGTTTAGGAAAGGTGTTGGCTTGCTGGAAGGTATCCAGAGAAAGGCAATAAAGCTGGGGAGGGGTTTGGAGCACAGCCCTGTGAGGAGAGGCTGAGGGAGATGGGGTTGCTTAGCCTGGAGAAGAGGAGGCTCAGGAGAGACCTTATTGCTGTCTACAACTCCCTGAAGGGAGGTTGTAGCCAGGTGGGGGTTGGTCTCTTCTCCCAGGCAACCAGCACCAGAACAAGAGGACACAGTCTCAAGCTGCACCAGGGGAGATTTAGGCTGGATGTTAGGAAGAAGTTCTTCACAGAAAGAGTGATTGGTCATTGGAATGTGCTGCCTAGGGAGGTGGTGGAGTCACCATCACTGGAGGTGTTTAGGAAGAGACTGGATGGGGAGCTTGGTGCCATGGTTTAGTTGACTAGATAGTGTTGGGTGATAGGTTGGACTTGATGACCTCAGAGGTCTCTTCCAACCTGGTCTATTCTATTCTATTCTATTCTATTCTATTCTATTCTATTCTATTCTATTCTATTCTATTCTATTCTATTCTATTCTATTCTATTCTATTCCATTCCATTCCATTCCATTCCATTCCATTCCATTCCATTCCATTCCATTCCATTCCATTCCATTCATAAATGTGGCTATGTGTAGCTCTGTGTTCCTCCATGTCTTGTGACTTTATTGAGTGACAATAAACAAGAGGTAAGTAAGTAACAACACAAAAAAGCAAGGGAGTCCATTTCATAGTGTGTCTCTTCCCTGGTACCCTGCTAACAGCAGTTAATGAAATGACACCAGCAGTTACTCTTGTTTTCTGCACAGAAAGACAGAAAGCTTACCCTGGGGTACTGGATGAATATGCCATGGTGACAGCCTTCCTACATCCTGAAGGCAAGAAGGTCTATGACAAAGGAGGGTGCACACTTTCCACCTATGAGAAGCATTGCATGGGGAATTGAAATGATCTCCTTGAGGGAGAAAGAAAGAGCCACTCCACTCATTCACAGCTGGCATTTCTAGTGCAGCCCAACTATTCCAGTGTCTGTGGTCAGATTCCAGCTTTAAATTATGTATACAGAAATCTCTTAGCATTGCTTTGCCCACCTTCAGCTGTCCTTCAGTGATATTCCAGACAACTACCTTTCCCTATGAAAAGATGGCAAGTGACTGCTCATCTAACCCATGACACCTCAACAACTCAGAGTTCTCCTTCTCATTTGTATTGAGCCATAGCCATGAACTTCTGGTCATGCTGCTACAAGAGTGTTGTCCAAGAAGGCAGTCCCCAAAAGGAACTGCAGCCATGGATATTCATAGTATCAGTCAAGGTTGGAAGAGACCACAAGGATCATCTAGTTCCAAACCCCCTGCCATGGGCAGGGATACCCCACACTACATCAGGCTGGCCAGAGCCTCATCCAGCCTGCTCTTAAACACCTCCAGGGACGGGGCCTCAACCACCTCCCTGGATAACCCATTCCAGGGCTTCAGCACTCTCATGGGGAAGAACTTCCTCCTCACGTCCAGCCTGAATCTCCCCACCTCCAGCTTCATTCTATTCCCCCTAGTCCTATCACTACCTGAGATCCTGAGAAGTCCCTCCCCAGCCTTCTTGTAGGCCCCCTTCAGATACTGGAAGGCCACAATTAGGTCACCATGGCTATTGTCTTCTTTTAATTCTGCATTTCATATGCCTGGAGGAATGGGCAAGAGAACCATTCCCCTGAACACAATCCGAAGGCACGTCGGATGGGGTTTGATGGATTTGCCCAAGCATAACTCCTTTCTAAGTGCTCCCACATTCTCCACTCTTCAGCTTGAGCTCTCCCTTGATCTAAGCTCCCTGTTGGGCTTTGCCCAGAGTTTGATTCCTTCCATTTCTGATGGGCCAGCCCTGAACAATTAATGCTGCTTCCTTTGAGTTTCACATGATTGCGAAACCTCGCAACCGGTGGCATTAAACTAGCTTCACGTTGGTGTTACGTAGGAATGATTCATATCCAGTGAGTCACAGCGAAATGTCTCATGCTGCAAGTAGCTGGCCATTGAAGAGCTGCTCTGCTGGTGCTCTCCACCTAATGAAGGATTGGAGCAGAGTCTGTGTGAACTTTTCACAGGATCTTTAATCAGCAGATACAATCTCTTTTGCTTTTACTGAAGGCAACTTCAGTGTTGCTTGGGGCCTCTGAGTCATTTTAAGTGCCATACAAAGACAGCAAAAAGGAATCTTCAAATTTTGCTTCAAGACACCTGTTTAAAAGGTGGATATAATTTCTTACTGGTTGACCTCTCCATATCCTGCTTCTGGAGGACTACAAGGTCAACAACAAAACCGGTCTGTGGATACTGTTTCATAGTATCATAATATCAGCCAGGGTTGGAAGGGACCACAAGGATCAGCTAGTTCCAGTCCCCTGCCATGGGCAGGGACACCTCACACTAGATCAGGCTGGCCAGAGCCTCATCCAGCCTGCTCTTAAACACCTCCAGGGATGGGGCCTCAACCACCTCCTGGGACAACCCATTCCAGGGCTTCACCATTCTCATGCTGAAGAACTTCCTCCCCACCTCCAGCTTCATTCCATTCCCCCTAGTCCTATCACTACCTGAGAGCCTGAGAAGTCCCTCCCCAGCCTTCTTGTAGCCCCCTTCACATACTGGAAGGCCACAATTAGGTCACCTCAGAGCCTTCTCTTCTCCAGACTGAACAGCCCCAACTCCTTCAGTCTGTCCTCATAGGAGAGGTGCTCCAGCCCTCTGATCATCCTCGTGGCCCTTCTCTGGACACCTTCCAGCACCTCCAGATCCCTCTTGCCATAGGGGCTCCAGAACTGGAGGCAGCACTCCAGGTGGGGTCTCAGCAGAGCTGAGTAGAGGGGGAGAATCCCCTCCCTTGACCTGCTGGCCACACTTCTCTTGATGCAGCCCAGGATCTGATTGGCTTTCCGGGCTGCAAGTGCACATTGAGAGCTCCTGTTGAGCTTCTCGTCCACCAGCACCCCCAAGTCTCTCTCCTCAGGGCTGCTCTCCAGCCAGTCACTGCCCAGCCTGGATTTGTGCCTGGGATTGCCTCGACCCAGATGCAGGAGCCTGCCCTTGGTCTTGTTGAAGCTCATGAGGTTGGCTTGTGCCCACCTCTCCAGCCTGTCCAGGTCCCTCTGGATGGCATCCCTTCCCTCCAGGGTGTCCACTGCACCACACAGCTTGGTGTCATCAGCAAACTTGCTGAGGGGGCACTCGATGCCACTGTCCATGGCACCCACAAAGATGTTGAACAAGACTGGTCCCAGGACTGATCCCTGAGGGACTCCACTTGTCCCTGGCCTCCACTGGGACATGGACCCATTGACAGCCACTCTTTGGGTGCAGCCATCAAGCCAGTTCTTTATCCATCTAGTGGTCCATCCATCAAACCCATGTGTCACCAGCCTGGAGACCAGGAGGTGGTGAGGGACAGTGTCGAAGGCTTTGCTCAGGTCCAGGTAAACGACATCAGTTGCTCACCCCTCATCTGTTAATGTTGTCACCTGTTCAGAGAAGGCCACCAGGTGTGTATTTGGCAGACAAACTGCATGTCTATGTCACATTTCTATGCCAGCCCACGGAGCAACAAAAAGTCCTGTCCACAAAAGTGCTGCCTTTCCTCAGCACCCAGCTCAAACTACAAAAGAAACACCCTGGGAAACTACAAACTACCTCCAGCCTCCCCACCTTCCAACTCCACGACCTATCCCTGTTTATTTGAATCACACAGGGATGCACAGGTGTGGGTACCAAGCCTAAACACCCTCTCACAAAGAATGCACTTCAGAGCACAGACATCTCCCTCATGGAGAGGAGAAAGAACAAACAACAGATGTTAGTCACGTTGTTTAGCACACCACTGGAGGGCATTCAAATGCACTGCGACTAGCCTGCTATAAGGACTTATATGGCATAGTTTCGGTTGCACACAATGAACTGCTAATTCATTCATAGCACCCAAGGCAAGAAGCTCAATGACAGTTTAATGCCACGCTGACAAATGTCCACTTAGGAAGAAGAAACATGAATCCAATAGCTTGGGAAAGACATAATGGAAAATGGACAGTCACTCTGGAATCAAGATTAAAATCAGGGTTTCCAATTCCAATCTAGGTTTTTCTGCTTCCCTTCACCACAACTAAAAAGCCTTCACAAGCACAACCAGCAGTGGTGCATCAGTGCCTTAATGTGAAGTTGAACTTTTCTAGAGCTAGGGTATATTTTTCTGAACACCTCAGAAGCAAATCAAAAGGACAGTTCTGTTGCACTAAAATAGACACAATAATTTGCACATCTTCTGGAGGATATTTTTTTTTGAACATTAGGAAGAAGTTCTGGGCCCCTCAATTTAAGAAGGATATTGAGACTCTTGAATGTGTCCAGAGAAGGGCAACAAAGCTGGGGAAGAGGCCTTGAGCACAGCCCTGTGAGGAGAGGCTGAGGGAGTTGGGGTTGTTTAGCCTGGAGAAGAGGAGGCTCAGGGAGACCTTATTGCTCTCTACAGCTACCTGCAGGGAGGTTGTAGCCAGGAGGGAGTTGGCCTCTTCTCTCTAGCAAGCAGCACCAGAACAAGAGGACACAGTCTCAAGCTGCGCCAGGGGAAGTTTAGGCTGGAGGTTAGGAAGAAGTTCTTCCCAGAGAGAGTTGTTAGCCATTGGAATGTGCTGCCCAGGGAGGTGGTGGAGTCACTATCCCTGGAGGTGTTCAAGAGGAGACTGGACATGGCACTTGGTGCCATGGTTTAGTCATGAGGTCTGTGGTGACAGGTTGGACTTGATGATCTCTGAGGTCTCTTCCAACCTTATTGATTCTATGAGATTTTCTATGAAGCTGGTGGAATACTGGAACAGGTTGCCCAGGTGGGTGGTGGAGGCCTCAGCCCTGGTTGCATTCAAGGTCAGGCTTGATGGGGCTCTGAGCAACCTGATCTAGTTGGGGATATCCCTGCTTACTGCAGAAGAGTTGGACTAGGTGACTTCCAGAAGTCCTTTCCAACCCAGTTCATTCTATAATTCTGTGATTTGAGAACATATTACAACTCAGAAGATTTTCACAAGCAGAAGAGAACACAATCTATTACACAAGCAGTAGGAATTGAGGAAAACCACAGCTAAAGGTGTACCCAAAAGTAGCCTAATCCTGTGCCACAACAAAATTCAAAGATATGTCAACATCTCTGTCTCTTGGGAAAACATGCTGACAAGTGACCAGAGAGATGAAAAGCCTTCAACTGGCATCTTCACTTCCCATTCACTGCCTGCTTCACAGAGGTGCATGATGACTTCCCTTCTATCCACAGGGTGTGTACATACAGACTTACAGTAATGTACCTTACTCAGGTAATTCCTGGTTAAAAAATTATCAGGCTGAAAACTAATTACTCTGTCTGCTTATTAGGCATCCAGTTCTTCCAGTCATTGAAGGGAAGTAGAGCTTTCAAAAGCGTCTCAGTGGAACACCTAAGGTCTACATCAAACCTCTTACAAGACCCATGAAGATTTCATCTGAATCTTGATCCATCACTAAGCTCACAATACCTTGACAACCTTCCTGCCCTATGAATGGCAGGGGGGCTTAACTGCTTTTAGCCTAGAAACATGAGTTAACTGATGGTTTTGGGGAGTCTCGGAGAGAAAGGCAACTCTTAGAATCATAGAATCAGTGGGGTTGGAAAAGACCTCAGAGTTCATCAAGTCCAACCTGTCACCCAACACCTCATGACTAACTAAACCATGGCGCCAAGTGCCACGTCCAATCCCCTCTTGAACACCTCCAGGGATGGTGACTCCACCACCTCCCTGGGCAGCACATTCCAGTGGTCAATCTCTCTTTCTGTGAAGAATTTTCTCCCCACCTCGAGCCTAAACTTCCCCCGCCATAGCTTCAGACTGTGTCCTCTTGTTCTGGTGATGGCTGCCTTGGAGAAGACATTAACCCCCACCTGGCTACAACCTCTCTTCAGGTAGTTGTAGAGAGCAATAAGGTCTCCCCTGAGCCTCCTCTTCTCCAGGCTAAACAACCCCAGCTCCCTCAGCCTCTCCTCACAGGGCTGTGCTCGAGGCCTCTCCCCAGCTTTATTGCCCTTCTCTGGACACGTTCAGGAGTCTCAATGTCCTTCTTAAACTGAGTGGCCCAGAACTGAACACAGGGCTCAAGGTGTGGCCTCAGCAGTGCTGAGCACAGGGCACAATGACTTCCCTGCTCCTGCTGGCCACATATTTCTGATGCAGGCCAGGGTGCCATTGGCTTTCTTGGCCACTTGGGCACACTGCAGGCTCATGTTCAGCCTACTATCAACCACTACCCCCAGGTCCCTTTCCGCCTGGCTGCTCCCCAACCACTCTGTCCCCAGCCTGTAGCACTGAGTCGTCTCAGACACAGATTTTGTATGCCAAATAACTTGCTTTTGTTACTCTCAAACTTTTTGGGCTCAAGCTCTGCTGTGGACTACCACACAACCCAATCATCAGACTTGTAGCTGAAAGTAGATTGATGGAAGATAAGTTTCTGTGGTGGTCTCTTCATAGCCATAGAAGCAGTCATTTGGGAATACACCACTATCCATCAGGAAATTAGAGTGCTTGCCTAAAAAGAGAAAAGTCTGGTGTGACAAAAGGACTTCTGGCACCTCCTGCACAGACACATGAAATGAGGCCAAAATAACTGCATGCACTGTTGCACATTTCCAATAGTCTTCAGGCAAGAGACAAGAAAAAGAGAGACAAACTTTCTTTACAGGGTGAAACAGACACTTGGATAGTATGAAAATTAGGCTTGTCAGAATGGTGAGAATCAAGAGCAGGCCAAATGACATGTTTGCAAAGTGCACCTTGACTCTTGAATTCCCTGGGCTAGTAGGGCTTGGGGTTTGATTGTTTAGTTTTATATACCTCTCACACCTTCTATACAGAGAGAGTGATTGCCCATTGGAATGGGCTGCCCGGGAGGTGGTGCAGTCACCTTCATTGGAGGTGTTCAGGAGGAGACTTGATGGGGTGCTTGGTGCCATGGGTTAGTTGTTTGGGTGGGTTGGATTGGTTGATGGGTTGGACGCGATGATCTTGAAGGTCTCTTCCAACCTGGTGTATTCTATTATTCTATTCACCTCCTGGAGTGACAATGTCTTCTGCAGCCACAGAGGACACATGCAACCATTGCTTTCCTGTTGTTCATCAAAATATGTGCTGTACTTGCAATGCTAGAAGGAAGGCAGCTCCAAAAAGCTACGTAATCAGAACCCAGCAGGGATGGTTGTGGGTGAGACAGCTGCAGCCACTGTGTGAAAAAGGCAGAAGCCAGCCAGCAGCATGCCCAGGTAGCCAGGAAGGTCAGAGCCATCCTGGCCTGCCTCAGGAGTAGTGTGGCTACCAGGAAGAGAGAGTTGGTTATCCCACTGTACTCAGCACTGCTGAGGCCACACCTTGAGTATTGTGTTCAGTTTTGGGCACTGCAGTGTAAGAGAGACTTCAAAGTGCACGAGTGAGTCCAGAGAAGGGCAATGAAGCTGGTGAAGGGTCTGGAGGACAGGTGTGAATAGAATAGAATAGAATAGAATAGAATAGAATAGAATAGAATAGAATAGAATAGAATAGAATAGAATAGAATAGAATAGAATAGAATAGAATAGAATAGAATGGGATGGGATGGGATGGGATGGGATGGGATGGGATGGGATGGGATGGGATGGGATGGGATGGGATGGGATGGGATAGAATAGAATAGAATAGAATAGAATAGAATAGAATAGAATAGAATAGAATAGAATAGAATAGAATAGACCAGGTTGGAAGAGACCTTTGAGATCATCAAGTCCAACCTATCATGCAACACCATCTAATCAACTAAACCATGGACCAAGCACCCCATCCAGTCTCTTCCTAAACCCCTCCAGTGATGGTGACTCCACCACCTCCCTGGGCAGCACATTCCAATGGCCAATCTCTCTTTCTGGGAAGAACTTCTTCCTAACATCCAGCCTAAGAGGATGAGCTGAGGGAACTGGGGTTGTTCAGTGTGAAGAAAAGGAGATTGAGGGGAGACCTTCTTGCTCTCTACAATCCAACTACCTGAAAGGAGGTTGTAGAGAGGTGGGTGTTGGTTTCTTCTCACAAGTCACAGCTGATAGGACAAGAGCAAACAGCCTCAAATTGCACAAGCAGAGGTTTAGATGGGGTATTAGGAAAAACTTCTAACCTGAGAGGGTTATCAAAGACTGGAACAGGCTGCCCAGGGAAGGAGTTGAATCACCACCCCTAGGTGTATTTAAAAGTCATCTAAATATGATGCTCAAGGGTAAAGTGTAGCAGTAGTTCTCATAGAGTTATGTAATGATGGAACTCAATTATCTTAAATTAGCCATAGTGATTCTGTGTGATTCTGTGATTCCTGCATCACAGGAGCTCTGGGGCAACAGGAAAGCCATAGGTTCAGCCTCTCAAAGCATTAGATGGGCATTGGTGCTGCTGCATAGCTGGAGACAGTAAGCTACCAATGCAGCATGAAAGAGAGGTCTGTGGGTATCCAGGGCTGCTTTTCAATTCCATTTGCCTTTGTGCTTGTATTGTCTGAGATGTGAGCTTTCTCTGCACAGAAAATTAGAGTAGAGGGGTGGTCTGAATGTGGGATTTATACATTTGTACTCATAGATTGCACAGGAGCTCAGCAGACCTGCCTCTTCAAGATGTGCCATATGTGCACGCAGGGCCATGCACTCTTCAAGGTTTGAGTTTGTGCATCCAAGGCAATAGTTGGTAGCAGGATATAAAGGGGAAGCACAAGCATATAGTACAGAAAAATCAGGAAAGAGAGATACAGACAGATCTGTTCCAAGTTACTGCCAATGGCTACAACTGCATGGTGCTATGAAGGCCCTGTGCAAGAACGAAACAACAAGGTCAGGAGTGGTCAAAAGGAGCGTGCAGGACCTCTTCCAGAAACTATTTTGCCTCTTCTTTCTCCAGGATTCCTTCCATTTTTGGCTGCCTGGCATTTATCATAGACTCCACCTGGGCAAAAGGGAAAGGGTCATTTAGAAGCCTGCTTCCTTATCACTGGTGCCCAGTGATCACCAGCTTGCCATTTCTCTGCAGATTCTGCATTAAGTATGGCATGAACATAGCAGCAAATGACAAAAGCAGTGCTCCCTCCTCACTGACTTACATAACAGTCCTCCAGGGCACAGCCCTCCCATTCTTCCCCCACACCTGACTTGTCCATATACCCAGCCTCCCATAGCTCTCCTCCCTCTCCTTTTATAGCACACATGGTCCCTTGCACCTTGGGCATTCTGCTCTTGCCCTGTGCTCCTCCTCCTTTTATTGATCAGACACACAGTGAGAGAAATAGTCATCTGTTGACTGTGTTTCCAGTGTGTTCAGCAAAGCTGACTTTCTGCTGTGGTCCTAACAGACAGTCCCCACTGAGCCCCACAAAGACACCATACCTGCAGCAACATGAACTGCAAGGGGTCATCAGGCTTCTCATACACCAGTTTTTCTGTGATCTCCTGAGAGAGACAGACAGAAAGAAAGAAATATTGATCCTTAGGTAGACAGGTGGCTGCACTTTCTGCTCACACACTAGCTACATTTTAAACAGTAAGCATCTCTCTTTCAATCCCCCAGAATGATCAAGGGTCCTTTTCTACTGCTTAAGTTTACAACTCAGAAAGCACAGGACAAGGAAGGATCTGGGGAAGGGATAATTTGGTCCAAGCTAACCTTGGGCCCATCTTCCCAAGGAAGAAGAAAGGAAAGAGATATTTCACCTGAAATATCTGCAGAATATTATGTTTCTCCATGTATGTAATGGAGACTTCAAAAGGGTCTTCATACACCTTTGGTTGCTCCAGTATTTCATGTGTAGTCTCTGTTGGCTTGACTACAGCTGCTGATGATCCAGCCTCAGGTGTTTTACTGCCAGCCTGTGCAGAGATGGACATGTACATCTTGACTCAGTTCACCCAGAGGTGATCCAATCTTATGTGATTTTTCCCTGGACAGGGAAGTTCAGCAACAGGTGATTGATACTTAACCCCAAGTAAGTCATGTGGTGATGGTGGGGATGTCTGGTTCTTAGATGGTTCAGCAGCTAGTGGTATGCTAGATTGCTCCAATTCAGATTCTGGATGATCATTAGGCTCTTGCTGTATTTAACAAATAAAGAACAAAGACTATTTTAGACATGTATTCCCATAGACCAGATACAGCACATTACTGCATCCTTTTGCAAATAATTTGCAGCCCCTCTTAGAGCTTTAATTTCTGTAATGGATCCTACCCACAACTTTTGCCTCTGAACCCAAAAACTCAATTTAAGCTCAGACCCAAGCCTTCAGACCTGGTCTTGAGCTGTGTATCAGGTGCTGCTGTGCCTGATCATCACTTACTAAGGTGTGTTCCTAGGGGAATGCTAAGTGTATATTGCAGGCAGTTTAGACTCCGAATGGAAGCTCCTTGCATGAATCCCAGACCCAAATCATTACCTTGCCTTGTCTGGGACTGTTGGGGAGCCCTTTTAGCAGTACCCTGCCCAATCACCATGGGCCTGCACCCTGTGGTTAAGGACACTGTCCTGGCCGTGCTGTGGCTGCCCTCAGCTCCTGGCTTGTGTTCCTGCTTGGCATAGTTCTGCCAAGGTTCTGCCATAGGTCTTGCTCCCCCACAGCAAGCAACTGAAATTTGGGTAGACTTCACCCATCAACCCCTTGAGCTGCTGCGAGCTGTGCCATGCCCCACACTCCCACTCCTGAGTTTGTGACCGAGTTCAGGCAGAGTCCTGCCCTGTTTCATCCCAGAATCTCTTGGGGCAGAGGAGGAAGAAGACATTGCAGCCGCTGGCAGGTTTTGGGGTTCCCAGCTGCAGCTGTGCTCCCTGAAGCAGTGTGCTGGTGGGAAGACGGGGCAGGGCAGGACATGCACCTATCCCTGGAACTGGCGAGGGGGCTGTTGTGCCTGTGGGCAGGGGGTACAGGGCAGGACGCCGCTTCATCTGGGGTCTAGGTGAGGCAGGAAGCCGGGACGGGGCGCTCGGTCGATAAAGCACCCCCAGGGTTGCCTGTGCGTGGAGGAAGAGAGGCGGGGGCGCGAATCCGGCATGGATCCGGGTCTAGGGCTGGGGGGCTCAGGGTCCGGGTCCGCTGTCATCGCTCCTCCCTCACCAGCCCCCGAGACTCCATGGCAGAGCAGGGTTGCGCTTTGCCTCCAACCGACGCCGGCCCTTTTTGCTCCTCGTTGCTCGCCGTAGGCAGGAGAGGAACCGGAAGACGCCTGGGGCTGTTGCCGGGCAACGGCTGCGGCGGGCAGCTCCATCTTGGGGAGGGCGGGAGCGCCCCGAGGGGCGTGGCGAGCTTCGGGGGTCGTGACCGCGGTTCCTCGCGGCCCTGCTCCTGTTCCTATTCCCGATCCTGGCGGCCGCCCATCTCCTTACCTGCCTTATCGGAAAGCTGCCCGTCAGAAAAAGACCTGGGGTGAGAGTTGACAGCTGTCTGAACCGGAGTCAGTGTGTGCCCAGGTACCAGGGACAGCGTAGCCAGCAGAACCAGGGAGGGGACTGTGCCCCTGTGCTCGGCATTGGTGATGCTGCACCTTGAGTGCTGGGATCAGTTTTAGGTCCCTCACTACAAGAAAGACACTGAGGTGCTGGAGAGGGTCCAGGGAAGGGAAACAAAGCTCTTCAAAGGTCTGGAGAACAGGTCTTGTGAGGAGCAGCTGGTAAAACTGGGGTTGTTTAGTCTGGAGTAAAGGAGGCTGAGGGGAGACCTTCTCGTTCTCTCCCAGCTACCCGAAAAGATGCTGTAGCAAGGTGGGGTTTGATCGCCGTAGTAACAACTGACAGGACAATCCCTGGAGGTGTTCAAGAGGGGATTGGACGTGGCACTTGGTGCCATGGTTTAGGAGTCATGAGGTGCTGGGCGATAGGTTGGACTTGCTGATCTCTTCCGACCTATATCGATTCTCTGATGATCCTATGACAAGAGGTAGGACTCAAGTTGCAGCAGGAAAGGTTTAGGTTGGATATGACAGGGCTGAGGTGGAAGGTGTCTTTACAAATTAAATGCTGCTAGATGAATCACAGAATCACCAAGGTTGGAAGAGACCTCAGAGATCATCAAGTCCAACCTGTCACCACAGACTTCATGACTAGACCATGGCACCAAGTGCCACATCCAGTCCCCTCTTGAACACCTCCAGTGATGGTGACTCCACCACCTCCCTGGGCAGCACATTCCAATGGCCAATCTCTCTTTCTGGGAAGAACTTTCTCCTTACCTCCAGCCTAAACCTCCCCTGGTGCAGCTTGAGACTGTGTCCTCTTGTTGTGGTGCTGCTTGCTAGAGAGAAGAGGCCAACCCCTTCCTGGCTACAACCACCTTTCAGGTAGCTGTAGAGAGCAATGAGGTCTCCCCTGAGCCTCCTCTTCTCCAGGCTAAGCAACCCCAGCTCCCTCAGGCTCTCCTCACAGGGCAGTGCTCAAGGCCTCTCCCCAGCCTCGTTGCCCTTCTCTGGACACGTTCAAGTGTCTCAATGTCCTTCTTAAACTGAGTGGCCCAGAACTTGAGATAAAACCCAAAGGAATCTCAACAATTCAACCTTATCTTTGTTATGAGCAAATAGCAAAGAGCCTCTGCTAGTGCCTCACCAGGAGGTCTTAGCATAAATCAGCAGGGTGTCCTTTAAGGACAGCAGAAACAAGACACAGCCTGCACTTAGGAACTTTTAGGACAGAGTGCAGATGTAATAGACTCCTGAACGTTTACTTCCCTGCCCAGAGAAGTGAAGTACCTAATTTAAATGAACATGGGATGTATGATGCAGGGGAGGTGTGTATTTAAAGGGGAACATGTAGCAGGCAGGCTGGGAAGTCTGTAAATTCAGAGTACCTCAGCCACTGGGGAAAGGAAGAGGGAAAATTGCACCTGGGAATTTAGGATAAAAGGGAAACTTTGCCTTCCAGCAGTTTTAGGGACCCCACAGGGATCTGCCCCATGGACTCTCCCTTTATTTGAATGAAGTCTTACAGGACTCTTCTGTCTCAATTGTGAACATGAACAGTGACAGACCATTTTCTTTACAGATACCAGGTTCTTCCCTGAAAGGGTTCTCAAACACTGGGATAGGCTCCCTAGGGAGGTGGTTGAATTCCCATCCCTGGAGGTTTTTGAAAGATGTGGAGATGTGGTGATAAAGGGACATGGTTTAACACCAGCCTTGGTAGAGTTAGATAATAGTTGGATCTGGTGATCTTAAAAGGTCTTTTCCAAACCAAGCCATTCTATGACACTAGGATTCTTTCCCCCTGCAGCAGCGAGCAAAGTCTCTTGGTACTTTTGATCAGCAGCCAGCAAGCCATCTGTGGTGGCTTTGGACTGTCTGGGGCCTAGAGGAAGTGAGGGCTGCCTTGGCAGGGGAAAGGCATGAGCTCAGCCTAGAGCTTAGTCTGCCACTGGCCTTTCATTTTGCAGGGAGCCAAGTTGCTTCTGTATGAATTCCACTGTCTTTTCAGCCTTACCATGTTCCTATAACAAATGTGAGAATGTGCAGGGTGGCCATTTGCTCTTGTTGGCTTTTGTTAGGAAGTACTTATGAGGAGAGGCTGAGGAAGCTGGGGTTGCTTAGCTTGGAGAAGAGCAGGCTCAGGGGAGACCTTATTTCTCTCTACAGCTACCTGAAGGGAGGTTGTAGGCAGGCAGGGGCTGCTCTCCCAGGCAATCAGCACCAGAACAAGAGGACACAGTCTCAAACTGTGCCAGGGGAGGTTTAGGCTGGAGGTTAGGAAGGAGAGATTGGCCATTGCAATATGCTGCCCAGGGAGGTGGTAGAGTCACCATCACTGGAGGTGTTTGGGAAGAGACTGGATGGAGTGCTTGGTGCCATGGTTTAGTAGATTAGATGGTGTTGGGTGATGGGTTGGACTCGGTGATCTTGAAGGTCTTTTCCAACCTGGTTAATTCTATTCTATTCTATTCTATTCTATTCTATTCTATTCTATTCTATTCTATTCTATTCTATTCTATTCTATTCTATTCTGTTCTGTTCTGTTCTGTTGTATTCTGTTCTGTTCCGTCCCATCCCATCCATCCTATCCTATCCTATCCTATCCTATCCTATCCTATCCTATCCTATCCTATCCTATCCTATCCTATCCTATCCCATCCTATCCCATCCTATCCTATCCTATCCCATCCTATCCCATCCTATCCCATCCTATCCTATCCTATCCTATCCTATCCTATCCTATCCTATCCTATCCTATCCTATCCTATCCTATCCTATCCTATCCTATCCTATCCTATCCTACCATGACAGTGAGGAGGCCTGGAGGAGACAGGCAGAGTCAAGTTATACATGGAAGGTTAGATGGAAAAGGACATGTCTGATAGCTTGTAAACAGAAACAGAGGAGCAAGAGGTAAGATAGTAGAGCACTGGAAAATATTTAAATGCTTGTTCATATGAGAGGTGCTTTCTCCTCAGTTTTACACAGACCTTGACAGGTGGTTTGCTGCATGATGAACTTCATCAGAAAAAGCAAATAAACAGATTGCCAGCTTCCCCCAAAGAGGAGATGAAAGGGATAAAGATAAAAGCTGTGCTAGGTTACCACAGTAACCGGCTTCTGAGATACTCTGGTTCGTGCTCCAGTGTGACAAGAGCTGGGGTTGAAACATGAGTGGCTGCAACTGCCATGGGGATTGGTGGAGGGTGAGAGGGAGGGAAATTCAAAACCTGTGCTAAACTAGCAGATGTCACTTCCATTCTGAGCAGCTCAGTTTCTCTGTTTTTCAGGTTACACTGCTGACCTTTTAAGAGAAGCAGCTTCCCCAGTGCACCAGTACTGGGTTCACGACCATGTTGTCTGTGTCCTCAGCCATGCTGACCACTCAGGTCATCCTGCACTGGAGCACTGCTGTTTGCACTCATGGCATGCCAGGTAGCTACTCAACTCCTCTGAGTCTGCCTTGCTGCTTCTACTTTCCCATGTGGCTGCAGTGGTTCCAGTTAGCACGAGACTGATGTTTTTCTGACTGTGGGCCTTTTTTGTCAGGCTGTGTCCACTTGGAAAGAACTTGAAAGAAGCTGGTAAAACCTGAAATTGTTGAAGGGTCTTAGGCAGTTGCTGGAATGTACTCTTAGAAAGAGATCAGGATCTGGCTTTTTCAACCTCCACTGATTATCCTGTCCCCATGTGATGGGAAAAGGTACAGTATACTGCCCAGTGCTTTGCATTGTTGGTCCTGAGCATGACATATTTCCCCTAGGAGCTGTGGGGCAGGCTTAAGTTTGTAAGCAGAACATTCACTGGTTTGTCTTGGACACCCCTTAGAAATACTGCTTGTTCTGCAGTGATCTGTGCAGCTGTTTAACCTCACCTTTGAAACCCTTACAGTTGTGAAGAAGTTATTGCTTGATGAGGTCTTGCTGCCAGTCAGTCTGGAAACTAAGATAGCAACATCCAGGAACAGCTGAATTGAGAGTCAAGATGTTCCCTGTCCTGGAGGTAGGTAAGAAGACACTGGATGGGGTGCTTGGTGCCATGGTTTAGTTG